>JARDYH010000002.1:197216309-198416309 GCA_029215795.1 Anniella stebbinsi | reverse complement strand
GCAAAGAGAAGGAGAAACAACATAAGCCCGTTCACGAATAGAGCCAAGGCACTCCTCCACATCAACCGTCAAGAAACCTCTTCCTCCTTCCTTTTATAGACCTTGCTGAGCATCTGGTGCCAAAGAAAGCAGGGTGGTTCAAGGGGCCCAAAGACAGCTTCCATGCCAAAGCAGGGATGGGTGGAGCTTAGGAAAGATCCCATTGTTCATCAGCTGGAAAAGTGGTTTTTTAGTCAAATCAAATACAACTTTCCCTTACAAAGACATGTTTCTACATCCAATTTCAGTAATTTCTAATGCTGTCAGAAAACAGAGGTTTCTGCCCAAATGCTTTTGAAAGGACTGATTTCCCTTTTCAATTGGCCCAGTGAGATCAAGCTCTGAATCCAGTTCAAGGCTGCAATGCAATGAGCTTCTATTTGGCAGTAAGCCTCCAAATATGTATTTATTTATTATATTGAAACATTTGTATCTCGCCCTATATCATTGGGATCTCAGGGCAGCATACAGATAAAATCAATTCAAATAGTATAAAACAATAAATAATGTACACAGCTAAAAACATGTTAAATTATTAACAAGATAAAACCAGTAGAAAATTTCAAAGCAATAAACAATTAAAACTATGTTCAGCTTTTAGACAAATATAACCCTCAAAGTCTTTGATAAAAAGCCACATTTTAACTTGGCACCGAAACAAGGCCAATGCCAGTGCCAATCGGGTCTTCAAGGGGAGGACATTCCACAATCGGGGTGTCACAACAGAAAAAGCCCTCTCCCATGTCCCACCATAGCATATGTCTCGCATTGGTGGGACACAGAGGAGGGCTCCACCAACAGATCTCAAATCTTGGGCAGGTATATATAGGGAAAGGTGCTCTCTCAAGTATCGAGGTCCCAAGCCATTTAGGGCTTTAAATGCCATTGCCAACACCTTGAATTTTAACCAGAAATGTATAGGCAACCAGTGGTGTGATATGGTCTTTATGTGAGGCTTCGGACAGCGGTCTAGCTGCTGCATTTTGCATTAGCTACAACTTCCAACTCGTCTTCAAGGGTAGACCCATGTAGAGTGCATTGCAGTAGTCTAATCAGAAAAATACCAGTTGCTGGGGAACTTGAGTGGGATGGTGCTGTGGCACCCATGTCCTACTTGTGGGCTTCCGTAGGCATCTAGTTGGCCATTCTGGGAACAAAATGCTGGACTAGAGAGCTTTTAGTTTGACCTGGCATGGCTCTTCTTATGTTTTTATGTGAGCACATTCCTTCGGAATCTGTGGGACTTACTTCTTCTGAAGAAACGGAAGATCAAGCTTCATATGAATTATAATTTTGTCAAAGATTTGAGCAGATTCAGGGGCTTAGCCATAGGAACAAGTTTCACAGCTGTCAAACCATGTACCCTCTTGGCATGTCAGCTTTAATGGCTCTCTAACTACTCATTATTAGTATTTTTTTTAAATCATTTATAATACACTTACAAAGGCAAGTTTCCAACTTATGCAACTATTCAAGGCGACATACAAATCTGAATTTGAAAAAAGCAAAGTGTAAAGAAAATCCTAAAACTTTAAAGATTTTTGAGTTGAAAATTAAATGACAATTATTAGCAGAAACTTTTTAAAAAAGAGAGAGAAAGGAAAGAGGAGAAGACCAATCCTGTGGCATGAAGCAAATCCTTTTGCAGTGCAATCCTATGTCTGTTTCTTCAGAAATAAGTTCCATTAAGATCAATGGGATTTACTCAGAGGGAAATGTGTGTTGAATTGCAGCCTAACAATGCAATCCAATGCATGTCTACTCAAAAGTAAAGGCCACTGAATTCAATGGGGGTTACTTCCAGGAAAGTCACGTTAATGACTTCCAGCTTGTGGTAGTCTTATGTTTCCAAACAGTTCTGTGTGTGTTTAATTATGATTATTCTGAGTGCTGTATTTTAAGCTCCGTGATAGCCTTTGAAATTTGGGCTCGGAGACCATGTATGCAATTGCATTTAAAGCTTTTATTCCCCAAGCAAGGGAACTCAAATAATTTTCTTCAGTGTACTCCTTGCATTCCTTTAAATAGGCCCCAGCAGTAACCTGGTTGCAACCTATAAGGAATTCAATTTTGGTTTAGGCCCACCATGTGTAACCTTGGAAAAGATGTCAGCCAATGAATCCCTGAGATTGTCAGAACTAAAGTGCGCAGAGATTCTGGCGAAGGCTTCCTCAGGCCAGGGCAGGCTGTGTTATCAAAACAAATTGGCTGGCCATAATTATATGTGTACTGCATAATAATGGGCCGGCCATCTTATTTGGGAAGCCGCTGCTGGCTGGATAGTCATTCAGGTGGTCAGCTTCTGAAACTGCAGACGTACAAATGAGAGGTACTTTGTTTTATTTATGAGGCTGAAAATGCATTTTAAGATTCTGTGCCGTAAACCAGCTGCCACAAATGCTACATCCCTTAAAGTACTGCAATGAAGATCTGGCTCTAAAGTATTTTTCACTGCCAAAAAGTATTCCGCAAAACCTATGTGCTTAAATAAGGACTCCGGAATGCCTAATTTGTGTTAACTGTGTGTTCATAAACTCCTTGAACTAAGCTGAAGTGGCTTGCACTTCCTGCTATTACAAGAGTTGGTGCTAATAGCAGCCATTTTAGACCATTACAGCAGGGAATCCTGGGATTGTTGATTGAGGGAGGTTCACATGTTTCTTGATAAAGGAAATATACAATATTGATTTAGGCCTCAAACACATGAATAAAATATGGCTGACAATTGTCTGTGGCACATGCCTTAACTATATCTTACCTCTCCATTCATAATGGCACAGCCATTCCTCATATAATGGCTGCCAATTGTTTGTAGTTTGGAAACTGCCTCAGGTGCTAGCATTTGCACACCCTGAAATTGAAACAACACAATTTAATTCTTCCTGGTTTCTTTGACACCATTGGGTTCACTCTTTAAACACATCACATCTTCCACTTATTGATTCATTTATTTCATTTTGCCTTTGAAGTCAAACATATCATTTCATCATGTGCAAAACATGAGTTATGCCAACATACTATACTCTCTATATTATATTATACTCTCTTTGCACAGCAAGACAAATGTACAAGATTATATACCTTGTTCTTGCTCTATGAGGAGTACATTGCCTTGGTTCCTAACTAGGTATTCCTGAATGGATGGAGCCCTTTTATTCACAGACAGGGCCAAGATCCAGTGAAGGATCCCACTGGAAGAAGGGGAGAAGAAAATTTCCATTGATTTGCCCTCCCACTGTTCTAGAGGGTCCTCCAGCCCTCTGGAGCAGATGTTCTTTAACATTTCTTCATTTTATTTAACATTATTTTAGGCTGTCTTTAAAAGTAGAACCCTTTTATGGCAGCAGAAGAGGTTGCAGGGGGAAGGGAGAGGTAAAAGTTGTCTTCCCCTCTTCCACTGGTGGGATCATCCATGAGCAAAACCCCAATCAGGAGATGCTCCATCCAGCAGGAGGGAGGTCACCATCTCAGCCAAAGGGTTTTTTGTGTGTGTGCAAAATTCAGAATACAGTAGCAAGCTTCACATATTTCTAGGGTGACCATATTTTGGAAACCAAAAAGGAGGATAACATGGCCACCCCTCCAAGGGGGCGTGCCCATCCAAACATGGCCTTGGTCACACGTCTGATTTCACAGCACATAATTAAACAAACTTGTACTACATAACATCTTAATGTTAAAATCACTGAAATAAAGAACAAGTGAGACATTCAAAGACATTTGTAGCTTTTGCTGTACTTTGAAGCTTTTGCCATACTCTGTGTGATACAGTCTCCCCTTCCCTCAGGTATCTTTTTTGACTGCAAATCCTTCACTGGATGACCATAGTCTCAACTTCCCTAACATTTAACACTCTTTCCCCATCACCTTTCTCAAATCCATACTTACAGATTCAGCATACTGCTACCACTGAATAAGTGCAGAAAAACCGAGTACAACAAACTAGCATTCAGAAAGAATATAAAATACTATCCCCCTGCAAACAAAAGCCATGGAACAAAATGGGCTAACGGCTTACCTCCTTTTATCCAAATATCTCCTGAATTTACACTGCCTCAGTGTGCAGAGAACAGGGACCCAAAGAAAACTGGCCAAAGAAACCTCAGAAACAGGTCCCATTGATTTCAATGAAGCTTACTCCCAGATAAATGAATATAGGATTGCAGCCATTTAACATCTGTGCATCTTTCTCTAGCAAGTGCAAGCCCCTTCTGTCAAGGACAACTGTGCACTCACAGAACCTGGCCTCATGGATCATGCAACCAGCAGGTGCTCTCCAGAAAGATGCTTTCAGAGCCTAGGAGATCCAGACACATTCAGACAAGACACACTATGCACTCACATATTATCTTGCTGGGACAGAACAATTCCCAGAATGACCAGATACAAAAGAGGACAGGGCTCCTGCAACTTTAATTGTTGTGATGAAGAGGTTGGGGGGAGGGAGGAATCCACAAAGCCACACTGTAAAATAATCATAATCACAATCTCAAAGCCATACAGAAAAGAAATGTTTGGAACCGAGCTGAAAGTTGTGAGTACGTATATCCCTTCGCATGTAGTATAATAATCATCATCACCTGCATCAGCACAAAAGCAGTTTTGGAGCCACATTTTTTTTAAAAAAATCATTATCATCCACACACACCTCACACACGGTCACCAAAGGCAATAAAAAATAAAATCTACATACCCCTGCATACCCACCCAAAGTGGGGGGAAACCCCACCCTTCCCCAAGACAATTTTTAAAAAAACTCCCCACACACACTTAACCAGGGAGGGGGGAAATAAAAATCCACCCCACACTCATCCAAGGCAAAATAATCATAATCATAATCATAATGGCTAAAAATAGAATACAAATCCACCACACACCAACATACTCACCCATGGCAAAACTGATAATAGTTTTTAAACTCACCCAAGGCAACCCACTCTCTACACACATTCACCCAATTAAGAGTCTATCTACACTACTGCTATAAAACAGTCTTAAATGGTTTAAAACGGTTTATAACAGTTTTGAGAACTGTTGGGGCCCAGGACACGCTCCACAGACAGTTTTCAAAACGTTTCCAAAGTGTTTTATCCTGCGTATGTAGATAGGCTCTAATTCATCAAAATCAGTACCCAAAGAATGGATAGAAAATCAGTATCAACTTATTTCATCATTGCAGCCAGAGATAAAATCCAATCTACCCCCAACACTCCACTAGACTTAGATTGCAGCTAGAGACAGTTCATTTGGCCTGCATTACTTTAACACACACACACAACACACACAGGCGCACACAGGAGCAGCAATTCCCAGGTGGGCGCAGAGCGGAGGAACGTGCCAGTCCTTGTATTTTAAAAAGGGGGGAGATTAAGTTGAGGTAGCGCACTAGGTTAAAAAAGTCAGTTGAAGCCAAACTGTATTACCTGGTGGTTGGAGGGGATGAGGCACCCTCAGTGTAAAGCCCCCCTCTCTCTAGGTCTAGGGAGCAGGAAAATAAAATACCATCAGCCGCCCCAGCAGCCCCACTGGCCAGGATCTGGCTAAGCAAACAGGGAGGGACCACGTGGGCCCAGGTGGAAGCGAACCCAGGCAGCAGCTGCAGCCGTAATAACCCACATGCTGGCTGAAGGCCCGAGCGCCGGGAAGAAGCCCGAGCAGCGGCTGAATCAAGGCGCGGCTGTGGAAGACGAGGAGGAGGACGGGGCAGGCGGCGCTGGCTGGAGGCTCAGACGCCGGCGGGAGCAGGTTTGGGCGAGCTGCATGCAGTGCACGCGGAGGCTGAAAACGGACGGGAGCTGAACAAAGAGCAACCAAATCGCCATGTGCTCATAAAAATGGGGAGGAGGCGCCCTAACTGGCCCGGGCAGGTGCAAGGTGAGCCATGAGCACCGCTGCTGCTTTACCTCCTCCGCTGCCGCTTCTCTCTTCATGCCCCACTGCTTCAGTGTCCTCCTCTGCTGCTTCTCCACCACCAATTCTCCGCTGCTGCTGCCACCGCCACCGGTTCTCCTCGGGTCTCCTCCTCCTCCTCCTCCGTCTGTCTTCTTCTTCTCCTCCTCTGTCTGTCTTCTTCTCTTCCTCCGTCTGTCTTCTTCTTCTTCTCCTCCTCCTCCTCCTCCTCCTCCTCCTCCTCCGCCGCCGCCGCCGTTGCCACTCTCATCGCAGCAGCCCGGGCCCTGCTGCTGCTTCTGCTGCAAAAAGCCCCTGATCGGCCCGGGGAAGGGGCTAGAACGACGCACACCCGGAAGTGCGGGCGCGCGTCGTTCCGGCCTCTTCCCTCATTGATCTGGGCCTTGTTCTTGGCCAGTGCAACCGTGCTAGCCAAGAACAAGGCCCAGATGGCACGGGAGAGGCCCAATTTTTCCGGACTTTGGGGGATATTTTAAAATTCCCACCCCCAGACTCAAATTTGGCCCCTTTTCCCGAACATGTCCAGGGGGATCCGGACGTCTGGTCACCCTACATATTTCTCCCATATAGGTTTTCACAGTTGGGATTTCAGACCAGTTCAGAAGGAAGGCATTTGAATATTAGTGCCTCTGAATCTAATATTTCTAACCTCAAACATCTTTGGGTATCATTTCTCTTATGTTTAACATTTAACTTTATGATTGAATGTCATAGTTTATGACTCCCATCATAATCTATAGTTTTGCTGATTGTGAATGGCCTTACAAAGCTAGCTCCAATGATATCATGAAAGGATAATAATTTACCTCTTGTCTGTTACCCAGCCTGTTTATATCTGCACAGGATGAATTTAATAGAAAGGCACAGGTACATTTCCAACAACATCCTAGCTCTTCCAAATCATCCCTGAACCCCTGCAGTCAAGTTTTGGTAATCCATCTGTAAACCTGTGGTGATAATTCGAGGCAGTGTGCTGTGATGGATGAAATGGCTGCATTTGTACATAATGCTAAGCCATGGTTTATGTCAACCAAGGTTTCTTGCTTTAGCCATCGATTGCCTTGCAGAGGAACACACAAATTGCAGATTATTTCCCCTGTTTTTGAGTTATTTGTTCCCATCCCATCCATTTAACCAACCTACAGAGCATTTCCATTTCCAGGCTGCTCTTGCTGGGCACTTGTGTTTCAGGGTAGACAATAGTGCAAATAAACCAAGTATAAGCCATGGGTATGGATTCAGACATCATAACACGGCATGGTTTAAACAACACATACTTCATAAACCAACAACAAACCATGGCTTCTATTTGTGGTATAAAGCTGGTTAACAAACTTGGTTTGTTTGGGGGATGGGAGCAAACAGAACAACCAGCCAAATTTCAACAAACAACACTATGGCTTAGTGTTAGGTATGAACTAGGCCAATATTTGGCATGGACTGGGAAGACTTGGGTTTGAATACCCACCCATCAAAAAGTTCACTTCTTGATTTGGAGGCAGTCAGACTAAACTTTTCATAGGGTTGTTGTTGTGAAGAGAAAATGGGATATCACTCCATGTATGTTACCCCGAGGGCCTGTTCAGATGTAACTCTAAACCATCATGGATCGCTCAAAGATGCGATCCATGGTGACTTAGCATGTCGTGTGGTGGGAGAGTTCCCTCTCCATGATGAGTAGAGTACCCATGCCTGCTACCCACTTGCTGCAAGAGGATTAGCTAGCCGCCCATGTAGTTCCTGTGCTATATGGCAGAAACTACATAGATTTTTCTTGTCGTTTCAGAAAAATACTAATAAAAAATGGCAGTGACTATAGAGTCCACCAGCAAGAGTGACTGCCACTTACAGGGACTTCCTTGCTGCCACAGACTTTCTCCATGGTTAGCGGTCATTTTCCCCCCAATTGTTTTTACAGAGCTGTTGCTGGGTGCATATTAGGAGTGTGAAGGATGGCAGGATGGGTACTTAAACTGCATGGAGGTAGTGGAATCATGGGGCATGGCATGGTTCCCGTTCATGTGACAGGCCCGCTTGTCATGGTTTCATTACCCTTCACCTCTCTATAGTTCCCCTATCCATGCCTCTTCCATGAGCATCTGAATAGGGCTTGAATATCTTGGCATAAAAATGTAGCAATCATTGTTGTGGAATTTCAGCTTTTCAATGAGAGTGGGATCCATATGTGATGGTGGCCCAGGGCTCTGTTTATTTCTATTTAGTTAGTTTATCTATTTGTTTACAATATATATATACTGTTCCCCATCCAAAAGATTTCAGAGTGGTGAACAACAAATAGAATAAAAGAATAAAAACACCAAATTAAAAATTGCTATTTTTAAAAGAACAAAGTTCTGATAAAACAAAGTTCTGATGAAACCTTTATTCCCCTGTCCAGTTTTCTCTGTATGAATTAGAAGAATGTTCTTTGTCATTCTCCTACCAAACTACCACACTGCAATTATAAATATGGAAAGGTATTTAAGAAAAAAATCAATCCAAACCAAAATTGTTAGGTTTGGGGCAAAGTGTGTATTGAGCCTCAGATTTCCTAGACAAAAGTTGGCATAGCTTTTTTTGCTTTATAAGGCAGATCATTTTTGCTGAGCGACATTATTCAGCCAAAGGCTGTCCAGTCACATGGTCCGTCACAATGCTGACACGTGTGATATCTGGCATTTTGGAATGCAACAGCAAAGACTTTCAAACAAAATCCTTTCTGTCAGTGGTTGTCTATAAACATCCTTTACTGGGAGACACAGCTGGAAAATTGGAATACAGTCAAAAAAGCATATCGAGTAAGCTCATTCCGTGGACTTAAAATGAGCCTCCAAACCCGGCCGCAGAAGCTCCAGGTTTAGCAAAGACATAGTGTCTTGTAACAGTCAGCCATAAAATATTATTTTCCAGCTAAACAAAACAAATCAGTGCAATTTTTTTAAAAAAGGCTGCATTATTTATTTGCCATTTTAATAGAAGGCTGCCATGAGACATATTTGGGACATGCTTTTACAAAATCCCCCATCCCAAAGCATGCATGTTGCCCCAGTAGTTGAGCAAAAGTAATTTCAAGCCTAAGTGAGAATGAAATGGTAATAAAGGAGAGGAAAACAGCTTGCAGGAAGAGCACCTCATTATTATTAATTGTGAACCATGTGATCTGGCCGCACTTTGATTTACCAGCACAGCCCAGTCCCTTGTAAATCCGACTTGGCTTCCCCATATGTTACTATGTGGATTTCATACAACCACTTCCCTTTCTGATTTTTCCAGAGACAACATATAAAGTTTCCCCGAATGCCAATAAAATGCGAAATGCAATCCTACTCCTTAGGTTTGCTTTGTGTAGTCATCTTCTAAAATAAGAACCAGCAAACGTTTTAAACATGGCCCTTTTCTATTTTTACATTCATTCAATAGTTACTATTCTTCATAAACATTGCAGTTATTGTTTCAACATTTGTATCTGGTTCTTCTCCCCCCTTCCCCCACCAAACCCTGTTGGCTTTAACGCTGAGAAAAACTGAAAGTATTTCCTAGTTTCCCTTTTACATTGTAGCTGATGTTTACCTAAAACAAATGAGCATGTTTGTGTCTTCAGAGCACAACGATGAAGGTCCTTTGCATAGAACATATTAGATAAGACCAATCCAATCTCTTATTATTTATTAGTATTTACTAGGAAAATACTCATCATTATTATGCCTTGTGTATATATTTAATATATTTAATATATTTAATATATTTATATATTTATATATTTAATATTTGTATTGCATTTTTTTAAAGAAAAAAATGTAGATTAACCCAACAAAATGAGAACATAAAACACATACAATTTTACACATCATAGTCAAAGCTGAACATTATTAGTAATTAACAGTGCAATCCTATACATGTCTTCTCAAGAGTAGGCCCCATTGAGTTCAAAAGGACTTACTCCCAGGAAAATGAGTATAGGATTACAATCATTCAAGATTTGTACAGAAATCCAAGACTGAGAAACGCTGTACTGTAAAGTTTTTGCTTATATTGGAAAAAAACACAAATATCTATCAATAAATGTGTTTGATTATGTTTGTCCATCAGATGCCCATGCTTGTTCAATTTGTCTATCAATGACCCTCTGTAAGACTTTCAAATAGAGGACTGCCCTTTGTAAAAGAGGACACATGGCCACCCTTCCATAGGGCAGATCCCAACAGATTTCCGCCAAAGAATGCGGCCCTTGGTGATTAGAAAACAAAAAAACTTTATTGACTCCTCTTCTAGTGTGTATAAGTGGGCAGATTTTGCTAAGGCAACCTGTTAACATACAAGAAGCCATATTTGTGGTGCTTTGATTAGGGTGACCAGATAAAATCCAGGTCAGGGCTCATGTAACTTTAACAGTTGTAGAGAAAAGGGAATTTCAGCCAGTGTTATTTGTATGCAATTAGTTCCTGGTGAAATTCCCTCTTCATCACAACAGTTAAAGATGCATGCACTATACTAGAGTGACCATACACAAAAGAAGGCAGGACTCCTGCAACTTTAACTGTTGTATGAAGAGGGAACTTCACCAGGAACTAATTGCATACAAATGACACTGGCTGAAATTCCCTTTTCTCTACAATCGTTAAAGTTATATGAACCCTGACCTGTATTTTATCTGGTCTCCCTAGCTTTGATGGGTACTGAAGAGTGAGAAGCAAAAGAGGGGTTACTGGAGTTTTATTTTGTGTTTTAAATATGAAAATGTTTTAATCTTTTATTTGATATTATAATGTTTTAATCTTTTATTTGATCATGTTGTAATGTAGTTTTGCATACTTGCATTCAAAGGTGAAAGAGAAGTCACCAGAACCTAGGCTTCTTCTCATGATTAAAGGAGATCACCAAGGAGGCTGATACTTCATCACAAAGAGGCTGATATTCCACACGGACTATGGCGGGGGTGTAGAACTGCAGGCACAGAGGCCAAATATGCCCTGCCTGAGGTCCATTCTGGCCCACTGGGCTTCCCCAGAGAGCCATGCCCCCTTGCCTTGGCACCATCCACTTTCCTTGACCATGGATTGTTTGGTGGTTTCCTTGCTTTTGTATAACTTTTCCCCCATTCTAGAAGCCTCTCCTAAAGTGGCAAAAAGAGTGTTAAGCTAAATAAGCTGGTAGATTTGGCATCACCTCGTTTGCCTTTGGCCCCATCCACACCAGGAATACGGGCTCTGAGACCTTTTCTGAAATGGAATTTGGTCCTCCAGCTGAACACCCTTCAATACCCCTGGGTATTGAGTGCTACCTCTGTTTCCTAATATTTCCAGTTTTAATATTTGCTTCCATAAATTTAGTTTGTAACACAACATATTTGCATGTTGATGACCAGTCTTTGGGAGTGCCTTGAAAATGTTCTTTGATGTGATCCTCAGGTGAAACCCATGCTATAGTGGACTGTATAATTATAATTAACACCAGAGAATGCATCCATGCACCTGTTGTGAACACATCCATGCACCTATAGTCAGGGCATCTGGGAGTGTATAAGGGTGTGGAGGAATATTTATCATGTCCAGGATTGTTTATCATTCTCATTTGCCAGGTTTGCTGTGAGGACACAGTAGAACTACTTTCAGCACAAGATTTTCCTGAACAGTTAGTTAGCCAAAATTGTCCTTGTTTTGTCTAGTACTGCGGCAGAATGGGGTGGGGGGGCATGACTTTTGAGAACCTATTTTCTCCCATACTCAAAGCAATTTTGGTGAAAGGATGTAATACTGTGGTAGGTGTTGGAGTGGGGGCAAGGTAACACATCCCCATAGCTGAGACAATCAGGCTGACCCCTCTTTACTCCAGTCCATTTAGTTGCAGCAGAATGCGTGGGGGAATGTGTTTCTGGTTACACATCCCATCTCACTGAAAGCAATGTAGTATATTGTTGTGAGGATGGCAATTATACAATGCCTGTGCATTGCTTTGAACACCTGGATGTACTATACAAATGTTAATGTTTTATAGAGAACATGTGAACAGGGCTGCAGGGCTGTGTACGCAGGCCTTCTTCTCAACATCTCTGTCCTAGATAAATTTCTGTTTTGAGTGCAAAGGTCTGAAGCATGTTTGGAAGACTCCTTTCCACAACTGGGAGGCCTGATAGCATAGGACACATGATTACAGGGGACTTTAAGTGCATTCACCCAAACATGTAAATAATTTCACTTCAAACCTTTGTGCACTGTCTGTTTGCGTGTGTGTGAGTGTACACACACTAGATAGAGATAGCTCTATCTATCATCTATCTGTCTCACGAATGTGTGTGTGTGTGCATGCGCACACACACACATGTGGGTGTGAATATATGTGTTTGCGTGTGTGTGTGTGTGTGTGTGTGTATTGTTGTATTGTTGTATTGTTTCGGCACCTCCTGAAAATATTATTGCTCCAAAAAACTTTCCCGGAATGACCGGCCGTGGTTCAATCTGTACTGTGTTCTGTTAAAATGTAATTTTTAATGATGTATTTATTCTTTAATAATGTTTTTATTCTTTTATTCTATTTGTTCACTGCTTGGAAACTTTTGGATTGAGAGCGAGACATACATTATGGTGGGACATGGGAGAGGGCTTTCTCTGTTGTGGCAACCCGCTTGTGGTATACCCTCTCCTTGGAGGCCTGACGGGCGCCGGCACAGGCTTCATTTCAGCACCAAGTTAAAATGTGGCTTTTTATCAAAGCCTTTGAGGGCTAAATTCTCCATGGTTGCACATGGGTTTAATTGTTTTTAATTGTTTTTATTCCTTTAAAAATTATACTGATTTTAATTTATGAATGATTTAATACTTTTTTTAGCTGTGTATATTATTTATGTTTACATTGTTCTGATTTTATCTGTATGCTGCCCTGAGATCCCAGTAATATAGGGCAGGATACAAATGTTTTAATAAAATAAATAAATAAATAAATAAATAGATGGACAGACAAACAGAATTAGATATTGGGATGGAGAAAATGACACTAAATGAAACTTTCACCTCCATTGACCTGAATTTAGGTCTTTCCAGGAAACTTTGTCCAGAATTTCTGCTCTGAACAGAGAAAAGAGTTAATGAGTAGTTTTTAGAGGGAGGAAAAGAATAGGGAAAGTTCAGTTCACAAAAGCATTCACTGAAAATTGAGGATGCTTATGTAAATATTAGTAAACTTCTGAAAGAACAAAGCATGCCATGAAATGAGCTTTAAATTAGGGCCACACAGCTTTATACAGCTGGCTTGCTGCTAATTGAAAATTAGGCAGAACTGTGGTTAGTTTAATGACAAGGCGAGTGAATACATCTAGGGTCGATGGCAGAGAGACCTAAATCCAAAGATAGACAAGCTTTGCTTGATTATAGTGATTACATCATGCTCATTAGAATTTAAAGTAACTAACCCAAACACAGACATCATATCTTTATTTGATAGCTGCAGTCTAGTAAATAGTGGGAAAGGATGTTATGTATGGATTAGGCTTGATGAAATAAAACCAGACATTCCTTTTGAACCTGTCTGGCATCTAAAATGAAAACTTCAAAATCAGGCAGTAAAGTTAACTTGTAAAGACAGAGGCCTTTGATTGGGAAGCATCTGCACAGTGTTTGAGCCATGCTTTGTTTTACAGGAAAACCACCTCAGCAACTGGGTATGAGACATCCACACACATTTCTGTAGTTGCATAAGATGTCTGTGGGAACATAGGGATATTGACAATGCCCTCCTTTCTGCTCTACGGCAAGAATGTGCTCCTTGCTCTTTGATGATGCATTCTTAACTGATTACTAAATATGTCCTGAATGCTGCCTGAACCAACACTGATAAAACTGAAATCAAGGAATTCAGCAAACCTGAATTCATTTGGATCCACTTTTAACACTCTTGATTTATTTTTAGTTGTGTGTTTTAACCCCAACATTTATAGTAGATCGCCATTCTGCTCAGTCAGTGGCAAGGAAGTATTCTAACTTTCTATGGTTTCAATTCTAACCACAGTCATTAGAATCTTAATAGTGCAATCCCACATATTTATACTCAAAAGTTACTCCCATTGAGTTCAGTGGGCTTACTCTCAGGTATGTGGGAATAGGATTGCAGCCAAAGACCTACTGAACTCAGTGGGACTTATTTCTGAATGAATATGCATCGGATTACACTGTAAATTACATTTTTGCCCATCATGGCTAGATCTACACTACTTGCATTATAGTGATATTGAAGTGCACTGATAACTGTTGGGGCACAACCCACATTGCATATACCACTTTTAAAGAGTTATATCCTGCCTTTTATTCAACAGTCATAATGATTTGACACAAATTATAGATCTGGCCTATGAATCTAAGCTTCACTGTGAAGAATATCAGCAACTGTTACCCACGGGCATGTACAACCATGCCAATAGCAGCCTCTGTGTGTGTGTGTGTGTGTGTGTGTGTGTGTGTGTGAATGGCATGTGTGTGTGGCCAAGCAAACACACTGGAGTCTATATCCAGCAGTAGGGGGTGCTTCTGAACATTTTGTGCTGTAACCCTCCCCACTTTTGACATACAACTCCTGATGTGCTTATCCAAAGCCAATGCAATATTTGATCCAAAAAGGTCACATTTGACTTGTGACAAATCCCTATATTCTGATGTAGCTCAACAGTGCTTCCCCCACCAGCATCTGATAAGTTAGCACGCAGCTGGGCAACCTGAATAGGCTTATCTCTTTCTTTCCCAATACACATCCAAAAACGTAAACTCTTTTTTAGAATAGACTAATTGGTTCAAACCAGCTGAATCTTTTGAAATGTAAGTTCAAGATCATTAGTAAGTTTCTGATTTGCTGGCTAAACAATGACATCACAAATGGAGCCTGCTGCACAATTGGACAAAACAACGACCAGTCTCTGTTAAGGGGTCAGCTTTTACTGAACTCAGATGCCCATAAGAGTGAAAGTTTTTCTCACTCTTCCTGAAGAGTCTTCCATATATCATTTAACAGAAGGTTAACAGAAGGTCTCTCCAACCATCCTCCCAGCAATTAACTGCATATGCTCTGGCTCCCTAGACTCTACTCAAGTAACTAGCTAAGTTGGATTGACTTTTTGATCTATTTGGAATTCTCTTTGTGTGTGATTGTTGTCTTCCATTGGTTTTTTCCTTTCCCTCCCAAATAAACTCCTTTTTATATTTGGGCATTTGGCTACATTGTTGTCAAAGGGGATTCTTATTAAACTCTTCTCCATGTGAAGAACTGCACAGATACAGAACTATCATTTGTGTTCTTAGGTTTTTCACAAGTTCCCCCTGCCCTGAGATCTGTGTTTCTGGCTTTGGTCCAAGAAAATCCAAAGCACCTTTCTTTTAAATGTTTTCCCCTAGATCTGGTCTAAAGGGAGGGACCCGTGGAAGCAGGGCTCTGAAATTACCTAAGCAGGTGGTGTTTCTGGAGGTTCTGTGGTGGCAGCCAATTCTTTTCTGGGGGCAGTATGGGAATCTTTCTAAAGAAGGGGTCAACCAGTCCATAACACCACCCCTAAGATATATACTGTGGTCCTGTGTATACTTGACAAAAACCTGTTTCTGCTGTTCTGGGCAGATAGAATACACAAGAGGTTTACTGAGCTCTGACTTGAGAGTCATGCAAGTGGGCTACATTAATCTTGTCTGGTCACCGGTTGTGGAAGTCTGATTCGCAAACATGGACCAGTGGCATTTTAGACCACTTCAGAATAGGGATGCTGGAGAAATTCAAGATGGACTAAAATAAGTGTGGATTTCTAAGAATCCGACCTGCAGAATCCACTGTGGACCAGCCTCTCCAGGCTGCACAGGGTCCGTGCACTTCCAGATTTTTTTTAAAAAAACTTTCCTGAAATGCATACCAATTCATTTGTAGGAAAATACACAGGTTTCTGCTGAGACATATGCCATGCTGAAAAATATACACGGAGAAAATGTGAATGGAATGGAGAACATTGTGCTAAATATTATGTAGTAACATACATTTTGTAAATTGTGTAACCTTTTTCATGGAATCAATAGCGTATTTATTCGAGTAATGGGAAACCCCACCCCCAAAGCCAGAACAAATGCCACCACACAATCCACGAAACACACACAGGATGGATTTCACAAAATCCAGACATCCCTATTTCAGAACCACCCCAACCCAAATTTTGTAACATGAGGAATAGCATAGTGACAACAATATGAAGAGATTCAAAATCATGATACAGAATTTCATAGTGCAGTGTAGTGATCCTGTTTTGGTCATGGCTACATTCACATTGGCCTGTTTAGAGTTGCTCATATGAGACATTTATGTCCATTGTGAGCACTGTGGGATTAATAGTTTTCAGTGTGCAACAATGAACATTTGTTAATGTCCATTTGATCAGCCTGGATCTTTGACCAAAATCAGAGGATCTCTTCTCGATCATCCCAGAGTGCAGAATAATGGGCTCAAGTTACAGGAATCCAGAATACAGGAATTCCTGACCGTTAGAGCAGCACGACAATGGAACCAATTACCTAGGGAGGTCGTGGGCTCTCCCACATTAGAGGCATTCGAGGTAGCTAGACAGCCAACTGGTAGGCATGCTTTAAAGTAGATTCCTGCATTGAGCAGGGGGTTGGACTTGATGGCCTTATAGGCCCCTTCCAACTCCACTATTCTATGAGTCTATGAGAGCTCACCTGTGCAAGCCTCATTGAATGAAACCGAAAACACAGCAATCTGACTGGCAGATTGTTTCCTGAATTTGCTTCTGCAGCAATTGTTGTCTGTGATGACAGGTTGAAAAAGCAAAGCCAAATGTGTGGATTTTTAATGGCGTGTGAACGTTAGTTTATGAGCACCACCACAAAGTGGACATAACGTTAGGCAATGACTAAAAATAGTGATTAAAATAAATCCTAATGCATGGGAAGTAGCCTATGAGGATATGATTCATGATGTGGTGGTGAAGCTCAATAAAAGAATTAATGATCCCCTATCCGCAGAAGTTCAACGTATTCTATCATAAAACTCCAAAATAAATTTACATATTATGTTGGCAGAATTAGCAAGTGTCTCACTGAAAAATGTTAATAAACAAGTCATTCATCAGCCTTTCTTTCTTTCCTCCTTATTGCTATCTTCATTGTGGTTGTCAACATAAACACAAGTAGAAGCAAAATGCATCTTTGATTAGCAGTTTCAAATAATGTTGGTTACACCACTTGTGCAGAACGTCAGGCCTGACAGCCAAATCCAGCCTTTGATGATTGCTGAGGTGGCCACATCCCCTTCCTCTGGCTCCACCCTCTTTTCCTGACCACCAATCATTTGGTGGTTTCCAGGCTTGCATGTGTGTGTGTGTCCCATTCTAAAAGGTTGAAATTAGGGTTGTGCACCACTTTCAGATCCAGATCTAAATTCTGAGCCAAAGCAGGATGATTCAGAATGAATCTGTCCAGATCTGCAGCAGATGAGGATCATTCTGAAGCTGGTCAGTTCACTACAAATTGCTTTGGACTGATCCAGATGGATGGCTTAGCGCCATAACGTTGCATAAATGTCCACTTTACAGCCACCATTTGCACCGGATTTACTTTATTGAAATAGACAAGTCACCATTTTTAAAAGGAAAGAGGCAAATGGCTGTGGGTGCTGGCAACAGCTCCAGTTTGGCGGGTGGCTTGCGCACTCATTGGGCTCATTCAGGAGGGGCAAGGAGGGGCAGCTGCACAGTGGGTGCCCAGGAACATGGACATCTGGATAATCTGGATGTCCGAATCCTACTTTGGATCCATGTCCGAAGTGGGTCCGATCATGTCCGAATAGGACCAAGGTGGATTGGGGTTGATTCAGAAGCTCCAAATCAGCTTCCAAAGTGTGAGGAGTTCATGCACACCCTTATCTTTCCTAAGAATTAGTTACTGGCGGTACAGGTGCTGATTGTTAATCCATGTTCCCTCACTGAGGTTTGGCCTGTTCCAGATTGGTTCTGGCTCAACTTATAAGTGGCATTGTAGTATGTGCTTATTTGTGACTGAAGCCGATATTTCTTATTTTAAAATCTGTATATAGCTTTAAAAAATTAAAATCTATTAATTTATGAACTGGATGTACTACTGGTTATAATTTGTTTTGTTTTGGAGTGCTGTATCATGGGCATTGTATCACCTGCATATAGGAGATAATATGTTGGAATTTTTAGACCTGCCTTTGGCTCCACCCACCAAAAATGGAATTCGGCCCTCAGGCTGAAAGAGGTTCAACACTCCTGATTTTAAACAAGGAAATCAAAGCAAAACTTCTACTGAATTCTTGGCTGCAACATGTTCCATTCTCCCCCACAAAACATGACATTGCCAACTAAAATACACATTGGTTGCATTCGGACAACACATTAAGCAACTGAGGGTGGTGGTGGGGGAAATAATCATCAGTTGTGTTGCTTATTGTGTTGTGTGGAGGGTAACACGCCGCTCACAAACTACTGACGGTATGCTATTCCGCTCAAATAAGCAACGGAGAGAAACAACTGGCATGCAAGTTGTTTAGCTCAAAGCCAGTTGTTTAAAGTGTTGTGTGGAGGGGTGAGTGTGTTAATGGCATGAGGTGAGTGGGTTAAAACACAAGCCCATAGAGGCAGGTGGCAAGAGTGACCAAAGCGGAGGCTGCCACTCTGCTACAACTGGTGCAACTTGCAGAGGCTGCTGGGATAGAACTGGGAGGACTGAGGGAGGAGGGAGGATGGGGAGAGGGGCAGGGGCTGTGTCAATCAAATGCTGGGTTGACTATTTGTCCACTCAATGCCAGCCCCAACCATCCACAGTTGTGTAGGAATATGTTGTGTGGGGAGTACCCACAAAATAACCAACTGTGAGTTGGCTAACCCACCATTGACTAATGTGTTGTCCAAATACAGTGCTATCTTTTAAACTTGTGGAGGATAAATAATGTGACCCTGAATAATGTAATCCTCCTAAAAGAAAAGAAAAGACATTTGATTAATTTCTAGTATTTAATGGAAGTGAGAAAATATCTATAGCAATCTATTAAATGTGCCCTGAAAAAAGAACTCCAAAGCAATCAGTTTTGAAAAGAAGATCCATCTTAATGCTGTAGTTTAGGTAGTAGACAGACATCTCAGTGGACAGCATAGCTCAACGTTGAGGTGGTCGAAGTCTGAGGCAGCCATAGAAATCACCATGTAAAAGTGGAATGGTCTACAATGATCTTCCATGATTTATTATTATAGAATATTTCAGTTATTCTCAGCCAGTGCTGGTGCTTTAGTTAATGGGTGTGAATTTCTGTTTTCTGTCCAAAACCTATTAAGTCCTCTTAATTTAAGATGGCAGGTTGGGAGTATTACTTCTCTGTTCAATGAGGGTATTCTGGGCTTTTACAATTCTTATCTAGCTTTTTTTAAAAATGAGTAGAATAGTTTTGGATGAAAGTACTTTTTTGTTCGCTTACTAATTTAGTTAAATGTTTAATTTAGACTTTCCCCAAAGACTCTGGACAGGGAGTGACAAATTTAAAACAACAACAATAACAACCTGTCCAGGATCCGCTCCTGGACGTTCAGAGTTCCACCTTCCTGGCTGGACACTCTGATCCTGCTCTTTAAAGATATCTTGCTTCTTTAAGAGCAACCTCTGTCCCTTTTCTGGGACCCAAGCTTCCACCTTTTCTCTTTTCCCCTTTCCAGTAGCGTGGGGGGTTCGAGCTGTAGGCGGGTGTGAAAAGGAACCTCCAACAATACAAGTTTTAAATCAAAACTCTTTACTATTCTTGGCATAGTAAGGCACGCTTTGCTTAAGATATTTACACACATAGAACTGAAGTTACAAAGGCAAGAAAACAAAACGACAGGAGTAAAACCGCAGGTCTATCTCTTGACTAACTACTCCTGATATTTTACTCCTAAAGTATCTTCCGGAATCCTTCTTGCTTCCATTCCTAACGAAGGCAAGCGCTCGTCTCCCCTGGCCACGCCCTTCTCCTCATTTTTTACTCCTAATCGTCCTTCTCCCGCTTTGCCCCTCCTTCCTTAATCACCCTGTCGAGCCTTTTGTTAGAGTGATTGGCTATACACTTGTCCTGAGCTGGAGAAAGATCAGAGAGCCATTACCGGTGCATTTGGGAAATTACCATTTTAGCCCTGGGGTGATTCACTCCTATTATTATTGTCTAATCACCCTACTTCACAACTGTTAACTCTTTACATACAGTGAAACCTTCACACAACCAATAGCCTAAATAACATTGAAATCACGCTGTTAGCTCAGTTTTCCTTAGCACCTTTCCCTCAAATATAACAACTAAAACTAACCATGGAAAAAGGTTCTGTCTATGGCTATTAATAGGCAAATTTACCTCAGGTAAATTAGTTATTTATTCAGAAAGTAACAGATTTGTCCATGTAAACTCAGATGAGAGAGCTCCTTTAATACGAACTCTCATTCCATTTATGAATTTTTGCACATGTGCAATATCAAAGTGCATCATGGGAGCTGTAATTTGGAATTGTTTAGTGTGGCATGGCATCATGTGTCATGACGTTATGTGGCCCCTTTCTGATTGGATGATTTCATGCCCAGCCTGCGTGTTGATGTCATGGGATGTTTACTTGCTATTGCTGATCACTGGCATAAAGATGGACCCATAGATTCCTCCTACCCCTCAGAGTCAGATCTATTGATACAACCAGGTAATCAGCTAAAGAAGTTGCTCCAAGTAAGTCATCCTAAGTGGTAGGATGACTGAAAATTTGTGTACTTCTTTACTCTGCATGCTTTGAAGCTTGCAATAAATCTTAAATTTAATAGTGAATTCAAAATACATCTATTCAGGCTTGTTACAAAGGTGAACGTTATGAATGGACATGTTACAACCCTCAAGCTGACTAATTGCAAAACTTGTGGCATGTTCCAGCTAATAGCTAAAATTAAACTGGTGTGTGTAAAGGTAGGGGTATCCATCTCTCTTAGCTGATCCCAGGTTGAGAAACCTGCAGCGATGTTCATTGCTGGTGCAGTGATTGAGTAGCCAACTATACATGTGCAGCAGCTCATGCATGTGAAGTCTATTTTGTTTTCATTTTTGTGGAATGGAGAGTTCAAATAATTGTACTCTTCCAATAAGGAGTGATAGTGGCCCTTTCCATTTTTTGAGGGGCTGCCCATGCCTACCCGTGGAGCATCCCGCAAGCAGGCAGGGGCCAGCCCTGCATTTTCCCGGGAGTTCAGGGAATGCTATTATTCAGGTTCTTTCCCTGCTCCCGGGACGGAAGTGAGATGGGCATGAAGATGTTGTGAAAGGGCAGGTGAGGTTTTGGCACAGCACTAATGTTTGAGGAGTATGCCGGAAGGTAAGAAAGTCAGTCCTTAGAGGCCTGGAGATCTCTGTTGGGAGGGGGTATCCCTGAGAGGAGTAGTTTCATTTCTCCAGTTAAGATTCATTTCTCCAGTGAAGTTTCATTTCATCAAAGTTCAAACCGTACTTTCTGTTTTGGGGGAAGAGGGTGTAAAAAGAGAAGAGAAGGCAGTCAGGAGAGAGCCAGAAAAGACCAGAGAATGTGGAAGGAGCAGAAAGAAGCAGCCTGAAGAAGTCTAGGTGAAGCTTAGGGTAAGAGAACTTGAGTTTTTGCAACTTTTATTTCCTTGTAATGTCTTTAGGAACACTCAGCTATATTGACTAAATAACTTTAATTGTAATTTGCTCATTTTAATATATTAGTAAACAACTGTGTTAAACCTATATTGACTGGTGTCAATAACTTCAAGTTCACAGCCTAAACCCCACATTACTGGGAAAGGGAAAACAAGGAAGAGCTCCTTAAAGAGTTGCTCAAGGCCATGGAAGGAACCCTGACAGCTATGTATAACTGAGAGGAAGTTGTATAACATAGGAAGTTGCCCTCCCCAGCCCACTGGTCCATCTACCTCAGTATTGATGACATTGACTGGCAGTGTCTCTCCAGGGTTTCAGGCAGGATTCTTTCTCAGCCTTATCTGGAGATATAAGGCATTGAACCTGAAATCTTCTGCATGCAAAGCAGGAACTCTACCAAAGCTACAGTGCCTCCCTGAGGTACGATCCTAAAAGCTTTGAGTTACAGCTTCTGCCCATGCACAAAAGTTTCCATTTATGCTCTGGGGCTTCTGTGGTCCCCACTTCCTATATAGTCACTCAGGCCTCCTCACCATAGCAAAGCACCTTGAGAACTGAATGTATGTTCTATGTAGATGTTATACTCAGTTAACAGGCTTGAAAAATGCATGAAAGTATTTGTTACTATTATTATTATTATTATTATTATTATTATTATTATTATTCCTTAGCTGTGCATGGGAAAAGCTTGTAATCGCTCAGTCAGATTTAGACCAATTTTGCCAAAATGCAAAGCATTTATGTACTTCAGATGGCCTTGATTTGTGTGCTAATATTCTTATTCCATTGTACATATCAGTCAGTTACTTGTCAAAAAGCAAGCAGGCCACTTAAAAGAGCACTTTCACCTTTACAAAACATCTCCGAACCATTCAGGGCAGTGCTGACTGAAAAAGAAAAACAGATTAGATTTTTTTTTATAATCTAGGAAGGAAATATTATTATCGCAGCTCAAAATCTTTTAACAGGGAGTTCTAAATGGGGGCAAACATTAAAGTCAAATCGCAATTCGATTACAGGAAGATTTTCAACTTGTCAAAAATAATTGCATTAATGTCAGCAAAACTAAGCGACTTAAACAAAGTAACCATTGTTAAATGTCTGTAATGGGGGGTGGGGGTGGCGTATGGTGTAGTATGGTGTAGCTGTAGTTGAAAAGAGCTCACTTTTATTTGTTTTTAAATTCTGAGGCCAATACTGCACACCCACAAAAATCAAACTGTTGCCTCAACAGAGCTCTTACATCATATGTTGAGCAGGAAATACTAATTACAGTAAATCATTTAGTTATCCCAAAAGTGAAGTAGGAATTAGAAACTGTGTGGTATAGATTAATATGGATAAAAACCAGGCTTAGGGAGATATGATTTATTTTCTGATCTAAACTTTCTGTTGTTAATTGATTTGTTTCTTTTCTTTCTTTCTTTTGCATTGGTCACTAGACCTTTGAGAGGAACCCTTGGTAATTATCATGGATAAAAATGGCAGAGTTTGACCTTTTTGCTTCTGATCAAATTTGGCTTTTGTTTAGATTTTACTCCAAATTCTGCTGGTGTATATCCATCTGCATTGCTGAAGAAAATGAGAGGTAATGGCAATAGATGCACAAGGGATATCTATCTATAAATGTATTGCAAAATATACTAAAAATAGGCCATTATTATTATTATCATTATTATTATTACTTTCTTGCTCATGGCAGTTTTTCTAGCAGACATGATGGGCTTTGCCAAGTCATACTGTCTTTTATTGATTCATGAATTTCCTGACGATTGATCATGTTTTAATTATGACTGCTTTCTGGATGTTGGTGTGGATGTATTCTGGTAGGCCCAGTTTCTGGAGGTTTTCTGTATAATTTTTTTATGTGATGCCGGTGACTGATGTGACTAATGGAATAGTTGTTTGACTTCCTTGGCCATAGTTATTTGACTTCCTTGGCCAGTGGTGTATATTTCTCTCTCTTTTCTTGTTCCTTTTCAACAACATTTTTGTCATTCTGTATTGCTATGTTTATGAGGTATGTGTGTTTTTCTTTTTTGTCTGTGACTGTTATGTCTGGTCGGTTGCAAGGTATTGTCTTGTCCGTATGAATTGTTCTTTCCCAGCATTTTCCAAGATTGTTTCGAGTGAATATGTATAGTATGGTGTATGTTGTTTGATAAAGTTGAATCTGATGGCCAGTTGTTGGTGAATTATTTTTGCAGCTGTATTGTGTCTGTCCGTATAGTCCATTCCTACCAGAATTTTATTTCTATTGTTTCTTGGAATTGATGGCATTTCCTGCATCCTGTTGTTACGCTGTTAACTTTTATTATGTATTTTTGGTAGTTCTTGCTTGCTATAACTTGATCCTGTATAGCTATTAGGAATCCTTCAGTTACTCAAATTATTATTATTATTATTATTATTATTATTATTATTATTATTATTTATATACCGCCCAAAAGCTAAAGCTCTCTGGTCAGTCTGGTATTCAGTAGGGCTGTGCATGCCCCCCCACCTACTTCGGAGGATGATTCAGAGTTTCTGAATCACCACAGCCTGCTTCAGTGTGGATCCAACCTGCTCTGGATCCAGGTCTGAAGTGAAATTCACAGTGGGTGCAAGCAGGTGAGGTATGAATGGGGGCAGCTGCTCAGTGGGCACCCAGAAAAGCCGGGCACCCATCCATCCAGAGCCTGATCCACCATGCTTTGGGTGGGTCGCTTTGGCCCAGATCCGACCTGCTCTGAACACGGATCTATTCGGTTGAAATTGGCCTGCTTTGGTTCATAATTTAGATCAGGAGTTGAAGCAGTGCACAGCGCTAGTATTCAATCTAGTTTCAGTATTTCTAGAGAAATTGCTTTCTGATATTGTTTCAAGCAGTCTGTTTTCAGTACATTTTGCAGTGTGTTGTGCATATATATATGAATCACACATAGTTACTGACACACACATACACATATACACACATACCTCCATAATTTGGTTATGGTTTTCTGCCCATTTGTTTTGGCGCTGTAATTTTGGCTTGGTATCCTCACTGAGATTTTGGATTTTCCCCAAATTGGTTGTGAACAGGGCCAAATCTCACTTTCCTGGGGACCCAATATGGCCCTCTGGGTTTCTCCATATTGGGTCCTCCATGCCCCTTCTCCATGCCCCTACTTCTAGCTTCACCCTTTTCTCCCAACCACAGATCATGATTTCCTGACTTTTGCACAGCTTTTCCTTATTCTAAATGCTAAGGCATAGGCTAGATCTACACTACTGCTTTATAGCAATATTGAAGTGCGCTGATAACTGTTGGGGCACAATCTACATTCCATATACCACTTTCATAGTGTTATTTCCTGTTTTTTATTCCACATTCGTAATGATTTGACAGAAGGTGTAGATTTAGCCTTAGTTACTGGCAGTAAGAGCTTTAGGACACAATCCTATGCATGTTTAGACAAATAAAGATTCGTACAAGCCCTACAAGTGTCCTGCAGCTGGATAGCCATCTGTCAGGTATGCTTTAATGTGGATTCCTGCATTGCGCAGGTAGTTGGACTCGATGGCCTTATAGGCAACTTTCAACTCAACTATTCTATCATTCTAAAGTGTTTTATTGGTGTTTTATTGGTATTTTAATGTTTTAATCAGTTTTGTATTTTATGTTTGATGCTGTTCCCTGCCTCAATCCGTTGGGAGAGGCGGGTAATAAATAAAGATATTATTATTATTATTATTATTATTATTATTATTATTATTATTCTATGGGGTCCCAGCATATCCCAGCTCCATTCTGCCTGGGAGTTGTAAGATTCTTTTTCTGTCTAAACATGCATAGGATTGCACCCTTAAACTATAATATTCTGGAGCAGGGTGTGGGGTCTTCTTTTTTTAAAAAAAATGTTTTTGTATTTTTGGCTCAACCGCTTCAGCCTTTGGCCCTGTTCCCTTTGTCTCAGGCCCTAGCCACTACCAGAATGGTCTCACCCACTACCAGAATGCAGCTCCAGAGCTTCTCCAAAACTGATTTGAGCCCTCAAGCTGAAAGAGGTTCCCCACCTCTGTCCTAAAGGGAGAAGGATCACATACAATGGACATACACTTACATATGCATGCATAAACTTCCTGAATCACACCTTGTCTGAGAATTCCCATCTGCAATGTGCATGAACAGACCTCAGTGACAAACACAAGAAGATGTGTAAGGATAGGCATAGGGGCACCTGGATATGGACAGGGACATACAGGATAGCGATGTCTGGATTTTGCAATCCGTCCCGGGCATATTTTTTGGATTGTGCAGTGTCATGCATTCTGATTAGAAAATTACACAAATCATTCCATGCAAAAGTTTGCAACAATTTACATAACATATGTTAGTCCGTAACATTAGGATAGTGTTGTCCATTCCATTCCATTCAATTTCCTCCCGCATATATTTTCCAGCATGGCATATGTCTCAGCAGAAACCTGTGTATTTTCCTGCAAACGACTTTGTGTAAATTTCAGGAAAGTAAAAAATAAAATAAAATGGAAATCTGCAGACTCTGCGAGGCCTGGGAAGGCCAGTTTGCAGTGGATTCTGCAGATCGGATTCTTAGAATTCCAAACTCATTTTAGTCAGTATCGAATTTCTCCAGCATCCCTACTACAGGATTTCAGTATAATGTAAAACAGCCATACTTTTGTTTGTGGATCTCAGACGTAATAACAACAACAACAATAATAAATTTATTTCTTACTCGCCTCTCCATTTGGATCGAGGTGGGGAACAGCAGTAAAAATATAAAATATGATAAAATACATAAAACTGATTAAAAACATGGTACACATTATTAAAATAGCAATAAAACATCCTAAAAACATCCTAAAATCATTCTAACATTCCACTGGATATGGCTGCTGGAAGAGACTAGTCTTTATAGCTTTCTTAAATTCCAAAAGACTGTCAAGGGGATGAGTCTTCTCCAGCAGGCCATTCCACAGTCTGGGAGCGGCAGAAGAGAAGGTCCTCTGGGTAACGGTTTTCAGCCATATTTGTCCATATGGGGGAATTCCATAAACAAAACAACCACTTTCATTATATGAAAATGATGGGTGTTTTGTGGCCTGGATCATACAAAACAAAACATCTATTGAAACTGGATTTGAGATCCTTGCCTTTTTGGGGACTGATTAGAACTGAAGACAGTAGAATCTATCTTTGCATAATATAGATTGGTAGCATTCAAATTCAGGAAATGCTACAGAATTAGACAACCCCCAGTCTCTAGTCAGTCATGGCTTGGATTCATATACATCAAACACTAAGTTGCTGTTGTTGTTGTTGTTATTATTTTATATTTCATTTACAAGCTTTATTGAAGCTAGAAGTCAGACATTTCTCAGGCTGTAATAAACATTCATGGACTTTCTCTGCAAGCAGTTCTGGCTGAGTTTAAACTAATTGTTGTTGTTGCTATTGCTGTTCTTGAAGCAGTTACCTGAACACAAGCACTGTTATCTTTTTATTATATTGCAAAAAGCAATGGTAACCATGTTTACCATAAGAAAAATTCTAAAATCTTTACTAAGCCAACCCATAGGTCACCCAGAATGGGCACATTTTTGAGATTTGAGAGCATATGATAACATTTTAACTGGTCCTGGATTTGTATTGATGATTGTTTAAAATTGTTTTTGAATGTACATGGGTTTTTTTATAATATATATATATATATATATATATATCAGTTTCAATCTTTTGCAAAGTGCCCAGAGAGCTTTATCTATTGGGCAGTATATAAACTTAAATTATCGTCATTTCTAGATCTCTTCATCAAGCAAAATGTTACAAAAAGCAGGTTGGGAGGTAAGGAAATGGGGGTGGGGTGGGGAGTGATCTCATAAGCCTGCATGTTTTGGTGACCTTTATATTTGCCTTAGAAAAGTATTAGACTAATATGGATTTTGGAAAGGATTGGATTGGTTGCTTAAGAGTGCAGGACACGTTGTGAGTCACAAGATTTTGTTCTGCAAAAATGGACGCTGCCATCATGAGTTGTTTTTCTGAGAGCTGTGGATGAAACCTATTGGGGTGAGAGCCTCGTGTCTTCCCACAATGTAAGAGAGTCCTGCAAGTTCATTACTTGGTTTTCAGAATTATGATAATTGCATAGAGCACGAAATATTTTAAAAGATCTTTTCATAACAATTTAAAATTTATAGCTGCGGCTTACATAGTAGCTCAGCAGCTCACATATGGCTTATGTCAATGGCAGAAACCATGTTATTTTCTAAATCACGTTGATTTGTTATGTGGTACTGAAAGATCTTAAGCAGAATCATTGACTATAAATTACAGGATCTAGTCCTCGACATTCTTATCTGGGCTTCAGATTCGTCAAAAGGAGCCCTAGAGTCAAGGTCTTTCGGTGTACACAATACAACCAGTCAAAGAATGAGAACTAAGGCCGTTCAATTTCCGCCTTTTTTGGACCACGGCCAGGCTGACATTTTCCTTTCTGTTAGTTTTGGCAAGGAGGAAAGAGTGGGGGAACTTTACTGCTCTGTTACTGATGGTTTTTTATTTTGTTTTTATTAAAAATGTTGAAACACGGGCTCTATGTCAAAATTATTGTATTACTGAAGACTGGGTGGGGTGAATGAATTAGCTGGCTGCTGTTCAGAAAGCCATTAATGGTCTTGATAATGGTGAATCATATTCTTCAGCTACAATGTAGCAATGCTTAATTGCAATAAATTCTGCCGTGGCTTGGTGACTGATGTGTATAGTTAATGAATCAGTACAGACTCAAAGGTTAATCTTCTGGGAGGTAACGAGTTCTGCCCATCTGATATTGGAACCAAAATATGATATTTGTTAGTTACATGATGATATATTTTGGGCAGGGAACAAAACGAGCAAGTTTTTATTGGCTGCAGATTTGTTAGGCCTCGAAGACCAAAATATTGAAAAAGCAACAACCCTACTAGTGATATTTGAACCGAGTACAAAAACTGAAATATATTAGAGGTGAAATGTGACCTGCCGAATAAAATATATTGTGGGACATCAAAGGAGTCATATGAGAAAAAGAGTGTTCCATGAAGAAAGGCCTGCATGTGTGTTAGAAAGTTCTCATGCCACAAACAACTTTCCTCACTGATAAAAAAAAGTTGAAGCATTTTATGAATAAAAAATGGGCAGTGTTTTCCCAAGGGCCGAAGAGGCAATGGGGTTAAGGCAACCTGAGCATGACCAAATGTAGATATCAAGAGTTTTTGAATAGAATTCTGAGTTGGTGAGGCCATTAGTTTTTAACAAATGAATACTGCAATCTGCCTTCTCAAATGTTTCTATCTGAATGCTACATTTGGTGGCAATGGTGTATAGCAAATGGAAATAGCTAGCCAATTTCTGGCAGACCGACTAATGTCTGCTGGTAGCTGAGATTCTTCCAACCACTTAAAACAGATCAGTTCTATCTATCTATCTATCTGCAGGATTTTTTCCCCATTCTTTCCCCTAAACAAAGGCTTCTGGAGTAACTGACAAATAATAATAATAATTCCTCTCCTTGCCCTCAGACTTACAGACTAAAATACACAGCACAAAAAGGAAAGGCATTGAAAGGGCGGAAAGCAAACAGAGACACTAGTTTACAGAATTCTTATGATGACCAGCTGGAAACAGTTCAAGTAGAGTAGAAGCCTAAAAGGTTGCAGATCTTTCAACTGAACTGAGGGAGTGACACTGGCCTAATCTACACCAAGCATGATGTAGCACTATGAAAGTGGTATGAAAGCGGTATATAAAAGGCAGGAGCCACACTACTGCTTTATTGTGGTATTGAAGTGCATTGACAACTGTTGGGGCCCATTGACACATACCATATACCACTTTCATACTGCTATATCCTGCTTGGTATAGCTCCTGCCTTTCATATACCGCTTCCATACCACTTTCATAGTGCAATATCCTGCTTAGTGTAGATTAGGCCACTGATTGCCTTCTCTTTCTCCCTCTCTTCTCCCTCTGCCACAGTACAAAGTAATAACATTTGGTAGGTGCTACGTCCTATTACTCAACGTCTCCCAGGCCGTGACAGGGAGAACATGGCAATTAATCTCCTTCAGGGTACTAACAAGTATATCACCCTCCAAGTGTCTAAATTTCTCTGTACTGCGATTTGCTGCAAATCCCAAATGAATGTTTGATTGTGTCTTTTTTCATTGGATGGTCTGTTGACTGTACATAAAGTTTTTGAATTTTGAATTTTTAAAGATAGAACCAGATAGTTTGAGGTAGTTAAAAAAGACAACTATCACAAAGCTTTCAAATCAGAGTTTTGTCCTGTCGTGTAATACAGTTACCAACAATTCATGGAAGTTTGATCACTATCATTCCTTTTAAAAATTATTGATTAGTAGGGGTGTGCACGCCAAAAAATATCATTGTTTATCGTTATCATCATTTCGGACCAAAAAAATTATCATCTTCATTCATATCATAGATGAACCGTATTGTCTTCATGATAATTATCGTGAAAAAAAGAATTTTTTTTTGCAGCCCTATTTTTAAAGAAAAAAATGCCTATAACCTCTGTATTTTCACAGTTAGAGGCTTGAAACTTGGTCACAGTGCTTATGGGGTATGCCTAAGTATGTGTATGAAATTTGAGATTGATCCCTGCAACCCTCGATTTTATATGAATTTCTTAAAGATCGTTTCCATTCTGACAGGTCTGAATGAACGCATGTAGCGAGCTGTCATTCTGATCTGTCAGAACTGAAACAATCTTTAATAAATTCATATAAAATCGAGGGTTGGAGGGATCGATCTCAAATTTGGTACACATACTTAGGCATACCCCATAAGCACTGTGACCAAGTTTCAAGCCTCTAACTTTTAAAATACAGAAGTTATAGGTATATTTATATGGCAGTCCGATAAAATGATAAAATTACCCGAAAATTATCATCTCCGATGATTAGCGTATGTTTTTCTACTGTATTGTCATTGTTAAACACATGCATGATAACGACCTTATCATATCATTATCGTACATTTTAACGATACAATACACATCCCTATTGATTAGCATTTTTATAGATTTGTATCCTGTGTTTTTACCATCATGTATTTTATTAATGTGTGTGTACTTAATATGTTATTATAATGGTCTGTTGACTGCGAATAAAGATTGATTGATTGATTGATTGATGGATTGATGGATTGGTGATAGTTGATGGAGGGAGGAACCAGATGGAGGTGGCTTCTCAGCGAAGGTGATGGTGGACTGCTTCTCACTCTGTTACAGCCTGATATAAGAGTTACTGCCAGGTTGTTAATACAGGCTGAATATGTATTCTTACTTTTTACATGTAAAACATGTTTGGGGGATCATGATGATCCTAATAAAGTGACAGTGGGGAGCGGGGAGCAAACCATTTAAGACTGAAATTCGCCAATTGTGATGCCGGTACTTTAAAGAAATTTCATTTTCCAGCTGTGGCTAAGCTTCCAATTCCCTTCACAGTTTGTCTAGTTTTCAAGAAAGGATGTATGTAAAATTCATTCCATCTGTGTTTCGTGGTATGTCAGGCACCTTTCATTCCATTGTCCACCCATCAATGGAATCCAGTCTTTTGTTTCCAAATTTGTGCATGTGGAAATTCGTACATTCCACCCAAATGCACATTTTCAGGCTTTAGCCTATAGGGGAAATGTGGATTCTTTTTTGGGGGAGGCATTTTTTTCTATGACAAAATTTGCACAAGATTCCTGAAGATTTAAAAAGGTTTAAAAAACATTCTGCAAGTCCATCCTGCCCCCGCCCCCGCCCCCTGTAAGTCCACTCAGCGGGGAAGAAGTCAGTGTCCAGCAGAATCCATGGGTTGGATTAAAAAAAACTCTGAACTCATTTGGTTCCTTTGCAGATTCCTTTGACATCCCTAGTTAGGAGCTGAGTAAATACCGAAGGCTGGAGTGGTAAACTAGGGCTGTGCACTGGCTCGGGCCAACTCTGACCCAAGGCGGACTGATTTGGCCCACTTTAGCCTGAATCCGGGCTGGTACTGGATTGGTCCAAGGTGCCCAAAACTGAAGCAGATTGGCACCAAAGTCTTTGGGTGCCTCAGGCCAATTTGGGGTGGTGCTGGGCCACAACCCTGTCCGCCCACCCAGGAAAGCCTGTGTAAAGCTGTCCGTGAGTCCAGGTGAATCCATTGGACTCACTGGACTCACCTCCCCCTCTCTCCCTACCCTCTTTGCCCTCCCTGGTCACCCCGGGGACTTGCCTTTAAATTGTGTCTTCCTTTTGAGAGCCAATCCATGATTTAAAGTTATCATGGGGGCTCTCTGTTTTTAATATATCTATGGCTGCAAACTATGGTGGCCATAAAGGCCCATTTCCCCTTTATGGCCACAATAGTTTGCAACCATAGATATATTAAAAACAGAGAGCTCCCATGATAACTTTAAATCGCGACTTAGCTCTCAGGAGGAGGACATGATTTAAAGGTAAGTCCCGGTTGTGGTGGCTCTGGGTTGGGGGATGGTGGCAGCTCTGGGGGGGGCAGGGGAGCTGCGGGGAGTTGGGAGTCCAATGGATCCCAGTCAGCCTTGCGCTCGACTTTCCTGGATGTTGGCTGCTCGGCCAGCACTCAGGGATCTGAAAGGCTGACCTGCTCTGGGGGCGGGGGTGAATCTCACTTCAGCTTCAGTGCTGAGGTGATAAACCTCCCTTGAAGCACCCCAAGTTGAATTGGCCTCCGAGACGAGTCAGGAGGCTGTGTGCAGCCATACTATAAACTTTTCCATGCTTTAAGAACAGCCTCATAGGCCCTACTCCTTAGTTCACCTTTAAGATCAGTTAGATTGTCAGGTACTAGGGACAGGACTTTCTCAGTAGTGGCCCCTATTCCATGGGACTCCCTTCCAAAGGCTTTGAGGTTTGTCCTCCTCTGTTGTGGCATCTAGGGGTGGGTGAATTGACCTGGTTCGACTCATTGGACACTTGTCCTGCCACTGCCGTTTGCTCTATTCGCACCTTCACTCTTGCATAAATGTGGCCTTTATGGTTGCCATTTATACATAATTTCCACAGCCTCCATTGTCACACAACATGGAGGCCCCAGATGGGGGTACCCAAAGGTATCTAGTTGTCCAGGGGAGTCCATCAGATTCCTGGACTTGGTCAGGCACATGTAGCATCCCTATTGAAAGCTCACCAAACTTAATTGGCCATGCTGGTGTTTTACTGCTGTTTTGTGGCTGTGGCTCTGGAAACATTTTTATAAAATAATTGCCTGTATTATATTTTAATCTATTGTTCTTTTCACTGTTTTACACTTTAAAGTTTGACCATATGATCATATTTTTATTTATGTATTTGTGTGTGAGAAAGTGTATGTGTGTGTTTGCCACCTTTGGGTAGACTTGTTTGGTCCAGAAAGGCAGTTTACCAATATTGAAATAAATAACCTAAATAAATAAACAAACTGTGATGGAATTGCTATTGCATTTACGCTCTGGGCTTCCCATGAGCATCTGGCTAGCCACAGAACCAGACAGAATGCTGGACTAATTGAACCTGTCATCTGATCCTGAAAAGATTTTGTTGCGTTCTTGTGATCCTATGCATGTTTATTGAGAAGTAAGTTCCTCTGATTTTAATTGCATTTCCTCCCAAAAATGTCTGTATACAATGGCCACCCTAGGGCACAACCCTATGCATGTTCAGATAGAAAAAAGTCCTACGATTCCCAACATTCCCCAGCCAGCATATGCTGGGAATTGCAGGACTTTTTTCTGTCCAAACATGCCTAGGATTGCATCCGCGATCATATTCAGATACAATATTGCCATTTCTGTTTATGCCAGCTTTCCTCAAGAGGGTGCCTGCCAGATGTGTTGGACTGCAACTCCCATCATCCCCAGCCAACATGGACTGTCTGGAGTTGATTAGAGGTGTTGTGGCCCAACACATCTGGAAGGCACCTGCTCATGTAGGGCAGATTTACAATATACAGATCTCATCTAGACCATTACTTGTAATAGGGAGCGATTGCTTCAGTTGTGCCAGTAAAATTGAGAACTGCCGAGTCTGAAGGAATTTGCAAAGATAGCCTAGAGATGAAAACATGCGGGTAGAAATATGTTACAAGAACTGTCGAAGTGGTGATGGAATGGGGAGGAACCATCCAAGCTGTGCACAAGAATTTAAAAGACAACGAGGGAGAAAGGAAGTGTGGGCAATGCTTAACATAATCCTTTTCTTTGTTCCCTTTGTCCACTGGAAAGTGAAAACCAAAACACTTTTCTTTATATGTGTTAGGTTATTATTTGATCTTTTTCATGCAAAGACTGTAGGGTGACCATATGTAAAGGAGGACAGGGCTCTCTTTTGAATCTGGTCAAGAGGGCAGGGCTCCTGCAGCTTTAACTGTTGTGAGGAAGAAGGAATTTCACCAGGTGCTGCATGAATATCAATAACAACTGCTGAAATTGCCTTTTCAGTACAACTGTTAAAGATACAGGAGTCCTGTCCTCCTTTCCATATGGTCACCCTAAGAGGTTCAATTAATCCTTGTTAATCAGCAACATTTACCAAAAATATTTCTGCATATGAATATGTGTAGGTTACAGCGAATCATCAAAATTAAGTCAACGTAGATAGTTATAGTGCTGGCTGCCCCAGCAACTCATATGTAAATGCTAACTATCTCAGATGAATTTTGTGAATGCCTGATTTATATATATATATATATATATATATATATATATGTGTGTGTGTGTGTGTGTGTGTGTGTGTGTGTACGTTGGGTGTCTCCATTCACTCCAGCATTCACACATGCTGGCAAACTGACACAGGACACCCAATCAGTGAGACTTCTTTTGTTCAGGGAAATCTCACAGTGAAAAGCTTAATGGTGACACACTTCCAAAATACTTAAAGTTGATTGATGGTCAGAAAGCTTTAGGATCTGAGATAACGTAAGTTCCCAACAACTCCCAGCCATACTAACTGGGGAATTCTGGGCATTGTAGAACTTTTTTCAGTGGAAGCTGGTGGCTTCGATGTAAGTAAGGCACTTAGTCCACCCCAGGCTTCAGTCAAAACTCCAAAGGAGCTATCCATGGTGCAGAAGCTCATTTAGAGTTCTGTCTGGTTCTGACTGAACCCTGGAGCAGATTCACTGATATCGGAGCTGCCAAGCTCCACTGACTTTCCCCAACATCTAACATGCATAATATTACATCCTTAATGAATCACAACCTGAATATGAGCCAGCATGGTGGTATGGCTGCTCAAAAAGTGAATGAAATCTTAGGTTTTCATTCAATAACATAATTATTCTATATTAGTCAGGTCTAATTTTGAGTACAGTGTTCAGTTCTCGGTACCTTGTTTTAAAAAAGACATCAACAGGCTGGAGTGTGTCCTGAAGAGGGACACTAGGGCCAGATCTACACCAAACAGGATATAGCACTATGAAAATAGTATGAAAGTGGTATATAAAAGGCAGGAGCCTCACCAAGCTTGATAAAGCACTATGAAAATGGCATGAAAGCACTATATGGTATGTGTCTTATGGGCCCCAACAGTTGTCAGTGCACTTCAATACCGCTATAAAGCAGTAGTGTGGCTCCTGCCTCTTATATACCACTTTCATACCACTTTCATAGTGTTATATCCTGCTTGGTGTGGATTAGGCCTAGGACGGTGAGAGGTCTGGAAACTGTCCTTTGAGGAATGGTTGAAAGAGCTGGATATGTCTAGCCTGCAGAAGAGAGAACCAACAAGAGGAATGATAGCAGGCTTCAAATATCTGAAGGGCTATTATGCAGATGATGGGGCAGATTTGTTTTTTGTCAATCCAGAAGTGTGTTAACAGAAATTGCAGGAAAGCAGCTTTCAGCTAATATTAGGAGAAACATTCTAGGAGCTGTTTAGCAGTGAAACAGATGACTGCCCGGAGGAGGAGGAGGAGGAGGAGGAGGAGGAGGAAGAGGGGGAGGTGAGGAGGTCCACTCCACCAGCAAAATTGCCTGCACCTCAGTCGGGTTCCAACCCATTGAATAATGTGCATTATCTAGACAAAATCAGATTTGCCTATAACCTAAACCAGGAAACCATTGCTAAAGGAAACTACACCTTTTGTCAATTTGCAACCACTTTCCCTAGAAATATATCTTTGGTAATGGGTCTTCTGTTGAGTTAGCAGAGCTAACGCTCATGAATTCCATGCTGCATCTTCAGCCAGAAAGGCAGATAGGGACGTTTGATTTTGATCTCAATATGGTATCAAAAATGCTGCCTTTTCCGTGTATATGTGGAGCCATATAATCTACCTGCCCATTATAACAGCTAAGGCAAGTACATGGATCTAAAACAATGCTACTTTGTATTGTCCTTGACTGCAAATGCTATGTGCTGTTTATCAAGAAAATCAACTTCTTGAGTGAGTAAATCTGTGTGTCCTCATCTTTTGGTTGGGGGTGGGAGGTTCTAAGTTATTTTATTACACCTCATGTAACAATATTTCATCAGCCTACTGCAGTCATATACAAGTGCAGGGCAGCTGAGTAGTTAGCAACTGGGAACTGGCAAGGTTTCACACTGTACCCCAGTAAGATCTATTTAAGAGATCTCCTACTTTTCAACCCAGTAGGTGATGGCAAAGTTCATTAGATTTTTAGAGTGAATTTTAGTTCCAGCAGTAAAGTTAATCAACTAGAACCCTATCAAATCAGTTTTACCAAGGGGAATCCTTGGGGTGTCAAAAATACCTCTTTAGGTGATCATATGTATAGGGATGGATGAATCTGTCAGTTTTGGTTTCTCTCAGATTTTCAGTTTTCTAAGCTTAAATTCAGTTTGCCTCAAACATTCAGGTTTTTTTTTTTACACTTGGCATGAAAATTCATAAGCATTTTTGTGCACAATTTTATGCATTTTTGCCTAATGTACATTTTTTTTGTGAACAATTTTCCTAATGCAATGCATTTGTGAATGTTATTTTCCGTAATATACACATTTATGGACTCATAGTCCGACTGGAGAACTCCATTGCAAAATTTAGAGAAGTGCAAATTTTGAAGGTTAACTTAGTTTCACTTTGCCTGGTGAACTGAAAGTGTGAAATTAGGTCAGCTGAATGAATTTCTCTCCCACCCCTAAATGCATATTACAGTCAGTGGAGGCTGGTGGCTCTAATTTCAGTGGGGCTGAGAATCTACTCTGGATTTCAGTCAGAACCAGCCAGAATGCTAAAGGAGCTACAGAAGGTGCTAAACCTATTTTGGGGATAGGGTTTAGGAACTTGGAGAGCTGCTTTAAAGTTCTGGCTGGTTCTGACTGAAACCCAGAATGGAGCCACCATCTTCCACTGATTACTTACTTCTCAATGTAGTGAACTGACCATGCTGAATTAAAGGGGGGGTCTTCCTGCTAATTCTGCTAAGTAGGGCCCTGGACGTGTGTCCCCAAATCCTGTAGCTGACACCACCTGGTGATATCACAGTGTCATCTCAAACCTTGGAGAGAGATTCCAGGCCATCAAGGGAAACATTCCCATTCATTAACGAACATGAGAGCTCTTCTTTTAAAGCCCTTGCCACTCCTTGTTGGCCTATTTGCATTCCCAGTAATTGAAATGGCCAGCTCACTAACAACATTGATACCTTTGTTCATCCCTGTTCAGTGAAAGTTTGAGCAAGAAGTTAAATGGTTAAAGTAACATGACCAAATTTGACAAAGCATGTTAAGCCCCAGCAAGCTTTCGTGATCCTATTTCATCAGACTTTCCAATGGCAAATATCAAAGCAGGGCAAAGAGTAGAGTGATCAGGAGGAGAAGACTTCTTTGGTATTATCAAATTGCATCTCTGATGTGAAACCTGCTTGTCTGGCACAATAAAGTTCCTACTGTCTACAGAACTTCAGAGAAATTGGTATATCCTTAGCCTGGCCTTTGAAGTCATCAAGACAGTATTGCCTGTGATAAAAGAGTTTATTTATAACTTGCTTAGCTTATGTCTTTTCCCATTGAATCAGCAGGCTCTCAAAGATTTGGGGATATAATTTCAAGGGCTGTTAAACCTCTGTCAGAGTTTTGCAGCCCCCCTATGGAGATGAACTATCCAACATTCTGTTTGCTATGACAGAGCTTCATATGAAAGCATTCAGAAAACTGACAGCTTCAAGTGCCAGTTTTTGTAACTCCAAGTGGCATTTAATCTGAAAAATAACATCACCAAAATCAGCATATAATTGGCTTTCTATTTCCTGTCCTTCCTGGTATTGCGATCCTGTGAAATAAGCCAGTACGCAACTGTGTTGTGCCCCAATCTCTTTGAAAGAAAGTTCTTTTACATATCCTGGGGGGAAAAGTAACTCAGGTCATAGTTGGGAGGAGACCCTGAAAGATATATTAGAACAATAATCATAAACTCTTCCACTGTGTTTTTCATAATTATGCCTGCAGTGTCTGGGCATTACCCCCACAACCCTTATAGAAACATCAATGCCAATTTTATGTTCAGCATCCAGAACATATAGTACAAGATGTAAAAAAAAAGTTTCTTAAGCAGTTGTGATATCCATACTATGCCACAATCTTTTCCTTCAATTTTACATTCTTAAAGAAGTAACTTCAAATGTATCACATGGAAATGGCTACATGTGACACATTGCTACATAACAATAAGGTCTAGAAACTTGTTGACACTATTCATTATTAGCTATAATACATCGGCATATATATGTCCAACAGATATCAAATTGTACATTGAATGCCATATTCTTTGCTCCACAATAAGATGGTTATGAACTTATATTGTTATGGAATAGTCTGATTTTAATCAACTCCAAAGTGCTGACAATAACATTATTCCATATTTTGGAAACCAAAAAGGAGGATAACATGGCCGCCCCAAGGGGGCATGCCAACCAAAATGTCCAGTCCCCAAGGGGCGTGCCCACCAACATGCCCAGCCCCTAAGGGGCATGCCCACCAACATGTCCAGCCCCCAAGGGGGCATACCCACCTGGTCACATGTCTGATTTCACAGACAGTTAAGACAAACTGTTCTACGTAACATCTTAATGTTAAAATCATTGAAATAAAGAAGAAGTCAGACATTCAATGTATCTGAAATTAACTTCACTCCTACTTTTTTTTTTTTTTTTTAGCTTTTGCTGTACTTTGAAGTTTTTGCTATACTCTGTGTGATATAGTCTCCCCTTCCTTCAAATATCTTTTCTGACTGCAAATCCTTCACTGGATGACCATAGTCTCAACTTTCCTAACATTTAACACTCTTTCCTCAGCACCTTTCTCATATCCATACTCACAGATTCAGTATACCACTGAACAAATGAAGCAGTTAACAAGAGCAGAAAAGCCTATTACAGCAAACTAGCATTCAGAAAGGGAATAAAACACTATTACTAGGGATGTGCATTGTATCAGATCTGATATCTGATACCGATGAAAATCAGAGGATATCAGCATCCGATACACAATTCCGATATGAAAACTTGGTGATCCAATTTTTCCCGATACAATATTTTTGTCTCCGATTTTCATTGGAAAAAAATCAGAAAATCAGACACCATTTTGAATGATTTGCCCCATAACTTAGTATTGTGTTACAGAAATGCCTTTAACTTTTTTTATTTTTAAAGATAGAAGGATGAAACTTGGCCGCATTGCAGATGGGTTAGAGTTACTTCTGTGTGAGAAATTTCAGAAAGTTAGCTCCAGGCATTTTGTGGCTATGAATTTTTTACTAACTAACCAGGAATGCCTATAACTTTTTATTTTTAAAGATCCACACATGAAACTTTGCCACATTGCAGATGGTATATTGACACTCATGTGTGTGAAATTTCAGAACCATAGGTGCTTGCCTTTGCTGACAATAATTTTTTGAAAAATGGGAAGCAGTGGGGGAAAGACAGTTATGCCTTCAACTTTTTTATTTTTAAAGATCCAAACATGAAACCTGTCCAGATTAGAGATACCACTTTGGTTGACATGTGTGAGAAATTTCAGAAGCATAGCTTCAAGTGTGTAGTGGGAAGGTATTTTGGGAGAATTGAGGAGAGAAACCCATTTAACTCTTTTAATTTTAAAGATAGAAGCATGAACCTTGCCCACATGGTAGATGGGTGTGAGGTACTTATCTATGAGAAATTTCAGAAAGATAGGTCCAGGCAATTTGTGGCTATGAATTTTTTTACTTTAAAAGTTCCAAAAGTTCAAATACAGAGGCTTTGACAGCTGTTAAAGCTTTGAAACCCCCCTCCTCCACCTCCCCCCCCCCCCCGGTTAGCGCTCTAGGAACCTGGAAATGGCTTGGCAGGCCTCGGAAGGCCAAAACCGGAAGTGCCCGAAATGGGCCTTTCGGGGGGCTAAATTTCTGGATTTGGCCCCTAAAAACGGGTTTTCCCCCAGACCTGGATGTGCCCGCCATTTTCCAGGCATGTCCGGGCAAATCCAGGCGGATAGACACCCTAACGTATTTGTCCTAATGAGATTGTGATGGGAAATCTATATGTTCTAATAGATTTCAAGAGGGTTCAGGAGGTGGCAGCAAGGGAGAGGGCCTTCTTGGTAGCAGCCACCAGATTATGAAATGAATTCCCCAATGAGGTCTGCCTGGTGCCAACATTGTTATTTTTTTGGCGTCAGGTTAAGATCTTCCTCTAACTCTCAGGCATTGGGAAGCATATGATAAGGTCTTTAATCATGGATTTCTTCCTGTTGATTGTTAACATTGTGTGTGTGTGTATATATAAATTACTGTTTTATATATTGTATGCAATTACTGTATGTTTAAGGTTTTCAATCTCTGTAAATCGGCCAGAGAGCTTTGGCTGTTGGGTGGTATAGAAATGTAATAAATTAATGAATTCATCTCAATGCACTAATAGTCCCCATTGTACATACAAGTGATTGCTGTGGGGAAATTGCTTCCATTTGGCATTTCTGTTTGCACTATTGTTTCAGACCCTGATACAGAAAGCACATCCTTAGCACTCTTAGAGACGTTAACTTGGATGTCTTAAGTTGGAAAAGATCCTCCCTTCCTCCTTCACATTGCTTGGCAGGAAAGTATTGGTGGTCCTGGTGGGGAAATCTCCAGATCAGGGCTAAATCATTATTTGCATCTCCTTGGGCTTGAAATTGAATAATTTAAAAAGAAATGTCCTTGCCCTGCCTGTATCTGTTTCCAGTGATCATCTATTAATAAAAAAGGGTTGCTTTTGAAATGTAGTTGTACTCATGATAGATTTAGGGGAATGACAGCTTAGAAAGTCAATTTATATTTTTTAATCAGGAAACGACTCAGTATATTTGAAGTCTTTCTTCAAAGCTTATTACTTTGCAGTTTGTTAAAAATGATATCACGTCTCCAGAATGCTAAGTTAAACAATTGCACTGAGGCCAGTGCTTGTATCTGGCACTGTGTTCTACCTATTCACAGGGAAGTGGATTTATACCGTAAATATATAATCACCTCCCATGGCGATATTTGTCAAAGTTTAGAAATTAGGAATTTGAGTGCTTTGCATATTTTCCGGTTCTGCGACACCTCTGGCAATAATACATGCCAAGTTCTTTTATGTTGCAGTATGTACAATTTGCCCAGAGTGTCTTAGAATTAGCAGAGTTACAGCTTTATGAATAGCCTGATATTAAGTATCATTACTATTATTTTAGCTGTCATAGAATGCCTTCAAGCAAAGGTAGCCAGCCAATCTGAATAATTTGTGCAAATGGCCAAATGACAAGGAAATATTTTAATAAAGAAATATTAATGTAGTCCCAAACCAATTGGAATGTAATCTTTGTAGCATACATGCTTTGGTTGATGTGGGTTAGGCCTGTTTGTTTGTTTTGCCACATTGAACTGCATGGAGCATCTTGAAATAAAAATGTTACATATTTGTCATTGTATAGACTGGATTTTCACACCAACATTTTTTTTTTAAATCAAAGTTTGGGATGAACTGAAAAATGAGATGTAAAATTGATTGAAAAAATGAGAAACTGAGAGAAAATCAAAATGTGTCCATCCCTAGATGTGATCAACACTGAAGCTCTAATATGGATTGTCGAAGTACTAGTGTTATGCTGAAACCCCACCTGCCCTTTCCCAACAAATGTGCTTCCCCGTGAGAGAGGCAATCATCTTTCTGCCTCTGTCACAGGAATGTTGAGAATTTCAGAGAAATATCTCCAGGTACTGGGCTTCAGTATTTACCTTACTGTAATGAGGTGCCCAGATTCCTTGAAATCCCAAATCCACAACCAAATCCGTCTGATTTGGACAGATTTGGGAGACGATGGTCAATAGAATGGAAGGCATGAGGTTTTGGATTTCCCAGTCAAGGTTCAAGTTGAAGAGGGTCTACTCTCTGTATAACTAAGTCTGGATTTAACCAATTCAAGGAATTGACTAATAAAAGGGCATTTTAGTTTATTCTATATGTACAGAACAAAACTAATCTGATCTGTGCAATGTCTTTGGATCTCCCCACTTCCATGTATTTATTTAATATACTTCTTCCATTATGGAACTTAAGGTGGGAGACATGGGAGTCCCGAACAATACCCTATCCAAGCACTGACCAGACCCAGCCCTGCTCAGCTCCATTAAGGTGGCTGCATGTGCCTTCAGATCATGGCTGGTATGTTTAGCCATAACTATTGGCATAAAATTATATTGATTGTATGGACATATATTTGCCCCAGTTCAGAGATCCTTTCATGCAGCTTCTGCATCCAAAGATGTGTACTGTTCAACTATCAGAGGAGGAAAAGGGGAGGACCTTGATTTCAGAGTACTCCCTTTAGACAGTGCCAATCACCTGGGCACTGAGCAGAGGATGGCCTGCCACAGCAAGGTGGGATCAACTCCAGAAAGGTGATCTGTCTGCTGAGAAACCTATTTCCTTGTAGATATCATCCTTGGTGAATCAGGGTGTTTAAATTCCAAACATATGTTTTTGCTTTAAAACAGCTTGCTTAAACCAAGTTCCAAACGACAATGTTCTCCTTGATCCAAGATTCTGCTGCCACATGTATAAATGACTGCTCAATGCACAGTTCATGGCAATGGATTGCCACAGACAGCTATCTAGCCTGAATGTGTGATTCTGGTCACTGAGTTAAGTCTACATGACTAGTGCAATCTAGCTGCTACCACAAGATGTAGTCATGACCACCAATTTGGATGGCTTTAAAAGGGGATTAAATAAATTCCTGGAGGAGAAGGCTATCAATGACTAATAGTCCTGATGGCTATGTGCTATCTCCAGTAGCAGAGACAGTAAGCCTATGGACATCGGTTGCTGGGAAACATGGGCCGGAGGGTGCTATTGCACTCATGCCCTGCTTGTGAGTTCCTGGTCAAGAGCTGGTTGGCCACTCTGTGAACAGAATACTGGACTAGATGGACTTTTGGTCTGATCCAGGATGGCTCTTCCGATGTTCCTATGCTATTTAGATGGTTGCAATTGTTTGTCTTGACAATGCTGAGAAACTGTTTACAGCATCCAGATCTTCTCTCCTGCCCAGTCCTATTGTCACTCATCTGACTGGTGAGTAAACATGTGGATGTATTTATAAACAGCAATGAACGTGCAGCCCATTGGTATGCTTACATTACATATCTCTAGACTGTGGCCACTGAAAATAATATCTAGCTCAATTTCTTTTTAAAGTCCCAAGGTACCCTTTTATTGGTAACAGATTTGGGTATTTTAGCCACTGATATATATCTAAGAAACCTTTACTAAACATCAAACGAAAACACATTATGTGTGCATGCGAACACACACATGCACATACATATCTTATGGTTACAACCTTATCCTCAAACTGGTTGAACTCATTTACGTCAAAATGTCCATTCCTTGAATTAGAGGGGCCTCTGCTTTAACTAGTTTGTGAGTTACAGCGGTAGTATTATATTCTCTTGATGGAGAATCCTAGCAATCTAATTCATCCTTCAGCAGTCCTTTTATGTATGCATGTCAGTGATGGGGGGTGAAGGGGTGAGAAACATAAGGAACACATGTGGGAAGAAAATAAAGGGTCTGTCGAATGATGTAATGGCTCACTCAGATGCTTCATCCAAAGAAGAAGAAGAAGAAAAAGAAGGTGCAATACAGTACACCCCTCCACCCCGAGTGAACCCCAAAGGATTAGAGGATTGATACTCAAGCTCACCTGTTTATCTTTGATTTGAAAGTTGAATTACTCTTCTGAGATCAAGCTTGTCTTGAACATTCTGTGGTTCTTCAGTCTTTCAGCACGTTGGGAGTGACCTTCCAAATTTCAGCCTTGCTTATTTCCAGATGCAACTAAGAAGAAAATGCAGTGCTGTGCTAAAACGTTCAAAGCAAGACGGCTATAACAAACGTTGATAGTTTAGGCACAAACTGGGCATATTGCTATTTGACCTAAATGGGTTCCATCAAGATCTCTTGTTTGAATGGAAAGATTGTAGATCACAGATTTCTGTTTGATGAAATGACAGATTGCTTTTGAGAATGCTTCTCTCAAAACAAAATAAATCCCCATTTTAAAAAGAAAAAAAGAAAGACATTTTTCTTCATCTGAACAATTTTTCAGTCTTTCTTTAATTGTCAGAATTACTTCACTAACTCTTGCCACAATAATTTTCCAGGGGAAGACATCAATTAGAAGCTCTTTGTTCAATTACCACCTATGGATTCAAAATGTTAAATTATTCCCAAATTCTCATCCCTGTGGCATCCTTCTGGCCCATTAATATTCTTTCAATCCCTTGATGATCTTGAAACACTACATGGAAATAATTCCAAAAATTAAGCCACTGCATTGCTGTCTTTTACCATGCAGCCATGATATTTTCAGTATCTCGGTACATTTACATTTCGTACTGAAAAAGAATTGTGTACCAAAAAAAGCCAAAGCTCAGTGGTAGAGCACATGCTTTGCATGCAGAAGGTCCCAGATTCAATACCCAGCATCTCCACATAAAGCAGGAAAGCTCCTGCCTGAAACCCCAGGGAACCACTTCCAGTCAATGTCAACAATACTGATTTAGATGGATCAATGGTCTGATTCAGTATAAGGCAGCTTCTTATGTCCCTAACCCAAAATTAACATGGCTATCAAGTCATTATTCTTCTTTAGTGATGAAAAAGAATTTAATCTCATTTGATTACACACCGGCTGCATTCGGACAACACATTAGTCAATGGTGGGTTGAGTAGCCAACTCACAGTTGGTTATTTTGTGGGTACTCCCCACACAACATATTCCTACACAACTGTGGGGTGGTTGGGGCTGGCGTTGAGTGGACTAATAGTCAACCCAGCATTTGACTGACACAGCCCCCGCCCCTCTCCCCACCCTCCCTCCTCCCTCAGTCCTCCCAATTCTATCCCAGCAACCTCTGCAAGTTGCACCAGTTGTGGCAGAGTGGCAGCCGCCGCTTTGGTCACTCTTTCCACCTGCCTCTATGGGATTGTGTTTTAACCCACTCACTGCATGTCATTAACACACTCACCCCTCCACACAACACTTTAAACAACTGGCTTCGAGCTAAACAACTTGCAAGCCAGTTGTGTCTCTCTATTGCTTATTTGGGCGGAATAGCATACCGTCAGTAGTTTGTGAGTGGCGTGTTACCCTCCACACAACACAATAAGCAACACAACTGATGATTGTTTCCCCCCACCCCAGTTGCTTAATGTGTTGTCCGAATGCAACCTGATAGTTGCAAGCATCAATGCAGTGACTCCTGACTTGTGGACCAGCTTTGCCAAGCAGAACAGAGAACAGCAAAGATGGCATCCATATGGGATTCTCATTCACATTGAGATTAATGGGATTGTGGCTACCATAGATTGCTACCATGGATCCAGGTTCCTGCACTGATGTAAACACTGAACTGGACTCCCATATGGAGAGTGCTGTAAGTTCATATTGTTAACAAACAGTTTTGAGTTGTACTGCTATGTTTGTCCCCTTGATCCAATCCTACATCAGCAGCTTTAGGTGTGCCTCTGTTGCACAGAAAGGTTGCTTTTCTAGTGATCACATTGCTAATACCTACCAGCGATCACTAGCAGGTCAAAAAGTATCTATATAGACAGCTTCCAAATGGTCCAGATTAAAATTTGGGGTAGTGGAGGGTGAAGGGAATGCTTTAACATCAAAAAAGGAATTCTCCTCTTGCTTCCTGATTCAGCATTTTTATATGCAGCCATTACATTCCTACTTTTGTCTGTTTTGTCAGATTATGGCTGGGAAATATTTACAGCGAGACTGATGGAAGCAGATACTCGGCTGTTCTCCAGACAGTTTATGCCGCCGGCAGAACAGAGTTGTGAGTTCGATTGGCTGACGTGTGTCTTGGAGGGTCTAAAATTGCTACAGTAATACCTTGGACACGTCACGGTGGTGAGGTTGTGAAAGAAGGTTGATGAGTACATGATCAAAGAGGACCAAGTGGGGATAGTTTGATCTAATGGTGCTTAGCAGTCAGTAATGTTCACCACATTTTAGATGAACCATCAGAAAGATTTCATTTTCCTTGGAACAATCAGGGTTCACCTGTGCAATAGTGATAGGGGTACCTTGTTTTCATCAAAGCTAAGGCTGTTGTGCCTATAGTTCAAGACAAGTGTCTAGATGTACGTGCTGCTTTGTACAGGAGTACTAATGCAAGTCACTCCCATGTATGTACATGTAAGTAACATGAAAGTTAAGTGCCAAGCCAATTCCACTGTTTCAGAGCTAAATAGTTGCTGTCAACCTGCCCATATTGCAACTTTAGAGCCAGGAATGGCTTGAGCGTCATGAAGTATATTAAAACATTTTCCACTATGGATGCCTGGGGTAAATACATAATCCCAAAGTCTAGAGGGGCAGAAATGTCCAAAATGCTTGGCGGTTACTCAAATCCACATTAATTGAAGCTCAGCTAGAGCATATACTGCAGGCCAAGAAAGGTAGCATAAAGTCTAGGAGGTCAACAGCATGGTGATGAGCAGTGTCAAGGAAGCTACTAGAGAAAAGAAGGCTTCCTTCAGAAACTGGAAGAGTTGCCCAAATGAGGAGAACAAAAAGGAAAACAAACTTGAACAAACGACATGCAAACAGGCAAAAAGGGAAACGAAAGTGGATGTTTAGGAGCATGTCACTAATAGCATTAAGGCCAATGACAAAACAATATTTAAATACATCAGAAGAAGGAAACTAGTCATGGAGGTGGATGGACAGTTGGATGACAATGGAGTTAAAGGAGTACTAAAGGAGGATAAGGCGATTGCAAAGAAAATGAATGATTTTTGTGCATCAGTCTTCACTACATTAGATGTCGGACATATATTTTTCAGGAAGGGAGTCTGGGGAAATGAGAAAAATAGTGGTGACAAGAGATGAAGTTCTAGACACATTGACAAATTGAAAACAAATATATCACTGGATCCAGATGGTATCCATGTGAGAGAGTTCTTAAAGAACTCAAATGTGAAATTGCACATCTTCCAACAATAATATGTAACATGGCCCTAACATTGGTTATAAAAGGCTACTCGTCATGATAACTATATATTCCCTCTAGTATCAAGGTAGTATGCTTGTGTATGTCAGTTACTGAGGAACATGAGTAGGAGGATGTTGCTACAGCCATGTCCTACTTCTGGGCTTCCCAGAGGCATTTGCTTGATCACTGTGTGAACAGAATGTTGGATCAGACAGGACTTTGATCTAATTCAGCATGGCTCTTCTTATGTACTTAATCCCATGTCCAAGAGATCTCATGTTCATTTCTACAGGTTCTGGTAGAGCAACAGTTGGACAATGGTAGACAACAGTATGCAGTGCTCTACAGATTTTTAGTTGGAAAATCCACATGATGCTCTGATGCCCTCATTATCTTATTATTATTCCTCACTTTTTATATAGCATTTTCAATATGTGTGGAGAGAGAAAAATATAGGCTTGTACTGGAGATCATTCAGCCTAACCTTAAGAGTTGCCTTGTTTCAAGTGAAATGACTGGACACTGAGGTCAATCTTAATCTAAGCCTCAATGCTGGATTTTTTAAAAAGTGAAGAGCAGCCAGGCAGAGGGCAATTTGTAGCAGAAGAACAGGAGTGCTTAACTCTTTTCTCACTTGCCATTCATTCATTCTAGGTTGTCCTTCCAAGTAGTGCCCCCAGCATAAAGGGTTGAAAAACATGTTTGCCCAAGGAATCATGAGACGATAATGAACATAACTGTTTGAAATATAATAGCGACCCTATAACCATGATCACTACTTCGTTGTCACAATCATGGATTGTGGTTGGGCCCATCATTAATGGCTCCAAAGACATACATTTCAAAAGAATTTATCAATGATATTGTGCATGTATTTTTGACCAGTTTGCATTTGTACCCTTTATACAGCACTCACAGGGTTACAGAGCCAAGGAAGTATATATTCCATGAACGTCAGCATCAGAAAATGTTGCCGCAATACCCTTTCCAGATGTTAAAATCATACATTGTCTTCCTGGTTTCCTCACTTCTGTGTACTCAGGATTTCCAGTTGTTCATCCCTTTTATCTCGCTGTTTTGGATCTTCTGATGCATGCACACCCTATAGGGAAGAATCCTGAAATCTACAGAACTTTGCGGTCTAAGGTCTGCGGTCTAAAGAACTGAAAGCATTAGTCACTGATTTGTCAAGCTTCTAAGGGATGATATATACTTGACTGAAGTGGGTCTACAGATGAACATTATTTTTTAAAGAAGCATACATGGTAAATGGTGTAGCTGACAGAAACAATGTCCCATTTCAATGGCCAACTAAAGGCATTGGCAAGGCAAGCTTTACTTATGTCTGCAAAATTTTGCTGGAAGTCAGAAGTAAATCCTGAAAAATGGCAGAACATTTCAAAATGGAAAAGGCAGATCTACACACACTGATTTAAAGCCACTGTTTAAAACTTTTGAAACTATACCGAACACTCATTGGTTTAAGTTTATTTTCCTTAAATCATTTTAAATTAATTAATATTTGGGTTACTACTGCCAAGCAAAATTCCATCAGTAAAGCACAAGATGTCTCATTAATTTGGGTGCTATTAATCTATGTTTCCTTGACAAAGCCTACCATAGCATTCTGAGTACCAGAACTCTAACCACCTCTTCAATTTGTCTCCATCTTCAGTAATTGGTTCCATGTGAAACCAATTAAAACAATTTTTTCATTGCACTCAACCATCTTTGGGAGGGTATCTGATGGGAGTCAGATCCCAGAAGGCAACACAGAAATGTGAGTTTTTATAGTACTGTTCTACTCCTATCTGTCTAGTTGAAGGGGAGAAACACTTTGGGTTATTTTTGTCATATAGTGTTGTTCATCATCATTTCAGATTGTTTCCTAACAAATCCAGTGAAATTCTGAAAATTAATTTGGCAGTATGTTAGCATTAACACAGGGATGATGTAATACGGATTTTCTGATGATTTTCAAGATGTCTGTTAAGGAGCCTATCTACACTGTACCTTGGAACACTTTAAATAGTATTTTAAAACTTTCCAAATAGGTGTGTTCTAAAATGTCTTAGGCCACATTAAGGAGTACTCACGTTACAGGAGAAAAATTCTTCAGTCTTCAAAGCAGTGTGTATGATCTCACATTCTTCTGTCCGTTTCTTTCTGTTTCTATTTTACAATGAGTTTAGGGCAAAGCATTGTGGGTGCTGTAGTTCAGTCGCCCACTTCCTCCTTAGTTCCCCTTTCATTCCCTAGCTTTCAATGAGTATAGGGCTAAGCATTGTGGGTGCTGTAGTTCACTTGCCCACTTCCTCCTTAGCCCCTCTTTCTTACCCACCAATCAACTACTAAGCATTTGGGCGCTGGTAAACGAAGCACTGCCCCCATGAATCACAAACGGTAAGGAAGGACACAATATTTTACTTAAAACGATTTATTAAAAGTAAAAACCATTGTATATAGCTGAAGTGAGTTTTAAAAAAACCTCGGGTATATGTCGTTCAAGGGAGTGTGTCATGTGGCCCAAAGAGTTTCGTAACCCTTATGAAACGTTACAAAGCAAGACTGTAGATCGGCTCAAGGTCCCTTCCAACTCCATGATTCTAAAGCAATTTTGCACAAAAGTGCTTTTTACAGAATTGCCTTTTACAAAATTACAATAAGCCAACTGAAATATAATTGAGACAAAATAGCAAAGGAACTGCTAGTCAAGGTTTGAAATAGTCTAGAAGAACCATTTGTAAGAACTGAATTTCAGAATAATTAATCACATTTTATGAAATTGTTCAAAAAAACCATTGAAAAAAGAATTGTGGTTGAACAGTTTGAAAATGCATTATATATTCTACACACCTAACCATGAGGGGATGACATCACAAAACCATCCACGTAGAAAGAGAAGATAAATTTTCACCAAAGCTTCAGTGTAAGAGGGTTTTTTTTAAAACTTTGTTTGTACGAGACATTCTGGGACAATGCTCAAGCAGAACCACAAGGGGAAAAATGCATCCTAACATTCACCATCGCAGTGAGGATGTGAGCCAGTCTGAGGATCAAATCATGGGCACAATCCTCCAGGATATTCTTTTGTGCAGGCCCCATGGGAACTGCTCAAGAGCATGCTAGCAGGTTTTAATGGTATGAGCTGTTGGTTAGATGGTGGATAGCCATCCTAGTCTCTTCACTTCCTTCTTTGTTTAGACAGCTCTTGTTGCAGTAGGACGAACCTAAACAATCTCCTTCTGTTTGAATTGTTAGTGCATATCTGTATGATGCATTTGCTTTTGACAACTATCATGGACTTGATCTGCAGAGAACAATTCTTGAAATTTATATTTTGAAATGGTGATAGTTTCCCAGAAACTCTAATACTTCCATTTATGACTGAGAGATGGAGAGTGCACACTGTGATCTACCAAGAAATACAGATTTTTTTTTAAGAGTTCAGTTCCAAGAATGATTTAAAATTCTGGAGAAACTTTGTCTGATCAAAAGGTGATGATGATTGAATAATAATAATAATAATAATAATAACAATATCTATTATTAGTATTATTAGTATTATTAAACTGTATTGAGAGAGCTTTAATTTTATGTAGTAAAATGTAAAAGCATTATTAAACTGTATTGAGAGAGCTTTAATTTTATGTAGTAAAATGTAAAAGCAAACTACTATATGATCAAACCACTGCAATTAGAAGAAAACCCTGCAGAGTTTTGGTTGGGTCAGGAATGTCCCATATTCCAGAAAGTGGCCTAGTTTGGTGTGTGAAAACATTTGCCACATATGAAAAGCCCTGGTTTCACCATAGTTCTGGGGGAAGTGGTGCGCAAACTGTGTAAAAGTATTAACCATTATGAAAACATGGGTATCTGATGGGGTGGGGGGAGAAGAGAAAATGCATCTTCTTGTTGCTGATGTCACTGTGTGACACTCATGCTGTGTTATGGGAGTTTCACTGCCTGTTCTCACCGTGCAGTGTGGCAAAACAGGGAGCATTGCCTGGCTGCTTTGGCAATGCAAGAACATATTCCCTTTCCCCTTTTGCTTTATTTTCCCTCATTGACAACAGTACATAATCAAACCTGATTGACTGCATAGTACTGTGATGTTAGCATGTGATTCCTGATTGCTTTGGATAACATAAGCCCTTTCTACACCATAGAGGTCTAGAGAGAGGGAGGGCGATCCTGGAAGTACGTAATACACACCATTGGTGCACAGGGACCAGCTGGGAGCCATCCCAGGCAAAAAGCTTGGTGTGGAAAGGGCCATAATGAGAGTGAGAATGAGAGAGAGAGAGAGAGAGAGAGAGAGAGAGAGAGAGAGAGAGAGAGAGAGATTGAAGAGAGACAACATTGTAGCAAAGCACTGTGTCACCTACTGGGATTCATTTGTGAGCTACAAGAACCTTGCAAATGGACCCTCTGGCTGCCAGTAGTAGACAGAAATTACTCAGAGAGAGATAACTTATTGACACATAAGAACTCTGAAGAATGTCAAAGTTGGTCAGGCCAGCCAAAAGTTGTTAGCATGAACTTGCAATCTGGTATGGACTTGAGTCGGATCAACCTTTGAGATGGAATTTTAAGAACTTAAGGGAGCTTGATGCTTGCTGATTCCAGAAGGAACAAGTGAAGGAAAGTGGAGTGGGGGAGACAATGAAAATAAATTCAGAGAAAGTGTGCTGTAATATTTGATAAAGGCACCTGAATCTATATTAGGAGCTCATGCATTCAGGTCACACACAAGCTCCACAGGCATTGGCTGAAGTTCTCAAGGTGGGAGGGCCCACCTGGCCAAAGATGCCACACCCCAAGTAGGTCTCTAATACCTATTCATACACCTATCCTTCATGGATTTCTCTGTCCTTTTAAAGCTATATTGTGGGTGACTAATTTCATACATTCATAAGCTTCAGTTCACTTTATTTCAAAGAAAAGAAGATGAAGATGGATATGTTGTGCCCTGAAAGGTAAAAAAAAGTACAATTGAGGAACATTCTACATGAACTGAATATGCAGATCTAGATATCGATATTCATGAATCATATAGGATATATAATTCATGTAGATATATGGATCATATTCACTCAGACAAATAAGCCATTGTTAATTCATCTACTCCATTTACTATACGACCGCATAGTCTGACACCACTACCACCAAAAGCATTGCTTTAGGTTCTCATCTTTTTATTAGAATTCTGAATGGTCTCAGGTAGCCTAGCCATGGAGAAACATCAAAGTAGACAGGAGATTAACAGTGCAGACAGGACACGGGTTTCAAGCAGAACTTCAAACGCTTCGAGTTGGGCTAAAGTTCCCCAAGAAAAACATTGCTTCTTTTATGTAACTTGAACCTTGAAAAGTGTGTGTGTGTGTGTATATATATATTATCACAATTGCTTCACTAGCTGTTGTCCTATAGCACTTCTAGAGATTCACTCATCATATCTATAAGCACAGTCACTTCCTGTCTTTAGTTCAATGCTTAGAGAAAGCTGCAATATTTGTGGGAGTTAATATCTGTGGGGTGAGGAACAGTAACTCTGAGAGAACTTCGCTCATTCATTTCATAGAAAATCTAGCTAATACAGACTTCAGCTATTAGTCTATTATTAGTCCAGTATAGGCATCAAGTATTAGTTGTCTTTTGACACAAATATCACCTCCAAGGTGACTTACAATTAAAACTTAATTAAAAACAACAACAGCCCAAATCAAATCCATTTCAAAATTCTGAATGAACCCATAGTTGGATCGAAGATCTGCCTTCAGCAAGAAGGAGATCCCTCTGCCTGAGTTTTGGGGATCTCCCCTTCCCCAGACACCACAGTTCACCCCATTCAGCACAGTCTCCTGACTCTTTGTGTAGCATTTTCAGGGGACTGGAGGGCCTGCCATGGGATGAAGGGAAGCACATTTCCACCAGTGCAGTTGATAGAATATAAATCTGGATCCAAGCCCTACTCCAGCCTTCCCCAAACTGGCGCCCCTCAGATATGGTGGACAGCAACTCCCATCATCTTCCACCCAGCATAACTATTGGCGATGATGGTTGGGAATGATGGGACTGGCAATTCAACGCATCTGGAGTGTGCCAGATTGGGCAAGACTGCCCTAGTTTGTAAGAATGCCTGGTAAGCATTTTAAATGGCACAAATAATTTCCCCCTAAGAAGTTACAATGATCACCACAAAGCTTCGGATCAACAGAGCTTCCAGTCATGATAATTTTCCATTATTGCTGCAAAATATCACAGTGGAATACATTGATCATAAACCCTGGATAAGGTTTGACACAAGTTAGCTCCAGACCAGATTAACAGGACGCTAAAGGATGACTCTATGAATGTTCACACGCCTGTGTGTTTGAAAATCATCTGTCAAAGCTACTGATTAGGGCCATAGAGCTACTTCAAATTGCACCCTATTTAGTCCGATCCTGATCACTGATCTAACTCTGATGAACCCTCATGGATTTTCAAATAGTGTTTTCACATTTTCAGTGGACAGCAAGTTGGAAATGGATCTGGAATGATCTGAGTTTGAGTCTTAGCTCTGCTATCGGCAAGTTGTGATCACTCAGTCAGGATCTACACTACTGCTTTATAATGGTACTGAAGTGCACTGACAACTGTTGGGGTCCAGGACACATTCTATATACCGTTTTCAAACTGCTTTCATAGTGTTTTATCTTGCTTGGTGTAGATCTGACCTCAGTTTCCTCTCTGTAAAATGGAAAGAATAGTATCCCTCTGTGTTACAGAGCTGCAGCAACTAACTTCACCTCATCTCCAGGCAGCTGCCGGATCCCGGACTCAGTTCAGATGAACAACTTCCACTGCTTGAAACGCTTCCGAAACATCTTTAAACACCACTCACTTGGCTCTTACTCCAAACGCAACCACGGCAGCCACAGGGTCAGAGGGGGATTAACACCTCGCTATAAATTGGTGGATTTTGATCATTTACTGGAGTGACACTACTCCCTTTGCTCTCATCAACTTTGTTTCATAAATCTCAGGTGTGAAATTACCCCCGTGTATTTGGAAGGCTTGTTATGGGGTGCAAGCGAGGGAGCAAGCAACAAAGTCGGCATGCGCTTTTGCTCTGTGTTTCATGCTCTGATCCATGTGTTTTGCTTTAGTTTCCTCTGGGTTTAAGCCACCTGATTTTCATTTTAAGCTCGGTATGTTTCATGTCCCATTACTTGAGATTCTTTTGTTTTTTAATGTGTTGCTCTGCTTTCAAAGCTATAACTCCACTCTGTGTATGGAGGTGCTGGGATTCAGTTTTAAAAGAGGTCACACAGAGTTCAGAAATGTTTGAAAAAGAGGTGGGAAGTGTGTGTGTGTGGGGGGGAGGGGGTTTCTGAGAAATATCTTTTCAGAGGGGATGCTGATGGCAGCCCTGCAATTTCCAAAATAGCTGATGTTCAAAGGATCTCTGTCAGGATGCTCAGTTGAGCATTTCTGATACTTCCCTTGTGACTAATGAAGATGCTTTTCCATAATACTACGTTACAATTGCAAACTAGTAGTCTCCTGTGGTGGTCAGCAAGATCATTCCACCATAGCTACTGCAATAAACTACTTCCAATACATGCAATTAGATCATTGCATCCTAAATTTTAAATCAGTGCCTTTTCATAAAAAACAACAAAAAAGGGCTTTTTAAAAAAGCATTTCACACAAAACCAAACTTTGCTCTCATCAATGAAAGCTTATATAAACAAGTATTTCAGGAGCAATCCTATGCAAACCTTCCCAGGAACAAGTCCCGTTGAACTCAAGGAGGCTTACCTCTGAGTAGACAAGCATAGGATTGCACAGTCTATGGGTAAAATCCAGCATAGGTCCTATTTCGAGGACACTCATTGAAATGAATGGGACCTAAATTAGAGATGACTAATTTAAGCCCCATTCATTTCAATGGGTTGAGTTTTACCGATTATCTATGGAAAATCTGCCCTTCTAGTTATGAAGAGAAAGGCTTCCAAATCGTACATATTGTCCAAAAAGAATAATGACATAAATAAACACCTGTTCCAAGAAAAGCTGGGCTCTGCAACCTGCATACTTCTGCAAATTAAACAACTTTATGTGTGTGTGTGTGTGTGTGTGTGTGTTCTTATTTTGCACTCTGTTTCTGGTAGATAGGTCAAGGAGCAAAGAGTTATGCAGGGTCCAGGGGGAACGGGATTGGGCTCCCTGCTCCCCCACGGTGAGGATTCCTGTAAGGGATCTTGCAGACATAGCACCAAGACCAGACCAGCCTGGGGGATGCTAGCTGGCCACGACTGTGGTGGTGGCAAGGGGTTCACATTAGCGGTCTGTGCTGTGGTGTGCCCCTGGCCCTTCTAACCACCACCAGTGTTCCTGGCATGCGGGCCAAAGGAATCGGTCAGCAGGCGGGCTGGCCAATTACAGGATCCAAGTCCTATGCCGCCGCCATGCCTATTCAAGTGAGTCAATAAAAGTTGTGGCCAATTTATTATCCCAGCTATGCCTCTGTGTCTATATGTTCTCATCCCTTCGCCAGCCAGACCCAATTAAGCACTGCCCCCCCCCACACACACGTGTGTATGTGTGTTTTCTTATTTTGCGTACTGCTTCTGGTAGATTGGTGGAGGAGCAAAGAGTTATTCAGGGTACAGAAAGTCCGCCCCCTCAGCCACAGGAAATGCTGTTCATTGAAGATTGCATCAGCATCAGGCTTGGGCCTGTACAGCATCAAAGAGAGCAATTTGGGAAAAAGACATCTCTCTATCAAGTTGCTTCGCACCATGCATAATTTTGTACATGCCTATCCTATCTTCCTGTGCTTACTTAAAAAAAACAAAAACTAAACAGTCCCAGACTTTGCAACCTTTTCTCATAGGAGAGCTGCTCCAGCCCCTTTAGTATTTTGGTTGCCCTTTTCTGCACATTTTCTAATTCTACAGTGTCCTTTTTGAGATCTGGTGACCAGAACTGTACACAGGATTCTACATGTGGTCCACCCTAGATTTGTATAACAGCACTATGATATTGGCAGTTTTATTTTCAGTTCCTTTTCTAATTATGCCCGACATGGACATGGGCATTGCTTTTTTCACAGCAGCCACACACACTGAGTCAACATTTCCATTTAGCCCCAAGATCTCTTTCTTGGTTAGTCACTGTAAGTCCAGATCCCATCAGCATATAAATGAAGTTGGGTCCCCCCTGCCCCTGCCCAAGTGTGTCACTTTACACTTGCTTATATTGAACTTCATTTGCCATTTCAATGCCCATTTTCACAGTCTGGAAGATCCTTTTGGAGCTCTTCACAATTCCTAATTGTTTTAACCACCCTAAATAATTTGGTCTCATCAGCAGCCTGCTGACTGCTCACTCCAAATCCTATCCTCACTGAGAGTAAACTGCATTGAACTCAGCATGGCTTACTTCAGAGTAGACATGTTTAAGATTGCACTTTAAGGATCTCACTGAGTTATTAGTTCTCAACTATCCCCTTCTTCTCCCTGTATACCGGCAGGTAGTAGAATGATCACCACACTGAATCATTTCAACTCTGTCTGTCTGTCTATCTATCTATCTTCAGAAATTATCTAGCTAATATGGCATCCCTTCTCTTCCCCTCTTTCTTTCTTTCTTTCTTTCTTTCTTTCTTTCTTTCTTTCTTTCTTTCTTTCTGTAAAGGGAGAAAATGTATGGTTATTGGCTGAGTTTAAAGCATTTGCACATAACTTCTGGCTTTTGCTCAGGTACAGCTTTTGCCAGGGGGTTTAATAGGTCAGGTCGGCTCAATAGCTTCAGCCCTTTGCCCACCCTACATTAACAAAGCCTAGCCTGTGTTTGTACAGCTGTGCTGGTAGCAGTGGGAGTTCCACCAGTCTCACATGCCTTCAGTTCCTCTGCCTCCCTTCTGCCGTCTTACCAGTGCACAAATGCACACAGATTTGAAACTGTAGGGGAAAAAACGGTCTGACTAGCAGGTTAAAGGCTCAAGAATTCCAGTCTTGTTTATTTTCTTTGCTTGGTTTCCTGCTGTTACAGTAAGTAAGTGGTATTTTTCGCCTTTCCCCCCCTACTTATTTGCCTGTCACTTGTCTGGATGAGAATGGAAGAAGCCAATGCTTTCCACATCTTTCACAGGACTTCAAGGAGACTCTGCTGTTCATGTGATGCTCCAGGTTTTCTAGTTTTCTGCAGGAAAGGATAGTCCTAGACTCATCTACTGTGACTTCACACAGTGGAAGAGAGATATTTGAATTAGTATGAAAGCAAAGAAGTCCAATAAATCCATGTTACTCAGTGGCAGAATAGCGGCTTCTATTCCTTTTGAATTGCTGCCATGAATTACAGAACTTTAACATCTGGGGAGGCATTACATTTGAAATTTTATAGAATGAAGGAATCAAGACACACTTTTGTTCATTTTCTCCCTCTTTTAACATGTGGGTGTGAGTTTTTAAAAAAACAACAACAAGTAAAAATGTTTTCAACGTGATTAACCTATTAAGCTAATAAAGGCTGGACATATTGGAATTAAAATTAAACCAGTGAAGTGAGTGATTTTAAAAGAGGCCTTATGCACTTTTCATGTCTTATTGCCATTTCCAGAGGTGAAAAGCAATGATGTAAAAGGGAAAGGCCCAAATCATGAACATCTCAATCACAATGGACTAAAATTAAATGCTATCATAGTTTTTGAAGCAAGTATATCATTAATTGTTTGCAGATGTTTCTAATATCTATATTTAATAACTAGTTGCTTAGGAACTTAATCATGTTTTCCCTTTTTCATTTGTATCCCACCCTCTGTTTTGTTTATGGGTGTTTTTAAAAAAAATATCCTCAGAAATATCCTCAGATAGAGCCACAATAATCAACAGGTAGCAAACCTGTTCTTATCAGTTCAGAAAATGGTAGCCCCAAATTCACCAGTGCATTAAAAAGAAAGAAAGGGTTATGTTATGGTGACCACATGAAAAGGAGGACAGGACTCCTGTATTTTTAAGAGTTGTATAGAAATGGGAATTTCAGCAGGTGTCATTTGCATGCATGCAGTACCTGGTGAAATTTCCCCTTCATCACAATAGTTAAAACAGCAGGAGAGGGCAGGCTCACTCACTTTGTGGGTCTTTTAAAATGATGTCATGAATAACCAGGATGTCTCCCACAACATCCATTGGAAATTTCATCATGAAAAGAACCTCTTTTAAAGTGATAACATCTGAAAAAAAGCAGGATCCTCCACAACTAGATGGTTCTGTCTCAATGGAACTGAATGGAATGAACAGATGGGAAGTATTCAATTGAAACCATGTGGTCACCCCTCTCCATCCATGTAATTAGCCCCATAACAATTGCACCAAAAAGCAGGAAGCACAAACATCCCAGGTAAGCAAAGCGATTTCCCCTTAATCTAAAGATGCCCAGACTCTTGGCCCAAAACACAGTAACAATTCATGGATCCCAGTATCTAAGCTGAAATAAGAGAATATCCTATGGTCCCTGGCTGAGCATCCCAGGACAATAGGATGGCTTGGGAAACCCCTGTGAGGTTGGAGACAGGGCTCTGACCTCAGAAGGGAAAGTCAGAGATCCTACCCTAGACCTTACGTCTCACAGCTAGCATAGAAAGAAGCACACAGGCCTCTCCAAAGTCAGACAAATGACCTCAGAGGACAAGGAAAGAGGACATTCCAGTGGGCAGGGAAGGGAGGAGACCAGAGAAATCATGATTTTTAATTTAGTAGTTTATTGTGAATTTAACAAAATAGAACAAAATAAATCGTGAAAAAGAAAGACAAAGAAAGATTACATGCATAGGAATATCATCATTCCCCCCCATCAGACATACCATTCAAAAAGAAGAAGGGGGCAAAGGGGGGCAAGAGAGTTATGCATCAGTTTCAAGGAAAGTAGACCAAATCTCCATGTACTTATCCACTCGCAAGAGGCCTCACAAGTGGTATGAATCACAAACCACATTGAACCTTAATACAATACATATTGGTCTGTGGAAATCAAAAAGTTCCACACGAATATTTGTCTCTCCCAAATAATATTTTTTAAAATGGGGAGGGGATCTGAAAAACCCAACAGAACCAAAACAACAACAACAAACACACCTTAAAACAAAAGAAACAAAACAGAGGGGGGAGAGGTGAAAATCACCTCTGCTGCTGCTCCTGTCCTCCAGCTTCAGCTCAGGGCACAGGAAACGTAGAAGCCTCTGAGTTCGCAGCAGCAAGTGTGCAGTCCGTAGCTGAAGAGTGTGTAAGAGCTATCTGAGAGTGGAGCAGTCTGCCTCGGGAGGTGGAGGTCTCACCTTCACTAGAGGCATTTCAGCAGAGGGTCAGAAGCCATCTGTCTGGGATGCTGTGGTTGCATCTTGCTTTGCAGCTACTGTGATTGGACTATGATCTCCAAGGTCCCTTTCAATTCTATAATTCTATGCTTGTTTCTGGAAGCAGCTACAAAAAACAAGGGAGTATGACTGGAAAAGGGCTAGGTAGCCTAAGTAACAAACTTTCCCTACAGGTATCATTTTTGAGTGGTGTCAAAGGAGAGTGATGATGATGATGATGATGATCAGGTGATATGAAACCATCTCAAGCATCAATACTGAATAGAAGGAAGAGGGACTAGATTGCTGTCCCTCCACCCCCAATATTGTGATAAGTTTGGAAGGAGATCTGTAGGCAAACAGAATAGGATCTCTCCCCCACTACACACTCCCTTTTCAATTTTCCATGTATTTCATTTTGTTACACTGAAGCCCTGAAATAAGACATGGATATAATACAAATTCCTCTGGTGTGACAGAAGATGCCGCCTTCTATGTTAATCAAAACAATACAGGCACATTGAGTTGCATGAACAGTAGTAATCTTGCTAAAAGGAAAGATTATTACAAAGGCCTAGCTTTGAAGTGAGCACAGAATGGGAGAAAGAGCAAATGCCGGCAGAACTAAACAAACATATGAGGGGGAAGGGGAAAAAACTTTAAAGGGCTCTTTGTTCAAGACACAAGAAGTTAAGTACCCAAGGTTAAAAAAAGAAACCACCCTTTCTCTGTCCCAAAGCTCAGACATAGACCGTTTCTGAGATCTGGCCCTACAGAACTTAGAGACGCTTTTATGCAATTCTAATCTTTTTGTGCAACTAACATAGAGCTAAAAGGACAGGATTTGTTTAACAAAATGGAAAACAAAAAGGGGAGCAGTCAAAATAATGCATGAAAAGGTAAGACTAATGTAGGGATGTGCATCAATTACGGGTTGGATAGGAAAATACAGCAATTGGGGCAGTTTTTTTATGGCTTTCACATTTATCATGAGCTGAATGTCAGGGACAAACTGTTTCTTAAAGGAGTAGTTATTCATTTAACGCCATTCATCCAGTATCAGAGGTGATAAATCTATATAATCCAGTTGGTGGGGAACATGGGCGGTAGGGTGCTGTTGCACCCGTCTCCTGCTTGTGGGTTCTTGGTTGACAGCTGGCTGGCCACTGTGTGAACAGAGTGCCAGACTAGATGGACCCTTGGCCTGATCTAGCATGACTCTTCTTATGTTCTCATGCTTTTTTCTTTTTCTGGAGGAAGGGTCCAATTCCCTTAGCCAGCTCAGAGTGTGGCATTGCTAGGTCTGATCTAGGGATAAGAGAGACAGAGAGACGGAGAGAGTCAGGGCAAATTGCTGTGTGACATCAGGCAAGTGGATACAAGAGACAGGGACTTCTAGGTAGTGGTGCCACAAATGGTGAAATTCCCTCCCAGTGAAGATTCACCAAGCCCCCACTGTTTCCTTTTATCAATAGACGATGAACACTTCTTCTGCAGGGGTCTGATCTCAGGAAGCACCTGCACACAAGCATGTGGGCTGTCCTTTTCAAGCATCCATGCTGAACATGCAGACATCCGTTGAGAGGCACATGCAGTGCTGGTACATATTGCTTCTACACATGAGTCCTACAACTTGGGTGCCCACATGACACTCACATTTAAAAAACAAAACAAAATGACAATACAGAGGATCCAATCTGCAGAGGACCATGTGGGAGAGAGGCTTTCAGTACTTCCCCTCCAGAGTTTCCCCCTTCATGAGAAAAGATACATGTACGCCCTCTGCCTCCTTGCAGGCATTTCCAAAGTGCAGGAAATCAGAGAGGAGTTGAGGTAGGGTGGCCAGGTGCCCTCTTCTACAGGGGATAGTCCTCTATTTGAAGGTGTTCTTCATTTGCAAGGCACATCCAGGATTCTAGTGCAAAGTGAGTACTTCTCTCCATTTGTGTAGAACTTTAAAGGCAATTAAAAGCAGTGAGAGGGATCCTTGAGGCTTGGGGAGGAGAGGGGTCCATTTCTTTCCCCCACTGCATGAACAGTAAGACCCTTCTCTCTTCCAAGATGTGACGCGAATGCATTTGGTTGGGCCTTGCTAGAAAGTATCCTGGATAACTCCTTAGTTCTCAGTCTCAAATGAAACCATGCCAAATATATATGGAATGAAGAACTCACTTTGTCCTAAAAATTTGGGAATAGTGACGGGCTTACTTATTGTCTGCCAATTCCCCTGCATAGTCAGAGAATAACCTGAGATCCTAAGGAACCTGGGGCAAGGGGCATGGTTGTTCACTCACTTTGGCAATGGTCTTCATGGGGTTCAACTCTGGTACACAGTGGAAACAATTCACTCAAAGCGAGGTACTTTTTTTAAAAAAAAATGTCTAACAAACTTTACCAGAGGGGAGGGGAGGGGTCACATGCAACTACAAATAAGGCTAGTTAGACTGTGTGTCTTCACAGAAAACAGGGATTCTGAGGAGGGATGAAAGAAGAGAGGGAGATGGCAATATGTAGTGTAGAAATGCAGATCAGACAATTGAGACATTACATCCTCAGGAAAAAAAAGTTTCCTTTTTACTGATAAAACCATGCAGAATATACTTGCCTTCATCATCATCATCATCATCATCATCATCATCATCTTTATCATAATTGCAATTAATCTCATGCTTCCTTCACAGACACATAATTCACTGCAACCTGAATTTAGGCATGTCAGCACATAAAATTTTCCATGAATGTTACATCTGGAGATGTTCAGATGTTAACCAAAAAACTGAGGGCAACCCTTAATCATTCTGCAAGTGCTTGAAGGAAGTGGTAATACATCATAGCATCTTTTGCTTCTATAGTTCACTGTCATATTCATTCCAGCGATAGAGTAACATGTCACTGTTATTAGCTAGTTATAATTCTTAGAGTCTGTGACAGAGAAAGGGAGGTGATATTTCTCTTTAAACAGGACCTCCAAGGAGTTGAACCTGGCCTTACTCTCTTAACTTGAGAGCTAAGGAACTTGAACCCTTTATGCTTAGGTCCCAGTACCTTGTCTTCTGCAACCCTGGCACACTGTTACTACCATGATCCTGATAGATGGAGCTCTGACCTTCAAGGATGAGATCTAGGTTGCAGTACCAGTTTTTCTCCTGAGCATCCAGTCAGCTGGCCTCAAATGCCGATCTCAACATACCATCTCTGAGCCAGCTCCTTAGTCTTAACAACACATGTCTAATGTGAATATTCTGCTTAGCTCAGCCTTTCCCAACCTACTGTCTTGCATATTTTTTTTATTTGATTTATTTAATAGATTGATATACCACTGAACGTATTTAAAAGTATCTCTAAGAGGTTCACAAGATACATTACGATATACACTGAAATGCAATTAAAATACATAAAATAGCTAAAATATTACTATAAAATGTTAAAAGCAATTAAAATGACATCGTAATTACAAACAGACAGAATGAGTAGCATATTCACTTAGGTAAGTCCTGTATAAAGAAATGGGTTTCTTAGACTGCTTTAATGATACAGTTGGCACTTCTCAAATACGGGGGGGGGGGGGGGGAGACCATTCCATACATTGGGTACCACGGTGGAGAAGGCCCACTTCTTGGTTGCTGCAAGATGGCACCCTGTGGTACCACTAGCAAGACCTCCTCCAATGTTCTTAATGATTGCACAGGTTAGTATTGGCAAAAGTGATCTGCCACATAACTTGGTCCCATGCTGTTCAGGACTTTATATGTGATCAGCAAAACCTTTTACTTGGCTTAGTGGCTACTTGTTTACCAGTGCAGTTGCCTTAACACTGGTGTAATATGTGCATGGCCAGACACTCCACCCAGCATCCTGGCTGCCACATTCTGCATCAGCTGCAGCTTCTGGACCAAACATGAGGACAGCCCCACATAAAGTGCATTACAGTACTCTAAACATGCGGTTACCAATGCATAGAATATAGTGTTCACGCTATTCCTGTCCAAGAAAGGGACTAGGTTAGGGTGACCAGATAAAATCCAGGTCAGGGCTGCAGGGCTCATGTAACTTTAACAGTTGTAGAGAAAAGGGGATTTCAGCCAGTGTCATTTGTATGCAATTCGTACCTGGTGAGATTCCCTCTTCATTACAACAGTTAAAGTTGCAGGGGTTCTGCCTTCTTTTGTATATGGTCACTCTAGTATAGTGCCTGCAACTTTAACTGTTGTGATGAAGAGGGATTTTCACCAGGAACTAATTGCATACAAATGACACTGGCTGAAATTCCCTTTTCTCTACAACTGTTAAAGTTACATGAGCCCTGACCTGGATTTTATCTGGTCAGCCTAGACTAGGTGGTATACCAACCTGAGTTGGTAATAGGCACTCCTTGCCACAGAAGCCACTTAGGCCTCTAATGGCAATGTTGAGTTCAGAAGCCGACCCCAACTACATACCTGTTCTTTCTGAGGGAGTGCAATCCTATCTAGAACAAGCAAACTCCCCAATTCCAATACCTGGAAACCACCAACCCACATATTCTTTGTCTTGTCAGGATTCAGTCTCAGTTTGTTGGCCCTCATCCAACTTCCCATCATCCCAGCCAGCAATGGCCAACCCTCAGGAATGCTGAAATTCTAACGTTGAAGTCTTGGTAAATGGAACTGTGGCAAATAGCCATGGCAGAAAAATTGTCTTACCAGCTAAGAAATTAGAAGCAAGGCCAAAATATCTGATTTTTCTTTATAAAATATGGCATGATTCTATTGCATGTACAAATCAGAGACATACACATCAGCCAATGGATTCTACCTATATTTTTGTCTGTAAAGTAAAGCGGGGAATTACTCTGTGAATAATTAGATTTAAATACATTATATTTGTTTGTCATAGTAAAAAAGAAGAAGGAATGCCACTTCCTGCAGGTCCCCAGGTACTGAGCCAGCTGCTATGGACAACTCCACCTGTCCCCCTCCCTTCCTGGGAGGGATATTTAAGTTGGCTGGCTGAGGGAGCCTGGGAAAGCCATCGCCTGCAGGAGAGGGAGGTCTGCTGCTCGGGGAGGAGGAAGTGCCACCTGCTGCCTGCTTGCTTTTTGTTTTGTCTTTGTTTTTTTGTTTTTCCCCCTTCCCCAGGCTTGAGCTATGTGCCTGGGAGGGAGGATACAGGGCCAAGTGGGGGGATCTGAGGGGGGCCCAATCAGTGTAGTGTTGGGTAGAGGGAGATATGGTGTTGTGAGGAGGACTTGCTTGGTAAGGAGAACGCAGCCCAGACAGTTAACAGCTGTGCCTTGTTCCGGTCCCCCTCACACCCACAGGCTTGTTGGTTGCCCTATCAGCCAGCCCTCAGGCCTCCGGGTGCTGCTTTTAAATGCCAGATCAGTGCATAATAAGATCTCCCTCATCCATGACTTAATTGTGGATGAGGCAGTTGATCTGGCATGTAAAACTGAGACCTGGGTGGGTGAGCAGGGAGGAGTTAGTCTCTCCCAGCTGTGCCCACCGGGGTATTTGGTTGAGCATCAGGGTAGACCTGAGGGCTGGGGAGGGGGGTTGCTGTGGTCTATAGGAACTCCATCCCCCTTTGTGGGTTCCCTGTCCATGTGACTACTGGTCTAGAGTGTTTACACCTTGTGTTGGGCCAATGGGACAGATTAGGAATTCTGTTGGTGTACCACCCACCTCGCTGCTCAACAGACTCCCTAACTGAGCTTACAGAGGTGGTCTCGGGAGTACTGTTGAGGTCCCCCAGACTCATGGTTCTGGGGGATATCAACATTTATGCCAAGGGCACTTTATCTGAGGCAGCTCAGGATTTCATGGTCTCCATGACAACCATGAGATTGTCCCAACATGCCATCGGCCCAAAGCATATAGCAGGGAATACTCTAGACCTGATTTTTTTCAACTGGATATGGGGGACTTTACATCAACCCCTCTGTCATGGTCAGATCACCACCTGCTGAGGTTCAGACTTACAGCAGCTTTTCCCCTCTGCAAGGATGGGGTACCCATTAAGATGGTCCGCCCCAGAGGCTAATGGATCCGGATGGTTTCCAAAGGGCTCTGGGGAGTTTTCCGGCTGATAGGGCTGGCTCTCCTGTCGAAACCCTGGTTGATCTGAGGAATGCAGAAATGACCCGAGCAGTTGGCATGATTGCTCCTGAACTCCCTCTCCTTTGTAGAGCTCGTACGGCTCTGTGGTATACCCCAGAGCTGAGAGTGATGAAACAAAACAGGAGGCAGCTTCAGGGGAGATGGAGACGAACTCCTGATGGATGCAATCAAACACTGGTAAGTGCCTATGGTAAGCTGTATCCTGGGGCAGTGAGGGCAGCAAAAAAACAATACTTTGCTGCCACTATTCAATCATCAACCTGCTGCCCAGCAGAGCTTTTCAGAGTTGTCCGGGGGCTTTTACATGCCAGCCCCAAGGACATGGTAGAACCATCTGAGGCCTGCTGGGCACTTCCAGAATAAAATCTTTGGCATTTGTCAGGACTTAGACTCCAGTATTATAGCAGGTGAATCAAATGAGGTATCCAGAGCACAGGCTTGTCCTGTTTTCTTGGATGAGTTTCAGTTGGTACAGCTTGAGGATGTTGACAAGGTGCTTGGAGAGGTTCATGCAACCACCTTCATATTGGATCCTTGCCCCTCTTGGCTAATAAAAGCTAGTAGGGATGGAACAACAGGCTGGGCCAGGGAAGTGATTAATGCCTCTTTGCAAGAGGGAGTGGTCCCAGGCCTCCTGAAATAGGCAGCAGTGAGATCACTCCTAAAGAAATCTTCCTTGGACCCTGAAAATCTTAATAACTACAGGCCAATAGCAATTGTTCCATTCCTGGGCAAGGTCCTGGAGCAGATGGTTGCGAGCCAGCTCCAGGCACTCTTGGATGAGACCGATAATCTGGATCCATTTCAGTCGGGTTTCAGGCCTGGCTTTGGTATGGAAACAGCCTTGGTCGCCCTGTATGATGACCTATGTTGGGAGAAAGATAGAGGGAGTGTGACTCTGTTGATTCTCCTTGATCTCTCAGCAGCTTTCGATACCATTGACCATGGTATCCTCCTGGGATGACTGGCTGAGTTGGGAGTGGGAGGCACTGCATTGCAGTGGTTCCACTCCTACTTGGTGAGTTGGCTCCAGAAGGTGGTGCTTGGGGAACATTGCTTGGGGAACATTGCCTCGTGGATTCTCCAGTATGGGGTTCCACAGGTGTCAGTCTTGTACCCCATGCTATTCAACATCTACATGGAACCGCTGAGTACAGTCATCCACACTTTTGGAGTGTGTTGTCATCAGTACGCTGATGACATGCAGCTCTATTTCTCCTTTTCATCTTCATTAGGTGAGGCTGTGGATGTGCTGAACCAGTGCCTGGCTGCGACAATGGATTGGATGAGGGCTAATAAACTGAAACTCAATCCAGACAAGACTGAGACCCTGTTAGTGGGTGGTTCTGCTGACCAAATGGAGGTTCTTCAACCTGTTCTGGATGGGGTTACGCTCCCTTTGAAGGAGCAGGTTCGTAGCTTGGGGGTTCTCCTAGAACCATCTCTGTCACTTGAGGCTCAGGTGGCCTCAGTGGCATGGAGTGCCTTCTACCAACTTCGGTTAGTGGCCCAGCTACGCCCCTATCTGGACAGGGATAACCTGGCTTCAGTTGTCCATACTCTGGTAACCTCCAAGTTAGATTACTGCAATGCACTCTATGTGGGGCAGCCTTTGAAGGTGGTTCGGAAGCTGCAGCTTGTGCAAAATGCAGCGGCCAGATTGGTAACTGGGATTAGAAGGTTCGAGCATATAACACCTACTCTGGCCCATTTGCGTTGACTGCCTGTATGTTTCTGAGCCCGATTCAAGGTGCTGTTTTTTTAACCTTAACTTGGGACCACAATACCTGACGGAACGCCTTTCCTGACATGAACCTACCCGAACACTACGTCCAACATCTAAGAACCCTCCTCTGAGTGCCTACTCCAAGGGAAGCTCGGAGTTGGCAACAAGGCAGAGGCCCTTCTCTGTTGTGGCCCCCCAATTGTGGAACAAACTCCCTGATGAGGCCCGCCTGGCGCCAACATTGTTATCTTTTCGGCGCCAGGTCAAGACTTTCCTCTTCTCTCAGTCATTTAGCAATATCAGATGAGCCTGGGTTTGTTTTGTTTTTAGGTTTATAGCTTTTTAAAGTTATTACAGTGGTTTTAAATGTATGTGTATATTATGTGTATATTGTATGTTTTTGCTGTTTTAATTTTTGTATATTGTTTTTGATTGTTTTAATCTTATGTGAACCACCCAGAGAGCTTTGGCTATGGGGCGGTATACAAATGTCATAAAATAAATAATAAATAAATAAATAAATAAGTAGTCCAAAACATTTGGAGCTTAAGAACATAAGAAGATCCTTGCTGAATCAGACCCAAAGCCTATCTAGTCCAGCATTCTGTTCACACAGTCGTCAACCATACTTGTGAGAAGCCAACTAAGTAGGACAACATTAGGTTCCTATTCATCTTCTCATACTGCCTCAAATTATTTGGAAGACCTGGGGAACAATCTAATGAAAAAGGAGTACTTCTTCTCACAGAGCATAGTTAAACTGTGGCTTTCACTACCATAAGATGTAGTGATGTCCAACAACTTGGATAGCTTTAAAAGGGGATTAGAAAAATTCATGAAGGATAAGGCTATTGATTAATGGCTACTACTCATGATGGCCATATATTACCTCCAGTATCTGAAGTAATATGCCTCTTTATGCTTTATGGGGAACATGAGCAGGAGGGTGGTGTTGCCCTCATGTCCTGCTTGTGGGCTTCCCACAGGCAGCTGGTTGACCACTGTGTAAACAAAATGCTGTACTAGATAGGCTTTTAGTCTGATGCAGTGGACTCTTCTTATGTTCTTATGCTCTTGTGAATGACCAGAAAGGTATATCAGTAGTGTATCTTTCTTGGATTTTTCTGTGGGGTCTAGGATAGCAGATCAGTTCTTCTTGAGTATGGGAAATGGAAGTTTCAGGAGAATACAACTCCTTTGCCATATAGATGATTCATAAAACATCTATATGAAGCTTCTGGGAAACTTAATCTCTACAGGCTTGGAATGTGACATCATGAACATACTGATGATACCCAACTCTACTATTCTTGCATTTAATTCTAGAGCAATCCTCTCAGCAGCCAAAAGGGTGTGAGGATGGGGACAAGATGAGAAGAGACCATGACAGCCAAGAGTTTAAAATCAAACATAGGTTTAAGTACCTGCCTATAAGCATTCAGCACCCAACAAACTTGCAAACTTTTCAATGATTTTGCCTCCCTTCTGAGTTTTCTGTAACAGATTGGATCTACTTTGATTAAATGCATGGAAATCAACATTCCCTTGCAACATCGCTTCATGTGACCCTCATCTTCATAGATATTTTAAAATGTACTGGCAAAGTAGTATCTTTTTATGCTGAAAGAGTTCATGACAAATTAATTGTCTTTTCTCACCCCCCTCCCCCAATCCTCGTAGAATAAACAGTAGGTGAAATATTTCAAGGTGGTTTGTCAGGGGGCTATTTTGGTAGGTGTGCAGTTGGCTCTCATATTGTTCCTTTTCTTTAGATTTGAAAGCATGACTGCCTTTTGCCCAAGCCGTCTGTTTCCAGTCTTCACTTCTTTAATCATGGCAAATGCTAAAAATAACACCAAAAATGTCCCATCGAGTGATTTGTCTAAAACAAACCTCAGCAATTATTTATTGAAGTTGGCCTGATTACAGCAGAAGCAGGAGATGTGTGCCAATCTGCCCATTAAATTTTCCCCTCTCTAAAAGCACTTAGGTTAAAAACAGAGTTCATTAAATAAGACTTTTTAAGGAATAAGTATTATTTAGGGAAACAGTATGGCTTGAATATTTAACCTTTGCACTCCGATTGATGGTTTGAATCCAGGTCAGGTTGGTAAGGACCGGAACATTGTAGGCTTCTAAAGTAGCCTTATTGAACTTGGTGTCCTCCATATGTGTTAGATTCCAACCCCAATCAATAGGGATATAAAAGACAATATGAATGCACGAGAAATTTGTTTTAGTTCAGTTTTGATCAAGGTTTATCTGGACTAAAGATGAATTCAAATGCAATCTGCAATTGAAGCCCATACATTTCTGGGCTTGCAATGTGATTTCCATGCAATGTGCGTGAAAAGAAATGTCTACCTTTGAGAAACATACAGGAACGTGCTTTAATCAATGGAAGAAGAACACATACATTTCAAAGATGCATATGCTTGATGCATGCATTTGGAAAAAATACACACAAAAGCATGCACAACTTCTCATGCGAAAAGAAAAGATCACAATCTGATATGGACAAGGGAAGGAAGAAGCTTCAAGGTGGAAATGGAGAACTTCGACAATCTTGAGTTTTGCTTGTTAGCACATCCCTAAAAGGTAAAGGTGCAGTTTTGTGAACCAGGACTCTGCCTTGTAACTTCCACTGTGCAGTGTGGCAAGGGGTCAGAAGGGAGAAAGCATATGTGGATTATATATGTGTCATGGCCCTGGAAGTAGACCCCTGTATTTGGGGAATGAGGCCGTGGTCTTTGAAGTAGTAATGAAACAGGGGAGGGAACGTCTCTCAGCTCTGACATTGGATGACCTCACTTCTCCAGAAGTCCCATCTTGCTGCCAATTCCCCAGCCTGAGGAGGTTGTGCTGCCATCCTCAGACTCTGAAGACTCGAGGCCAGAAACCACAGTGAATCCAGAGTCTCCCCAACACCATTAGAGCCAATGGCTGTGGCACCTTTACCTGCAATAGGCTTCTCCCAGTAGAGGTGGAAGTCACCATCCAGACTGAGCTGCATCCCTATTTAAGACTTAGTCTAGGTCTGTCTGTTGCTGAAGCAACATTTGATTTTGCTTGCATGAGTCTCCAGGCTTCGTTCTACTTGGAGCTGTCCAGGGTGCTACATAGAACCTTTTGCACAGAACCTGAATACTTGCCTTGAACTGGGACTCCATCTGGAACCCCCTGTTTGGGCTGTACTCTCCATATGTCTATGACCAGCTCCTCTGGGACAAAACAATTGGATCTGACTCTGCATCTCTGTGGCCTCCGATAAATAGTCGCCGAATTACAGGAAGCTTTGTGTTGGTCCAGCTTGTCCGTTTGCTGGCCCCCTTAACTGGCTATTGCCTTCAATGACTAATGATTGTGGAGTTTAGAAAACATGCCACCTGGTCTTTAGATTCCTCTTTTTCTATCATCGAAATCCTTAGCCCCTAATCATCTGACTTTGTTGATATATAGTAACATAGCTAAACAAACAAAATTTCAGGTAGCAGTACTGGTCTGAGAGAGAGAGAGCAAGAGAGAGAGAGAGAGAGAGAGAGAGCAAGAGAGAGAACTAAGCTTTATTTTCCCCAGTTAGGAAAAAGCACCCTTTATTAATTAATTAATTAATTAATAAATATACAGCTGCCAGAGGATGAGAACTATTAGCAAAAAGCCTTGGGAAAACCATTCTCCTTTTATCTGCAATATGGACAGAAAAACTCTTTCATAAGGATATAAGAACATAAGGACAGCCCTGTTGGATGGACCAAAGGCCCATTTAGTCCACTCTTCTCACAGTGGCCAACCAAATGCCTCTGAGAAGCCCACAGTAGAGCATGAATGTTCTAGCACCTTCCACTCATATTCCCCAGCAACTGGTATTCAGAGGCATACTGCCTCTGATCTGAAGGTACCAGATAGTCATCATGATTAGTAGCCAGTGATAGCATTATCCTCCATGAAGTTGTCTGATCCCTTTTAAAGCCATCAAAGTTGTTGGCCATCACCACCTCTAGCAGTAATGCATTCCATTGTTTAACTATCCACTGTGTGAAGAAGCTTTTCCTTTTGTCTATCCCAAATCTTCAAAATTCTGCTTCATTGGATAACCCTGGGTTCTGCAGCTATGAGAGATGAAGAAAAGCATTTTGCTATCCACTTTCTCCTCAGCATACATAATTTTATGCACCTCTTATACAATTTTATCCATTTTATTTCTTACATTTGTTTTTCTAAGCTAAAAAACTATAATCATTTCCCATAGGGGAATTGCTTCAACCCCTAGATTGCATTCACTGCACCTTGACCAGCTCTAAAATATCTTTTCTGCAGTAGGAATACTGATTACAACACAATGTCCATGAAGCATGTTGAATAAACTAAACCTAAGTATTTAATTCTTACATCTGCTTTTGTTACTACCGGGTTCAGATAGCTAACACCAATTTATACTTGTGACTTTTAATGGTAAAATTCTCATTGGACAGTGAAGCACCTTACTAAATATTTATGGACACATTCATTTCTGAACTTTTCCTTCTAGAAACCTGTGTGTGTGTGTGTGTGTGTGTGTGTGTGTGTGCGAGAGAGAGAGAGAGAGAGAGAATATGCTGGATCTTCAAGTCTATTTACATGTCAACTTCTGAGCCCTGAAATAGATAGTGACATTTTATATTGTCAAAAATTTTCTCTCCTTTTTCTGTTTTGATTTTTGCAGGTATGCTGATGGGCAGAAAAACACACGTAAACACCCGAGAAGAGGGCAGAAAGCCATATCTTTCTGTCAGAGCTTTGCCATGCAAAAATAAACAGCAGCATGTATGAATTCATTACAGATGCATGTCAAGTCCCTTCCCTTCTCTTCCTGCACTGGGCTTTAAAAACAACAACATTGGTTTGTCAGCAGTGCAGCTAAAGAGTCACCTCCACTTGCTAATACAACCAGCTAAGCAAGTAAACCACCATCCGGTAACCAGCAATGCTTTGACTTTCCTCTACATTTCTTGAAAAATCAAGCAGAAAACTCATGGCTGCACTTCTTGCGTGCAAAACTCTTTTGAGCTGTCCCATCAAAGCCTTTGGTGTGATGTAGGATCTAAAGCTAACCTCTGGGGCAGTTGAACCGGTCCCAAGGGGCACTCACAGGTGCAAGTAGGCTGTGCGGGAGGGTAAAGATATTGGAAGAGGAGGTCATGTATCTTGCTTTCAAAACTATATTCCCTTTATATATCTTCTGCTATTAAAAAGAAAGAAAGTGATAGTATCTCTCGAAATATCCTACTGAGATATCATTAAATATTCTATTTCTAGAAGCTAAATGGAATTATTTCTGTTCTATTTTTAACAACTTCCATGCCATTGCTGCTGCTTATTTCTCACATGAAGTTAAAAATAAAAATAAACTAAACTTTTAGTGACATCTATTTATGAGCTCAGAGCTAATGGCTTGGTTATGGTCATTTTACACCATTCTGCTGTCATAACGAAAGCTTAATTCAATCCCTGGCAAATAGCAATAAATTCCCCTGTTGCAAAATAGGCAGTTTCCCCAGTGAAAAAGAATTTAAGACAGTGCACTGGCAAATACTAGCTAAACAAAATTTAAAATGATATTTACCAGTGTCCTGCTTCTGACTAGATGGAAGCAGTCTGAAGATTACTTGAGAAGTGGCAGCCTTTTCCAGGTATAACTTATATCGTGGTAGAAGATGTAGAGTGTAAGATGGAGACAAATTAATAATAATAATAATAATAATAATAATAATAGGCATATGTATCCTTGTTATTTGAGGTAACTTTACATTTACATACAGGAGAACTATTGGATCTATTAATGAAAAAGTAAGTGCAACAATAATAACTCTGTATTTTAATAGATTAATTTTGTTTGGAAATTTCACCTGACTTTATTCCTTTGCATCTTCTCCCATTGATTGTGCCAAATTAGCACAGTTATGGGAAAGAAGAATTTGGCATGTTTAGGGATCTATATTTTATAGATGTTTCACTGTGAGGATAGGGATGTCGCAAGCATCCAGTTGGGGGCTCGAGCTTGGTGGGTTCCCACCAGCTTGGCCCCCTGGACTGCAGTCCATTGACCCAGCGCTTGCCAGACTTGGTGCGCACTGTGTTGGGCAAGCGTGGCAGTCCTCACTGCTCCGCCCATCCAAATACGGATGTAGTTGGATCGCAAAATTCTAGACATAAATGGTCTAATTATGCTTGTAATGTTGCATAAATTGACCTCTTTTGTAATTTTGCATAAATCAACCTCTTTATGGCTGCCATTTGCACAAAATGGCAATTTACAGAAATGGCTGAGCCACCATTCCGTGCAAAATGGCGGCTTGACAGAGCAGCAGAATGCCGGGCGCCACTCACCAGGTGCCTGTGGCCCATCTGGTGGCTCGACACACACAGTAGGGGGTCTGGCGAGTGCATGCGGCATGGGCAGGGGTGAGTTTGCTCATCCCTATGAGGATCACATGTCAAATGAGAGGCATATGTGACGTTGGTAGTGGGAAGAAACAGAGGGTTGGAACTAGGGATGTTGGAGAAATCTGCAATGGAATCAAATGAGTCTGGATTTCTGTGACCTGCAGATTCCACAGCAGTCTGGCTTTTCCTGGGCCACACAGATTCCATTGATTTGCAGACTGTTTGTTTTTTTACTTTCTGGAATTTTACATAAATTTAGTCATAGAAAAATATGTAAAAGAAAAAGAAAACACAGGCTAAAGCATGAAAATGCACATTTGGAGGGGGATTTGCACATTGGAGCAAGTGTGCCTTTGTTTAAATGAGAATTCCTACAAGTTCAGAAAATTGGGGAGGGGGAAATCTGATCCAATCAATGAGCGGATGGAACAAAAAGCACCTGACAATCCATGAAATGCAGACAGAACAGATTTTACAAAATCCATACATCCGTCGTGGGATCCATGCTATGTTGGACACAGTTCCTACTGAAATCAATGGCACTTCAAGTCGTGGCTAACTTGTCCCACTGACTTCAGTGGTAGTTAACTTCAACTATCATAGTCTAGATCCACCCCAGATACGTGCCCTCCATAGACCATGATGAGAAAGAAACATGCCCATGGGTGCCAATGTGCCCACAGACCCCTCTCTTACGGCCTACCAGACTCCTTGGTCCACTTGATTCTTACTTTTCTCTAAGATTATCTAAACTATTTTTTTTAATTGGGAGGTTGGTCTGCAAAGCAAGATGCTGCCCTCCAGCACCATCTTTCTTTGAATTCCAAGGAGTGTTTTTGTTAAACTTAGGTTCTAGGGCAAACTACTTTTCTTTTTGTCTCAACAGTTTGCCTTCTGGGAAAAGAGAATTTTGTGACCTGTGATGCTCACCATGGCAGCTATCATTGGCGTGCGCACAGCTGGTTCACCTGGTGCCCAGGCACCACCTAATGCCCAGCACCACCACCCCCGCCAGCACCCCCCACTAGCGCCCACCACCGCCGCTCTCCCATGGCTGCTGCTGAGCGGACAGATCCAAGGAGGGAGAGAGGAGAGCAAGCGAGGGGCACCGCTCTTGCCCGAGCTCCTCTATGGCACAGCTCAGGGGCAGGAGGACTCGGCGCCAAGGGCGGCGGGGGAGCAGCGGCGAGGAAGAGCGTGCGCCCCACGGGGTTTCCTGCATGTGAAAACCTCCGTCTCAGGCAGGCAGACTAGCAAACCTATAAGCAAGTGGAAGTGGCTTTGATGGGCAGCTCTGCAGGCCGAGGGTTTCCTCCGCCGCTTTCGTAGCAAGGCAGGAATTGAGAAGGCTTCAAGTGCTAGGCCCTACTGTCCCTGTTGGAGAGCTGTGTTGGAGAGTTGGAGAGCCCCGCCGATTCGTAATTGGTCAGGTAAGCGGGCTCTGTGGAGCGACAGTGAGGCTGGGTTAAACAGCGTGAAGGCCAGGGGGAAAGGGGCGGCTGTGGCGCCTTGTGCAGAACATTCCCCTGCAGCCTCGTGGCCGAGAAGAATCGGCCACAGCCCTCAAGGCATCCCCTTGCCTCTGCTGTGCTTCGCTTCCAAGGCTCCAGGCTCTGGGCTCCCGTGTGTGAAAAGGGGCCTAGTTTTCGGCCCAGCTCCTTTCATCCACTTACTCCCAAGTAAGTGTTTACAGGAGTGCAGTTAGGAAATGATTAGCATCTCAGCCCATAATGCACAAGTTTCAAGTGAAGTTTAGAGGAAAGCGGGTATTTTTGCCTGCACAAGATTTGATATTTACATATAAGGCACCTTAACTAGAAATCCCCAATTTTTCTGATTAGAATAGTGTTCTAAAAATAACACTATATGTTCTGATTAATACTGCTAATCAGAAAAAAAGCAGCTGGGGGTAGTTTCTGCCTGCAACACCTTTTAAATTTGTAGTGCAATTGGAAACAAAGACAACTCAGCTCCTTCTTGCTGCAGACTCAGATGCTGTGTAATTTTCCTGGATTCCTGGTCCTGTGATTCACTACTTCAGTATGTTGGGAGGGGGAGGGGTTGTCACCCAGCAAGCCCTTCTTTATGTCCATCCTTCCAAGTTTTCAGAATCATTGGTTTGATTTGTATTTCTTAAGCCAGAGTACTTGGATTTAAGCTAGCAGGCAACTTAATCCCATGGATCTGCAAATCCACGCTTCTGCGCTTGCCACCCTTACATGTTCACACCGTAATGCCTATACACTTTTTTTTAAAGCCCAAGCTACATTGCACAGATGGCGATCACTCTAAAAGCAATGACATGGGCTCATGACTGAACAATTCAGACGGACCCTAACAATGGACACAGTGTACAAGGTTATTTGCAGAAGTTGTATGAATGAGCCTCAACAACCCAACCCATGCCTTCATCAAGTTGGACTCTATGGCCTTATAGGCCCCTTCCAACTCTACTATTCTATGATTTCAGATGAACACCTGACTTAAGTCACTTTAGTTGATCTAAAGTGAATCTACTCAGAAGTAAATCCCATTGTGTTCAATGGAATTTACTCCCACGTAAGTGTGTATAGGAGTGCAGCCTTAATCTGCCACATATGTGCTAGTTCATATGTATTTAGTACTGTCATAATTGCAAATCCCATAACATTGTGGCACTCTGTGCCTGTCAGGTAGTTGGCTTAGGAATAGAGTTGGCAGTTCATGCAGCCCCTTATAGTGGGGAATTTTCTACACTGAAACCCATTGATGTTGTTGTGGGTCATGGCAGGTGGCTCATTTTAAAATTTTGTATTTTAAAAGTTCAGGTTAGTTGTTAAATAAAAAATACAGTTTAGTTAAGTTTGAGTTTATTTAGTTTGTTTGATGAATGAAAAAATATCCTTCATGACTGTATATTCAATCAATGTTTACCTTAAAAAATTCCCTGCGGACACTACCTAATGAAATGGGCTGTGCACGCCTATGGCAGCTATTTTATGAATGAGCAACCCCTCATGACAGCTATTTTATGAGTAGGAAACCCCCCATGGCAGCCATTTTGTGAGAGCACCCATCATACCCTTTCAAAAGTCCACATATGCCCACTGACCAAAAGGAAAAGGGGGGGGGAGGCTATGGACTTAAGATCAAGTCCCAAATATCCATCCCTTGTCACTGGCTATTGTTAATAGTTCTTCTGACTACTGCATCTCAACTATTAATTTACCACCTGAGCATCATAACTTGCTAGATTTTCGTAAGTATGGTTTGAAATGTGCATTACCACACTACAGTCTGTGAATTCTGTAAAGGTTGTATTTGGTTTTGCTTTTAGCACCAACTCCATGCAATGAAACATTCACGTAAAAATATGCAAAACTATCCTTGTTTTTTTTTTAAAAAAAAACAACGACAACAAAATTCTAGTGAATGGGAAATTTCAGATTTGGAATATATTTGAATGAGTCAGTGTGTGCAAATGAGAAATGGAGACTTTTTTTTTTGTCTCTGAAAGGACTCACATCCCATGCCTTTGCAAGTTTCCATAATGTGCAATGACCTATTCTGTGATGTCCCCTCCACAAGCTGATCAGAGCGGGGCACAATCCTGTTTATGTTTCATAAACTGGAAAGAGAACAATACCTCTGTTCAACACCAGCTGTGTAATTTTAGATAGCGCTCAATATCCAATTGAGTGAGATTAATTCCAATCTGTCAGTGTTGTGTGCTCTACTCCATAGCAGTAAGTGTTGTTTTTGGAACCACATGGAGCAGCCATTGCCATTCCGCTGTCTACTGACAGAAATTAATAGTGAAGGCCTTATAGAGCAATTTATCAACAGTCATTTGAATTCACACTTTCCCAAGTTTCATATCTCCAGACCAGGGACGTTTGCCTGCCTATTTATGTCAAAATGTCAGTGGATGGTAGAAATTGACCAGGGAAGACTCCTGGGAGTAACTGATCTTAGTGATGCAGGGTTTGGTTAAACTCCTGGAGGACTAGTTTTGAAAGGAGCTGAAAGGCCCCAGAGCAGGCCTCTGACTGATCACAGAAGATATGTAAACACAGATGCAGCCGGCAAAAGGAGTACCAAAGACATTGTAATTAGCACGTTGTGAGAAAAGTGCCAGGAAAAAGGCTTTGGGAAGTAAACAGTCTCTTTTAAAACTAAACTATACAATGCAAGGGGCAAAATGGAAAAAAGGGAGAAAGTTCACCTTCAACTTTGGCAAATGCATTCCTTCCTGCATGGAGAAGAACGCGAGCGTTGGCCATCAAACTCGTTTTGCAAGCGCAAAACTTCACTAAAATTAAAGCAAAAAAATAAATACAGTATTGACTTTACATATCTATCCTGCAGATGTTTTGGACTACAACTCCCATCAATCCCAGCCAGCAGGCCAATGGTCAGGGCTGATGGGAGTTGTGGTTCAAAGCTTCTGGAGGGGAGCATGCTGGGAAAAGCTGCATTCATCAATGAGTGGGTGTCATGAAAGTGCCATTTTTGTGGGTGGTCGGAGGGATGGCACTCACCCGAAACACAGAAGAGGGGACATACCATTTAGAGCTTGCCTCGATTGAATTCTGATTATTCTGTTGAGTATAAAAGTTAGAGGTATCAGATGATGCCAGGGGTGTTGGACCCCTTCCTGCCAGAGGGCCGCATTCCATCTCAGAAAGATCTTGGGGGACGCATTCCAGTGGTGGGTGAGGCCAGAAGCAAAAGGGGTGGTGCTAAAATACCAGCACATTTTAGCTTAAAGTACTTACTGCCAGTCACTAAGCCTTAGGAGAAGCATTTCAGCCTTTTAGAATGGGGAGAAAACATGCAAAAGTCAGGATACCACCCAATGATCAGTGGTCGGGGGAAGAGGGAAAGGAGACATGGACATCTGGGGAACCATGGAGGATCGGATTGGGACCCCAAGTGGGCTGGATTTCACCTGCAGGCCTGAAGTTGAACACCTTCATTTTATGCTTTATGTCAATGAATGTGGATACAGACAGTTGACAGACAGTGTGGTATAGTGGCTAAAGCGTTGGACTAGGGAGATCTGGATTGTAGTCTTCACATGGGCCTTGAAGCTCACTGGGTGACTTTGGGCCAGTCAATGACTCTCCGCCTCACCTAGGCTGACCAGATAAAATCCAGGTCAGGGCTCATGTAACTTTAACAGTTGTAGAGAAAAGGGAATTTCAGCCAGTGTCATTTGTATACAATTAGTTCCTGGTGAAATTCCCTCTTCATCACAACAGTTAAAGGTGCAGGCACTATACTAGAGTGACCATTTACATAAGAAGGCAGGCCCCCTGCAACTTTAACAGTTGTGATGAAGAGGGAATTTTACCAGGAACTAATTGCATACAAATGACACTGGCTGAAATTCCCTTTTCTCTACAACTGTTAAAGTTACATGAGCCCTGACCTGGATTTTATCTGGTCACCCTAGCCTCACCTAACTTGCAGGGTTATTGCGAGGATAACAAAAATGGAAAGGATGAGGACCATATAAGCCACCTTGCAAGTTGAAAACAGACAAGATATAAATGCAATAAAGATGACACACTAAGCCACAGTGGTTAAGCATTTTGAGCTAAACACCATGGCTTAGTATGTTGCATGAACCATTCCTAACCATGGTGGCTACATAACCACGGTTTAAACACACTCACAAACCAATTGCTGCAAAAGGGTTAGCGGCCTAACCATGGCTTAGCATGTTTTCGGAACAACAACAGTTAGTATGGTGTAGTGGGAATCCGGAGATCCGGGTTCTAGTCCCCACTCAGCCATGGAAGCTCACTTGGTGTCTTTGGTCCGGTCACTGACAATAAATGCCTAACCTAACTCATAGGGTTGTTGCGAGGATAAGAAAATGGAGAGAAAGACAACCATATAAGCCATGTTGGGTTCCTTGCAAGTGTTAAAAAGGCAGGATATAAATGCAACAACAACAAATTGGTTTGCATATAGTTAATTTATTTTACAATATTGATATTGTTGCCCCTCCCCCATTTAACTGCATTTTCTTCAACTGCAATCTCTTTGCAGTGCAATAGTATACATGTTTACTCAGATGCAAGTTTCGCTGTATTCAGTGGGATGCAGGCTGCAATCCTAGACTAACTGGCTAGGAATAAGTGACATTGAACTCAATGGGGCTTACATCTGTGTGAGGGGTTTACTGGCATTTGATAGGAAAAGTGTGCATAGGATTCCAGCTATAATTTGATTCAAATACGATTGGTCTGCACAGACCCATTCATACTGCTGTGCACCTCCCATTCACATCAATGGGTTTGCACAGGAGACTCTGATACTAATGGATTGTGCACCCCACCTCCAAAAGCTAGCCCAGTTCCCACAACATTTTGGGGAAATGGTCAGTTTCGCCTTTTGTGAATTCCAAGAAGAAAAATGTTCTGTAACTATGGGGAAGCCACTGTGGTTACTGCTCTGCATGCCCACCTGCTAAGGATATGGCACTCATTTCTTTAAAAAAAATAGTACTTTGACACAAGTTGAGATTTTTAAAAATCAAAATCAAAGCGTTCTTTCCAATAACCAGAGCTGGATAAAGCTCAATTTAAAAGCAACAACTATTTAACAGCAGTGGGTTTTGTAGGCACATTACAGGATGGCAATTTCAATAAAAAAGAATGCACCTATGCAAACGTCATAAAGATTTATCTTGAGACAAATATGTCCATATTGCTCATTTCATGATCTAGCACTTTAAAAAAAAGAAAAGGAAAAAAAAAAGATTTTACAGCCATGTGGAAACCTTTAAAGTACATTTTCCAGTAGCAAGCTTTATTTTCAGACATTTATCTTATGCTACTTCCTTTCTTTGAATGGAATTCATGATGCTGCTTGTGTGAGGAATAACAGAAAACTGACTGGAAGAAATTCAGAGAGAAGGTGCAGTGGCGGAGGGGCGTGTGGGGACCTGCTGCTTTGTTTGACAAAGAAATATAGTCCCAGTTCTTTCATGCAAAAAGCTGACGTATTTTTACAGTCTAAAATGCATGGGATCTTCCATTTTCTGGCAATGCTTAATATAAACAGCATTTTGGGATTCCTACCGTAGCACCCAAAGAGTGAAAAATACAATGTAATGTACACATTTATGAAGCCATACATATACAACTAAAAAAGCATTGTGCATTAGGCCGGCACAATGTGCATTTCAAAGGAGGCTACCAATAGAAAAAAAAAACCTTTCCCTCCTCTTCTCTAATGCCTAGGACAGCCTAAGCACCCTCCAGATGTGCTGGCCTGCAACTCCGATCATCCATGCCCATTGGCCATGCTAGCTGGGGTGGATGGGCATTGTAGGCCCAAATACCTGGAGGGCATCAAGTTGGAGAAGACTGGTCTAGGACAACATACCAGTGGCCTGACACATGAGTGTTGGGTTATTTCCCCAACCTCTGATGCACATCATTGGCTGCTGTTGTTAACAGTGGAATTCACAATACAGTGACATCAGAAAACAGGTATGTTTGCCAATTCATTTAAAATATTTATATCCTGTTGATCATTGGTCTCCAATGCAGCTGACAACAGGGGGAAAAACAATATATATGGCAGTGGCATTGGGTAGAATGGCAATATAAAAATGCCCCCTCCCCAGTAATAGATGTTACTGTGGCTGATCCAGGGCTATCTGCAGAAGCCACAGGGAGTAGGAGAAAGGCCCACCATGCAATTGTGCTTCTTAGCAACTAGTGCCAGAGATTTTGGACTCTGAGTCTTTCCTTACCCAGACAGCTGGACAGTCTGAGGCTCCTGGCCATGATAACTTTAATAATAATAATAATAATAATAATAATAATAATAATACCCTCTGGATCGAGGCGGGGAACAACAACAAAGATAAAACACAAAAATCACAAATTAGTTGAGATATTAAAAACAAATAAAAACCAATACATCATTAAAAACATCTTAAAATTCAACAGGATAGGCCTGCCGGAAGACAGCAGTCTTCATGACTCTCTTAAATTCATGAAGACTGCTAATTTGTCTAATCTCCTCTGGCAGACCATTCCACAGTCTGGGAGCGGTAGAAGAGAAGGTCCTCTGGGTAACACTCATCAGCCTAGTTCTGGCTTATTTGAGTAAATTCTTCCCAGAGGACCTGAGTGTGCCGGGCGGATTATACGGGAGAAGGCGATCCCACAGGTAAACTGGACCCAAACCATGTAGGGCTTTAAAGGTAATAACCAACACTTTATACTTCACCTGGAAACTGATTGGCAGCCAATGAAGTGATTTTAAAACTGGTGTAATGTGGTCACCCCTAGATGTACCGGTGTCCAACCTGGCTGCCATATTTTGATCAAGTTGAAGTTTCTGGACTAGGCACAAAGGTAGCCCTATGTACAGCGCATTGCAGAAGTCGAGCCTCGAAGTTACCAGTGCGTGCACTACCGTCTTTAGGTCTTCCAACTCTAGGAAGGGGTGCAGCTGGTGTATCAGCCGAAGCTGATAGTAGGCACTCCTGGCCGTCACATCTATCTGGGCTGTCATTTGGAGTGACAGATCCAGGAGTACCCCCAAGCTGAGAACACAGTCTTTCGGGGGGGGGGTGTAACCCCATCCAGAACTGGTTGACACACCTCCAAACCCAGGTTGAGGCCTTTGAGAGCGAGCTCCTCCATCTTGTCTGGATTCAGCTTCAGTTTGTTTTTCCTCATCCAGCCTATTACCGCCTCCAAGCATTCATTCAGAGGAGACACACTATCCTTAGCTGATGATGTTGTCGAAGGCATATAGAAATATATTTCGGTGTCATCAGCATATTGATAGCACCCCACCCCATGCCTCCGGATGATCTCTCCCAGCGGTTTCATATAAATGTTAAACAGCATTGGGGAAAGGATGGCACCTTGTGGTACACAACATAGCAACTCCTTCTTTGAAGAGCAGCTATCCCCAAGCATCACCATCTGGAACCTGCCCGAGAGATAGGATCGGAACCACTGAAGCACAATGCCCCCGATTCCCAATTCCCCAGGCGCTCCAGAAGGATACCATGGTCGATGGTATCGAAAGCTGCTGAGAGGTCCAGGAGTACCAGCAGGGACACACTCCCCCTGTCAATACTCAGGCTGATGAAAATGTCTACTCTTCAGGTTAGATCCAGATATAGTCCTACTTAGACTAGACTCACTGAAATAATAGGACTCAAGTTAGTCATTACTAACTTAAGTCCCATTGATTTCACTGGGTCTACTCTAAGTAGGACTACATTTGGATCCAACCCCCGATGTCTAAGTTGTTCTCTAAATGAGCGATTTATTCCATGCTAGTGATTGGCCACTCACAGAAGTTTCTGGGTCCATAGCATGACATCGTCAACATCCAGGATGTCTCCCATGCTATACCTGGGGAATCTTGCTTTTTTAAAAAATTGAGATAATGTGGTATTATGTGGGATATTGTGGGATCTCTCTGCCACTAGAAGGCACTGTCCATTTAAACACAATGGAACCTTTCCAAAATGGGAAATTTTCAATTCAAAATCACATGGTCGCGTGTAAAGAAGCATGTCATGATAGTGGGAAGACTGCAAGGACTAAAGTCCAATTAAGGCTGTGGGATCTTTCCTGCATGTAGAGAAGCTCTGAATTTTATGTTTTTATGGAACTTGTTTTGCAAACACTCTTGGGAACTTTTTTTGATGAAAGGCAGTAAAGTAAATCCGAAACACATAGATCCATCCATCCAGAATTAGACATTTGGTTAAGAACTGCAATCCTAAACATAGAGAGTTCAATCCAGACTTAGTCATGCTTAGTAACAGCTAAGACTTCACAAATGAGGGGAAATTATTGCTCATTTTGTCATCTCGGCAGTCCAAGAAACAGCCCTAGGTGCAACTTGAAATTTGCATAGCAGCTAGTAGAGGTAAAGCTATTCAAATCTTCTATCTCCTCCAATTGCCTCCATGGCTTTAACATCCAGCTGTCTCTCCCCCTCCCCTTTTGGCCACTTTGTTTTGCTTAAAATCCAACCAGATGAAATGACCTTGAGAATGATTCAAGAGCTTGCTCAATATTTTGTGACATTTCAATTAGTCCTCATAAAGGTTTTGCCTGGTCGTAGATAGTGGCTTCCCCCCCTCCCAGGACAGATTTCAACTCCCATCAGCCCCAGCCAGCATTGCCAATGGTCAGGAATGCTGAGAGTTGTAGTTCAAAACATCTACAGGGCAACAGGATTGGGAAGACTGTTTTCACCATAGGAAATGTTGGCTCTACCGTATCACCTTCAGCTATTTTTTAAGAACTGCTGTCTGTCTCCAGGCCCAATCTTTGTTCAGCAAGGATTCAACTTGTACTGGAGCAAATGTTCTAGCTCTGTAGGTCAACATACCTTTGGTACTGGCCACCCAATTTTGCCCAAAAGGTGACTCATAAGTTAAAAATAAAAGAAAGATGGGGATTGTGTGATCCACTGTCCATTTTTCACTTACCACATCCATCTTGTAGAGATTTATGAAACCCCTCATCTCTATTAATTGCCATTGAGCTTTAATATCATCAGCCTTCATGGAATCCCAGTTCAAAGAGTTCCACAGGTTAAAAAAGAAGAGTGTTTTCTTTTGTTTGTTTTCAGACTTCTATTTTTTATTGTGTACACTATGCAATAAGTTTATGATGTGCCTTTTTAAAAAAAAATATCTCTGAGCTTAGTTGACTTGAAGCAGCCCATTAAGAACTGTGTTTGGTTTATCTCAAGACTATAAAGTGATTTTTCCTTGAAATTTTTCTTCAGCATAAAATTCTCTGCTCTGTGAACTTTTCACCCAAACTAGGAATGAAAATAAATCTTAAAACACTGTAGTGCTTTTATAGAAGAGAGTTTCCATTTTGAAACCCACCCTATTCAGTATTGATTTGGCATCAGACTGTTGCTACTGGTTTCAAGAAGTAGCAAGAGAATGTTGGGCCCATTAAATCAAACTTTGTTAACACACAAGAGGAATCTCCTTCTGGGTAGAGTCCCAAAGAATTGTGTGACAACCCATTAGACTGTACTTTACATCCTATGCCTGACTAAGTTGAGTATTATATAACTTGCTTCTGTGTTTTGCATTATTTAACTAAGGAAACAATAAATAGCTCATCTGAAGCCAATAGGCAAGGCTCTTCACACTTAACCAGCAAAATCAAAATAAATCCAAATGTTCCATACGCAAAATTAATTATGCAAATCCACAGAAATTATGCACTTCTTTTACACATATGTAGCAATTTTCATGCTTTGTTCTGAACCTTAGTTTTAGAAAAGAGTGGTGTAGTCATACAATGAGGGAATATCAATAAGAAAAAAAGTCATGACTTGATCTATGTTCCTTTGATTTCAGTGGGAATTTAGTTAATCTGGATCCAATGTTGTATGATTAAGAGTGAAGTCCTATGCATGTCTACTATGAAACGACTCCCATTTGGTTCAATGGGGCTTACCCCCAGGAAAGTGGGTATAGGATTGCAGAGTAAGTGTCTCCATATGTTTAACGGTAAAGAATCATGATATGATGGAGAACTGAGGATTTTTGTGGTGGGCATGCTGCATTGATGTATACTTGGGCTTTTCATGTAGCAAAAGCTGTAGTCACTCCAAACTTACATACTGTTCCAAATATCCAGTGGAGGCAGCTTCCGCACCTTGGATAGCTCTTCAAGAGCTCTGACTGAAACCCAGAGCAAATTCACTGCTCCACTGACATCAGAGCCACCAACCCCCCACTGCAAATACTAGATGTTAAGAATTCTAGAATACCGATGCTGAATAATAGAAGATGAATTCTGGGACTGACTATGAGCTTCTTCAGACGAGCGTTTTATTGCAAGCTCACAACTGGCCACTCACGATTCTTCACAGGACATTTTGACAATGCAGTAATCCTCCTGCGCATTTCCCACTCCTTCTGCTCTTTTTCCCATCACAAAATAAGACCAAGAAAATCTGGGGTGTTTTTTTTTTTTGCCTATAACAAAACTTACCACCATTTCCTGCTATGTGCAGGAGAAGCTGCACGATGAAAACGCCCACTGAATGGGCTACATGGTCATTGCTTGCTTCCTCTTTCTTCCCTGTGTGAAGAAAGAGGAAGCTGCTCATCCCTATTATGGGACAGAAGCAGGAAGCAAAGCAATGGTAGGGAAATGTGATTCCCCCCCCCATCTGATGATAGTCTATACCTTTACAAGTAGTAAGAATCACATCCAAAGTGAAAAAGTCACTAGGAATATGTACTAAGAATACTTACATTACTGCAATGAGAATAATCATCTGCTAGGGCAGGGGAGGGTTCCCACCTGGCCTGCAGAACTTTCCAGGATTTTTTCAAGGGATGTGGTCTGGCGTGGAATCCATAGCGTTACCTTGGACCTGTGATAGGAGTTAACAGTGGGGTTTCATCTGAGTGGGAGTACTACCAGGGGAATCCCTGCTGTTATTTCTGATTACAGTTTGGAGATAACAGGGGAGGGATGTGAGCAGGGGCACTCACCGATGAGACATCTCCCACACTGGGGAAAAAGGCAAAGCATGGCTCCTGTGCCAGTGGAACAGGAGGAACACTCCTCCAACTGTTGGCTCAGTCACAAATGTTTCACCTTCCCCATGCCATTGGGGAATGCACTGTACAGGCAAAGCTGCCCAACTGGGGGAGACTCATCCCACTCAGTATGGCCTGTTTCAACAAGTGGTACGTCTCCAGGGCCAGCAATTTTCTTTTCTAGAAATATTGCCTGACTGAGAACCTTTTAACTCAAGATGGTCAAGATTGAACCTGGGACCTTCTACCCACAATGCATGAGGTATGCATACAAGACATGTGCTATGGCAGAAACCTTTATTGTGTAGAACGAAGAAGCAGGGCTAGCCTGAGACATTTTGCTGCCTGAGGCAGAGCAACAGCTCTCCCTTCCCTCCACCCCCACAATTCAAGGTTCATAATAGCCAAAGCCTGCTGTGCTATTTTGGCACCTGAGGCTAGGGATGTGTGAGGATAAGCCTGTTCAGGCAACATGCTAAGCCATATTTAGGCCACTAATGCTTTTGCAGCAAATATGTAGTGAGTGTGTTTAAACCATGGTTATGTAGCCACCATAGCTAGGAATGGTTCACACGACACACTAAACTATAACGTTTAGCTGAAGCTGCTTCACTACCATGGCTTGGTGAGTCATCTGAACAGGGTCATTTTTGCTCAGTTTGGTTTTGATACTGAACAATATTCACAAATGTCTTCATCAACAAAATGGGAAGAACTTAAGATTTTTTTTTAAAAAAAAATAATGTGGGAGAAAGCAAAATTGACAGATTTGTTCATGTAGGTCCAGAGCTTTGAGTGTTCGACTCTTAAAAGTCTGGCTCTGAATCGCTCTGTTATTCCAACAAGCTCCTCATCTTTAACAGCAACATGGCAGGCAAGTTTGACATGATCTTCTCCTTGCTGGGTATAGCTGTAGCTATTGCATTTGAATTTACTGCACTGGCCAAAATTAGTGTTGAGGAATTAGAGATGGGAAAAGAGAATAATGTCCAATGTTTCTTTCTTCCCATTAACCTGGTTCAGCGTGTGAGGAATCCTTTGGGGACATGGCACTGGGATTTGGATGTGTGTGTGTGTTTTCTTCTTTTTTCTTGAAGGATCAAATGAAAGAAAGAAATAGGCATGCAGTATCTGCTTCCCAGGTTATTCTGGTTTCAAAACCCCGCTGTCTCCTGCTGCCGTGTCTTCCCTATTGCTTTGGGGGCAACATCAGAGTACAGCGGCGGGTGACCCTGAGCACTTGCTTCAAATGAGTGTAAATAGAAGATGATATTACTTGTCTGAATGAAGTGGACTATCCCATGGAGGAGAATAATAGCTGTTGCCTAGCACCAGGGCTCTTTCTCCCTCTGAAAAAGATGAGGGAGAACTTAAAAGTCAAGGAGACCCAAAGACGAGGGTGAAAGTTGATTACTTTAAGGATTAAACTGTTACCCTGGTGAAGTCAGCAAATACTGTTTCTAAGCAGTGATTTCAGTGTCTCTTGAGCACTATGAATCTCAGCTTGGTGATTAGGAATGCAATGTTTTAAAGATATAAATATCATTTTATGAGACCTTAAAAACGTTATTTGGTGTTTTGACTAAAGAGAGAGAGAGAGAGAGAAAGAAAAAAAGAATTACACTCGACAGCGATGCATGACACAAGGGAATTTTGTGGTCATGTGTGTTTGAAAGCTCTATTAATGCAACATAAAATAATCCTTTTGAAATATGATAAAACTCTCAATTTGCAGTGCAATAGGAAGAATGGCAGCACTTTTAATAAATATATTGGCACGATGCACTGATTTCTTCCCACTTCTGGTTAATTGAATTTCCATAAGCAGCATCAACTGTGTAATATCCAGGACTGCCGCTCTCGTTGGAATTTAGCTGTTTCTCGGCAAAGTTTGGATTGTTATTTCATTAAGAAATGAGGTGGGTATTAAAGCCCAACCAGATGGTTTATATATTATAATAATCTTCTTCATAGAAATTCTCACAAAGAAAACAATTAAGCATAAACAGACTCTGATCCTCAAAAAGCACAGTGTATTTTAACTTGAAATCCCATAATGGCTGTGACCCTTAACCCCGTTGTAACCATTTCTATCCAGGCTACTCATGGAAGGACACCAAATAACACAAGTGAATGCAAAGGTTAACAAAATTAGTGGACCAAACAAACTTGATACTGAGAATGAACTTTCACATGTAGCAAGTAAATAAACAGATCTATCCCAGGCTGATCTACACAGGAGGGTTGAGATACCAAAATATTAAATGTTATTAACTGCGTAATCTCTATTTTACAGATAAGTGTTTACTCAAAGGGTTAGCATCCTTTCAAACTGATAACATGCCATTTCTCTAAAGAGTTCATGCACCAGGGGTGTTCTAAATGATAGTGTTTTAGAATCCCTCTTTCCCAAAGGCATTTTCTAATGATGAGTGAAGCTATTGCATCCTAATATAGGAATAAGTTTTTTTTAAAAAAAATGGCAAAGCAGTACAGTTTCACATCAAAACCAGCTCATTTATTTTATTATTTTGTTTTGTTCAAATGTTCTGCACAAAATACAAGCCCCCCACCCCTGCCCAACACACTTGGGAACTTGGTTTCTTAAAAGAGAGTTACACTGGGTTTTTTTTTAATAGTTTCCATTTCTTCCAACTCACTTTACTGATCCACTGATGCTCTTTTAGCAGAATAGGCATTAGGTAATGCTTTGCTAACTGAGTTCAGCAGTGCAAGCCACTGCAGTTTCTAAGAGCTATGCTGGTGATTCCTCCAAAATGAAGCCAGCCATGGGTAAAAGCAAAACAGCTCTCATTCTGCTCTGATCAGAAGATTTGTTTGGGGAAGGGCTATAGCTCAGTGGTGGAGCACATGTCTTGAATGCATAATACCACTGGTTCAGCCCTTTCATAGCCCCACTTAAAAGGATCTCAAGTGACTGCACTGGGAAAGCTCCCAACCAGAAATCTTGAAAAGCCACTGTTTGCCAGGCAATACAGGCCTGGATGAACCAAAGATCTGACATAAAAGGCAACTTAATATGTGTTGCAAATTCTTCAGGGTGTAAGAGCATAAAAATAACTGTGCTGGATCAGGTAGGGTGACCACATGAAAAAGAGGACAGGGCTTCTGAACCTTTAACAGTTGTATTGAAAAGGGAATTTCAGCAGGTGTCATTTGTATGCATGCATACAAATGAAATTCCCTCTTCACCACAACAGCTAAAGCTGCAGGAGCCCTGACCTCTTTTCTATATAATCATGCTAGGCAGGGTGCCTGCCCTGCCCTTCTTTTCATATGGTCACCCTAGGATCAGGCCAAAGACCTATCATTAGGGTGACCATATGAAAAGGAAGACAGGGCTCCTGTATCAGTTGTAAAGAAAAGGGAATTTCAGCAGGTGTCATTTGTATGCATGCAGCACCTGGTGAATTTCCCTCTTCATCACAACAGTTAAAGCTGCAGAAGCCCTGCCCTCTTTTGTATCTGGTCACTCTAGTATAATTTCACCAGACGTTTCATGCGTACAAATGACACCTGCTGAAATTCCCTTTTCTATGCAACTGTTAAAGATACAGGAGCCCTGTCCTCCTTTCCATATGGTCACCCTACCTATCTAATCCAGCATTCTGTCCCCACAATGGCCAACCAGATGCCCATGGGAAGCCCACAATGGAACATGAGCGCAATAGCACATTCCTACTAGTACTGCCTCTGACACTGAGGATAATATATATAGCCATCACATCTGGTACCCTACGAATTTGTCTCATCCCTTTTTCATGTTGTCCAAATTGGCAGCCATCATCACAACTTGTGATAGTGAATTTCATAGTGTAACTTGGCACTATGTGGAGAAGTGCATTTGCCTGTCCTGAATCCTCAACGATTCAGCTTTATGGGAAGATCTCGAGATTTACTGTTATGAGAGAAGAAGACCTTTTCCCTCACCACCCCATGCATAATTTTATATACTCATATCATGTCCCCCCCTTACTTGATATTTTTCAAACCAAAAAAGCCCCCAAATGCTGTAACCTTTCTACAGAGAGAGTTCTGGCACAAATGAAGAATGGAAGTCATGTGCCAACACTCTTACTGAATTACGTTCTAAATTTGAATGTTGGCATAAGATAGGCACACTGACTATACAGATCACAAGACTATAGGTTTTGAGAGTTTCTGTATTTACAGGGAGAAAAGAGTTTATCCCCCCCCCCCTCCTGTATTAGGTAAACTTTGACAGCTGGGGAGGTCATTTCCCTAGCCCACGAGCTATTAAGGTAGACCAAAGAACATTTCATATTCTACAAGTTCCCCATTTTAACAGCATAAGATCTCTTCTTTTCTTGAGCTCAGGATTCTCCTTTGAAGATTCAGAAGCTGTTGCTCCTATTTGGGAGAAGGTTATTGAATAATTCCTGCCTGTTATGAAACTCAATATTCTCCAGATGGTTCTTTTATATACACTTTTAAAACAGGTTTAAAAATATCCTGTATTGTGATTGACTCAACAAGTCACAGCTGCTGTACACAATTTTCACATCATTTTCATTTGGTATCCATTGTAAGATTAAAGCAATGAAGTCGCAATAAAGACACAACTTTTTAAATTCCAAATCTGTAACAGTATTCTGTTGGTCATATGAGAGAAATGGAAGGAAGAGAAATTATAATATTGATCACATTGGCTACTGGTTTTTCTGGTCACAAATCGAAGTATAGGTAATTATCTATCTATAAAGTCCTATGCAGCCTGGGCCCAGCATATTTTCAAGAACGTATTTCCTTACACGAACACTCCACAAAGCCCTTCTCATCAACTCATGAAGTAACATCTGGTAGGATTGGAGTAGCCAAACTAGTGTCCTCCAGATGTTTGGGGCTATTTATTTATTTACTCACTGAATCCATTTATATCCCACCTTTCCACTAAAATGGTACTTATGGCAGCTAACCATAGGTTTTTATTTTAATAAAATCAATTAAAACTGAATATTTAACCAAAACATAACATAAAAACAAATCTGTTAAAACACAAATCAATTAAAATGCAACAATTAAAGAACTGGACGGCACCCAATCAATTAAAAAACCCTTCAGCTGCAGACCATCTTACATGCCAACTGCCTCCCTGAATAAAAATGTATTTCCCAGCTGGCTGAAAGACGACAGAGAAAGAGCTAATGGAGTAGAGAGTAGAGAGTTCCAAAGATCTTAAAACATAAGCAGGCAGGATCATATTGGAGAATGCGGTATTTCAGATAGCCAGGTCCTAGGTCGTATAGGGCTTTATAGGTCATAACCAGCACTTTGACTTGTACCCAGAAACAGTCAAGTAGCCAATGAAGCTGTTATAACAAGGAAGTCATGTGTCCCCTATAACTGGTCAACAGTCTGGCTACAACTTTCTGGACCAACTGAAGTTTCTGAACAGTTTTCAAAGGCGGCCCCCCCACGTAGAGCGTGGCAAAGTAATCCATAACACCTCACATATTTTGCATAGGAATGTATAAAGATCAAATTCCTCAAGCATTCCTAATGGAGATAGACTTCATCTATAATCACATCACAACTGTAACACTTGTGCTCTATGCAGCAGGTGGAAAATTGTTGAACTCTGTCAAAGGAAGAGGTGAAGGGAAGCATCCATAGCAAGCCACACCAACCTTGTTTGGCCTGACTAATGGGAGCCAGGCTTTGGTTGTGCATAAATGGCAGCAAGTCCCATACCTTGGTGCAAGATTAGCTGGTTTGTTCTGGACTGAGTAGAAATATTTAACTTCATCCCATATTGGCCTGATACCATCATTTATTTGCTTTGAGGTTGTTGTTGTTGTTTCCAAATAACCTCCCAACTTTTTTCATGTAACTGTTTTTATTATCTATATTACATTTGAGGGTTGTGGCTAAAGAACTAATTAAAATTGTAGCTCTACTGCACTTGAAAAAGGGGTGTGGGAAGACCACCTTAATAGATTTTTGAGTTATTGCAGAGGTCACCAAGATACACTATTTATTAGTGGATTTTCCTCCAACCAAATTATTTCCCTGTGTTCCATAGTTTCAATTTAATATTGCTAATAGTCTTCTGGGGGAAAAAAACCTCTTCAGGATTAACAACATAATTGAACACCTGCAAAGTTCATTTGATGATGGGGATTGCAAATGCTGCAAATTTTGAAATATATTTAACATATTTTTTCAGTTTAAATATTAACTTGCAGCTGCTTTAAACACTGTGGGTTAAGAAACTTGGTGTGTACATATTTTATACATCCCAAGGAATAGGTCTGATTGATTGCTCCTTCATGTCAACCATTTTGATTTTCAGGGAGACTTGACCAGAATTATGGCATGGCTGGTTGAATATGAGGATAGCTACTTAGCCAGCAAACTTTTTTTTTGAGTTCTCTGTTTTAATTGAAGTCCCCAGAGAATGCAAGAGAGCATAAATTAATTAAGGTAGAGAAAGCAAGGGATAAATGGTCCATTAGTCTATGGGGTTTATCTTTTCCTGCTCAAATGGATTGCCCTATGGTTGACCTGAAAGGTCAATAAGGCATGGCTCACACACAGCTGTGCACATGTGACATGCAGGTATTTCAGCATTCATTGCCAAATCTTCCTGTGGATCATTCACCAATCGCGCAGAGGGACAGAAATTGCTCCAGTCATTGGCATCAATAACACTACACACCCCTCTCAGCAAATTCTATGGCCCTCATTCTGCTCTCATAGCCAGTGCTACATCCACATTACTCTGATGGCTTCAGTAACATTACAGCCCTCCAGGTATATCCTTGAAGCCCTTGAAATCCAATTCGACTGTGTGGTCTCAATGGGTCCTTCCTACCCACCTCCATAGCCAGGACTCTTATTAGGTTTCCTCACTTATTTTCTCTGAACAGTTCCTGTTTCCCAAGCATTTAAGGTGACTCCACATGGCACTCAGAACTCAGATCTCTAGGACTGACTATCATGTGTTGTGTCATGTACCTAAGCCATGGGTTAAGTCCAAAGAAGGTAAACAAATCATACACAACAGCTGCTGCCACAGTAACTCACTCAAGGCCTAGGCTAAATCTCCTTCTCTTACTTCTTGTTTCTTGTGACATTAATCTGCATCTTCCAGCAAGCAGTGCTTTAACTCTGTTGTATATAGACACTACTCTACCTAATACCACTTATCCAACATTTAAGGAACACTTATGTTTATAAAAAAAATGTGGCAATTTTTATCTTCTAGTATGTCTTGTTTGCAAACTTTCCTTTAAGTATCTATTAAACCAGGCAGGTTGAACCCCAGGCCATCTGCAGGTTCTCCAGATGGTCACATTCCCTTCTCTAGCCTCACCCCTTTCCCCCCCAATCCAACCACCTATCATTTGGTGGTTTCTTGACTTTCCCCACCTACATTCCAAAATGCCTAAGGCTTTGAGCTAAAATATGCTGGTAGTTTTGGTGGTTTTGGTACATTTGGCCCTGCCCCCCTTTTGCCTTCAGCCTTATCCACCACTGGATGGTGGCCTCTGAGAGCTTCTCCAAAACTGAATTTGGACCTCTGGCTGAAAGAGGTTCAACCCCCCTGTGTTAAACTGTTCAACTTCTCCATTTCTAGGAACAATTATCAAGGATGTCCCTGTTAGTGCCGGTTGGTATGGTATATGCTGCATTCCTCACGTCGTGGCCCAAATCACAATGGTTTCAAATACACTTTAGAAAGGACTTTACATTGCAAAGGAGAGCCCACCTTAGCCAAGGTGCAACTCTTACTCTGCCTGGGCATGCCAGCTGGTCACATAGACATGAAACAACTGAGCATGTGCAAAGTATTCAACAGGAAATTCTAGCCAACCACAAATTTCCTGCAATGTATGGATATTAAGACAATGGGGAGTAAAAAGAGCATGACTTATCCGCAAAACCTTTTTAATATGAGATAAGCGAGACACCTTTTAAAAGTTGCTCTTCTGACATTTAGAATGCCTGCTGTCTGACCTTCCTCAGGTTGGTCAAAACATGGCTTCCCTTATGTCAAGATGTTCCTCAAGATAAAGCTATGGCCAGCACACCCAGAAGGCTCCACCTGTTTCCACCTGCAACAACACAACCAAAGAACTATAGGCCTGAACCTTTATCTTATATGACCTACCTACACTCACTGGAATGCTGGATTCTTTCAATCTGACTTCCCTTCAGTATTTATATATTCATGGTACTTATGTTGCAAAGCAGATGATTAATAATAATAATAATAATAATAATGGAAAAATGCACAATTACTCTGTTAGACACATCAATCACTGGCATCACATTAAAAAACTATATAGAAAACCTTCATAACCAAAATATATCCACACCAACATTCTGAAAGTAGTCATAATTTAAACATGCTCAATTGTCAGGAAATTCCTGAATCAACAAAAGACAGCATTACTTGGCAAAGCCTGTCATGTCTGTCTAGAAGAACCTCAATGAGCGAGAAAAGAGAGATAATAATATCAATTCCAGCTTTCAACACTTAAGATAGCATATAGTAACAATTAAACAGAATAAAACAAATTAAATGAAGTAGCAAACATATAGCAAACAACAACATTGCTATAAACGAACCAATGAGATAGCTGCTGAAACTAAGAGCCGATCTACACACTAGGTTTTTAATGTTTTATAAGGGTTATGAAAACTCTTTGGGCCACATGACGCACTCCCTATAACATTGTATATCTGAGGTTTTTTAAAACTCACTTCAGCTATATACAACAGTTTCACTTTTAATAAATCGTTTTAAGTAAAATAATGTGTCCTTCCTTACCGTTTGTAATTCATGGGGGCAGTGCTTCGTTTACTGGTGCCCAAATGCTTAGCAGTTGATTGGTGGGGAAGAAAGCGGGGCTAAGGAAGAAATGGGTGAGTGAACTACAACACCCACAATTCTTAGCCCTATACTCATTGAAAGCTAGGGAATGACAGAGGAACTAAGGAGGAAGTGGGTGATTGAACTACAACACCCACAATGCCTTGCCCTAAACTCATTGTAAAAATGAAACAGAAAGAGATGGGGCAGAAGAATGTGTGACTGCACACACCGCTTTAAAGACTGAAGAATTTTTCTCCCGTAACATGAGACATTTTGGAATGCACCTATTTGGAACGTTTTAAAATACTATTTAAAATGTTCCAAGGGACTGTGTAGATAGGCTCTAAGGCCAAAGTATGCAGAAGGGAGCCCATTATATAGTCTGCCTTGGTTCTCACAGTACTAACAAAAAGATGACAAAAGGAGACAAAGAAGAAAAAAGAGACAGGTCTCTCATGGACAAAAACAAAACAAAAGGCAAGTGCTCTCATACAGAAGTAATATAAAACTGAAATAGGTCACACACAAATATTATCAAAATGTAAAAGCTCATACACCATGTCCTGTGAATGAATCAAATAGGCATTATTTGATTTATGGATTCAACAGTGATTTTAAAGAATAATTGCAAATTCGCATAATGTATGATTATTTGATTGATAAATTAAGTCATCATTTATTCAGATAAACTGCTCATGCATTCCATCAGTGCATGAGTGTGGCTGTGCAAACTAGCCCTGCGCCTGACACTTTTCACCCCAACTAGCTCCACCTCCTGGTGTCCAAGTGTACACTGAAAAACATCTGCAAGGAGAGACCCTTTGCACCCACATGTGTAGGTGTTTGTCACTGAAATCATTTGGAAATATTCAAGTTCTGTGCAAAAAGCTCTCAGTTCAAGGTTTACTGCTCTAGCAGTCTGATGAATTCGACAAGAAGAGCTACAAAGGTAATTCTTTTCAGGTCAAAGGGAGGTCAAGATGAGCACTCACATTTTCTGAAGAAAGGTGCTGGTGATAATGGGCAGGACCTTTTCAATTGTGGCTCCTCAAACCTGGAATGATTTCCCCCTGTTCCATTCATCAAGCTCCCTCTCTGTCAAATATTAAAGTGAATTTGAAGGTGCTGCCCTTTTCTTCTGTTTTAAATACAACCTGGTGCTGCTGTTATGACTGAATTGTTTTCTAAATTGCTTTATCTGCTGTTACTTCTAAATTATATTGTGATTTTATAGTTGGCAGCTGCCATATGATTTTTTTGTGATTAAGGGTTTTAATTTAATTAAATAAACTTTATTTAACTGAATAAAAAAGACACAGACCAGAACCTAAAGTTCCATCTTGTATACCATCCTTTCCCAAGCTGGCACCCTCCAGATGTTTCAGACCACAAAGCCCTAACCAGTTTGGCCAATGGTCAGGAATGCTGGGAACTGTAATCCCAAATATCTGGAGGGCACCAGCTTGGGGTAGGCTGCTCTTCACACTGGTAGGGCATCAGCTGTCTCAACCTACAACTGATGCACAAATTATATCAAAACAATAATTTATGTTATGAACAATTATCACCAGTTTTTCCTCCTTTGATTTTCTGAATATATAATAAGGACGAACGAATGTGCCAGTTTCACACCCTTCCACATTCAATTTTTTTTAAAACAAAATGTCAAGTTCTTTCCATCACATATATGAGGAAATTTGTGGATTTTAGTATATTTTTTTAAATCAACAACTAACCAAAGGGAAATTCTCACCCATTTGCATGGGCCAAATTCAATATAGGTACACTATTCCCAGCATAGGAAGGACCATGTTGTATGGTTCCCAACATACAGAGGATTATGGCTGCTATGCAACTGTTAAAGATGAAGAGCCTGTCCAAAAAAGAAAGGGAAAGAGGTGGCAGTGCTATTTCAGTGCCACAAACAAGGCTGAATACACAGGAATTCAAACCTGGACTTTTTAGAAGTAAGCAGTCAAAGCTTTGAGCCTGGAAGGATAAATGTAACAGTGTTTGTTTCTCTCACATTCAAATGTTTCAAATCTCACATTCTCTCTGTTCTGTCTATCAAGAAATTTGCAATTTTTGGTAAGTACATAAGCAAAAAAAAAAAAAAATGAACTGAATGAAATGCTAACAATCGTCCGCTGTGCTTTTCGTCAGACCAAGGGATTTACCTGTAATTTCTGGTGTTTCCATTATTAAGAGAAATATTCAAGATGCTACATGGAAAGTTGGACAGAGGGCATTCATCACATTTGCCAAGCACTTGTCCCCGAAACATTTATGCACGCTGTTATACATAGCATTGCATGGGATACATGCTGTAGGTAAGGTACATAGGGCACTTGCCTGCATATTAAAGGCGGTGGGTGGGTGAAGTTGCAGCCTTCCACCTTTGCTTCATGCAGTGTATGTTTGACATCTGAAGGCACAAGGTACAAGTTGTTACACTTCAAGTGCTATTTGCTAAGAGGCTCGGAGAAGGTTTAACCCACGCAGTGACAGGACCAACTCACAATCTCTAGCTCAAGAGCATCCTGGAGGATAGATAAGCAAATGCAGTCTGTGAATAGGAGAGAATGTTCCTCTCCAGTTTTGCATCTAAATCCCAGCAGAACTAATTAAAAGTTGCCGAGACTCTGAGGAAAGGCATTCCAACTGAAAATTGCTCATTCTGTTTTGTTTCATTAAGGAACAAAACCTCATGGAGGGCCTCGCTCATTATGCCGCAAACATTCGTTATTTTTTCAGCCTATCAGGCACGCATCTTCATCCCACTCCAACTTATTTTTGAGCCTCAGTATTTCCATTTTGACATTAGAAAAATATACACCCCAAATCTATAAGACTTTGATTAAATGTTGATACAGCTGATTTCGACACTGCCAAAGCTAGTGACCATACATGGAATCTAAACAACAGCGAGTAATTACAATGTCAAAGGCATGTATACACTGTGTGTTATGTTTCATTGTCTGGCATGCAAATATAGCTTTGGTTTCCTTTGCACTATTTCCAAAGTATAAAGAAAGCTAACCAGAGAGTTCTGTTTCATTTACACAAAAGAACAAGGTTCAATCATGTTTGATAAGTTGCAAATTACTGGTAATACCGCAAGTGTTGTTACAGCTGCTCAGAGTGGTCAGGAGGATGTACAAAATACAGCAACGGCATGAATCAAAAGAAAAAAGTCTAAACAATTTTGAATGATAGTATATAGTATGTGCTAACTTTAGCCTGGTATTGGGGCCTATCTCCACCATCTTAAAGCAGTGTGAGATATGCAGAACAAGTTCCTATACTCATTGGGTTTCACTAAAATAACCACTCTTTCCTTCTTTCTCTCTTTTTTTTACAAACAATATTAGCTCTTGTCTGCTAATCAGAGAATCTGGAAGCAAAGACAAGCTTGGAGGAATATCAACCTCTTTGATTTCTTTTATGATACTAAGATATTTGCTGTATCAAGGATTTACCATGGAGAGAGAATACGAGATTCAGACATTGTGAAGACGATGAGGAGGATGAGGAGGATGATGATGATGATGAAGAAGAAGAAGAAGAAGAAGAAGAAGAAGAAGAAGAAGAAGAAGAAGAATTAAAAAGCATTGTTGAAATTGGTGGAGAGGCAGCTCCTCTTAATAATTTCTTTGGTGCAGAAATTATTTTATGAAATGGAAATTATGAAGAGAAAGGACATATGAACTGAGGATATCGGTCTTATATAGATCATAAATTTCCTGCAGAGATTCAGAACGTGTTAAATCCTTGGGTTTAAATTAGCTAATCACGTGAGCCACTGGTAGTTCTTGATAACCAGGTGGGCTTGAAATGACCGCATTCCATGGCCTATTTTTATTTGTGAGATTTGTATCCCTTCCTGAAAGGAACCCATGGTGGGCTCCATACCCAGGGGAGCCCAAATGATCACCCAGAGAGCAGCAGCCAATAGTCCCAACATCAGCACCTTGGCCAGCATGGGCCTACCAGGGCCCACTAGAGCTGATACTGCTTCCAGCAGCATCCTTTCTTCTCAGGCCCTTTCCACACCAGCGATTTCCCCCAGGATCATCCCTGGGTCATCCCTGTGCAACCGGGGATGACCCCAGAACGACCCTGGGGAAACTCTGGGATGGCGGAAACCACAGCTATCCCGGTTTCCGTGCCATCCCGGGATGTGAAATGGGCACATAGCCATGCAGGCTGGCCCTGTGCCCATGGGGCTGGGGGGGGGGGGGGAAGCAATTCTGCCATCCCCAGTGTGGCGGGGATGGGGTGGGTGCAAGAGGTTTCCCCTTACCTTCTCTGCCGCACGAGGGCTCCTGTTGCTTTAAATACAACAACATGGCAGGTGCAACTTCCCTTTCGTCTCAGGAGACACGCTTCTGGTTTAGAAGGAGGGGGATCATCCCGGAAGCTGTTAAGTTCGGCATCATCCCCCCTCCCTCCCTCTACACCCATAGGTGTAGAAAGGCCCTTAGTCAGATGGTGGCCGGCTGAGCGTGTACATGGTTAGAGATGCTGATTTTTTTATTTGTACTTTAAAAATATATTATCCTTTTTTACAACCAAATGGTGCTGATTCCCAAGTAAATGTGTTTTAGCCTCAGGGCAGCAAAAGCAAACTGTTGCTATGCCTGTTGTCATGATGGTGCTATGACTAGGCTGACCATATGAAAAGGAGGACAGGGCTCATGTAACTTTAACAGTTGTAGAGAAAAGGGAATTTCAGCTGATGTCATTTGTATGCAATTAGTTCCTGGTGAAATTCCCTCTTCATCACAGCAGTTAAAGTTGCAGGCACTATACTAGAGTGACCAGATACAAAAGAAGGCAGGGGCCCTGCAACTTTAACTGTGGTGATGAAGAGTGAATTTCACCAGGAACTAATTGCATACAAATGACACCGGCTGAAATTCCTTTTTCTCTGCAACTGTTAAAGTTACATGAGCCCTGTCCTCCTTTTCATATGGTCAGCCTAGCTATGACTTAAATGAGTTTTAAATGCAAAACTGCACATGCTCAGAATATCTGAGTCAAACCACACTTTCCTCTAATTGTGCAGCATGTCACTGAGATTTTGGTTTTGGTTTAGCTTCGTGTAATTGAGTGCAGGCCCAATTCAGATTGGGATCAACATGCTCTGGGAGGGGAGGAGCAAACCTTCTCCACCACTGCCTACTCCTCCCCTAAATCCCCTCTGGGTGTGGGGGTTTAAAAAAGAGAGAACAAAGTCTCATACACTCTAATGGAGACAATAACCCCTTTTATTTAACATCCTCCGCCTGTGGGGGGAGGGATTTGGGGGGGAAATGGGGGGAAGTGCACTAGTTCTGTTCCGAATCAGGACCAGGCACAGTTACACTAAGGTCCTGTGTAAGGAAATTGTGCCCAACTTGCCTGATTGGGTTGGATGCTATAGAAAGCAGCTTATGACTATATTTCAAACCTGTAGCTTTGCTCTGATCATAGAACCATAGAATAGTAGAGTTGGAAGGGGCCTATAAGGCCATCGAGTCCAACCCCCTGCTCAATGCAGGAATCTACCCTAAAGCATCCCTGACAGATGGTTGTCCATCTGTAACTGATCTGGCGACGTCTAGAAGCAAATGTTCCAGTTTGGTGCTAAGATGTGGCTCCCTGTCTCTTGTCCCTGCCATCCGCACAAACCCTGTGCTAAGTAGAATTGATTGAATATCAATGTCTGGTGAGCATGACTGCTCCTGATGGTGGCTTGAGTGGAGATATGCCTTCGCATGATGTCCTGTGTATATTGATGATGCCAGGAGACCTGTGTGTCTGCTCCGTGTGCTGACCAGGTACTGTCAAGTGATGATGGGCAAATTCTAAGGTTCTGCTCTGCTCTCCCATCTTTTGGCTATTTATCTTTAAATTGCATTTGGATTGGATAGCTCTTCGAATAGAGGATTGTCCTCTGTAAAATTGGGAACATGGCCACCAAAAAGCTCATGCAAGTTATTTCTTATAGCTTATGAGAATTATTTCTCACATTATCAGTTGCGTATGAAGATCAGCACCAATTCATGATGTACACTTAAGCGGCTTCTTGTAAAGTCATATATAGAATGGCCACATATGAATCGCCAAAAAGAGGACATGCATCACCCCAAATATTATAACATATTTGCATATACCTTTCATATGCTAACAGATGTGCTTAGATGCAAATTTAGAAATAACTCGCCATAGTGTGGAAGACTGTGACCAGGCAACATCTGTGCCTTTGCTCAGTTTGGTGTCCAGGTGTTGTTCATGGGCATCTTCAACGACCAGCTCTTTCTTCTGATGGTTTTTTAATCTTTAAACTGGACTTGGATTTCACAGTCCTTCAAAGAGAGGTGTAGTTGGAAGCTAGTGTGGTGTAGTAGCTAGAGTGTTGGACTGGGAGTCAGGAGATCCAGGTTCTAGTCCCCACTCAGCCATGGAAGCTCACTGAGTGACTGGGTCACAGACTCTTAGCGCAACCTACCTCATAGGATAGAAATGGAGAGGAAGAGGATTATGTACGCTGCCTTGGGTTCCTTGGAATAAAAAAAGGCGGGATATAAATCAATCAATCAATCAATCAATCAAAAAGAGGACTTCCCTCTGGCAGACCTACAAATAGAGAATACATGGCCACCTAATCACATATGAGAACATGAGCTGACAGTCATCTTATGCCAACGACTTTATCATTCTTATTTCAATTTTTATCTTTTAGCTTTGGGACAACCCTGGGAGGCAGATTAGGCTGAGAGGGAGTGAATTGCTCAAGGCCACCCAGTCAGCTTCATGGCTGACAGGCATTTGAACCTGTCCAGTACCATCTAGGCTCTGGCCCTCCTACTCTGATCCATTGGCTTCTACCTTGCCTATAGCCTGTTCCTTCAGGCTGCAGTCCAACTAGAACAGACTTGCACTGGGGTTAGCCCCTTGGGAAAGGTCTAATTTACAAAACCCTGTTTAGAAAAATCAGATATATTTAAAGGCATTACGGTATAAACATAAACTCCCTAATGAGCTGTGGTGAAATAGCTCAGGGCTATAACTTGTGAAGTTCAAATGATTTAGCCTTTTTCCCCCTGCCATGTATTATTTTCATTTAATCTGCATCACAAGGACTGTAAAGAGGCCAGCTGTTCACAGTGACTCTTAACAATCCCAGCCAAGGGCTGAAACCTTTCTGATGGTCCTCTACTTTACAGTGTTTGACTAAAGGGTTATTAATTGATAGATCAAATAGCTCAAAAGTATAAAATGCAAAGCAGGCATTTGATTTTAATGGAAAGAAATACAAAGGCTTGCAAAAATATATATGGTGTGTGTGGGGGGGAAACAGAGTGTTAATAAAAAGGTTGCTAGGCTGGAATAACAGTTCAAGTACTATTAAAGGGCAATCCTATGCATGCTTATCCAGAAGTAAGTCCCATTACAGTAAGCGGATGCAAGATTGTTCTGTTAAGATGCAACCCTATGCATGTTTAGACAGAAAAACAGTGTATTACTCCCAGCATGGCCCAGCCAGCTACACAGGTTGCCCGATCACTGCCTTCCATACTGTGGTGAGATGTACTATATTTCTGTTTAAATTATCATAATTATTTCTACATTATTTGGTTTTTTTTCTGTCAAAATATGCATAGGAACACACCTTTAGTGTCTCTGTACCAACAGATGGCATAATAATACTAAGCAAATGACCCTAGACTTGTCTCTACTTTCCAAGGAATGTCCTTACCATCACAAAACAAGGACACCAGTCTTATCGTGAAATTTGGTTCTCAACTTAGCCAAAGGCATCGTAGCTGGATATCCCCTCACCTGATCATTTGGATGGCTTGAGAGAAACATAATGGGAAAGCTGAAGGAGTAGCTCAATCATGGTGACCACATTTCTCTCAGATGGATGCCTCCTTCCAGGCCTGTATCCAAGCCTGGCCTGGGGGAGGGTTGCCCCCCCCTAAGTTTTCTCTGCTCCCCCCTAAATGTTTTTACAAATAATTAAAAAGCAGCCTTTAAAAGGCCTGCAAACCAGAAGAACTGTCCCTACTTTTGGGGCAACCCCCCCCCCCCCCAATTTTTAGGCTGGCTACAGGCCTGCGCCCTGCTTGTGGTTAATGACTTCAGCAGGGTGAACAAACTGCACTCCTCGGCCTAATTTCATGTGGCCCTCAGCCTAATTTCAGAAGTCCTCTGCATGCAATCATTTCAGGCCTCTGGGGAGAGCAAACTGTCACTCCCCTGGCAGCCTGATGAGTGGGAAGGAAGAGGACAAGAGAGAAAAGGGGGAGTGGTAGAAAAAAGAACAAGGGTGACACACCCACTTTTGGCTCTGGCCCCTCCCACTGATGGCTTTGGCCCACTCACTGCCAACATGCGGCCCTTGGCAGGTTACCCATGAGGGAATGTGGCCTTCAACAGAACAAAAGGCTGAACAGCCTTGGATTTCAGTTACTAGGATCTACAGAGTCCTTTGCTCTGAAGATTGGGTTGTAGCAAGTAATATCTCTAGGACTGGCTGCCCTAAAACATAGGCAGAGCTTGGTCATAGTATATAGCTACTGAGCCAGCCTTCCCTAACTTGGTGCACTCCAGATGTTTTAGATTATGAGTGTCTTTAGACAAGCATTTTATCGCACGCTCGTGACTGGCCAATCATGGATCTTCGCGGATCATTTTGACGACAAAGCAATCCTCCTGCGCATCTGCCACTCCTTCTGCTCTTTTTCCCATCATAAAATAAGACCAAGAAAACCTAGGGTTTTGGGAGGCTATAACAAAACTTGCTGCCATTTCCTGTTGTGTGCAGGAGAAACTGCACGATGAAAACACCCACTGAATGGGCCACGTGGTTGCTATTTGCTTCCTCTTTCTTCCCCGTGTGAAGAAAGAGGAAGCTGCTCATCCCTATTGTGGAACCGAAGCAGGAGGCAAAGCAATGGTAGAGAAAGACAATTTCCTCCATCTGAAAATGCTCTATAACTCCCAGTATTCCTGAGCATTGGCCCTGTTGGCTGGGGCTGATAGGAGTTGAAGTCCAAAACATCTGGAAGATACCAAGTTGGTGGAAGCCTGCACTACACCATATTTGACAGTGTTGGAGAGGAAGGCTGATTTCACCCATCTGAACCAGGCTGTGATCCTACAGAGCCGCTATTTATTTATTTTCTTGGATTTAAAATGTGCAGTTGAGACTCTTCTCTGGAATAAGTAAAATGCCTGCTTTGCAAAGGTATGCTGAAATGAACCAAGATTAAAGGAATGCTAATGATATACAGCCTCAATAAAATGTGCTGATTGATTCTTGGATTGGTGAATAATTTATTACTTGAAATGTGCTCGGGATAACATCTGACAACAAAAATAGACACTGAAACAACTATGCATCTAGAGTCACCCAGTGAAGAATTACTCTTCAATTTGTGTTAGCATGCAGTTATGTACACATTCATACTTTACTTAAATACACACTGTGAAATAAATGTCAGTCATTGACACTTTTTGTTGCCTTTTCATGTAATTACCCTGGCCATTATTTCCGTTTTCCTGGAGTGAATAGATTGAACTTCACTCTCTTGGGAGGAAAAAGTGCGGACTATTCAGCTTTTCATTACTCAAGTTGCAAAGGGTTGGTGCCTGGAATACAAGTGATTCTACTTTGGAAAGACATCACTTGTTCTAGCTTAGCTATGAGAATCCCAGGCCTGGTTCAGGCAGTCAGCTGCCCCCCATGTGATCATCTGTGGGAGGATAGGTGTGCACGTGGCTGGCTCACAATCCAGTGGCGATCCTGCAAAATTGTATGAAATTGTATTTCCAATTCCATATGAAGCCCATACACATGTCTATTTGGATTTGCACAATTGCAAAATCCCTTGAGTCACATAGCAGCTCTGTGTGTAGTATATATACATTGCATAATGCAGGGATAGGAGGCAACCTGGTACCTCCAGATGTTTTAGGCTACAGCTCATCCCTGACTGCCTTACTGGCTAGGCCTGATGGGAGTTGTAGTCCTAAACATCAGAAGGGTGCCAAATTGCCTAATCCTGCTGTATAAGATCCATATGGAAGTTCTGGGTCATTTAAATTGTACCTTCATATGATCTCTGCTAGAACACAATCCCAGGTCTGAACTGAGCCAAAGTTTCAAACTTGGGCCAAAGTTAAGTTCTCATCTATAGCTTCGGCTATTGGGTAGTATAGAAATGTGGTAAATAAATGAATAAATGAATAAATAAAATCTACACCATCTATTAGTGTAGCATTGTTGAAATAATTCCAATTCAAGTCCCTAGACTAAGGACCAGTTCTTATATTTTCATGTTGTCAGGCCCTATGTTGTTCAGATGTATAACATTTGTATACATGGAACTATAAGGGATGGGTGCATGATATGGTTACTTTCCAATCGGGATGTCCAGATTTTGTTAAATCTGTCCCATGTGTGTTTAATGGATTATGCAGTGTCGTTCATCCCAGGGTCTGTTCACAGATGGGTTCGATTTTCCCCATCACGCGGAAAAATATGCAAATAATTCCGGAAGAAAGTTCACAACAATTTACATAATTTTTGTTAGTACATAACATTTTGTGTATTTCCCCCCATTTCATTTAATTCCCCCCCCACACTTATATTTTCCAGCATGGCATATGTCTAAGCTTATTTTCTTGTGAATGGATTTGTATAAATTTTGGGAAGGTAAAAAAACAAAAATCCGAAAGCTGGTCCACAGCGGATTCTGCAGGTCAGATTCTTAGAAATCTGAACCCATTTTAGTAGTGCAGGGCCGAATCCTACCCCCTATTTTTGGGAACTTTCTCTCTCCCTGTGAAAGAGGCATTGGCTTGATTTGGACGACATGATAATCAACAGGTGGTGGTGGGGAAACAACCATCAGGTGTGTGGATTACTGTGTCATGTGGCAGGTAACACACAATGCACACACAACAGACAGTATGCTATTTCGGTGAATTAAACAACAGAGAAAAACAACAGTCTGCTCCGTTGCTTATCCAGGATCCTGTTGATTAATGTGTCGTGTTTTGGGCTGCATACGTTAATTCTGTACGCCGAGTGCATTATTTTGCAAGCCCATATTGCCCGCCAGCAAGAGTGGCCAAACACAGTCTGGTCGCTTCTCTACACCCCGCACAACTCCTCCCCCTGCAACTTTCACTGAGCTCATGAAAGGACTCACGCCATGCGTCGGATCAGAACTGGCACCTCTCATAGCTCTTTACCAGAAAGTTTAACGCATCTAGCACCACCGCAAAGCCCCCAACCACTCTGCAGGGGCTACCCAAAGGGCTGCTACTGGGGAGCCAGCGAGGAAAAGGGCACAACACTTGTTCCCCATTCTTCCCCCCCCCCAGAGAAATCCAGCTACCCAGGTACACAGGGGCACCAGTTCTCGCCTCATCATGCCTCACCCCAACTCCCCAAATCGCTCCTCGGAAGCCCCACAGCCTCAGCGTCCCTTGCTCCTTCTTTGCACCCGCAGCCAGGTGCCCTGGCAAAGTACCGCCTGCTCTGCCCCCTCCTTCCATCCAACCTGGCTGGACAGCGCTCACTGGCCCTCTGCTTCCCCAAGCCATGTGGAATGGACAGCCAAATGGAGCATGCTGGCATCCCACCTCCAGAAGCTGCCGGATGTGCCAGCTGCAATTGTTGTGTGAAACGTGAAAGAATGCCTAACACGCTCACGGCCATGTATCTCCATGCCTCTATCAAGCCCTCCTGGCCCCACTCTTCAGGGCAATTTCCCATAACTATCTCCAGCTCCCTAGCATTAACTCCTCCACTGGCACACAGGAGGGCTGCATCCAGGTGACCCCTATAGCTACCGCAAGCACCCTAACATGGCAACACTGCCACCATGGATCCTGACACCGAGGACAACTGTAGCAGCCAGCCTGAGGGCAGTGGGTCACAACCCCATCGCACAGACAGCAGCCAGGAGCCCCCTGGAAGACACAGAGCTCTGCACTGGTCTGTGGCAAAGATAGGGGCCTTCATGGAACTCTGGGGTAGCCCCGATGCCCGCAGCATCATGGCCACATCCAGGCATGACCAGTTGTACCCATGGCTCTCCAGGCAGATGAAGGACCAGGGATATCACCGCAGTGTAAAGCAATGCAAGGACAAGCTGCACAGGTTGAAGAGGAAGTTCAAGGAGATTGTCACACACAACCACAGAAGTGGGGTCGAGCCATGCACCATGCCCTTCTACGTTGTGCTGGCATACTTGCTGGAAGAGTGCCACGACGTTGTACCAGGATACAATGCAGCCAGCGGCATTGCACCAGCCATCCCACCTTGCCAACAAGACCGTGGCCCAAAGCCGCAAGGACTCCACCATGATGACACCTCTACCCGAGCTGTCCCACAGCGCCCACAGAAGGCTGTCCCCTGCCCTCCACTCACCAGTATGCCCTTGGAGAGGGGCCCATCTGACCCCTGCCCACTCCTGCCCAGGGCAACAGACAGGGCCAGTCAATCAACCAGCCCCTCTCTGTTGGCACAGCTGCCACCTGCGGTTGCCAGGAGTGCCTACTCCTCAAGCACCACCTCCCCTGCCACCGTCTCATCTAGCACCAACAGCCTGACATCATTCCTCAGGATGCTCTGTGCAGAGCTGCAGGCACAGGCAAAGTGCCCCAAGCCTCTAGTGCCAGAGACTCAGCAGAGAGATGATCTACCAGGGCTCTCACGCCCACAGCTTCTGCAGAAAAAGCAGCTACCAGCCGGAGCCATGGCTGGCATTCTTGGCACGGGTCTCAGGGAAGCAGTGTGGGCAGCTTTCCCTACAGATATGCGGGAGGACCTGGAAGTATGCCCAGATGGTATACCAGGCCGCCCTGCCCAGTACACCACAGTCCCCTCCTCCCAAGTGGACATGAAGGGCAGGCCCGCCATTCTGAAGGGATTTGATTGGCACGTCTTGGAGACCATTATGGAAAGTAAGCCTGTGAGAGTGGAGGTGTGAGAAAAAATGGAGCAGCTCATGGGAGCCGAGGTGGGCCATGTCGTGCCCCCCCCTCCGCCCAAACAGTCTCCTTCCCAGGAAGAGCTCCAAGACATCTTTATGCAGCCCCTCTTGGCCAGGTGTGCAGTAGACACAACAATGCGGCCATGTAATCATCTTCCCACGCTGCCAATCTGGCTCGGCCCCCTGGTGCCGCCTCCTCTGTGCTCACAGCCTGCCCCTGAACCAGGATGCCCACCAGTCCCCTCCATTCGACCTCCCTCCCCTCTGACCACGCAGTGCCTATGGTAAGATAGATAGATAGATGATAGATAGATAGATGATAGATAGATACATACATTTTATTTGTCTCTGGCACAAAGGCCATTACAACCGCAACAATAAAACATGGGATCTCTGTGACAACCAAATTCTTACGGGAGAAAATGCATATAAAGGAACCAAACTGAGAGAAAAGGCTGAGATTTATATTGTTGAAAAATGATGCAAACCCTAGTAGCAATAATCACAGAAAATTATAGCAATCTACACCTGATTGTTTTAGGATATTTTGGCAGATTTTTTGAGCTGCTGCGGCAAACGTTGCAACCTTGATTGTAATTGCTTTGCTATGATCTGCTATGGCAATGGCCCGTCAAGAACTTCCTACGGTCGCCATGGAAGCAGCCCAGGAAGCAGCAATTTCACCACCCCTGGGATGGCAGGGAGGGAGTCAGGGGCCAATTTCATGCAGGTTTTTTTTTAAAAAAATACCTTTTGTGCACGAGTGCTTGTGCGCTTCCTCCGCCTGGGAAAAAAACAGCAACATGGCAGGCACAATGTGCAACAACCCGGGAGGAAGCCGGGTTGTTGCATTTTCGTTTGTATTAGAATGACAATTCCGGAAGTAGCTACTTCCGGGACCGTCCTCCCTCCCACCCTCTACACCCATACGGCCTTGGACTTAGCAGCCTTTAAAACAGAGGACACTCCTCTGGCAGCCTTTCCAGTAGAGGACTGTTCTCTATAAAAGAGGACCACCCTGGAGTCCTTTCTATCACCTCAGGATTCTATTGCCTCATTCTGCTGCATATCTACACCTGAGCTTTGTCTCCAGTCACTGCAATGTTTTAAAGGATCCAGGATAGGAAGCAGGGCCACGTTGCCATAGAGAAATCAGTCTGGCTGGGAAGAAATATAAATTGAGCTCGGGGAACAGGAACAGACAACCTGAGCTCTTGCAAAACACAGCACAGACATGTCTCTAAAGGAAATGATCATCGAAAATCAAGGGGCAGAACAATTTTTATGTCCTTTGCTTTCTAAGAGACTTAACTCACTTTTCCGTAGCCTCCAAACAGAGGGCGGCTGCTTCAATGAAGAAAAAGCAAACATACACTGTGGAAAAATGAGAGTACCCTAAAAAGAACAGTGTTAGAGTGGAATTAGAAGTTGAAGCTCCTGCTGCATGAGAGAAACAACAAGATTGTGTTCCTTTTCTGGTAGCCGGGGATATCACAGTGCCACTTTAAAGGAAAGTGCTGCATAAATTCTACATCCTGCTATGCAATTTTTTTTCATAACAGTTCAAATGTAACGTATTATACTATGTTAAAATGTTATATATCTTAGTCTTGTTTCCTTAAGATAATGTGCTTCTGAGTATTTCCAAAACTTCCTGTATATATTACTATGCTAAGTCATCTACTACCATAAGCAGTGACAACTTATACAAATTGATGTCAGAGATTTTATTATCCTGTTTCAAATTTGAAATGGCAGCTTAAGAAATGTTTTCAGTACCAGTAACATCTGGTGGTGGTGGCGGCGGAGGCTGGTGTGTGTGTGTGTGTGTGTGTGCGCAGGGGGAGGATTTTGAAATGGAAGTTTGTAAAATTTTAGAAATGTTCTCTCATTGACTGGAAGATGAATTTATGTCCAGTCCTGGAGCCTTGAAAAGACTGCAGCAATTAAAGATAGAAACAAAGGTCATGTTTCTTGGAAGCCACACATAGTGAGCAAAGTATATCCATACTGACCAGGAAGTATACACAATTCTGCTAGCACATGCATAGTCAATAATAATAATAATAATAATAATAATAATAATAATAATAATAATAATTTATTTCTTACCCACCTCTCCGTTTGGATCGAGGCGGGGAACAACAATATATGTCTTAAAGAAAATGCATATTACCTATATATGTACAAATCCTCTTTCATTGCACTTCACTTTCATTTGACAGCCACCTTTTTACTTGCACAACCCCTGTTCATTTCCATGGACACTGGGAATCCAATGCCACCAAAGCAGAGATCTACTTGCACGACAGGACTTTGTTCCTCTCTCCTCTACCCTGAAGCCTTCCACATACCCCCCCCCCAAATCTGTTCCAGGATCCCTAAATCCCTTGGAGCAGATTTTGAAGGCACATGGTGGGCTGCAGGAAGCAGTTCCGTCAGTGGAAGTACTTCACCTATTATTCCAGGTTCATTGCACTCATCACACAGAAAATGAAATATTCCGAAATGAAATTTAATGCAGCTAATGCCTAAATAATCCATCATGTCAGTATCCCTTCTCAGTGTTTATGTTTTTTTTAAAAAAAAATGAACATGTAAAAGAGGGATCAGGGTTGTCCTGACCTCCACATTTTGAATAATCCTATTTGCACAGAGCATACATGCACAGCATACACACACACATGAAACATATTTCTTCTTTTTCCCACAATGCTGATTAAATGTACAAGAGACTGAATGCATTCAGGGTTTAGGCTCTGCACAAATGGGACCCTTGAACACATGGCGGTCCGGAGTGGGATCCTCCCCTCCCCACATTCATTTCTATACATGTGAATACCTGGACAGGTAAAAGGGGGTTGTATAAATCCCGGGAGGAAAAGGTTATCTTGTCGGGATGGCTATATGCTACCTCCAGTATCACAGCCACCAACCCTATATATGCTAGTTGCTGTGGAAGATGGATGGGAAGGTGCTGTTGTACCGTGTCCTGCTTGTGGGTCAACAACTGGATGGCCACTGTGTGAACAGAGTTCTGAGCAAGATGGAGCCTTGGTCTGATCCAGCATGGCTCTTCTTAGGTTCTTAGTTGTTGTAATTAGTAGTAGTAGTAGTAGTAGTAGTAGTGCTGTTGTCCGATCTTGAATATCCATAATTTCTGTGGGCAGTGTGGTGATCAGTAAAGATAAGCAATTGAAACTTTGAAATATTGACAACTGAAATGTCCCAGAGACAGCAGCTAAGCACAAAACAGGAGCGTAAGAGTAAACGTCCTAACAAACCACTAAGAAAACCTCCTGCATAAACCTTATTTAAATGCAGTTCTCCTGCACAGCTCCCTTTTCACTGAATAGGGCATGCACAGGAGAATGTTCTCATTCTCACACAATTGTGATACAGTTAGATTATTTTAAAGTCCAGACTTTAAAGTCCTGTGTGTGGGGTGGGTTCCTCTTTAGACAGTAATGTGTATTAGGTCACAATCCTATTGATTGCGGCCTCGATGATTGGAACCCCCTAAACTCAGAGGTTTCTGATCATTCAGTGTAGGAGGATGTAGAAATTATCATCACCTCTCTGTCCTCCCACTCTGCATGTTTCACTAGACAGGCTTTTTAAGCCCACCTAGCAATGGCATTTCAGAGAGGAAGGGAAGGAAGCTCATACCCTGGCCTCTCTATGGTTCTCTCATCCCCATCCACTGGAATGCCCCCTTTTGCCCCCAACTTTGAGGTAATTTTCCTAACCTGGTAGGGCAGTTGGCACACTTCTTTCTACATTGGCTACGAGGGGTTGGGGGAGGGAGGGTTGGATCTCTGACTCCCCCATCCAAAGTCGGAGCGCTGTCTCTGACCTCAGAGGGTGGAATCCCAAGTATCCTATGGCTCCTCAGACAATGTCTAGAGGACATAAGATTTCACCCGTAGTTGACTTACTTCAAAATGAGGTAAGCTGCTCCTGGTCCTTCAGCCGAGGGGGGCCAAATGGAGCCCCTGTCCTAATGGCACTACTATGCTTCTCCTGACAGCATGCAAATTCACAGAAACATAGAAAGCCAACATGTCAGGGGAAAGGCTAGGGTAGGATGCCTCTCCCTATTGCCTACTTTTTGTGCTGCTTTTATGTAGAGAGCTTTTGCGGGGTATGGAAGAGTTTTCTATTGTGTGATCCAGACACACACACCTGCAGCCTGAAGGGATACAACCTGGACACAGGTTTCCCACCTCAGTGAGAATGAGACCTCGGATTAGCCTGCATCCTATGTTTTGGCTTCATTACCTCTGCTGCTTTCACCAGTGAAGAGAGATTATCCCACTGTAGGTTTCATTCTTTAATCTATTTTTCCCTCTAATGACTTAACTCAATTGAAAGATGTATGAGGTAAATGAAGATTATGGTTAACCAAGGCAGTATTCATTACAGCACTACTGTATAAATTAGCAATGGTAGAATCAGAAGGGGTTCTGGTCTTGATTAAGCTTTGGTCTTGGCCAAAAGCTTTCAGTGTGTATTTCTATTTGAATCCAAGCCAGCACCTGTTAGAAGATAATAGAGCAGAGTAAAACCACATTTTAAAACTCTTTAATCAGGAAACAAACTAGCAAAAAAAAAAAAAAAAAGTGGGAATGCTTATTCCCCACCCCTGACACTCCTGTTAGAATATTGACCACTAGAAATACAGAACTGCTAGAAATATAGAACTGCTTGGAATCTATGCACAGTTGATTTGAGCAACAAGAAATCAAAATCTGCCAATTTTTTCTATTTTTTAAAAAAATAAAATAAGATGTGACACAAATATTTCTATTGTAACCATTTCAAAACACTAGCATTACATTGTTATATTCTAACAGGCTAAATTGGTCATTTTTATATACATTTCCAGAGATAGTGGAGTGGTCATTCTGCCATTGGGAAATTCAACCACATCTTAATCCTAATGTAAATAAGTGACTTTCATCTCTCAAATTCATCGGTAAAGAAAAAGGTGACCAACAATACAGAGCAAGGAACCGAATTGAGATTTAATTTGATTTGTCTTTGTAAACATTCATTTGGCAACATCCATTCAGTTTTAGTTCAAGCCACCAAAAATAAAGCAATTCATAAACCAATATGAAGTTGTTGAAGCACAATTTTTCACACTCTGCAATTTCTGAAAGAGAAAGTAAAATTGGGGGCTTGATTTTCATTACTTACATGAGTGAGAGCCTTATGTCATTTATGTAAGTAAAGAAATTGTGGGGTCGGTGGATGATATGACTACATTAGGTTCCCAGCCACAATATTTTTTAAAGATTTCATTGATGTATCCTTGGAGTAAAGTGCTGTAGTAAAGCCATACAAAATTATAATTTCCCAGGAACCAGTGCAAACCAACTGCATAATGCGGAATTTCAATAATCAAGATTTTAATTATGAAAAGCAAGGAAAGCAGTGAAAGGAAATTTGAGGAGCAGTTTAAGTCCATTCAACTGAGCTAGGAATTGCATACATTCATTGTAATACAATATTGCATTCCATAGTCATCAACAGTGTTGTTTTGATACGACAATCCAATCACCTATCAATTGCATTTGTATCACACTTCTTCCAAGAAGCTCAGGGCAATGTACATAGAGTCCTCCCCCCCCCCCCCATGGATGTTGAAGAAATCCACAGTGGCTTCAAATGAGTTTAGATTTTTATGAATCTGACCTGTGGGATTCCTCAGCGGACCAATTGTTGTTTTTTACCGGGGGGGGGGGGGGACATGGATTTGTGCAAAATCATACTTGCACTAATGCACACATAAATGCTAATTCACACTTGATGCACATTAACACAATTGGAACAAAATTCTTATACATTCCCCCCCCCCCCCCATCTGATGTGGTCAATGAATGGATGATGGAATGAAAGATGCCTAACAATTCATGAAACACAGGTGGAAAACAAAATCACTATATCTCTCCCCCCTCCCCCCACCATATCCTTATAATTAGAGATGAACAAATCTGTCAGTTTTGGTTTCTCTCCTTTTCTCACTATTCTTAAGTTTGGTTCATCCAGAACTTCGATAATTTTCTTTTTAAGGTTTTCATGAACATTCATACACAGTTTTGTACACATATTTTAATGCATGGCTTTTTTTTACACAATGTTGTCTGATATATACATTTTCTATACTTTCCCCTAATATAAATATTTTATAAGGATTTTTTAATTGGAAGATTTCATTGCAAAATTGGGAGAAGTGTGAATTTGAAAGGATAACTAGATATGTTCACATTAAACTACTGACTGACTGAATTTCTCCCCTATCTTCACTCACAACTATGCCCTGTGAGCTTCAAATCCCCATGACTAAGCAGGGATTTCCTCCTTGGTCACAATATACTGAAAAATCTGAGCCACTACACTACTGATGCAGCATTAATTGATCTAATTATGCCCATCAGTTGATGTTAAAACCTGGTTGTCATGATAGCAGAATGAAATAGAATGTGCACTTATCGAGAGAATGGTGAATGTATACTGTGTGCCCTAAACACTATTCCCAGTGTTTAAAAGCTGATATTTCTATTTATGAAGTACTGGCAGGTGTTCACATATTATAGCAGCTGAGGACACCTAAGATTTGGGCTGCAATCCAATACACCCTTATTTGGGAATAAGTAATTTGGTGGGACTTCATTCCAAGTAAACATGCATATAAATGGGTGATAGAGTGAGATATATGCACAAGTGGGATTTGAAAAGAGATAACATTTCTCAGATATGTACATATCTCAGGATGTTTTTAGGATGTTTTAGGATGTTTTAATGTTTCTAACATTTCTCAGGATGTTTTTAGGATGTTTTAGGATGTTTTAATGCAGTTTTAATAATGTGTGTCATGTTTTTAATCAGTTTTATGTATTTTATTATATTGTGTTGCCCCGCCTTGATCCAAACGGAGAGGCGGGTAAGAAATAAATTATGATGATGATGATGATGATGATGATGAATCACAGTCTCACCTTGTGATCATCTGCCAGGGATTTCATTCTGAGGTGTTCAGCAGAGGAAACCATTTGGTATAATCCTCTAGTGGCAGTGGAGATGGCATTGAATTCAGTCCATTCAGTCCAGGATGCACAGACATTTGTGCACATCTGCAAGATGATGGGATTTGTCTGCAAATCACCCAGCATGGGGGTGGAGCTTGGAAAGGCTATATAAACTTTGCACCCACTCCTTGGCAGCACACTTCAAATTGGTCAAATTGGTGCCCTCAAGCCCACCTTGGAGTAGCAGTACAGGTGCAATCAGTCATCTAAAGGCCGAATAGGAATGTTTTGCCCATCAACCAACTGGCAAAGGGATATGTGTGTTTCATCTACTCTGCAGTGTTTATGATGGGATGGGGGAGAGGATCACCAATCAGTGCAGGGGTACAGAACCTCTGGCCAGGAGGTCAAATTCAGCCTAGTTGGGTTCCCAGTCCGGCCCTCCAAGTTTCCCCAGATGGCCATGCCCTCTTCCCCTGGCCCTGTTGTAAAAAATTGAAATGCCTCTCCTAAGGCTTAATCACTAGCAGTAACAGCTTAAGCTAAAATATGGTGGTAATTTTGGCTCTGCCTGTTTTGCCCCTGCCCATCAACTGGAATCAGGGCCCTAAGAGTTTCTTCAAAATGGATTTTGGTTTCAGGCTGAAAGAAATCTGACCATCCTGAATTAGCGCATGGTAGATCAAGGCTGTGAGGGAAAGTAGGAGTTACAAGTAGGGTTGTCATTGGGTACCCAACGGCACCCAGACAGTGAAAGAGATTTCCTAAACTTCATGTTCAGGGCTTTGAAACCCAAGACAGGGAACTTTGGGCTTGGCTAGATCACACATTCAAGAGTTTGAAGCTTTTTCAAGATTCTTCTGTAGCTCCCTTTTACAATATATTTCAAGGCTGCATCTATTTTTATTGGATGAATTTACAATAGAATTAAGAATAATGTCACTAGAAATATTCCCTAAAATCATATTGGCGAAATACTGCTCCACTATACTGATATTTTGGACATTCTTTCACAATTTCCACATGATTTTCCAATGGCTCTGATATAACCAAAGGGTATCAAAATATCCTGATTGGAACATTTTGTGGAATGGAATATGATGTATATACCATATTTGGAGAACTCGATTTGTTAGTATTTCCAATTACAAGATTAGGGCATGCCAGGAACAAATGGAAAATTAATGTAATGAGATCTTGCACGATTGTACTAGGACCCTCCTCAAATAGCTTAATGAGATATGAAATTTCCTTAAGTCTGCAAAGTGCTGAGAGCTAAATGGAAAGAGAAGGTTCACTGTAGTTCACACAGGAACTGATGAAATATGAAATCTTTCTGTAGTGTACTAAACTAATGAGAATACAGCAATTATATATAAATTAATTTAAAATGAAGGCATATACTTCCATTTAAAGAAACCAACCAATATATTACTAACCTCATTTTAAAGGGAATAGGTGTTAATTACTATGGAGGACTGCCAAACAAATGTCCCATATAGGGTCCGTATATTATCCTTCCACATTTACCTAATTTGCTACAGATACAGAACTAATTCAGAATCAAACATCTTCTTGCAAAACCCTATAGAAATAATTAAGGTCAATTCACATTATTATTGTACTCATGAAATCCGCTTGAAATTCCATTATGTGTGAGATCTCAACACATGGGCAGTCCGCAATGCTCAAGATGACCACTAGTTGATATTACAATGAAATTTTGCTATGTATCACAGAGGAGGGAAGAGAGAAAAGGAAGAAGAAGGCACAGGAGAGAGAAAGAGCACATATAGCAGGCTGCCTCTACAAGAGAGGTTTAAAGCTCTTTCAAGGCGATTTAAAAAATTTACCTCTACAAGGAGGGAGCGCAAATCGTGCGTAGAGGCGCGCTATCCCTCCGATTATGCGCATTATCGAATGCGCGTTAAATAGCGAATTTTATTTTGCGGCGGGATGTGAAGCCGGCGCCCTGCCTCCCGAGTGGTGCTGCTGCTGCTGGCTCCTCCGCTGCTGCTGGCTCCTCCACTCGGCTCCTGGCTCCGCTCCTACCCTGCTCCCGCTGACCTCTCGCTCTCGCTCTCCGTCTTCCAGCTCCCTTTTCCCTTTTTCTTGCCCTGTTCCCCCCCCTTGCTCCATTTCATTCAATCGCCCCGTCAGTTCCTTCGCTCTCCAGCATAACAACTCGCAGGGACCTGCCTTAAAGAGACAGGCGCGCGCCCGCCCTACCTCCCCCCTCCCCTCTCCATGCCTGCCTCTCGTGCAGAGGTATTAGGCATAAATGCGCTTCAGCGATGATGCGCATAATCGCCTAACCAGGCGCAAAAGCAAATCCCTGTAGAGGGGACAGCAGTGAAATGTGGGAAGAAAGATAGAGATGTAGGCTAGTAGGAAAGAGTGAGGCTTGGATGGCCACTTATGCGCCATCCAAAAAGAGGAAACGTGGCATCAAAAACAGAGAGCAGAGATTTTCATAAATCATGCACATGCTACTTTATAGGTATATATGCAGAGTTGGATATAGAGGCTATAATTAAAGTAGAAATACAATCAACCACCACAGTACGGAAAACTGAGGCCAGGTGACCGGTGGGTCTGGCCAGTCTGCTGGCCCGGTGCTAAGTGTTGATGGGTAACTTCAATGCTCTGACAATCTCTCCTTATGGTTCTTTGGCTTTAAAGTGGACTTGGACTGGACAGCCCTTGAAATAGAGAATACTTTCAAAGTAGGAGACATGGCAACACTAAGAGGGTTAGAAGTTAGGACCATAGGAATGAAATGGAAAACTGAGGTAAGACGGAAAGAGAAAGAGCAGGTGAGGATTTGTGATGGGCTGTGGGTAGGAGGGGGGAAAGGAAGTGGGGTTGGAGGTTGGCATTGTGTCTGGAACAGGATGACAGAGACACAATAGAGAAGGAGGACATTCTTCCATGGTCTATTATTGATTAGGGTATGATGCTGGTAACCAAACATTTGTCTGTATACTCCTAATACTTACTATGATGTTTACAAAAGTCACTTGAACAAATGCCCTGTTATAGATTTTGATTTATTCCTGCAGGTTAACTTTGAATTTATCCAAGAGCAGGCCCTTTACATATTTCTTGAGAATCTTGCTCTACTGAACTCTCACTACCCCTGGCCATGCCTCCAAAATCTGAAATGGCACTACTAGTTTCTGAATGGGAACTCCTTTCCTCCCAATTTATTTGCGAGATCCTTTTTTCTTCTGACCACATTCACAGATTCCCCAGTTTTCCAGCATGGCTATAATGCAAGTAATGGCAAAAAAGTAAGGCTTTGGCCTTACTTAAAAGGTGTGTGTGTGTGTGTGTGTGTGTGTGTGTGTTTTAACCACATAAAATGCTCCAAGAGGGGGGGAAAACCTGTCCATGCATATACTTCTTGTAGTCAAGGAAAATAAAATATTTCAAGTTAGAGACATCAGAGAACTTCAGAAGTTGTGGCTGCTGTATCTCCTACCCTTATGTTCAGGATATGTAATACTTTTATGGAATCACTACAGTTAGTTCTAAATGAAGTATGAAAGGACTAATCCCTGCCTAGAGGATACAAGAAGTTCATGCAATCACAATCTAGCTGTGAAATGTACTGTAATATTATGCTTTTAAAAGCCACCTTCACCCTACTGAGACATTTTTCAGGTCTGGTCTGATCCAGCCCCTCCATTTTTTCCATCCAGGTTCCAAGGCTGGTCAATGTATATAACAGTCTTACACAACTTGATGTCCTCCAGATGTGTTGGACTGCAACTCCCATCATTCCCAGCCAGCATGACTGTTAGTTGGGAATGATGGGAGTTACAGTCCAACACATCTGAAGGACACCAGGGGCTCACATACACCTATGAGCCTTCTGGGAGGGAAGGGGAGGATCCCAGGCTTTCCTGCTTCTGTGATCGCCCCCCCCCAGCATCTAAACGCCAGCGCAACATACCAGAAGGGAAGAGGGATGTTGAGGGTGCCATTGTTTTTTTAAGAAAAGGAGCCTAAACTCCTGTTCCATCCCTATTTTCCTTTATCCCTATTTTAACCTGTTCCAGTGCTACTGCAAGATTAGGGGTTGCATTGATATCCCAGATGTTTTCAGGGAATACTGAACAAATTCTTAAAACAACACTTTGACAGTGAAATAATTGTGAACCATCACTGATCCAAGAGGTTTGTCTTTAATGTTTCTTTGGAAATTAATTTTTAAAAGACTTTCCAAGCCATTGATAATGTTCTCGAGTTTCACACTAGTGGATTCTTGGGCCTAAACATACACATTATATATATACCGCCATGCACACATCATCCTAATGGCTTCCATTCTCAGCCTATGGAAAATCCTAACTGTAGTTCCATGCATGCTGAAAAGCTGGCTACAGTTCTCTACATATGGAAGGCAACCGCATAAATGTCCCATGAAATAAGGAATAACTAAAAGTAACTGCACAGTGATCTCAGCTAACTTGAGTAATCAAGCCAACCCAGGGGCCAATAGCACACTAGAATATTATTTTTATAGACCAAATGGAGAAATTTCATTTAAGATTAGGCAACACTAGGAATGATTATGATTTTAAACTTAGCTAAGTAATTGCAGAATTATTCCTATTATTTGCTTTTTCACAACAAACCCCAAGTTTTTAGTTGATGAATAGACTGAGCGAAAGTGTGAAGATTAAGGGCAACATCAATACATCAGGAAATATCTCCATTGCAAGACTCATGGACCCCAGTCCAGAGAATGTTAGCAGTGCTGAAGTCCCATTAAAATGACTGGGGCTTATGGTAAAGTATGATTAAGTCCCATTGATACAAATGGGACTTAGATGCAACTACCTTTCTGCTGACTTGGAATCATGTGCTCTAATCCAGTTAGGGACCCTGCATATGCTCCCTGTGCTTGATCATTCCTTTTCATGTACAACATGTGCGGATGGCATAATTGAATGCTGATCCAGTAATTCAGGCTGACTGTAGCACCCATCCCTGGATCCAGGATTCCCCTTGCAGAGCTGTACAGATATTTAGGAGACAGGTGATATAGAGGCAGCCCACTGCTGATCTATGGCCCAAAGGCATCAATCTACCTGCAGGGTGGCCAGAAGGGTGTTTTCTGCAGTCTCAGTGCAGTGACACCTCTCCTTAAATCCCTGCACTGTCCACTCCTGGATGTAGCACAGACTCTGCAACCTTACAGTCATAACCTCCAATGATTTGCTCTGCTTTCTCTGCTCTTCTGCCTTGATTCATCTCTGTCTGTGGGCCAAACTAGATGATCTAATAATAATAACGTTGGTGTAGTTGAGCCTGCTATTTTTCTTTACCTTCATGTAAGGGCATTAACTCTGGGATGAGAAGGTTTAACCCCTGAAATTTCACCACTGTCCTATTGGGATGGGGCGGGCTTTAAAAAACAGAAAGAAAAAAGTCTCCTTTGGAATCAATGGAGGATTCCCCCCCCCCATTTTAACCGCCCCCACTTGAGGTAGGGCTGTAATTTCAGGAAAAATGATGGGGAAGGTTTAATCCTTCCCTCCCAGATCACTGTGGTTCCAACCTGCACACGTTTCAATGAGAGTAAAGAAAACCACAGGATCAATTACACCAATGCAATTAATAGAACGTTTAGTTTGGAAGTGTGACCTTCCAGAGCTCACCCTTTTTTCTGAAAAGACTTTTCTGGAAACCCGTTGATTAAAAAAACAGACACCTGTAATCTCCAACACTTACTGCTAAAAACATGTATTCTTAGAGCTCCTTCAGATGAGGGGAAATTGTGCTCCTGTACAGCGGCTCTGCTTCCTGCATCTCTTCCACTTCTGCAATTAACTGTAATTACATGAGGAAGATAGGAGGAAGAGAGCAGTGACCACAAGGCTTGTACAGTCTCAATGCAATTTAATGGGATACCACTCTCTAGTGGGTATTTATAGCACAACTTCTCCTGCAAACGGCAGGAAATATAGAAAAATACAGACATTTTTCAGAAGAGTCAGGTTTTCTGGGCCTTTTTTAAACTTGCTAAAACTAGGAAATGGAGCAGGAGACACGTAGGAGGATCACTGCATCATCAAAATGACCCACGAACACTGCGAGTGGCCAGTCACAAGTGTACTATAAAACACTCGTTTAAAGAAGCTCAAGTCCCCATGTTCTACTGCTGCCTAGTCCTCCCTTGGTGTCCACAAAACCCTGTGCCATTTCTGATATTTATTTTGAAAAGTTAACCTGGCAGCCAGGTGCACCAGAAAACAAAGTGGCAGCCTCCATTGGCCCAGAGGCATTCTTAGGTGGCTGCGGTGTCCCTTTTCAGCACATCACTGCACCCACTAAAACGTGGTGGGTTGGATACAGAAGTGAAACTGGAGGGCCACAATATTGTCTAAAGCATCCGTCAATAATCGTGAGTTAGGGATGACGAGCATACGATAAATGCCTCCTGTAGAAAAGCCCACAGAGACACACAGAGTAAGCAGTCAACCACAAAAACAGACAAGAAAGCAGCTGCACACAGAGAAGGCAGCCCCATCTCTCTCTCTCACTCTCTCTCTCTCTCTCACACACACACACACACACACACACACAGAGGGAGAGGGAGAGAGAGAGAGAGAGAGAGAGAGAGAGAGAGAGAGAGAGAGAGAGAGAGAAACCCCACAGAAACACACATTTTGCATTGGAGTATGGAAAAGCAAAATGGGGGCTTTTCCAGCCAGATTTAGTAAGATTTAAACAGATCCTCTTTAATTTATGAATAAAGAACATTAAATAAATACACATATACATTTTGGCTTGTTCAAAGATGCAGAATTCTAGCAATGAGTTCCAGTTATCAACATTTGGAAGCTTTGCAGCACACGATGCTTAACATTTATAATACTGTATCAAAGTGTCCTGGTATATTATTTATTTATGTGGTGCCATCAATGTGCATGGCACTTTGCAAAGTATGAGAAATCAGTCCCAAGATGCTGGTGCTGATGATCTGCGTTTCTTTCTAAAAGAACAAAACACAAATCCCCCCCCCCCCGCAAAAAAAATCGAGATGGTGCACAACAATAAAAACTTGAACCAATTTTTAAAAAAAGAACATTAAAAGAGTAAATTACATTAAGTATATGATTTAAAAGGCTGAATTAAAAAGATGTGTCTTCACACCCAGGAAGTTTACAATCTCAAATTTAACAGAGGGGAGAAAAAATGAATAGAAGGAACAAAGAGGCAAGAATAAACCGGGTTACTTACAGCAGGGCAGTGATCCCCAACATTTTTAAGGACTGGGTTCTTCAAGTAGTTTTGGTTCTGTAAAAGAACCATCACAGTAAAAAGTGTACAGAAACATCATAATACATTCAATCCTAGCAATTTGCAAAGAGTTAATTTGGTGCACTAGATTATGTGTGGAACATCTGGCCCTCTGGATGTTGATGGACTCCCAACTCCCATTGTCCCTGACCATTTGCTATGCTGGCTAGAGATGATGGGTGTTGGAGTCCACAACATCTGGAGGGCCACGGATGACCTCAAGGGGAAAATACAAGTAGGGTGTGCATGCCAGCTTCATTTGCATAATGCGAGGGAATAAAAAAGAACCATGGGAGATGGGCTAAGGAGCAGTAAGCTGCCACTTTTAAGAGTTAGATATAATCTTTGTTTTAGAAAGCTGTGTTTGGGATGTTTGGAATGTGGCTTAGCTCTCTAGAGAGGATCTGCCTTAGGAAAGCTTAAACTACCTCATCGTAGTTAAATCACTCCTGGGGAGTGAAGAAGAGTCATGCTGAAAGCTTTATGGTGACGGAGGGTTGTTTTTTTTTCTGGTTGCTGGCTGGGATCACTGAGCTACTGAAAAAGAACAGCAGTTGGGATGCCAGCTGCAATTCTGTATGCACAGTTATCTGGGAGTAAGTCCCATTGAGATCAATGGATATATTTCAGAGGAGACATGAGAAGACTGTGCTGTGACGGTGTCTTTTATTGATACGTATGGAAACAGAGCATAAGTGGAGGCAAATGGACAGCCCTACAAGACAGATGTCCATCCAAAAATGAAGGTGTGGAGTGTCTTCTCCCCCAGGCTGTGCCCCGGGACTCCAGCTTGAAACTGTTAACTCTTTGTCACTCTTGGCCTTCCAAAACTCCTGACAACTGCTATTTTATACACAGAAAAACAATTGTCCCTTTTACACAAAGAGAAATAATTGTCCCTGAAGTTCTCAACAGTTTCTCAAAGGTTTGATGGAGAGGCTCTTCTCTGCAGCCCAAGTATAGCTGAGGCTAGATTGCTTGTATGGGGGGCCTACATGAGCAGAGGAATATTCCTACTGCAGACATTCACCATGAACATGTGGGAAGCTGCTGAACCTTAAGAATTAAATATGTAGCCCTTCAGCCTCTTTATATCCATGATGTACCTGAGCTCAAGTAGTGTATGAAGAAGAACTCTTATCTTTATACAGGGCTGGCATCCGGGGTAGGCATGAACGGGCACCTGCTGAGGGCCCACACCCCATCAAGGGCCCACTGACAACCCCCCCCCCCCAAGACTTGCTCTTCCTTTTCACCATAGCAACCAACTTGTTCACCTGACTCTGGCCAGACAACCTTGGTGCAAGAAGGAGGAGCAGTTGATGCCACTACCTACTTGCTCATTGGTTCTCTGCCAAGCAAGCAAGGGGTAGCAATGATGAAGCAATGGCAGCTGGTGAATATAGCAGCAAGAAGACAGACTCATTGAAGAACGGGACCATCGTGGGTGTCTTGCTCAACAGCTCTCAAAAACCAGGAACCTGTATATTTTCTATTTATAAAACCATAATAATAATAATAATTAGGGATGTGCACTGGATCGGACCCGATCCACGATCCGAGTCCGGTCCAGTGGGAAATCGGATAAATTATCCGATTTCCGATCCCGCAGCTGGATCGGCCGATCCAATCCGAACCGGTCCGAAAAAGCTCCGAATCGGTTCGGCGGATCGGCGGATCGGCGGGTGCCCACTGGCGCCCACCGCCGCTTCCATTGGCGGGCGCCAGCGGGCGCCCGCCGATGAAAGTGGACAGCGGGGGGGGGGGAGGAGGGGGGCACTTACCTTCTCGGCCCGGTGGCTCCCGTCCGGCGCCGGCGCCTACTACTACTAGCAGGCTCCGCGGCCTGCTCTAGGGTGGCGCGCCGGGTGATGTCATCACCCGGCGCGCTACTCTAGAGCAGGCCGCGGAGCCTGCTGGTAGTAGTAGGCGCCGGCGCCGGACGGGAGCCACCGGGCCGGGAAGGTAAGGAGGGGGTGCGTGGAGGGGAGGAGGGGGAGGGGGGAGGGGGGCCCTTACCTTTCCGGCCCGGCGGCTCCCGTCCGGCGCTGGCGCCTACTACTCCCAGCAGGCTCCGCGGCCTGCTCTAGGATGGCGCGCCGGGTGATGTCATCACCCAGCGCGCTACTCTAGAGCAGGCCACGGAGCCTGCTGGAAGTAGTAGGCGCCGGCGCCGGACGGGAGCCGCCGGGCCGGAAAGGTAAGGAGGGGGTGCGTGGAGGGGAGGAGGGGGCGCGCGGAGGGGGGAGGGGGGCCCTTACCTTTCCGGCCCGGCGGCTCCCGTCCGGCGCCGGCGCCTACTACTCCCAGCAGGCTCCGCGGCCTGCTCTAGGATGGCGCGCCGGGTGATGTCATCACCCGGCGCGCTACTCTAGAGCAGGCCGCGGAGCCTGCTGGAAGTAGTAGGCGCCGGCGCCGGACGGGAGCCGCCGGGCCGGAAAGGTAAGGAGGGGGTGCGTGGAGGGGAGGAGGGGGCGCGCGGAGGGGGGAGGGGGGAGGGGGGCCCTTACCTGCCCGGCCCGGCGGCTCCCGTCCGGCGCCGGCGCCTACTACTCCCAGCAGGCTCCGCGGCCTGCTCTAGGATGGCGCGCCGGGTGATGTCATCACCCGGCGCGCTACTCTAGAGCAGGCCGCGGAGCCTGCTGGAAGTAGTAGGCGCCGGCGCCGGACGGGAGCCACCGGGCCGGGAAGGTAAGGAGGGGGTGCGTGGAGGGGAGGAGGGGGCGCGCGGAGGGGGGAGGGGGGAGGGGGGCCCTTACCTGCCCGGCCCGGCGGCTCCCGTCCGGCGGCGGCGCCTACTACTCCCAGCAGGCTCCGCGGCCTGCTCCAGGGTGGCGCGCCGGGTGATGTCATCACCCGGCGCGCTACTCGAGAGTAGGCCGCGGAGCCCGCTGGTAGTAGCCGCCGGCGCCGGACGGGCCGAGAAGGTAAGTGGCGGGGAAGGGGGCTTACCCCCCCCCGGAGCCGTCCGCTTCTATCCGCTGGCGCCCGCGGGCGCCAGCGGATGGAAGCAGGCGGCCCCAGGGGGGGTAGGGAGCGCGGGGGAGGGGGTTTACCTGCCGGGGCCGTCCACAGCGGACGGCCCCGGGGGGGGGAGGGAGTTAGGCCCCCCCTTACCCACCCGCCGCCATTTTTTCCTCATAGACTTGCATTGCAATGCAAGTCTATGGGGAAAAAAATGGCGGCCGATCCAAAAATGTACGATTTTTGGGTCGGGATCGGACTCGATCCGGTCCGGGGGGCCTCCGATTTTGTCCGAACCGGTCCGGGACAAAATTGGAGGTCCCGATCCGGGTCCCGATCCGATCCGGGGGGTCCGTGCACACCCCTAATAATAATAATAATAATAATAATAATAATAATAATAATTTATTTCTTACCCGCCTCTCCGTTTGGATCGAGGCAGGGAACAACAACATCATAAAATACATAAAACTGATTAAAACATGACACACATTAAAACTGCATTAAAACATCCTAAAAACATCCTAAAAACATTCTAAAATTCCATTGGATATGCCCGCCAGAAGAGAACAGTCTTGTTGTTCACACCCTGACCATTACATACTTTCTGAAGTAAGAAGCTATTGCACTGCATTCTGAAAATATTCAGTGTCTAGCTTTTACAGTGTACTGGAGGAAATACCTTCCAAAGTGATGGAAAAAACACCTGGAAAGACTCTACAGCTCTCATAATTCAAACTTGTGCCTTGCATGGAAAGCATCATCAAAACACCTCTCTCAGCTGAGTGTAGAAAGCATGGTGGAATCTATGTCCCCATGATACTGTAAGAATGTATTTTAAATTATCTGTATCATGTCCCATTTTCTCTGATTTTTAGACTGCTTCGTGCTGTTGCTCTTGTTCAAACTGTTTGTGTTGTGTTTTTATCATTTTTATGGATTCTTATCATGAACCGCTTTGGATATTTTACTCGGAAAAGTGCCCTACAAATGTTTGAAATAAGTAAATAGTTTATCGTTGGTGTTCCTTTTCAGCATTATGTGTGCCTAGATTAAACAAAATGATATTTCAAAGGAAATGGCTGAACTATAGCAGAACCCTGTGACTCCAATAAACCTGAAGCAACATTTAGAGACCAATATGCAATTCAAAAATTGGACTAATTACTAACAGTGCTTGTAAAACAGGTCCTTGCTTTACTTTGATCTAGTATCAACACTTTACCAAATGAAAATTCCACTTTTTGACCCTAGTTGTATTTTCTTTCTGAACATGTGTTGGGTAGTTGGACAAAGTAAGGGAGTTGGGAGTTCTGAATTTTGGAAGACCTTGGAAAAATAGCCACAAACCTGAGGCCTTGTTGATTGCAGGTAGATTTAGTAAGAACTAGGTTGGAATGTCAGAATCTGTGCAAGCTTATCCCTGCACAGTTCCTATAGGAGTAGCTTGCTCACTCCTTTTCACCGCCTTGAAGCTGCTAGGCATCTCTGGGGAATTGATAAGGAGTTTAGAAAGATGGGGGGACCTTTGTGAGGGAGTCATTCAGATTGTGCCGTCATCTCAGTGGGCTGAGCAGTGCCACCCTGTTTGGACACAGGCATGATTTACAGGCCAGAGCCCCTGTCTGTCAAATGGCTTTGAACAGGCCTTTATAATGCAGGGGCAAAGGCAAGGAGCCTTTGCTAGGAACATCTTTCGACTCATGGAGTGAAATCTCTCCCTGTTTGGATCCATCACTGTTTGGGACTTTGAAAGCACTCTGCACATGGATTCTCTTCTATTTGGATTTTGGATTTCTAAGGACTGTGCCATGAAAAGTACTGTGAGACTTTTCATAGACTTGAGCTCATGTTTGCTATGGATTGTATGTCTGAGGCAAGCTCAGCATTCAGCAGGCTGGGTTTGACAATTGGACTTTTCCCTGCCAGGCTCAGGTGGCGGGTAGTTTCCTGGGCTGAAGCACAAGCATGGGATTCCTTATACCTGAGATGCTCCATTCTCCATATTGTGTGTTTGAGGTCAGCTCAGCATTCGGCAGGCTGGGATTTGACTGATGGGCTTTTCCTCTGCCAGACTCAGGTGGCAGGGAGTTCCTGGTGCTAAAGTTCATGCACGAGAGTTCTTGTGCCTGAGAGTTTTACCCACTCCATGATCTTGTTTAGTCTTTGGCCGGTTCCCTGAGTGTCAGTTTGCCAGCATGTGTGAATGCCGGAGGGAACGGGAATGTGACAATCAGATGAGCGTTTTATCGCACAGCACAACATATGAAAGGCTGAATGACTATTATGGGCCAAATACAATAACCATGTGGCAAATGAAATTGGACTGCTGAGTGAAAAAGAGTATAGATGGCTAATACATTGCTAACCTGTCTTTATGTCAGCAAGTTTATACCTTGTTCTCCAAATCTGTTCAAGATCACAGATTCAGGACTAAACACACAAACCACCTTTGGGGGTCTCTTTCCACCCAAAAACAGTTATTTCCTAAATAGAAAGCTTTTGATATATCCCTGTCTTGCCTAGAAATTAAAGAGTTTGCCCCTGTTCTCAAAAACATCATTACAGTGATTCAGAATAGCAAAGGAAAATTGAAAAAAAAGGTGTGCATAAAAAGAATCAGCAAGTGATAAAGGACTACACAAGAATATTAAGATCTGATTCAGAAATGAAGGGTTGGGACAGATTAAGTTAGTCACACCTTAATCCTATTGAAATCAATGGGGTTTAACTGGGTCACGACTAATGGAAGTCCCACTTATTTCAATGGGTCTACTCTAAGTATGATTAAGTGTGGAGCCATCACAGTGGCACTTTGATTAGTCATTACTCATTTGTACCATTGATTTCCATGTGAGTAAACCATGACTAACTTAGTCTGGATCCAACCCAGAATACTTAGCCCTCTCTGCTGCTTTTACTCGCAACACACCTGAATCTACACAGCTGGAGCATGGGATGTTCAGCTTAGATCGGGCTGTATGTCTTGTAATACAATGCAATGCAATGTCATACAAGTGTCATCTTAGTACAGTGGGACAGCTGTGTTGTAGCAGACCAGGTAGGATGCCTGGCACATATCTGTATTTGATACTGGACAACCCAGTCCATCTGACTTTTTGTGGTTTTGTTACATTTACCAGTGGAAATGGCAGCTTTTTATGCAAATCAGTCTTCCAGAAGGAGGTACCCACGATGAAGTTGACAAATCACCACCCTTGTTATATTATTGCCATAGTCCATAGACTTAGGTATGTGCAATTGGGTTGGCAGAAGTGGACTTCTCCATGCCAACCCCTGAAAATGCTACACGGGGGGTCAGGGGAACCTGCTGAATGGGGTGTGCAGGGGGAAGGGAAGGAAGGCACCTTCTGTGAGCAAACCCATTCTGCCCATTGAAGGCAGATCAGGGATTCAATCCCTTGTGTCTCTCCCTCCCTGAATACCAGAGATTTTTTAATTATTATTTTAATTTCATTTGAATTCAACTTTGAGAGTTAGATCCAGTATAGTATATCATCTGTTTCAATACATTGATATTTCATCATATATATCCTTCCACTTTATAAAATGTCCTTGCTTTGTTTTGACACTACATGGAGCCCCCTAACCCATATTCCCTCTTTTTCCCAACAAGCTAGGGCCAAAACAGATGGGAGTGAGGCACACAGCAGGTCAGTGATCAGATCTCCCAACTTTTTTGTTAACTTTAAAGCAAAGGGTCAACTCTCTCCCCATGTCATGTCCATAGGCGTGCACAAGGGGTATTCTGGGCGTGCCCAGGCACAGCTTAATGTCTCAAGCAATAAGCATCAAATTGAGAGGGGCGTTGAGTAGGGATCCAGGCGCAGTGGGAACGGTCCTCACTCACTAACCTGTCAGGCTTTCTACAACAGGTTAGCCGCTCTAACCATGGCTTAAAATCTTGTGTGACAGCATGGCTTGTGGTTAGTGCTAACACCAGAGAACCACAGTTTCGCTAACCACAGAGCCTGAAGTGTTGTCTGAAGAGGCCCAGTATAAATACCGTTATAAGTTCATTATCCTATAGATGTATTTTTCTTTCTTTTTATATTCCTTGTTCTGTTCTTTCTTCATTCTTTTTCCCTGTGGATTCTCATGAGTCTGTTTTTTATCATGTTACTAAAACCAGCAAAGAGTTGTGTGTGACACCTTAAAGAACAACACATTAACAACCTGTTAAGGAGCAATTCTATGCATTGTTTGGGCAGAAAAAAAGTTCTACAATTCCCAGCATTCCCAAGCCAGCCATGCTGGGAATTGTAAGGCTCTTTTCCCCTGTCTAAATAGGCACAGGATTATGCCCTTAGTCTTTAAGGTGTCACAAGATTCTGTAGTTCTTTTTCATGGTATTTGACAAATCTTTTGTATAACAAGGTTCAAGTGCATATTGTCACACACACATGCACACACACACACGCACTGGGGACCCAGTCGTAATGCACCCACTACATCTCATAGAAGAATAGTCCCACTTTTTGGTTAGGGATGTTTAAGGGATGTAAATTCCAATGCAAACTGATTTGATCGTGGATCAGAAGGAAATTATTCTTAAGATTTTGTACTTCTTTGAAGTTGTGATCAGTTCTTGGCTCAAAAAGTGTATCAGAATGTGTTTTAACAATGCATATTATATGATCAAATAATTACACTTTCAGTGCAGTCCTGCCCATGTCTACGCAGGTAAGTGTGCATAGAGTTGCAGCCTTAGGAATGTCTACATTTTAGATAAAATACAATTAGACTGCAATCCTATACTCATTTACCTGGGAGTAAGCCCCATTGAATTCCCTGGTACTTACTTCTGAATAGACACACAGAAATGTGTACTGTGTAAAAAAATATATTCAATACACACACACACACACTGTTTTGCAGAACAGACTTATGAATAAACACCCGCAAAACCAGCAAGGACCAGGGGGGAAATGAGTTACCCTGCCCATCCCTACCTTTTAGTATACATAGAACTATCCTGTATTTCCATATTTCTTTTCTACCTTATTGCTTCACTTCCACTAGCATTCACCATGCTTATTCATGCTTATAATCAGTGGTTAGCAAAAGCAAAGAGCAAGACTCATAATTTGCTTCACCTGGTTCAGCATAAGAACTGTTTCTGTCTGGCTTAATATTCTTTTTTCTTTCTTTTTTTTTAAGCCAAAGGCTTAACAATATAAACATTTTATTTAAGAGGGGAAGGGGGAATCTATCAAATCCGTCAAAGTTGAAATAACTTTCAAACTACAAAAATCTGACTTTAAGTAAATTTCACTGAACCACCAACGCGATCAAAGAGAGAACTTCGTGTTTTGTTTTGTTTTAAAGTAGAGAGTGGGCATTAATTAGCACTTTAACTAAAAATCAGATCTCCCATTTTATCTTTGCCTTTCTTAATTATTTTTCCCTGTTTCCCCTGCAGCTGTGCTTGCTATCACACTTTGTCACATCATCCGTCAACCAGCTACTGAAGCCAACTCCTCGCAACAAAGAGAGACGCTTGTGAGTTTATATTGCTGCCATAAATTTTTGGACAATAAACTTCTTTGCAAATAACCCCATAACTCCTGGATACACTGCACAAACCAGTTCATCAAATAACCTCCATGCTGGGATTTGTGGAATGTTCCATCTTGAGACAAAGCTGGAGATCAAAAAGTAAACATTAAAAAAAATCTTATAAAATATACTGGAAAGATCATGAATGTCACTGGGTGAACAGGGAAAACTCCACCTGCTGAAGAAGGGGGAAAGCCAGTTCCCCCCCCCCCCCTTCAAAATCTTCCAAGTGAAATCCTCCAAGTTTACGAAGCACATGAGCCAAGCAAAACCTTAATTATAGGCTGGTGGTTCCAATGGCAGCAGGAGGAGCAAGCCAGGGCTGCCCCAAGAAGGTTGGGGGTGGCTGCATGCATCCTACAGGCTGGAGAGCCACAGGTTCCTTACTGCTGACATTGCCTTGAATCACAGACCATCTGCAACCTCTGTACAATATAATGTGCTTATGCATTTAAAACACCATATGTCACACACTGGTAGTGCAGAGATGTTTATTGTTATGCTTGTTCAATTAGTGACACCCAATGATTTTCATGCCTGAGCAGGGATATGAACCCAGGCCTTTGCGGCCAGAGTCCAACACTGTAACCACTGCACCACACTGCCTCAGCAGGACTGCAAATACATGTAGTGGTGCAGATGTTCAGCCAATGAGTTAGACACCAAAATATTAATTTGGGCTTCAAATACAAGTTTGGAAGGGAATAACAATTCACAACAGACAGATATTTGAATCTTGACAGTGAAAAGTTGCCTCCAAAGATTTTATTTTCAATAACTGTCCTTTAAATTATTTACAGAGAATGTGCTGTAGAAGAGATCCAAATCAAATTCCTAAAAGCATGAGAAAAAAATGGGGCTGCTCCAATGTGTTTAAGAGCACAATCCTATGTATGACGAGAGGCAGGAATGTCCTATAACCACCAGCACACCTCAGCCTTGGCTTTTTCATGTCAATACATGCCTAGGATTGCACCCTAAATCATCTAGAGAGGACAGAAGGGTCCTGGAAAAAGGGAAGAGGAAACTCGGTTAAAAAAACAACATTTTTGTTCACTGGTATTGCTTGTAAAATAAATAAATAAATAAATAAATAAATAAATTTGTTATAAAATATGAATTTTCAGAAGATAGAATCTCAAAAGATAAGCAAGCGATTTATTGCACACTCATGATTGGCCACTCACAGAAGTTTTCGAGTCGATTTCATGACGGCGCCAACAACCAGGATATCTCCTGTGGAATCCTCTGGGAATCCCGGGATAAAAAGAAACACTTTTAAAGTGGTAGTATCTGGGAAACAGCTGGATCCTCTGCCACTAGATGACACTCTCTCAATAGAATTCAATGGGTCTGAACAGAGAGAGAAGTAGTCAATTCAAATACCTTATCGCCACCGCCTCCCGTCTAATGCAGCCCATAACAATCCCACCAAAGAACCAGGAAGCACAAAAGTCCTGGGTAAACAACATGATTTCCCTTAATATAGAAAAGCTCAATGTTTTTCAGCTTTGTGAAATTGCATATTGGTACTTGTAATATACCAAGAAATAAATGCTGAACTTGGTTGATTATTATTTTTAAAAATAAGCCCAAACTTCATGTTCTCAGTTTCAGTTGAGCTCAGTTAAAATCCGGGACAGGGTGGGGGTTGTAATGATTTTCTGTGGGATGACTAAACCCTATGCTGTTTACTACTGAAAGTTAACATTTATTGTAACCAATGAGATCCACGCATGGCAGAAAACTACAGGAACGAGGACAGCAGCGTGGAGATGTAGATACATAACAGAAACCCATTATAAATATCTGCTATTAAATGCAAGGAAGTGTATTTCAAAGCAAAAAAGAAAGAAAGTGCTCTTTAAAAATATTTTTTATGAGGCAGGGATTAAACTAATCAGTGTTGAGGATACTTCACAGAACCCAGCAAAGGAGGCTAAACTCAAGAACAAAGGCCAGCTCCCCTTTCTACAAGTCCAATATTTTTTGTTTCATCAGCACCATTGACAAAATTATATAATGTCTTAAAAGGTCAATCGATGTCTCAAGTGACCTCACCCAGCAAAGACTTTGGATAAAGAGGGAGGGAAATTTAGGGCTCGGACCAGCCAAAGTGAAACACTTTTACAAACCAGTTTTATATATATAATACTCGGAAATACGTCCCATTCTGTTCCTTGGGGCTTATTCTGAAATCCCTATGCATTGGATTGCAGTTGAAGGCGGTCAGGTGTCTAACTTTGCAGAGGACCGTCCTCTGTTTGAAGGCATCCTCTATTTGAAGGGCTGGCCAGTCCAAGTCCAATTTAAACACAAAGAACCACAAGAAAGGAGAACAGCAGGGACCTTGAAGCTGCCGATCAGCACCGTCACTGTCTGCCCCGTTATGGTGAGATGTATTATTGAAGTCATTATTTCTAGATCTCCATCTATACATATAAAGTAGCACTTTTTTTTCTTTCTTTTTTTGCAAATTGGCACCCTCTTTTGTGATGGTGCATTTCCTTTTTTTTTTTTTTTTTTGGCAAGGTCTAAGTGGCCACTCTATTTTTGGGGGGGGGGCAGGCGGGGTATTGCTAGTTTCACTGGAGAGATTTTAAACATGCACTTGCACTTAACTTTGACACTGAAATGAATTCTTGCTGGTTGTGCCCTTGTTTTGCTATATGTTCAAGAAATACAAAGAAGAACATTTTACACTTATGCTTGTATACATACACTAGTCTATTGTGAGCTTGATGCTGTCCATTGTTGGAAGGTTACTCTGCATTCCACAATAGAACATTATAGTTTTCTTTATTACAATTGGGAATTCAGCTGTGCTGGTAAATTACAGTTTAAGATGCTTGCCATTTAATTTAAAAAGAAGTTAGTCATGCAATAGAAATCTTTGTTAAATGTAGCGTATTTGCTAAATAACATATTTTCTCCATCTCGATGATGGAAAATAGACCCCGGTGTTTCCTGATTCAGTTCTAACCCCTTAAAATGTATTGGAATTTGTCTTTTTAAGTCATTTGGCTACAGTGAAGATCTGTTCACACATATATCATCTGACATTCCCAGTACTTAAATAACATTGGTTGTCTGGTTCAATAACCTATTTTTTTGTAAAACCAGTATTTGGAGCCAGATTTAAATGACCTGAATTTTATGATTCAGCATGACTTAAAATAATGGCTGTTGTAATTTAAAGGAAAATTATTAATTGGCAGGGGTGGGTAAAGAAATACGCAGACACAATGGTGAGTGAAGTGACTAACGAAGTATTTTTAAAAATGGATACATGTAGAAGTTTGGGGTTGAAAGTTAGTAAAATTCTACTATAAATAAATAGGTAAGAAGTAAGTGCCTTCCATTTAGCAGAGCCAACTGTATCCTGGTAAAATCTGTGTCTCTTTAAATTTCACATGCAATTCTTTTTTGTGCATGGAGTGGGGAGAGACTGAGTTTATTGTTTTCAGTGCATGCAATTTGCTTTTAAAATGTGCATTGTTTTGAAAATTGTGCCCCAGGATAATGTCCATGTTCTGTGAGGCTTGAGATGCTATGGACTCCATAGAAATCAATCTTTTCAGAGATTATCCTGCCTGGAACATCAGGCATCAGTCCACTGACTAATAACTCACATCTGTATCTTCTTCCCTACCAGCTTCAGGCCTAACTAAGACCCCCCTCTAGATGGATTCCATTTGATGCCTGTTCCTCCGATTATGCGCATCTTCTCGGAAGCGCTTTATCGTAAATGCTTGTATGCAGGAGGTAATTGAGCATTCAACAGGTGACCTTACCGGTTGTTTCAAATGCGCTTTACAAGTAGTTAATGCGGAGAATCGCTTGTTCACATAGTCAAAATGCGCTTTAACGGGCGGAACAAAATAAAACTTGCTATTTAACGCGCATTCGATAATGCGCATAATCGGAGAGAAAACGCGTCTCTACGCCCGATTTGCGATCCGTTCTTGTAGAGGTAAATTTTTAATGCGCCTTGAAAGAGCTTTAAATGCCTCTTGTAGAGGCAGCCTAAGACACAGCAGCTGAGGCATTGTTAGCTCCGCAAAAGATCAGTTCTCTGCCCCCCATCTGCAAAACACTGGGATCACATTGGCTGACCTTGTAGGGCTGTTGTAAAAGAGGATTAAACAAAATAGAGCACATTATATTGCCAGGCATTTTCAGTATATTGACTAAAGGTGCAATGCTATGTATGTTTAGACAACAACAACAAAAAGGCTTACCACTTCCGGCATTCCTCAGCTGGCCATGCTGGGTGGGGAATGCTGGGAGTTGTAGGACTTTTGTAGGAATAAACATAGATAGGATTCCACCCTTAACTACTCAATCCTCCTACAGATCTCAACCCATATTCCTGGATCTGATGAATGGTGCCTCTGATGAGGCAAGGGTATAAAATTACAGGCTTGTTCTCAGCTGAATAGTGATGGAAAAAACTTTCAGTTATGCAGCCACTTCTGTTCATTTCAGCATCATGGCGAGGTTCATAGCTCAGCACCACAGAGAACAGCCTATCACCTGCCAAACTGATTCAAAGCCTGAGTTTTAACTCATTTCTTATCCCCTGATTTTGATTGTTTTGATTGTTTGATTATTATTTATTTATGAACCGTCTTTCCATCATCCTCATCATCCTCATCATATCATCCTTATCATCATAAAAATCCAGGGACGGGGGGAGTGGCCTAACGAGAATGGAGTGAAGTTGGAAATCTCTCGCTCTCTCATGGAAGCATTGGTCTAAACATATAATCCCTGTCTTGGAGATGACGGATTGTAAATTAACAACTTGATATCTGGTTCGGAAGTGTTGCTGTGTCTTCTGAGTGAAAGAGAAAGTAAAGCGGATCGGGATTACTGGCAGGCGGCCAGAGGCTGATAATTGAGACTTTTATTACTCCGGCTAACGAGCTAAGTCTGGCAGATAAGGCTGTGGGGGGAGGCTGAAGTAATTAATTGAAGCTGGGTGAAGAGAGGATTTCAGTGCCCCCAGCCGAGCGTGTGAGAAGTTGAAATATATTTGTCCGATAAGAGCCGAAGATTTAAGAGTGTGGCTGTTAAGATCTATGTGGAGGGGCACGGATTTATAAGTGTAGCCTGATGAAAAAAAGAATAACAGGTGATAAATCAAGTGCCCCCAGCTGGATCAGGCAGCCGAAAAAGCATCCTTCAGATAAAAGCTGGGAATGGTTAGCGAGAGTAATGGCCGATCGTGACGAGAAGGCAGCTCCGCTTCTTTCCGGAAGTAGGAATTCTAAAACTGGCAGCAAGCCAGGTACTATCCCCAAAACGTTCAAAGGAAGTCAATCATGGTCACCAGGAGAACTAATGGATAGCTTTCGGAAGATATTAGATGAAGCTTTGGCAAAGCAGGAGGAGAGAATAAAGGGCCAAATTCTGGACTCGCAGATTGAGGTTTTGACAGGCTTCCAAACTGTGGTGGAGAGAATGACTGAATTGGAGAAGGACAATGAGCAAATCAAGGAAACTACTAAGCAGCAGGGAGAGCAAATGCAAGGGATGGACTTGCGTTTAATTGCCTTGGAGGATAGAGATAAAAGAGCAAATATTCGGATTAGATCCTTTAAGGAGCAAGAGGGGGAGAACCCAAAGGCTTTGAGAGATATAATATTGGCATGGATCAGAGAATTGGACCCCCAGGAAGAGTGGGAGATGGCTGACATTGAGAAGATCCATAGAGTGGGCCATAAAAAGAAAGGAATGCTTCCAAGGGATATAATTGTCAAATTTGCCAACTATTACAAGAAAGAAAAGTTAATGCAAGCAATTAGACGTCTTGGACAACCGATGCTACAAGCAACACCAATCGAGGTTTATCATGATTTATGCCCTCAGACGGTCCAGTGGCGGAAGAGCATTAGACTGTGTACAGTTACCCTGCGGAAGAAGGCGATAACATATAACTGGGGATATCCAGTTTTTTTGAGATTCATGTGGCTAGGGAAATAACACAGAATAACTTTATGTGAGCAGGGGATGGAGCTTCTGGAGAAATTGGGATTGGTTGACGCAACTGGCGATGGAGAAACAAGGGCAGAGGGAGGAGCTGCAGGAGGAAGTAGTCAATAAAGAACTATGTTTGAACAGGGATAAAGAAGAGATTATAAGGGAGGGGAAGGTCAGCTGTTACTCCGGGATTGTAGGGTCGCTTCTCCCCCCCTGAAGAGTTCTAAAAATAATTGGGGCCATTGCCCAGGAGGGTCTGGTGAGGAAGGGGGTGAAGTTTGGGGTAAGTGGGGGGGGAGGGTAAGGGAGGGGGGTATTTGTATCACAGGGGGAGACCAAAATAGAACTTTGTGTGAGGTATGATGGAAAATAAATTAAGGGCGGCAACTTTAAATGTTAAAGGGCTAGGAACTGTTATAAAAAGGAAGAGAATAGAAGCATTATTTAAAAAAGAAAAAGCAGATGTCTTTTTTGCAGGAAACTCATCAATCAAAGGAGGGTACAAATGAGCTTCGGATGAGGGATGTGGGCGTTTATGAGAAAGCTTTTGGTACTTCCAAAGCGAGAGGTGTAATGACAATAATTTCAAAAAAATGTGGTATTAATGTTCAAAGAGTGAAGAAAGATAAATTGGGTAGATTTCTGATAATTTTCTGTATGGTAGGGGAGGAGGAATATATATTGATTAATGTATATGCTCCTAATGGGAAACAAATGGAATTCTTCGATGAAGTTTTTAATGCGGTGGGAGAAATGGGGAAAAAGAATATTGTAGTGGCAGGAGATTTTAATATGGTATTAGATAAAGGAAAGGATAAGGATAATATATTAAAATATCTTAAGATTGGTGGGAAGATGAGTTTAAGCAAATTAATGGATGGAAAAGAGCTAATGGATGTTTGGAGGGTTTTAAAAGGAGAACAAAGGAAATATACTTTCTTCTCACCAAGGTTTAAGAGTTATTCCAGGATAGATTTTATATTTGTGTCAAAAAATATGTTATCTAAAATTATAGAATGTGCTATAGGGGTGATTAAAGTCTCCGATCATGCATTAATGGCAGCGGATATTAAAATGAAGAAGGATTATAGAGAAGCAAAGAGATGGAGAATGGATACAAGGATTTTAAATAATAAGATTATTGTTGAAAAAATAAAAACAGAAATGCAGATAATATGAGAAATCAATGAAGTAGAGCAAAACTCTCAAGGGATGATATGGGATACTATGAAGGCTGTAGTAAGAGGGATTTGTATTAGGGAAAGGTGCACCCTAAGAAAACAACAGGAAGCACAAAAAAAAAAAGATAGAAAAGGAAGTAAGGGAACTAGAGGAAAAATTCAGAGAGACAAAAGATAGACGCCTATATGCCCAAATTCAAGCTAAGAAGAAGGAATTAGAGAAAGAAGAGTTAGAACAGGTTCAAAGGAATTTGCTATATTTGAAGAGCGATTTTTTTGAATATAGCAATAAAAATTCTAGGATGCTGGCCAGGTCCACTCAGTCAAAAAAGGCTAAGAACACGATAGGGACAATTAAAGATAAGACAGGGAAAAGATGTAATTTAATGAAGGATAAATTAAATATATTTCAGGAATTTAACAGTGAATTATATGCATCAGATATGGGTCCACAGGTTAAGGTAGGGGAATATGTAGAGAGGAATTGGAAAATAAGATTACAGAGACAAGACAGGGATTATATGGAAGGTTTGGTTACAGAAAAAGAAATAGAAGGAATTGTAGATAAATTAAAAGGAGGGAAATCTCCGAGGATAGATGGTTTGGGGCTGGAATATTATAAGACATTTAGAGCAATATTAATACCGAAATTGAAAAAGCTATTTAATAGTATAATAGAAGGAGGAAAGACCCCGCCATCATGGGACCATTCTTTGATTATATTAATCCCGAAACCAGATAAGGATTTGACGGATCCAGCTTCTTATAGACCAATTTCGTTAATAAATCAAGATCCAAAAAATTTTACGGCAATAATGGCAAAAAGAATGAGTACATTTATAAATAAATATATTAAAAAAGATCAATGTGGATTTATTGCAGGAAGGCAAATGCCTAATTTAATTGGAAGAGTTTTAAATATAATTAATATTATTTAAAAAAGGAATTTAAAAGCAGTATTGTTAGCACTAGATATATTCAAAGCCTTTGATTGTGTGGAATGGCCAGCACTTAAAAAAAAATATTAAAAATTTTGGGTTTGGAGATAAATTTATAGGAGTGATAGATCAGTTATATAAAAATAATAAAGCAGAAATTATAGTTAATGATGGGTTAACGCAACAGATTACTTTAGCCCGAGGAACTAGACAAGGATGCCCACTTTCACCGATTTTATTTGCAATAGTGTTAGAAATTTTGGCGAATGTTATAAGGGAGGATGTAAGATTAAAAGGGATAGGTGGGAAAGAAAAGATCAAAATGAATATGTTTGCGGACGATACATTATTGACGTTAGAAATTCTCCAGGTTTCAGTCAGAAAAAGTCAGAACTCCAAATGAGCTATCCAAGCTTCACCCACCTTGCATTTTCAACAAAACATGGGCCCTTTGTGTAAGCTGCGTTTGTCATTCAAGCTAGGAACAGTGCAATCCTAGACATGTCTATTCAGAAGTGCATCCCACTGGAGTTTATTCTCAGGAAGTGGATATAATTGTAGGCTAACATTGCAATGCCACACACATGGACCTGGGAGCAACTTCCATTAATCTCAGTGGGACTTGCTTCTGAATAGACACGCATAGGATTTTGCTGTACGCGGTTTTATTTTTCTTCATCAGAGATTTTTTTTCTACATTTTAATGTTATTTTTTGATGTTATTTTACTTATTATTTCACATTTTAATATTGCCTTGTGTATTTTTTTATAAGCTATGTATTGATAGGTAGCTATGTGAAATAATAATATAAATAATAATAACTGGCCATGGAAGTCAAAGAACTATGGCAACGGGAAAAGGTCACAATTATTCCATTAGTCACATTAGTCACTGACATCACATCAGAAAATTATACAGAAAACCTTCAGAAACTGGGCCTACCAAAATACACCCACACCAACATCCAGAAAGCAGTCATACTTAAAACATGCTAAATTGTCAGGAAATTCCTGAATCTGTAAAAGACAGCATGATTTGGCACAGCCCATCATGTCTGTCTAGAAAAACTACCACGAACGAGAAAGAGACATATAATAATAATAATAATAATAATAATAATAATAATAATAATAACAATAATATAACTTGCAAGAAAATACATTTAGAAATGTTACGTTATTGTAATTTTTTTCATGCAATTTTGAAAAATTGCAGTTTAATGTGGAAACTGAATAGAATGGACTTATGAACGAAGGTATGCAAAATTCTCATGAATTAGAGACATTCCTTGTTTTTACTGTCGTTAATACATTAAGCCATTCTGGTTTTCACTAGAATAGATTCCTTATTCCAATCTCATGTGCTCCGGGTAGCTTTGGCAACCCCTTCCCTGCCTTTTTTTAAAATATGCATTTGGAAAGAGTCAGAAAATGGTCAAGTACAAACTCCTTTGTAGTGTCAAAACAAATGCAAGGCTAGTGACATGCGAACCACGGAGATCTGACTGGAAGATATGCACTACATATTCACATATGGCCATTCTGGCATTATACACATGCAAGAGTTTGGTCATTTTCTGGCAAGTTCCCAGCTGTGAAACATCTTCTCAGAAGAGATCTTCTGTTATCTTCCCTTTTAACATTTTTTTAAATGTTCTTAGCAAAAGAGATTGATTTACATCAGTTTCAAAAAGGAAATACAGCGCCCTCTAGCCACCGTCTTTCAGAAGAGTTTTTTAATCCTGACATTTTAGTGTTTTACTTTTTACAATGTGGGACTTTCATTTATGTAGCAGTAAAACTGTACTCTAAACATCAATGATAAATCTGCTTCATGGTTATTGGGCTTCTAATTATCTTGGCTACTCAGAACAGAGGGAAAGCAAATTGTCCAGGATACCCAGTGCATCTCAAGCACACAAACACAACACAAACACACCAAGCGTGATGAGGTCTGTAACCTTTAATCAGTTAATTGGGGCAATAGCCACAGTTTAAGATTTGACTCTTGATTAATTGGTGGGGATGACAGGAAGCAAAACCTTTGGGATGGGATTAACAAAGAGCATTGTCACACTGGTTCTTGGGAGTAGTGTGTGTGCGTGTGTCCCACTAAATATGCTTTTTATTCCCAATTTGTATCCAATGCTAGTCTTTATTGGGCTCCAGTAAGCATTAGTCTATGTCCGATGGAAAGCAGTGATATGGCCTGGATCACAACTAATGACTGAAACAGACCTAATGCAAGCCCTGGGTAAAATCCTTGCCTGTGTACGTTTTCTATGTATGCCCTATCCCATTTAAATATGCAAACGATTTGCACCAGCCCATTTATGTATAGCATTAGCATGCCAATGACTGGTGACCCAAGCAGGCGTAATGCTGTGCATGATGAGCTCTACGCATAATGCACCAGCACATGTGGTATGTCACACGTAAATTTATTAGGGGGACTCTGAGGAATGGCAGGAAGAGGGTGTGTGTGAAAGACAGCTTCTGCCTGCCGTCTTTGGAATATGGTTATCTGGATCTGACCCTATGAATTTATTTTCCTCCAGCTTTTCTCCAAGGTGTTCAGAACAGTACAAATGGGGTTTCCTCTGATGTTAGGATGGGAAGACTGTGGAAAATAGAGTGTTGAGGAGATGATATTGAAAGAATAATAGAAAATTGGGTAAGAAAAAGATGTTCACAGGCATGGAAAGGTTAGATTAGAAAATGATATGCCAAGGGAAGGTTTAATGTTATCATTGGCATTTAAAAGAAAGTTCATGGCTACAATTCTATACAAGTGTATATTTTGGAGATAGGGTTCAGCACCTTGGATAGATCCTCTAGAATTCTGGCTGATTCTGATTGAAACCCAGCATGGATTCAAAGCCCCACTGACTTTGGGGCCACAAGCCTCTGAGGGTTGTTGCCAATATACATGTAGCACCCTTGAAAACGAGCTCTCAAGTACTGGATAGTCCTTATCATTTAAAACAAGCATGAGGGCAAAAGGTAATTTCCATTTCAGATGAGTTAATACCCACTTAGGTAATGTCTGGGTGTCTGATGATTTCTCCAGCAATCAGAGCGTATTTTGGGGTGACTGGCACACTGACATGGTGGAGTGCTGCAACCTAATCAGGGGTGGGCAGAAGGTCGATTTCTAGATGGTTTGGACTTCAACTTCCAGAAGCCTCTGCCAGCATGACCAGTGGGCAGGAATGCTGAGAGTTGAAGTCCAAAACATGTAGATATCTACCTTCTGCTCACTTCTGGTCTGAAGTGAGTTGAATGCTTTGCCTCTTGTCCAAGGGTACTAGAATAATAAAAATGAAAGGCGTGGGTATGGGGGACAGGAAAGGAGAACTGGTGGCTGCAAACCTCAGTGATAACAAGCACTTCTACTGTGATTGAAGTACTTCCTGTTTTGCTTCTGGGTTTGTGGCTACCATCACTGGGGATATCCAAGGGCAATTACAGGGCAGCCTTCTCCGATATGAAACTGGGTTTGGTTACAGCTTCCTGAGGACTCTGAGAGTCTCAACTTAGGAAAATGCTGGCTTCATCATACTCTGGTTATAGTCAAACATCCTCAGATGAAGCTGAAAATATGCCGGGCCTTGTGTCCAATCCAGAGTGTTCATCATAACCTTTCTGCCAATTTTTACCCAGTCTGCCTCACTCAACTGCTCTAGCCACACCAAGGCGAGAGCCACTGACATAGTTGAGTGCTGTGGGCTGCTTGATGCGGACACTTTTGCAGGTGGCTCTCTCTCTTCTGGCAGAGAAGCAAAAGGCACAACGTTTAAATAGCTACCAAGGAAATCTTGGTTCAGGAAGAAACGGCCATGCCATTGAGCCTTCAAAGTTACAGTGACCTCAGCAGCTTTAAGCTCTGTGCCGATAATAAACATCCTGGATACATTTGTCTTTGCTACAAAAACCCTTTTCTGGCTTTAAATGAGTGGGTGTCAGTGGTTAGTTTTGAAACGACAACTCATTTTATGGAATTTTATCCCAGACTTTCAAAACTGTTTCTCTGCTCTTGGAACTCTGTCCCTATTACAGATACATCATGTGCTTCCTAGTTTGAATATAATTGTAAATTGATAGTTGTCATGGAATACAGAAGAGTTGATGCATATAGCCTCATTTTGTGTATAAGAAACCATGTCATGGCTCCCTCCTAATCAAATAAAAACTAGACAGTGAAAGTTTGTGGCTACCATCACTAGCTATTTATTTATTTATTACATTTCTTCTTGCCCTTTATCCAAGGATTTTTTTAAAAAAACTTTGCTTCCAAACAGTACAGTATTGTCATCATGACATTGTGAAGTATGCCTTGCACAAAACTGGAAACCTCAAAACAATATATGGTTGGGGAAATATGTTTTGGGCCTGGTGTTCTTCAGAAGTTTTAGATTACAACTCCCATCAGCCCCACTAGGCAAGGATCATGAGAGTGTTAGCCCAAAACATCTGGAGGACACCAGGTTGCCTACTCCTGGGTTAGAATGTCAGTCCCCCTCCACAAGGATTCGCTTTTGCGCCTGGTTAAGTGATTATGCGCTTCATCCCTGAAGCACATTTACCCCTAATACCTCTGCATGAGAGGCAGGCAGGGAGAGGGGAGGGGGGAGGCAAGACCCCCGGAGGCAGGAGCCGATCTCGGCCGGGGAGCAGCGGAGGGGGCAGCGAGAGTCCTCCGCCGGCCTTTCTCTCTGCAAAGGCAAGAAACCGGGGGTGGGGGGCGCTCAGGGGAGCCGGGAGGAGTTGTCACTGCCGGAGGGAGAGAAGTCTGTCGAGGGACGTGGGCGGGCGAGGAAGGCAAAAGACGGAGCCAGAGGAGCCGGCTAGGGAAGCCAGGAGCCGAGCAGGGGAGCGAGCAGCAGCAGCAGCACATCCCGCCGCAAAATAAAACTCACTATTTAACGCACATTTGATAATGCGCACAATCGGAGGGATAGCGTGCCTCTACGCCCGATTTGCGCTCCCTCCTTGTAGAGGTAATTTTCTTAAAGCGCCTTGAAAGAGCTTTAAACCTCTCTTGTAGAGGCAGCCTCAGGCAAAAAAAGATACAAGAGTTGCAGAATCTTAGCTCCACAGACCAAATCCAGCTGACCCGCAATTCGTTTCCAGTAGGGATGTGCAGGGCCAGGAAAATCAGATTGGAATCAGTATCGGGACTTCCCATTTTGAGCTGATACATATCGGGAAAAATTGGACGTCCTTCATATCGCTTCGGATCTGTTTCCAATATGAAAATCCGACCTCCGATTTTAATCGGATGCCATTTTGGGATGATTTTCCCCATAGCCTTCTACTGCTGTTAAGAAATGCCTATAACTTTATTATTTTTAAAGATAGAAGTATGAAACTTGGCCACATGGCAGATGGGTTTAAGATACCTCTGTGTGAGAAATTTCAGAGAGATAGGTGCAGGCATTTTGTGACTATATATTTTTTTACTATTGAACCAGGAATGCCTATAACTTTTTTTATTTTTGAAGATCCACACATGAAACATGGAAACATTGCAGGTGGTATGTTGCTATTCATGTGTGTGAAATTTCTGAAACATAAGTGCTTGCCTTTGGTGGCAAGGAATTTTTGAAAAATGGGTTGCAGTGGGGGAAAGGCAGTTAGGCCTTCTACTTTTTTTTTATATAGATAGAACCTTGAAACTTGGCCATATTAGAGATGACATGTAGTTACTGATGTGTGAGAAATTTCAGAAACATAGGTTCAAGCGTGTCCTAGCAATATATTTTTGTAAAAATGAGGGAAAAAATGCATGTAACTTTTTTATTTTTAAAGATAGAAGCATGAAACTTGGCCACATGGCAGACGGGTTTGAGGTACTTATGTGTGAGAAATTTCAGAAAGAGAGTTGCAGGCAATTTGTGGCTATAATTTTTTTACTATTGAACTAGGAATGCCTATAACTTTTTATTTTTGAAGATCCACACATGAAACTTGGAAACATTGCACATGGTATGTTGCTACTCATGTGTGTGAAATTTCAGAAACAGGTGCTTGCCTTTGGTGGCAAGGAATTTTTGAAAAACGGGTTGCAGTGGGGGAAAGACAGTTATGCCTTCTATTTTTTTATTTTTAAAGATAGAACCTTGAAACTTGGCCACATTAGAGATGACATGTAGTTACTGATGTGTGAGAAATTTCAGAAACATAGGTTCAAGCGTGTAGTAGCAAGGTATTTTTGTAAAAATGAGGAAAGAAACGCATTTAACTTTTTTATTTTTAAAAGCATGTAACTTGGCCACATGGCAGATGGGTTTGAGGTACGTATGCATGAGAAATTTCAGAAAGATAGGTGCATGCATTTTGTGGCTATGAATTTTTTACTTTAAAAGTTCCAAAAGTTTCAAAACAGTGGGTTTGACAGCTGTCAAAGAGCACCTCCTCCCCTATCTTCTCCCCCCTAATGTGGCCAAGTTTCAAGGTTCTGTCTTTAAAAAAAATTATAAAAGAGAGAGAAGGGAAGAACATTTTTGCATGCAGATTCAGCAATTAAATTGAAAGAAAAACAACTGATAAAGATAGGGAAGTCGGGAAATTCACTCACTATTTTGTTTCATTTTTTATTAGTCTTATTTTGATAAAGCATTAAGAAGACGTAGATATTTTTGTTTGTTGGAGAAATTTGGAAGTCCATTTTAATGTTGTATGTTGTACGTTGTATTGTTGTAATGTTTGTATTTTATCTTTGTTTGAAAAATAAAAAGTTTTAAAACAGAATCATACTGACAACATGCTGCAAAAATTGCATTTCAATATGCTTGAACTCAGTAATGAAGCATTCTACCATAAGACTACAGTGGTCACTTACACATAGCCAAAACAGAGGAAGTACATCACCAAAAAAGAGTAGGAAAGGATATAGATTTCTATAAAAAAAATTGTATAAAATTTGCATATGCTAATTTACACCTAAAGTTGCAAATATAGAAATAATTACTATACTTGAAACAGGACTATAGTACATCTCGCCATAGAGGGGAAGGATATGACCTGCTCAGTCTGCTGTCTGGGTACTAACTGTTGATGGGCAACTTCTCAGACCCTGCTCTCTCTTATTTAGCTTATTTAACTTCAAACCAAACTTGGACTGGATTTGGACTTCAAATAGAGGACTGTCCTCTGTAAAGTAGGACACACAGCCATTCCAGTGCTATTCTTACTCAGTACACACATTTGAAAGGTAACCTTTATCAGATTTAAAAATAATGTATTCCTTTAATTTTAGCAGTAGTGCGGGTCGGCGGCAGGGAAGGACGCAGGTAAAGAGTGCGAGTGGGGGAGGGAAGGGAGGGAGGGAGGGGTCCCCAGGAGTCCCCCCCTTACCTGTGGCCTTCCCCGCCCCCGCTGCCCTGTACTACTGCTAAACAGGCTTTCCAGCCTGTTCGTCAGTACAGAGCCGCGCCGAGTGATGATGACATCACTCACCGCTTCTCTGTACTGACGAACAGGCCGGAAAGCCTGTTTAGCTGTAGTACAGGGTGGCGGGGGTGGCGGGGAAGGCCGCAGGTTAGGAGCGTGAGTGGGGGAAGGGAGGGAGGGAGGGGTCCCCAGGGGTCCCCACTTACCTGCGGCCTTCCCCGCTGCCCTCCGCTGCTTCTGGACTGCTGGACCCGGCGCATCATCACTCTGCTGAGAACTAGGCCGCAAAGCCTAGTTCTCAGTAGTCTGAAAGCAGCAGAGGGCAGCGGGGAAGGCCGCAGGTAAGAAGTGTGAGTGGGGGGGGGAAGGGAGGGCTGGCCCTTAACTAGCAGTAAGAAAATCCGATATATCCGATAGTTATCGGACATATGGATTTCAGATCCGATCAGATAGGGCCTCCTTAGGAAAGTATCATTAGCTTTAATTGGATGTCTGATAACGACTTTATCGGATCGTTATCAGACATCGGAACAACATGATACACATCCCTAGTGTAAACCATGTGAACATATGAACATGCTTCCAACGTTTTCTGAAGGGACCATCTTATTACTTGCCAAGTTCAAATCTTCTTTGTTTCCAAGATCTCACACAAGGAGCAAAAGGATTGTAACGAGCCAACAAATATATACCAGACCAAAAACATAAAAAAAATCATCACAAGTAAGTCAGTTGCATGACTTTCCCCAAGTTACAGAAACTGGTCTTGGAGTGACTGCTTCCGTATATTCTTATCATGTTGGTGAAACAAAAAACTTTCCTGTGAAGCATCACTGTGTTGAAGCTGTGTTAAAACAAAGTAAAACAAAAAATATGTTTCCGATAAAGACACCCCTTGGACTTAAAAGACTGTGGGGAAAGGAAACCACAAATGAAAAAGAAAGGGGGCGGCACAGGAAAATCAGTGAGAATGAAAATTAAAAAGAACAGAAAGAAATACCCAGTAAGTCCTGGAGAAACCATTCCTTATACGCATTATTCCTATCACAATAAAGAGCTTGCGGCATCCTAAATTCCAAATAAACAGCTAACTTCTGTGACATGGAAATGCTCTTAGAATTAGGCCTTGTTCCACATTGGGCCTTTGATATGATTATATCCTAATGTGCAGGCCAAGACAGAAGCAAAACTTTTGAAGGCAACCATAAGAGCTACCATCACTGCTGGAATACTTAACTTTTATTACCTTTACCGCTAAAATTAGATAAGACTGCCGGCCTCATTTACAAAAGACAGTTCTAACGTTCATTATTTTATGAAGTGAAATACAAGCAATACTTTCAGATGAGCAGCAAAGCATTGCCCGCTGCAGATTCTAATAAATACCTCTTCCTTTCATGTTCAAGGTTCAAAGGTTTGCAGGTCTGGAAAGCTTGATGGAGGACCAAGGGCAAGCCAGGTTCAATTAATTAAAACACATCTTAGCTCGTGGCTTGTAAAATATGTGCTCAAGCACCCTGCAGAAGATGATAACTTCACCATGCAAAGTCTCCAGACAAAGATTTTATTATGTGCCGACCCTGCAATGTGGCAGGAAGAGAATGTGGCATTATATTTGGCTCGGAAAACCTAGGTGAGCGAGTGAAATGGAGTAGCAAATCCATTCATAATCTTGGATCTCAACCAGCAAGGTTTTTAATCAATCGCTGAATTATTGTAGAAAGAAAGTAATCTGCATTTTTACATTGCATACTGAACAGTTGCACTAGGATCAGTCTATATCCGGTCCTTGTTACCTTCACGTGCATTCTATCTTATGTCTGTTCCAATTATTCCCATATCATTCTGCAAACGGCTTTTTAAAAAAGGCATGAAAATTCTCATTTATTTTCATATGCAACTTTCCGTAACATACACATTTTGCATGCCTTGTTCCTTAAGGTATGCAATTTTCTACATATATATGCATTTTAATACAAATTTCCCATTTTAAATTACAAAATTACCAAAAACTAAATCACACAATGCAGGCCAAGCAAAATTTCACAGCATTCCTAAATTGCACTCAAAAGCCCCAAAAGGATGGGCAGGAAGAGAATGAAAGAGAACAATGCTATTTTTCACCTTTGGCTTTACAAAGAAGCTCAGGTGTAATTAATTGATTGTTGTTATTCAGTGGAGAACTTCATCCCCTAGTTATAGTGAGATAGACAAGGGTTCCTGAATCTCATAAGGAACTTATATGTGGGTATAGGTCCAAGAGCAAAGAGAAAGACTTAGAATTAGGGTTTCAATTGTATAAAAGAATAAGCAGGAAAGAGAACTAGTGTTTGGTTCACATTTCTCTTTTGGTATAAACTCCACACACACACACACACAATATAGACCTCCTAACCCTCACTTTATATGTGTCCAGGGCAGACATATGCATAGCTACATTATAATATCTAACTTGGTCAATGAAGAAGTAAAAACCAGAAGAATTATAAATTTGTTTTTTAAACTCCTGTAGTATAACCACCAAGTTGTTCTGAATTTAGTAATGTTTGCCCTTGTTAAAATGCCTTGCGTTGTTCCTGCATTGAACAAACAGGGGGAAAAAACATATAATTTTACTCTATGGAATGCACTGGTATGGCTTTCAAGAAACATGGTATTTTTTGGCTGTTAAAGTGGTTATCCATCTGTTTATATTTCACACACACACACACACACAGTGACCTTGTATTCCTCCATGTAAGAAACAGCAATGCCAGTTCAGGAGAAAGAAAGGGGCTCTGGTTTTTGTCCTGTACAGCCTGGCATATAGGTTAGTTTGCTTGGCAGTTTTGTTTTGCTTACTTCGTTCCCCCCCACCCCTTGCCTTAATTATGACTATCAAATGAAACTTTCTGTGACCCCCATGGAGAACCATTGGTGTCAGAGAGACTCCATGTCGCCCATATTCCAGTTGTTGGGTCCAATGTACACATGCCACACATCTAACTTGACCCATTGAAATGCCATTGATTGTAAGCTGTAGTGAGTCAGAGACTGACAATTCTTGATATACATGCCTGAGCTTCTCTGGCTCAGGGCATTTGTATATGTAATATCCCATGAGTTTCTTAATTGTTTTTTTGCTACCAGTAGTGGCTGGTGCTTATTGGGGCTGGCAAGGCAGAGGACAGGGCAGGTAGTCAATATTCTGCTGAGATTGTCAGAGGAGGGCAGGAGAATATCATGTGTGGTCACTGGCAGCTGCATCTGTACATTGGAGCAAAAGTACTGAGGGGGTGTCTGGCGCATTGGTGCTCTGAGCCCCCAAAACCATGTGCTTGCGCTCCTGGGGGTTGTCGCTACACCAAGGAGTGAGCGTGGGGTTTGTATCTATGGGAGGGGAAGCAGGACCCGCTGCTGCCGCCCCATGCGCCGCCACTCTGCTGCGCCCCTGCATGAGTGCCGCTGCACGTCAGTGCATCCCTCCCCAGTTCCTCCCTTACCTTGTGTAGCTTTCAAGCGGTACTCCTTCCCCCCACACTGGAGGAGGCACGGCGGTATTCCATTGGCCATTCAGCTCGCTGGCCCACCCCCCCATCCAGGCCGATGGCAACAGACACCGATGCATCGACGTCACCTTTCTCTACAGAAAAAAGTCGGGGTAAGTCTCTGAGTTATTTAGTTTGGAGCATCGGGGGAAAGCCCTGGGATGGCTCCACAATGGTTGCTGCGTCATATAAATGACACAGTGCCACTGCAGAACTACCCCGGGGCTTTCCCGTCATATAGATAGCCCCTTGGTTGCAGGGGATTCCTCTGCCAGAAGTGAGTGGGGGAGAGGCAGAGGGTCGCTGCTCCACTTGCCCCAAATATAGAGCCACCTCCAACAGCTACTCATCTAGGCTTAGAAAAAGAGTGTGTTTTCCATTGGTTTTTTTTAATGAATTGCATTTTTAATGAATTGCATTTCTCAAGAAACCAAAGGACAAATGAACAAGTGAATCACTCTTCCTCAGCTCACATTTCTGGGGCAATACTGACAAGGAATTTGCAGAAGTTGAAATGTGCAACACAGAAAGAGCTTGCATATTAATACTTTTTGAAACATATGCTTGAAAGGGTTAATTACATCTGTAAGCTAAGGATTGTTGCTGTTTAGGAACAGAGTGTAGAAAGACAATTCAGTTTGAAGTGATTATGTTTCAGGACATACTTAAAGAGTCAAGAGCCACTTGACTTGCAACCTGCTCTTGTTTTGCAATGCATGCTTGTCTAGGCTACAGTCATTTCAACTAAGACCTTTATCACACGTACCATTTTTCCCCTGGATTGCTTTTGCTGGTTCCCCCTCCATTTCCTATGTGAATCTAGCATTTTGAATCACATGGGGTTGGTTTTGCTCCGATACCTCAGCTCAGCCTGTTGAATTTGCCTGAAACAGACTTTGCCCGTTCAGGGTTAAATCAAAACAGAAACTAAAAACGGAGCACTCAGGGTGTGAGAACAGCGCGAGGGGGACAACGTCATGCAAGTCCCGTGCTGAAGAAGTGGATCAACGTTGCGGTAAGTGTGTTTAAAACCGCGCTTGTGATAACGGCCTAAGCGCTATTTAAGGTCTGCATCGATACAGTGGCTTGAGGAGGGGAAAAAATCAGGTAGATTTTCTCACTGAATTGCATAGGGGCATTTTAGATGGTCTAAGCATCTTTTATTTTCTTACCATTTCTGTCCTACACAAGAGATCACTGGGTGGGGGAAAATTTAAATTCACCCCCTTTCCAGTGATTGTGGGAAAGATCACTGGGGTAGAGTCAGGCTACTTCAGGGTCATTGTAGGGAGGAGGAGGCTTTCACCATTTCTCCCATCCAGTGACCCAACCAGTATAGCAGCCATTGTGGCCAGGCTTAACAGTTAAAATGTTTTAAAGTGTTTTAGCATCATCTGTTTCATGTTTATGGTTTTACATTTTGTATATTGTCTTTTTAGTGTTCAATCTTTTAATTTTTGTAAACCGCCCAGAGAGCTTCAGCTATGGGGCGGTATATAAGTGTAATAAATAATAATAATAATAATAATAATAATAATAATAATAAGTGGCATGCAATGAATGAGGATGAATTAGATGGTGGGAAGCATGGGGGTCACACAATGGGGGTATCCAGAGCACAGGCTTGTCCTGTTTTCTTGGATGAGTTTCAGTTGGTGCAGCTCGAGGATGTTGACAAGGTGCTTGGACAGGTTCGTGCAACCACTTCCATATTGGATCCTTGCCCCTCTTGGCTAATAAAAGCTAGCAGGGATGGAACAACTGGCTGGGCCAGGGAAGTGATTAATGCCTCTTTGCAAGAGGGAGTGGTCCCAGGCCTCCTGAAAGAGGCGGCAGTGAGACCACTCCTAAAGAAATCTTCCCTGGACCCTGAAAATCTGAATAACTACAGGCCAGTAGCAAATGTTCCATTCCTGGGCAAGGTCCTGGAGCGGGTGGTTGCGAGCCAGCTCCAGGCACTCTTGGATGAGACTGATTATCTGGATCCATTTCAGTCGGGTTTCAGGCCTGGTTTTGGTACGGAAACAGCCTTGGTCGCCCTGTATGATGACCTATGTCGGGAGAAAGACAGGGGGAGTGTGACTCTGTTGATTCTCCTTGATCTCTCAGCGGCTTTCGATACCATCGACCATGGTATCCTTCTGGCACGACTGGCTGAGTTGGGAGTGGGAGGCACTGCATTGCAGTGGTTCCGCTCCTACTTGGTGGGTCGGCTCCAGAAGGTGGTGCTTGGGGAACATTGCTCGGCCCCGTGGATTCTCCAGTATGGGGTTCCGCAGGGGTCAGTTTTGTCCCCCATGCTGTTCAATATCTACATGAAACCGTTGAGTGCAGTCATCCGGAGTTTTGGAGTGCGTTGTCATCAGTATGCTGATGACACGCAGCTCTATTTCTCCTTTTCATCTTCATCAGGCGAGGCTGTGGATGTGCTGAACCAGTGCCTGGCTGCGACAATGGACTGGATGAGGGCTAATAAACTGAAACTCAATCCAGACAAGACTGAGACGCTGTTGGTGGGTGGTTCCGCTGACCGGATGGAGGGTGTTCAACCTGTTCTGGATGGGGTTGCACTCCCCTTGAAGGAGCGGGTTCGTAGCTTGGGGGTTCTCCTAGAACCATCTCTGTCACTTGAGGCGCAGGTGGCCTCAGTGGCACGGAGTGCCTTCTACCAACTTCGGTTGGTGGCCCAGCTACGTCCCTATCTGGACAGGGATAACCTGGCTTCAGTTGTCCATGCTCTGGTAACCTCCAAGTTAGATTACTGCAATGCACTCTACGTGGGGCTGCCTTTGAAGGTGGTTCGGAAGCTGCAGCTTGTGCAAAATGCAGCGGCCAGATTGATAACTGGAACCAGTAGGTTCGAACATATAAGACCTACTCTGGCCCGCTTGCATTGGCTGCCTGTATGTTTCCGAGCCCGGTTCAAGGTGCTGGTTTTAACCTATAAAGCCTTACACGGCCTGGGACCACAATACCTGATGGAACGCCTTTCCCGACATGAACCTACCTGAACACTACGTTCAACATCTAAGGCCCTCCTCCGAGTGCCTCCTCCGAGGGAAGCTCGGAGGTCGGCAACAAGAGAGAGGGCCTTCTCTGTGGTGGCTCCCCAATTGTGGAACGATCTCCCTGTCGAGGCCCGCCTGGCGCCAACATTGTTATCTTTTCGGCGCCAGGTCAAGACTTTCCTCTTCTCTCAGGCATTTGGCAATATCTGAGGAGCCTGGGTCTGTTTTGTTTTGTTTTTGTAGTTTTTTTTTTGTTTGTTTGTTTTTTTTTTGAAGTGTTGAAGTGGTTTTTAAATGTACAGATTGTGTGTATGTTGTATGTTTTTGCTGTTTTAATTTTTGTATATTGTTTTTAATTGTTTTTAATCCTATGTAAACCGCCCAGAGAGCTTCGGCTATGGGGCGGTATACAAATGTAATAAATAAATAAAAATAAATAAATAAATATGTGCCCAGGGGCCATGAGTTGTACACTCTGATTTAAAATAACATGACATATCCAAGGGTCCATCTAGTCCAGCACTCTGTTCACACAGTGGCCAACCAGCTGTCAACCAGAAACCCACTAGCAGGACACGGGTGCAACAGCACCTTCCTGCCCATGTTTCCCAGCAACTGGTGTATATAGGCTCACTGCCTCTGATACTGGAGGTAGCACATAGCCATCAGGACTAGTAGCCATTGGTAGCCTTCTCCTCCAGGAATTTATCCAACTCACTTTTAAAGCCATCCAATTTGCTGGCTTTCACTACATTTTGTGGTAGTGAATTGACTATGTGCTGTTTGAAGAAGTACTTCCTTTTACCAGTCTGACTCTCCCACCAGTCAGCTTCATAGGAGAGGGAGACCTTGAGCCTATCTACACTACTGCTTTAAAACGGTTTGTAACAGTTTTAAACCAGTTAATAATCGTTATTGACCGGTTTAAAACTGTTATAAACCATTTTAAAGCAGTAGTGTAGATAGGCTCAAGGTCTCCCTATTCACATTCTCCACAACATGCATAATTTTGTACACCTTTATCTTGTTTCCCCTCACCCTCCATTTTTCAAAGCTATACAATCCCATCTGATGTATCCTTCCCTCATAGGGGAGATGTTCCAGCCTTTTTCCAGCTCTACAATGTTTTCTTTTATGTATAGTGACCTAGGTTGGGCCCACCCTGAGTACATTGAACTTTTAAATGAACATTTTCTCATTAGCTTTTCAAAATATTAATTACAGGTCATTTATATCTTAGTGGCCTTGATCCAGGGATTCTCATTCACAATAAGAGAAGGTTGAGGATTTTCCACTGCCAAACTATTGTCTTCAATGCTCTTATAAATCATGTATTTAAAATGAGACCTAATATCTAACTATTTAGAGGGAAGTGAGACATTTCTACAGCCTCAACTGGAAACAGATCTTCAATGCAAGACTTTAAAAAAAAAGTGCCGCAGTTATATAGATGTCTACGTAGAAGTAAGCCCTATTGATTTCCACAGGGCTTAATCTCAGCCAAACATCTATACGATTGCGTTGAAGGTAAAATTCCAAGTGGTGGGTTTGATCTGCATTTTTCATTATTTATCAATGGCTTGCTCTTGACAGCAGCCACACATATAAAGCAAGGATTTCTTAACAAGAAGCTTCTTTCAGATAGCTATTATTAATTATAGAAGCCAGGCTTGAATCTTCTGGAGCTCTGTCAAGTTGCTCACTGTGAGAAGGCCAGAGAGGAGCCCTGCTGTGTGGGTAAACTGATGACTCACTTTTAATATCAGACAGAGGCAGGATCTCTAGTCTTGCCAAGTTAGCTCTACAGGGATCCCCGCTCCAACCCACTCACATTTCCTCCGAACAGCGCTCTTTTTCAGCAAGCATTGCTTAAGTGAGGCCCTTGGCTTTGTAAACAGAAGTGCTCTATAAAATATTGTATCTCTCTGGGGATGGCCAGAGGAAATTCTAGGACAATGAGGTCCAAAGGTACCACGTTATCGAGCACTAGGAATATGCTGTCCCAATTTGATTGCTTAAATAATAAATATCTTAAAATGCTACCTTTGGCCCCCAAGATCCCAGGACAGCTTATTCTGCATTTCTCTTTCCTTGTAGATAGGCTTCAAAAGCAACAGTACTACTGAGATTTAATTTGCAGTGTTCGAGCCAAAAAATCATGCAACACGGCCTATGCGGTTCTGTGTTTTGACATTAGGACTTAAGTCATCATGCTAGTTGGAACTTTTTATGAGTTTGTTAGACATATTTATTGGAAATTCCCCCAGTCTCAGCTTGGCAAAATTTAGGATGTGGAGAAGTCTTCCAGGGGCATAGGCTCACCTCTTGCAGATTTGTGTCTCGTTCCGTTCCAGAGCAAAATGACAACTCATATATTTGTTGCTTTACAGATCAAAAGATACATGTTTATTGTCCCGACAGCACAGTTGAATATATCGTGCTGCCGAGGTGGTGCATGAGGTTTCCTGTTAGACAAGACAAAATGTTTTCTGTTCAGGCCTACGAAATTCTCTTAAAGAGAGACCTCTGTTTGATTACTAGAGTCCATTCCCAAATAGATTGCAAAATGTCTCACGCATTCAGCATGTCTCTATCAACAGTGCTTTACGCTCGCTTTTGTAATGGCCACAAGCCTATCTCTGGCAGGGAGTCTTCAGCATTTGCAACATTTAAAAGTTCCCTTGGGAGAAGCATTGGGTAACGGGATGTAATGTTGTTGTCAGTACAGTTGTAGATCTGCAGTAGCCAACCTGCTGCTCATATTTTGGCTCTAGTGTGGTTCACATGACCCCCCTCTAGTTCAGAGTCACAAGCTTGATTTGGGTTACAGTTAACTGGGCCTGTTTCCTCAGTCTTTATATGAATCACTTTTACCTATGCTTTGCTGAGAATCAGAAAAGATGGGATGAAGAAATGTGCTTCTGCAAATGATGATGGTGCTTCCAGATGAGGCTTTAAGATTAGGGATGTGCACTGGATCGAACCCGATCCACGATCCGAGTCCGGTCCAGTGGGAAATCGGATAAATTATCCGATTTCCGATCCCGCAGCTGGATCGGCCGATCCAATCCGAACCGGTCCGAAAAGGCTCCGAACCGGTTCGGCGGATCGGCGGATCGGCGGGCGCCCACTGGCGCCCACCGCCGCTTCCATTGGCGGGCGCCAGCGGGTGCCCGCCGATGAAAGTGGACAGCGGGGGGGGGGGAGGAGGGGGGTGCTTACCTTCTCGGCCCGTCCGCTCCCGTCCGGCACTAGCAGCTACTACCAGCGGGCTCCGCGGCCTGCTCTAGGGTGGCGCGCCGGGTGATGTCATCACCCGGCGCGCTACTCTAGAGCAGGCCGCGGAGCCTGCTGGTGGTAGCCGCCGGCCCCGGACGGGAGCGGACGGGCCGAGAAGGTAAGCAGGGGGTGCGTGGAGGGGAGGAGGGGGTGCGCGGAGGGGGGAGGGGGGCCCTTACCTTCCCGTCCCGGCGGCTCCCGTCCCGGCGCCGGCGCCTACTACTACCAGCAGGCTCCGCGGCCTGCTCTAGGGTGGCGCGCCGGGTGATGTCATCACCCGGCGCGCTACTCTAGAGCAGGCCGCGGAGCCTGCTGGTAGTAGTAGGCGCCGGCGCCGGACTGGAGCCGCCGGGCCGGGAAGGTAAGCAGGGGGTGCGTGGAGGGGAGGAGGGGGCGCGCGGAGGGGGGAGGGGGGCCCTTACCTTCCCGTCCCGGCGGCTCCCGTCCCGGCGCCGGCGCCTACTACTACCAGCAGGCTCCGCGGCCTACTCCAGGGTGGCGCGCCGGGTGATGTCATCACCCGGCGCGCTACTCGAGAGTAGGCCGCGGAGCCCGCTGGTAGTAGCCGCCGGCGCCGGACGGGAGCGGACGGGCCGAGAAGGTAAGCAGTGGCGGGGAAGAGGGCTTACCCCCCCCCCGGAGCCGTCCGCTTCTATCCGCTGGCGCCCGCGGGCGCCAGCGGATGGAAGCGGGCGGCCCCAGGGGGGGTAGGGAGCGCGGGGGAGGGGGCTTACCTGCCGGGGCCGTCCACAGCGGACGGCCCCGGGGGGGGGGAGGGAGTTAGGCCCCCCCTCAGCCACCCACCGCCATTTTTTCCTCATAGACTTGCATTGCAATGCAAGTCTATGGGGAAAAAAATGGCGGCCGATCCAAAAATTTACGATTTTTGGGTCGGGATCGGACTCAATCCGGTCCGGGGGGCCTCCGATTTTGTCTGAACCGGTCCGGGACAAAATTGGAGGTCCCGATCCGGGTCCCGATCTGATCCGGGGGGTCCGTGCACACCCCTATTTAAGATCCCATCACCTTGCCTCATTCATAGATGTTTACATGTTTTGTAAATGGGAAACACTAGCACACACCACATGACTTCAAAATCAACAATTATTTGCTATAACTTACAAAAACATAGAGCAACCTTCTTTGACTTTTAAGAGAGGAGCATAAACAATTAAACTAAACAACTGTCCCTGGCTGTCATACAAACCGAGGATTGTCCTGGCCTCTCAGGAGGTTATCCAGGCCTAACTGGTTTTACTGGCATTCCTCTCATATGGCCGGCTAACTAAGGTCGTTATCACAAGGGCGGTTTTAAGCACACCTACCTCGGCTTTGCTCCACTTCTTCAGCGCTGGGTTCGCATGACGTCGTTTCCCTCCTGCTGTTCTCACGCCCCGAGTGCTCTGTTTTTAGTTTCTGTTTCGATTTAACAGTGAACAGGCAAAGTCCGTTTCAGGTAAGTTCAACAGGCTGATCTGAGGTATCGGAGCAAAACCGAACAGGTGTGATTCAAAATGCTAGATTCACATAGGAAATGGAGGGGCAGCCTGCAGAAGCAATCCGGGGTGGGGGGAATGGTACGTGTGATAAAAGCCATACTGAGGCCTTCTGGGCTTGCCTTTGAAAGAGGAAATACACAATAGGATAGGGTGACCAGATTTTGGAAACCAAAATCCCAGTCCCCCCCACCACCCCACCACCCAAAACAACCCCCCCACCAAGCCCCCCCCCCAAAAAAAAACACCAGCCTGAACCTACCAGGTTCTTTTCCTCCGCCGCCCGCGCCGAGTCCTCCGCTGCCGCCCCCGCCGGGTCAGCCACTGCCCCCAGGTCCCCCGCCGCCGCCGGGTCTTCCTCCACCACCACCAGGTCCTTCGCCACCGCTGCCAGGCTTGTAAGGCCAGAGGCCGTGCGGAAGAGGCGGGAGAAGGCCGATTACATCACTTCCAGATCCAGCCCTCTCCCGTCTCTTCTGCGTGGCCTCTGGCCTCACGAGCCCAGCAGCGACGGTGAAGGACCTGGCGGTGGTGGAGGACCTGGCGGTGGAGGACCTGGTGGCGGTGGCGGAGGAGGAGCCCGGGAAGCGGCCGCCCCAGCAGGTAAGTGCCCCCCCTCGCGCCTCGCGCTCCAGATGGAAGCAGACGCTCCTGCAGGTAAGGAGCGCGAGGCGCAAGGGGGGCACTTACCTGCTGGGGCAGCTGCTTCCCGGGTTCCTCCACCGCCACCACCGCCGGGTCTACCTCCGCTCGTCGCCACTCGCTGCCACCGACGCGTGACCCCCCGCCACCCTGGTTTTCCCCCGCCACCCCCTGGTTGGCCCGGATCGGCCTAGGTTTCCCGGTTAGGACCAGGAAACCCCGGGCGATCTGGACACCTTACAATAGGAGTCAAGATGTCATCATCTGTCCAGACTGTTCCCACCACTTCTTCTGCCTTTTCTTTTACTGTAGATAGTCTGCTCAGAAATAAAAAGGTGGAATAGCAGCCCAATGCCTTCTCTTTGGTGGTGCTAGGAGCCCTCCATTTAGAAAAACATTTCTGAGTGACTGGCCCTTTTTTGTTCCTGAGGGAAACTTGTTGCTCTAGGTTGACAAGGAAAGCAAATATGTCCAAAATAGAATTAGGGTACATATTTATCAGTGAATATTGCATTTCTACTTCAGACCTGCGCTGTTCACCTGGTAGTTCATACAGGCCATATGCCCAATTCAAAATTTCCCAGATTTCTCCACCTTTAGAAAATGTCTTCTGTCTTAGCAAATGGTAATTCAAAATTTCCTAGACATTCCCATTTTTGGAAAATGTCTTCTGTTTTAGCAAGTGATAATTTAGAGCCTGTATAGGGATTTGTAACAGGGCCAAAACCAGGTATTCTGTTTTGCCTACCGGGAAGGTCAAACATACAGCCTGTGAAGCATGTAGCTTACAGACTATTTCCACTTTGATATTTATACGGGAAGGTGTTATAAGTGAAATGCCTGCATCTTTAGCATGATATATGAGTGGTTAACTTACAGCTACAATAGGGTGACCAGATAAAATCCAGGTCAGGGCTCATGTAACTTTAACAGTTGTAGAGAAAAGGGGATTTCAGCCAGAGTCATTTGTATGCAATTAGTTCCTAGTGATATTCCCTCTTCATCACAACAGTTAAAGGTGCAGGCACTATACTAGAGTGACCATATACAAAAGAAGGCAGAGCCCCTGCAACTTTAACTGTTGTGATGAAGAGGGAATATCACCAAGAACTAATTGCATACAAATGACATTGGCTGAAATTCCCTTGTCTCTACAACTGTTAAAGTTACATGAGCCCTGACCTGGATTTTATCTGGTCACCCTAAGCTACAACCTTGCTGATTCCATTTTGTTGCTATTAAGCAACCAACCTTAAGAAAGTAGGTCAAAAACAAATGCAGTGAACATTCCCACACACATGGCTTTAAAAGCTGAAAATAAAGGTTATTTTTAAACAGAGCAACTACCTCCTTGTTGATTTTCTCTCTCTCTCTCCCAAGAGTCACAAGTTTCATTTGGAAACCACACAGATACAAGTGATATACAGTATCTGGAATCATACTTGCTAGAATTTTTTGTTTCATTAATAGTTTCCCCCTCCCTGAAGTCAGTGTATTTAGTGAAATAGAAAATGTATTAAGTTTTCTAAACGAATGAAATAAAATGGTCATAGCAGATATCCTGAAAAAGCTTTAGGATTATTTCAGACCATGGGGTGCTTTGTATCTTAAATCCCACACAAGTGGTAAATGCACTCTTAAGTTCAACAGAATGGCAGTAGAAAGTGAAAATTCAATCAGCAGTACCCAACTATCCCAACCTAGTGCCCTCTGGATGTGTTGCACTACAACTTGAACTATAACTCCCTCTTGTTGGCTGGGGGATGATAGGAGTTGTAGTCCAATGCATTGGGACAAGGGTGTTGAAAGAGATGGGTCCAATAATAGGGGCGTGTCCTCCACTCTGCCCATTTGGAGGTCTGTCGGACCACCGATGGACCTCCGAATGGGCAGAGCAGAGCGCACACTCCTAATCAACAGCATCGGGTGGAGTCCATGGTGGGAGAATCAATACTTCCTAAGCCCTACTGGCCAGGGGAACATTGATGAGGTGACTGTTTTTTCTCCCCTCTCCCTTCCTATTGCCTCCAAAGAGAGGGAAGTTACTATTCCAGCTCTTGGTATCATGTTTCCCAATACCCCTCACGTTCTTGGGAGACAATAAAGAGGTCTGCCATGTAATCCACAAAGCTTTATTCAGGCAATAAACATCTCCTCCCACCTGAAGGGACTGTATAGTTCTAGGAACTTTTCTTTAGGCAAGATTATGCAAACTAAGCAAGACAATTGTCCTTTCAAGAAAAAGGGAAAGTCCTTTTCCAGTATGCTAGAACCTCAGGGAGGCTGGTTCTGAAGAAGCCTTTGGCGAGAAGCTAACCGGGCCAACCTTCTCTCCCCTTCCTTTTGCTCTGCCTGCTTTAGTCTGTGGTGAATTCTCGAATCAGCTAGGCTTTCAATTCCCTCCCCCTCAGAAGAACACTGATTACCAGTTTTTGGGTCAACCAGCTTTCAGAAGGAGCACAATCTTTAAAAAAAATCATATAAAATCAAGGGTTTGAGCAATTGCTCTGATTTTTTTTCCATAAATGACCAGCCAGATCCCATCTTCAATGTCCCACAAGTTTCAAGTTTTTATCTTTAAAAATGAAGTAGTTACAGTGGGGGGTGGGGCTTTGGGGGGAACCCCTATAACTTTTTAATTTGAAAAGATAGAGACATGAAACTTTTTGGACATTGCAGATTGGATCTTGCTAGTCCTGGCTCCCAAAGTTTCATGTCATTATCATTTCAGATAAAAAAAGTTATGCATGCGTTTCCCCCAATGCAAGCCTATAGGAAAAAAGCAGACAAGATGACAGCATGGAGGCCCGGTCAACCAGCTCTTGATAAAGTTGCACAAACTTTAATAAATTCATATAAAATCGAGGGTTGGAGGGATCTATCTCAAATTTCATACACATGTCTAGCACATGTTGCTACACATATGTGTCAAATTTCAGGCCAATCCCTCCACCCCTGTATTTTATATGAATTTTTAAAAGATTGTGCAACTTTTTGACAGGTCTGAATGAACGCACGTGGCGAGCTGTCATTCTGACCTATCAGAACTTAAACAATCTTTAATAAATTCATATAAAATTGAGGGTTGGAGGGATCGATCTCAAATTTCATACATATACTTAGGCATACCCCATAAGCATTGTGACAAAGTTTCAAGCCTGTAACTTTGAAAATACAGAAGTTATAGGCATTTTTTCTAAATGATTCAGCTCTATAAGGCACAATGGGGCTGCAAATTAAATATTGGATTTCCGATAATTATCGTGAAGACGGTACGATTAACCTACGATATTATCGGAGACGATAATTTTTTTGGTTTGAAATTCCGATAACGATAAAATATGATATTTTTGGGCGTGCACATCCCTATTCTAAACCACTGTCAAATACCACAGAGATATACCCGTAGGTCCACCCCCAAATGGCTCAGCACCATCCTCAGAGAGCTGTTCTCGCTTGTGGTGGTTTTTCTAGACGGACTTGACAGGCTGTGCCAAGTCATGCTGTCTTTTATTGATTCAGGAATTTCCTGACGATTGAGTATGTTTTAATTATGACTGCTTTCTGGATGTTGGTGTGGATGTATTCTGGTAGGCCCAGTTTCTGGAGGTTTTCTGTATAGTTTTTTGATGTGATGCCAGTGACTGATGTGACTAACGGAATAATTGTGACCTTTTCCTGTTGCCATAGTTCTTTGACTTCCATGGCCAGTGGCGTATATTTGTTTTTCTTTTCTTCTTCCTTTTCAACAACATTTTTGTCATTCGGTATTGCTATGCCAATGAGGTATATTATTATTATTTCAAAATTTATAAACCTGATAAGTAAATAAATCTTAACTATTTGTTTATTTGGAATGTTGGCAGCCAACATGAAGCTGCAATGTCAGTATCATGGGACTGACATTTAAAGAGGACATGCAAGAGGTTCAAATATCCCTACAACTTTTTTTAGTTGTTAATAATAATAATAATAATAATAATAATAATCTTATATACAGAATTCAAAGTTGGGAGTTAGATGATCATTCCTTTTTTAGTGCTGGGTCATTGATCGATTCTCATGAAACACACTTCATTGGAAAGCTCCCAACATGCAGATTCCACGAATAACAACACTTTTCACTATAATTCAGAGGGGCTTTTTTATACCCATAAAGCTTTTTTAAAAAAAGAATTAGACTATCTTCTATAACAATATACTATAAAGTTTTATTTTTAATATAAAATGTCAAGTATAATTACACAAACATAATTAATAGCAAATTGGAGCAAAATGAAATATGCACACAAAAACATCTCTGTACACCTTTATAAACACAGGTGCAGGCCAAAGTACAATGATATGCCAGTATGGCCTGTAAATAAATCATGAAGGGATTAAGTGACACCTACAGTTAAAAGTAACCCAAAGTTTAGTTAAACCTTTTGTTAGATTTGATTTTTCTCTGTGAACTGTGTTTGTGGGTAGCCAACTGGTAATAATAATAATACTAATAATATGACAAGAAGTCACACATTCAAAAATTATTATATACCATTTGTCATAAAATGTGAATCATTTGAATTCCTTCTCTCAGCCTTACTATGTTTGTGTTTCCTATGCCATAGACTTCCACAGGAGGTCAAATATAACATTTTCATTTCTTGGCAATCTGTATTTTAGTGACACTTAGCAAATTACTAACCATTTTCTTAATCCTTTTTCCTTATGTCTTTACCTAGACACCCAAAAGTGCTATTGACAGATATTCAGACAATGAGTACCCAAGCATTCTGGATTATTTGTCTCCAGAATTTAGAAATAAGCCCACAATCCTACCAGCAAACGTTTAAATCTATCATTCCACAGTTCCGAAAGTAACAGTGCAAGACGCCACCTGTACGTTGTTTTAAAATGGTTTTCTTTCCAATTTGTAGACATAAAATATTGAACATCACTATTTTCTAAATCAAATTTGCATTATTGGTTTATTACCTGTACTATGTAGAAAATGTACCCTTGCTTGATTTCCCCCATCACTATTACAGTGAAAACAATGCAAGAATAATAGGGGTGATGTATTTTTCAAAAACAACAACAACAACAACATGTCGGTACTTTCTTGAGTCTTTCCAAAACATCTTCATTATTATTATTATTGTTATTATTATTATTGGTTCATCTACAATTCAGTGGAATCCAATGGACCCCTACAATTTCCTTGGGTGTAAGGTTTCTCCTTTTTCCTGTGTTTTATACCACAGAGATGGAGTTTCAAAGTGTTCTGTCACTATTCTGTCCCTACAAGAACTGTAATAGCCTCCACATACTCCTAATCTAATTAACATCCATAACACTTACACAATAAATTGACTTCAACTGCTCTTGAAGCTCTATGCCACCTTGTTAAGTTGCTTTCCAAGGCAGCTGTAAATCAAAGGCAAAAGGTCATGGCACATGTTTGCTGTATGCTTCAGTGAGAGAAGATGATGGCTTTACCAACTGCTCGTTTGTGTTGTTTTTGTAGGCCTGGGGAAAGGAACACTTCATAGTCACAATGCTCATTTCTTAGTCTCAATTCTTCACATTCATCTCCAGCAAAGCAACAAATTAAAGACGAATGCCCAATTAAGTATAAGAGTTGGAAAGAAGACGAAGAAACGACAAAGAAAAATAGAGTTGCAGCCCATTGTTTAAGATGTTTACTCAGAAGTAAGAACCCCTGAGTTCACCTGGAGTTATTTCCAAAGTAGGCTACAATCCAAAACTAACAGACTCAGAGGTAAATTCCATTGAAATCAATGTATTCATCAATGTAAATCATGCTTGGGTTAAAAATGTAAGTGTACTTAGAAATGCAACTTTAATTAGTTATTAGTGTGAGTATGAAGCAAAGTGATTCAATATTTAGAAAACCACACCCCGGGATCAAACCTTACTGGCTGAACTCAGCAATTTATTTATTTATTTATTTAATCAATTAATAGATTGTCATTGTTAGGGCCACCCTTCAATAAAATTCTCAGGGTGGAGTGCAAGAAAATAGTAACTGCAACAATATAAAATCATAATAAACTTTATTTATTTATTTATTGTATTTCAGAAAAATTCTATACTGCTTTTCATTTTAAAAATTCTAAAACAGTTTACAAGATAAAATCATGGTAAAATCAATCATTAAAAACAACAGTGATAAAACAATGCAACCTCATTGACCCAGTTCACATGTTACACTAAGCCACAGTGGGTTATCATGGGTAGTTTTGCAGAGGGGCTTAGCGTGACATCCGAATGTGACAGAGCAGTTTTCCCCTCTCCCTTCTTTAACAGAAAAATCAGTTTCAGTATCCAACCTAGACAGTATTTCAGAGTGCTACCTCCCACAAAGGGTTGCAGCCTATTTCTTTCCAGGTTGACAAGACTAGGGCCAGTTCTACACCAAGCAGGATATAACACTATGAAAGTGGTATGAAAGCAGTATACAAAGGCAGGATCTACACTACTGCTTTATAGCGGTATGGAAGTGCATTCATGTTTAGCCTTTTAATCATGGAGCCTTTTTCCTATGGCTAAGGACCATAGGAAGCTGCCTTATACGAAGTTAAGAATGTAAGTAGAGCCATGATGGATCAGACCAAAGCTCCATCTACTCCAGCCAACCAGCTGTCAACCAGAAACCCACAAGCAAGACACAAGTGCAACAGCACCCACCCAATAATCTTCCCCAGCAACTGGTGTCCGTAGGCTTACTGCCTCTGTGACTGGAGGTAGCACATAGCCATAAGGACTAGTAGCCATTGATACCCTTCTCCTTCTAACCCCCTTTTTAAGCAATCCAAATCGGTGTCCATCACTACATCTTGTGATCCTTGGTCCATCTAGCCTAGTATCATAGGCGTGCGCATGGCCAGTGCGTGTGGTGCTTAGGCACCACCTAATGAGGCATGCTTGCTGCTGTCCTCCGCAGTGACCCATGCAGGCAGGCTGCTGTGGAGGCAGCCAGCGAGCATGCCCTGCCTCCAGCTGCTAGGCCCTCCCCCCGGAAGCTGGCGTCGCGCTCCAAGCGGAGGTGGAATCCAGAGCTGGGAAAAGGGGTCCCCGCTGTAAAGGCAGCAGTGGCGAAACCGGTGTGTGTGTGTGTGTGTGTGTGTGGCGGTGGTGGTGGTGAAGCACATCCTTTGCTGCTGCTTCAGTTGCATTGCTAGTCTCAGATTTACACTGGGGCAGTGGGTAGGTTGGTTGGGTGCCAGGCGCATGTGCGTCAGGGGAAGTTGCGGCTGCAGGAGTCCGGTGCTTTTTCCATTAAGGCAGCTGCTGGAGGTGCGGGTTGGCAGTGTGGGGGGCGTTATAGAGAGGATGGTGACGAGGGTGTCTCAGCTCCTAGGCTGGAGTTGTGAGATTGGGGGGAGGGGGGGAGCGAGAGATGAGGCAAGTCCTCCATCTCGTGCAAGCATGCGCATTGGGAAGCTTGGAGAGCCCAGCAGAAAGAGGATGTGTGTGAGTGTGTGTGTTGGGGGAGCAGGTTGCCCAAAATTGTGTGGGACCCCCGCCTCCCACTGGGGCTATTGGTGCTGCAAAGATTCTGTGCTCACTGCTGGCTGCTCTGACTGCTTGCCCAGACACACGTTTATCCTTCAAGCTGTTGCTGCTATTGTTGCTCCCAAGCCTCCCCCCTCCTTATTTCATTCTTTCCCTCTCTCTGATTTTGGGAAGGGGAGAGGTTGGGTGCATTGCTGTTTAAAAGAGATATTGCAATTTTGTAAGGCCAAGCAAACAAAACCTTTCTTAACGTCTCGGTGTTGGAGAATGAATCTCATCAGGAAGTCTTTCAATGCAGAATAGTGTATTGTAGTGTGTGTATGTATGTGGCATGGGGTTATGAGGAAAGTATGCTTTCATCCCCACCCCACCCCGGCCACCTATTGAAGCGCTTTAAAGGTATCTTCTTCTCATGCATTTGATGTGGTGTTTGAAAGCAGAATGCTCTCCTAATTTCTGGATCCCTCCATATACAGTCTGTGTGGGCAGGCTATTGGCTGTAAAGAGGAAGTATCTGGCTGCATTCGGACAACACATTAAGCAACTGAGGGTGGGGGAAACAATCTTCTGTTGTGTTGCTTATTGTGTTGTGTGGACGGTAACACACCGCTCACAAACTACTGACGGTATGCTATTCCACCCAAATAAGCAACTGAGAGAAACAATTGGCTTGCAAGTTGTTTAGCTTGAAGCCAGTTGTTTAAAGTGTTGTGTGGAGGGGTGAGTGTGGTAATGGCATGTGGTGAGTGCATTAAAACACAAGCCCATAGAGGTAGGCAGCAAGAGCGACCAAAGCGGCGGCTGCCATTCTGCTACAACTGGTGCAACTTGCAGAGGCTGCTGGGATAGAACTGGGAGGACTGAGGGTGGGGAGAGGGGTGGGGGCTGAGTCAGTCAAATGCTGGGTTGACTATTAGTCCACTCAATGCCAGCCCCAACCACCCACAGTTGTGTAGGAATATGTTGTGTGGGGAGTACCCACAAAATAATCAACTGTGAGTTGGCTACTCAACCCACCGTTGACTAATGTGTTGTCTGAATGCAGCCTCTATCTTGACAAGCTTTGGGCTGCTGCAGCTGCTGCTTCATATATGCCTGGTTATCACTACAGCAAAAAAACAGTATTTAGGGTCTCATTTTTAAAATTTGTATTTTTAAAGTACAGATTAGTTGTTAATTAAAAAATACAGTTTAGTTAAGTTTTAGCTTATTTAATTTGTTTGATGAATGAAAAAAAGTCCTTTATGACTGTATAGTCAATTAATGTTTATCTTTTAAAAAAATCCCTGGGGGCACCACCTAGTGCAATGTGCTGCGCATGCCTATGCCTAGTATTGTCAACACTGACTGGCAGCGGCTCTCCAAGATTTCAGGTCGAGGTCTTTTCCACTTCTGGTGGCTACTTTAGCTGGAGATACCAAGGACTGGATGTCCTTTTCTCCACCCTGCATAATTTAATCATAAGATTTAAACTCGTTGGAATCAATGGTACTTCAGTTAGTCATAACTAACTTAAACCCCATTGGTTTCAGGGGGTTGGGTCCAGACTAAGTTAGGTCCTGCTGAAATCAGTGGGACTTCATTTAGTCATGATTAACTTTTTAGATTGATTTCAATGGGACCTAAGTGCAACTAACTAAGTCTGGATCCATCCCAAAGAGTTGATTTTACTAACTCTGGATCCAACCCACTGTCTAGAAGGTTGTGCCACAGTCCCTACAGGCCATTCACATATCAGCTGGATGCCATTACAAACGTAAGAGATATTTTCAGCTTATAGTAGCTAGCTTTTTTCTATGTGCTCTCCCCATTCCACTTTTCCTCATGTATTGATGATGCTTCTGAAGTCTAAGAAAAGGGCAAAGTCAGCAAAATATCTGTTACAGGGAAACTCAGTGAAAGGAAGGGGGGGGGGGGAATCCTCTTTCTGAATTCCAGAAAATTGCTAACCCATTATTTACTGTCATAGGGTGAGATCACAAGGCAACAATGTTTGAAGTATGTCATATAAAATGCTATGCTGTTTTTTGACACTTTTTTCAGATTTGGATGAAAAACTATTTTGGAAGATTAAAGGCAGAAATACTGTGGTCTGGAGTGTTCTAGAAGTCTATCTGTGATCTCTGATACTTTTATATAAATTTGTTTTATTGGTTTATTGTTTTAAGCATGACATTGGTACATGGATGGTGGAAAAAAACCCTATTACATTTGAAACGATGGGATCATATTGTATTTTACCGCAAAAATATTGTTATTGCTACTGCTTTGCAAATAAATATTTTTAATAAGGAAAAGCTGAAGCAGTCATGGAAAAATGCATCTCACCATTGGCTCACAAAAATTGGGCATCTGTACATATGGGCCTAATTTTAAAAGTATATGTGTGCCCTCGGCTTTCGCCAGTAAGATAGCTCCAAAGATATGGGCCTACCAAGTTTTGTGTCTGGCACATCATATGCTTATCCTTAATGGAGTACAGAAACATTTAAATTATATCCTTCATTTGTCCAATGTCATGTTGGTGCTGGCATATTCAAGTGTTGAATCACACATAAGTTTTCATCAAGCAGCACAGAATGGATTCTACCCTATGAAGGCTGCCATCCTAAACACACTTGCTAGGTAGCAAGTCCAATTGAACACAGTGGGACTTTCTTTCATGTAAACATGTATAGGTCTGCAATGTTTGATTTCCAGTTTCCATGCAGGATGGCCATGTGCCCTACTTTACAGAGGACAGACCTTTATTTTAAGGGTTGCCTGTCCAAGTCCTGTTTAAAGAAAAGAAAAACCCATAAAAAGGGAGTGCCAGGGCCTTGACCCTGCTCTGACCCAGTTAACACCTTGGGGGGAGGAACTGGGCAAAACCCAACACAGGTCCTACTTAGAGTAAACCCAATGAAATGAATGGGATTTAAGTTAGCCATGACTAACTTAAGTTGCATTTATTTTAACAGGTCTACTCTAAGTAGGATTTGTGTTGGGTTTTGCCCAGTTCCTCCCCCGCCCCGTCTCACTGTGGTGGGATATATAGGATTGTCATAATTATCAGGAAACCTGCCAACCAATTCAACCACTTTCTTTTTCTTTACTTTCTCCAGCTCCTTCTCCTTTTGCTCAGGTTCCCTGGAGTAGTAGGGAGAATACAGTATGTCTATGCATTCTCCCTTCCCATTTTTCTTCTTTAGTGACTCTGAGCAAGTGGTATCCCATAGCAGTAGAGGCTGTGCAATACAATACTGCCACATCCTTAGAGGAAGCAAAAGTGTTTGTCCCCAATGGGTACAAACAGGGGGTTGCCATACAAGTGTACATGCAGCCACAAAAGAATCTTACTGTGAAGTCCCTTCCTGGGCTAATTCTCCTGTACCTGTGTGAATGGCCACATATGCTCCATACCCTAAACTGGAGACCAGCTCAACCAAACCCATGTCTGAAGAGGATGTGGATCCTCACTCCATGCAAGTCCACATCCTTGAGGGTCCACATCCTGCTCTGCATCAAGGGTCATGGGAACAAGGCCTACTGGAGACCTGCCAATGCTGCCAACCTAGCTGAAACATTAAATCTAGAAATCTGTTTTCTAGTACCCTGCCTTCAATGAGTAGTGTCCCTCTGCAGTGGCACTGAAGGCTGCTTCCTCCTAGCATTGTCCTTCTCAAGTGCTGCCAAACATGACATAATTTCAATTATGTCTGGGCCCTCAACATCAGATGAGGACGATGCCACAAGGTGTGCTTGCTTGGCTGGAGGGGGCTGTGCCTTGCCCTTGCCCTGTTTCCCACCCTTCTGGGGAGGGATCCCCACTATTATTATTCTCAGTGCCTGAATTGTAGCCAGTAGGCCTCAACCCAAAATGTTTTCACTATATTCATTCTCTCTCCCAGGACTTGAGTGAAGATAAAAGGCCAGATAAGGAGGCACAATGAATGGACCCCTGAATCCAGAGGCTTAAGGGCTCTCAATTGAACCCAGCTCCCAGCTCTGATACACATATGATGCTGACCCATCTGCTGACCCATGTTTTAGATGGGGGAGAAATCTGAGTTCCCCTGTGGCGAGCTGCCCACTTGATCTGGCCCGAAATGCCACTGGCCCTGAGAGCCCACTGGATGTTACCACTGCTACATTTTTGAAGAGGATCTGCTTGATCTGGGGGGAAAGGTTAAAAAAAAGACCATCCCCTAACCCCCTGCCATCCCAGGGATGGCAAAATTGCTGGCCCCTACCCCCATGGGCACAGAGCCTCCCCACGCAGCTCCGTGCCGAGCCCCGCTACTCACAGGGAAGAAGGTGTTGTGATTAATGGCTGTCACTGAAGAATGTAGATAGCCAAGTCCGAAAAAAACAGTCTGTTGGTCAAAGCTGAGGTTGCAGTCTGAAGTTGAGTTGAACGATCTCAGAATCACAAGGTGTTGAAGCATCGTCAGAAGTCTGGTCCAAAGGGTCAGGATACGTCCAGGCAAGGTTACAGAAACTCACAGAAGAATGGTCAAGATACAGTCCAAGGGTCAGACAAGTCTAGCCATGAACACAAAGCTGTGAAGCACATAGTAAAGGCAAAAGCACCAGATATTAACGTTGCTTCCAGCAATCTGGCTAAGTGCTGGCCAGACTTTTATGGGAACTGGACTAATTACCAATTGCTGTCAGCTGCATTGAATCTCAGCAGTCCCTGCCTTTTTCCGTGAAGTGCCATGCCCCCAACACTTCCAGGCTCAGCTGTTCCCTCTCTCTGGCTGATTCCTTAACAGACCCACAACAGAAAGGATGACCTAGGAGCGGCGGCCACACTGCCAGCACTCCTTGGGATGGTCCCAGGGCCGCAGAAAAAATTGGGAAATCCACAGTCCCAGATATCCCAGGGTCATCTCGAGGTTGGCCTTGTGCATCTAAATGACACAGGGACAACCTCGAGACGACCCCAGAAAAAAGGTTGGTGTAGACATGGCCATAGTCATACTTAAAATCGATCCATTTGAATCAATGGCCCTTACATTAGGGCTATCTTAGGTCCCATTGATTTCAGTGGGTTTATTCTAAGTATGATTATATCTAGATTCAACCCATTGAAATCAAAGTAAAAAATTAATCATTGCTTGCTAACTTGTCCTGTTTTGTTTTGTTTTCTTCAGTGTGCTTTCTCTCATATGACTGCATCTGGATCTTCTAATCCAATTGAAATCAAAGTGCAAAGTTAGACATGATGAACATACGGGACCTAAGTGCAACCAACCTAAGTTGGAACCAACCCATGGTAAATAAAAAAAGGAGTATGATTCTTGGAGATGTGTAAGTGACTGCATTTACACACCTCTAAGAAAGATTTCAAAGAGGGAAAGGGCCCAAAAGGAAAACAGAAACCAGCTCAAAGCAGTTTGGGGGATTTGTTGCATGGAATGGGGGGAATGTCCTGAAAGGCTAACTCTGAGAAAGCTTCAGGTACGCATGTGCAGAATAATCCTTATCCAGATATGTCCGTGATTGTATCTGGTGTAGATACAACTTTGGACAATGTATCTGAGAACTTCTGCTAATATAGGAAGCTGTTTTATGGCTTCCATGAAGGATGGAAGTTTAGTTACAAATTATATTCTCAAACATATTGCAGAACAGGCTATAATCATGGTGGAATATAAGAGAGGGCAAAAAAAAATCTCCTAACCTATCAGGATAAACACAGCACCCTCCCATCTTAAATTCTGGCCTAAGAATAATAGCCTGCAATACAAACTTCAGAACCAGTTTCTGGAAATGATGGTTATTTCAGAATAACTGTCCATAAAAGTCAGTGTATGTAAAATATGGGATAAATCAAATGAAGGCATTTCGGTATTAAAAGCTATTAATTTTGTTCAACATAAGTTTGAATTACAACATTATTAAATTTCGTTAAGCTAAAATGATATATTTAGCTCAGGCCACAGTGTGTTAATTTCACAGTCCTCTCCAATCTGTTCCTGCAGAGGTGTTAGGGATAATTAACTGCTATTTATTTTTAGTTATTTGGAATCTGCAATTAATCAAATTGTAAAGCCTGGGTGATTGTAGAGAACAGTAACACTTAGTTTATTATGTATCACATTCTCATTCTTCTGGGTTTATGGTGGGATCAGCTAAAATTTTCCCTAACAATTTATTAAGCATACCGTTTAGCCAATTAGTTTTTCTCACTTTATGTTAACTTAAAATGTGATGACTTTGTTATATGCGTATTTGTAAGTCTGTCTGTGACATTGATCAGAAACCTGAAGAACATGTGTTTTAGCCATCAGAGTTTACGAAGTCTATATTGTCCAGAAAAAATGGCAGTTCATTGTTTTCAAAACAACGAGCTTTTTTCCATCCTCCGAAGTAAAAAATGGTTGCAAAACAAAACATGAAATAAAACTAGAACCAGAATTCTTGGTCAACAGAAGTCCTTTCTAAGAAGCATCTATCACCAAGGCCATGAACTATATAGCTTGGGGCAAGTGAGATGTGGCATTATTCATGTCATTTGCCCTTGTTTGACTGTTTATCTATAACAGTCGAAGATCTCTATCCATCTGTCTCTCAGAATCTCAAGACTCTGAAACCTAGACACTTGAAAATTGGTATGCATACTAAGGGGACCCTAGGGGAATGTACCTTGGGATTTTTTTTCAAACACATTAATTAATTTAAATTAATTTAAATATGTAAATGTGGTTGAAGTCTGCAGTAACAACTTCAGCCACAAGGGACAGACTTCCCTAACCATCACATAGCTTTGCAGTCCATACTGTTTGAAGCTGGGGAAGATTAGCAGGTTGAGGGACACAGTAAATACACCTCCCCACTGCTATGAGAATGGAGTGGAAAGACCCCTCCCTCAGGAGGCTATAGGGATGCACTATGGAAAGGGCCATGTCTTGGGGTGCCAGTGCCAGTTGCACAACTATTCCAACCATGCAAAATCAGGTCCATTTGCTAGTGGAAAAAATACAGTGAAACCAGTTTAAAGTACAATAACATGTAATAAGAATGAGAACAGAAGAAAACACCAAAGCATACTTGATTTACACAATAAAATATAGGCAATTAAAAAACACCTTGTCAAGATGCCTAAAGTTTAAAAGGGATGGTATCTGCCCCACCTTGATTGAAATCCTTGCACATTTTTGTGACCTTGAGTTGGCCTAACAAAGGCATTGCCCTAGGGATTTGGGGATTCTGGTAATTAGCTCATGATGAACCCCTTCAATTTGACAAGCTTCCATTTTTGATGGTCTCCTATAGCTATGAACTGAATATCTCTGAATAATAGTAACCTTCAAGTGTATCACATATAAGTTCCTAGCATACATTTGAAACTTTGGGGTATGTAGATTTTATAGTTTATCTTTGGGACAAGTTAAAGCCAGTTAAGTTGTAAACTTAGTTAAGTAGACACTTGGCCAAATACTGCATATGTGCAGTCGGATCCAGGATCTGTCTTCCATTGACAGAAGGCCTTGGGTCTAGGAAGGTGCCTCTGTCTGATCTTTGAGGATCCCTCCTCCCCCATGCACACCACAACTCAACTCGCTCAGTAGGGTCCTGTGTGTAGTATTTTGGGGGGCTGGAGGGGTAGCTTTGGGAAGGAGGGGTGAAGAGGTCTGCTTCCACCAGTCCAGTTGTGCATACCTAAATCTGGATCCAACTGTATCATCAATCCCACCAGAACAAGAACTGGTGCGATTGAATCAATCTATTTTTTGCCAACTGGCTATTTAAAAATGTAGCTGAAAACTGTCTCTGGCTGGAATGTAAGGGTAAATATCAGACACTGTGTCCGTTTGTATATATTGGTGACTCTTAAAATTTAAGAGAAATATCAGATAATTAAATTTATTCAATCAAGTGCCTTTGGTAAATGGCCAAGTTTCAATTGCTTAATTTATTTGTAAAGGACAACACTTCAATGTCATGGGTGTAAATTGGATAAATAAGCCTTGTGATCTAATTCCTCCTGACATTCACTAGTGTAGCCCAAGAATCATTAAGTACCTTCAATGAATGGACCAGTTTCATCCAAGGTTCCATTGTTGGCAAAGAAATCCCAACATTTGCCTGGGAAATGTTCAAACCTGTGAATAAATGAATTGCTTTCAGACATTTTCTTTTATGCAGTGTGTGCGTGTGTATGTGTGTTTAAAAAACTATGTAAAAGAGTCTTCAGTTGTCTAGATGGGTATTGGACTACAACCATGTTTTGATGCAATCCTTTTCTATGACTTTGGCTTCTTTCCAGTAGGGTTGGTGGGACTACTGATGAGAGAGAACCTCACCTACTGGTGAAGTGTTGGGAGAATGACGTGGTTGCAAAGAGATTTTAGATGCAGAGCAATATGAGCAGAGCCAGCCCAAAAGGTCAGAGAAGGAATGTATGTCCCTACCTGCTCTATAAACTTACATTTTGTGAATGGCTGAAGAAGCCTTTGTTTGAAGGCCCATCAGGAAGAGCTTGTGCTGTACATTTTATCTTAGCCTTTTAAACTGCCTGCCTATATAATTCACCCCTGCAAAGAAGCAGGGCCATTGTTCAGAAAGCCAGGAATATCAATAAATACGGAAAGCAACATGTAGATAAAATGCTGCTTGAACATTCAAATGTGAATATGCTTTCAGCAAGGTACTAAGTGTGCAAATGTGTGCACACACACGTGCATACAGGCAAACTCTCCCTGACATCTGGCTATGGTTGTAGCTGCAGATGGTCATCTACTCAAAGGTTTGATACAATGAAATTCTTAGAGTGTGAGCAGAAATGCACACTTCAAATAGGCTTTGAAATATGACATATTTTCAGAGATCCTCATTGGCAGTTTGGTTTAATGGCAGTGCTGGCTCTGGGGGAAATGTTGCACATTTAGACACCATGTTCAGGGAGGTCATATCAACTCTATGATTGCTACACAGATTATGTGATAGAGTTCTCAGGTACAGAGGAAGCCCAAATACAGAGGTGTCATGCAGGGGAGGGGGGGCACCATGATCCAATAAATTAGTCATGCTATCTTGGAATGATGGGGATTGCAGTCCCACACATCTGGAAAGCACCATGTTGGAGAAGGCCAGTCTTGAACAAGGCATTTGGGGAGCTGAAGTCATATCACCTCAAGGAGTACTACACTTTATGTGGTAAGGATCTCCTACTTCACTTTATGTTTGATTTTTTTAAAAATCCCTCTTGAGGGTAATTCACATGACTATCAAAGCTCCATAACTGGAGCTAACAAGGAAGCATGCAGCAGAACAGCTAAATGCATGCCAAACTCATTTGCAATAGTAAGATTCAATGTAGGTCAACACTGCAAGAATATTACAAATATTGCTATGAATAAGTCATGCCAATCAACTCTGGTTGGTTAACCATACTCCTTAAGGACTGAGCTGTAAATGTATTTATTGCAAGTAAATCACTGCCATGGAATTACAATCAGTGGGTTATATCCAATGTTAGTCCTTCTCATGAGTAACTGAAGTCTCATTCATTTCAATGCGTCTACTCTAAGTAGAACTAAGGCTGGATACAACCCAATGTTTTAAGAAAACATTTAGATTAGGCTAAACATGCTTAGATTAATCTACATCCACAACATGGCATGTTGTGGATGTAGACTGAATAGTTCTGTGCTGTGTTTAGCATGTGATGAAGCAGGAAAAAGGTTGCTTTGTAATATACCTAACTAAAACCACATTTAGCTCAAACTAATACCTTCATCAGCTCTGTATTAGCAGGTAAATATGAGCTGAGCTGCTGCATGGAATACACACTGAAACAATCACAAGGCTATTTCAACATACATCAATGCATTTGGTTTGGTCATGTGAATTACTCGGATAAATTTGCTTGTGATCACATTACTAGTACTTATACAGGGTAACTTGTGGCCCTCCAGATGTTTTAGCCTACAACTCCCATCATGCCTCACCATTGGCTATGCTGGCTAGGGCTGATGGGACTTGTAGGCCCAAATATCTGGAGGCCCACAAACTGCCCACCCCTGATCTACAAATTAAAATGTAGTAGTGGTGATAAAGTCCCATAGAAGTTGATTGCATGCATATTTACTAGGAAGTAAGTACCTTTGAGTTCAATAGGATGCATTCACAAGAAATTGTGCACAAGATTGTGATCTTACAAACCAATCCCATGCATATTTATTCAGGTAAGACCCATTCAGATCAATTCTGCACACTCACTCCCAAGTAAGTGTACAGTATTTAAGGCTTCCTTAGGCTGTAAGCTTATACCCCACGTACTTGGGAGTTAACCCCAATGAACTCAAATAGAATTACTTCTGAGTTGACAGGTGTAGAGTCACAATGTTCGTCTCTTTCTTCAAAACAACAAGGCTGCATATAATTTCTCGGTTGTTGATATACACTAAACATTCCAGGAACTATTTCTTTAGGAACGCTTAAATAATCCTTAGAATTCTTAGTCCATTTTTTTTAACTTTGTTCGCTTAATTATAAGTCTTGTTTACTACTGCTTGAGTGCTTTGCTGCTTAAAAGGTTAACTTACAAGTCAATAAACCTTATTCATATCCTCTGTATGGAGAGGGCTCTTTGAGACTTGTCGGATTGTTGGGTTTGAGGGTTTTTTAAATTATTATTTGCTACAGTCTGTTCAGTGTCATTTTGTTCGAACAGCAACGTGGCTCCAACATTCAAGCCTGGGACGCTGTACATCAGGCACACTTTAGCAGATTTATGTCATCAACCCCCACACAGTATCAATCATTCTTCAAGGTCATTCTTAGCTACCCAAGCAAGTGCTGTATTGAAATCGGCAGGACAAGCTTCAAACTAAGCCAGTTGCAAGTTTTCAGGTGCAGTGGAGGGAGAGTTGCCTCGGGGGGGGGGGGGGGGTCAGGTTAAAAAATTATTGGCAACATGTCCCAAAGTATTTGTGATGGGGGTGGAGGAGAGAGAGAGAGAGAGAGAGAGAGAGAGAGAGAGAGAGGGGTAGGTTGTTGCTATCAGCATAAATGCAAGATGTCTGTGTTAAAGAAACCAGGGCCCGTTTTGAGACAAATAAACAGAGATTTATCAGTCTGGCTGCAGTTTTACGAAGTGCAACGCTGAAAGGTTTCTTCTGTCTCTTTCAGAGCTTGATCAGATAAATGAGATATATCCAGAGCTGGGTATGTCACTTCTGTCAGGCGTACAATCGGTAGAAAGGGCCCCGGATCATTTCAACTCAATGCCACTCAACTGAAGCGCTTCAATTTTGTTTTCAATAGTTTATCATTTCCCAAAGGCAAAACCCGATTACCACAGAATTCATGCATATATATATATATATATATATATATATATATATTACTGAACCAAATTCTAAAGATTGGTAGAGGTGAGGGGAATGGGGTGAAATCAGGTTATTCTGGTTGTTTGTTGTTGTTGTTGTTGTTGTTGCTGCTGCTGCTGCTGCTGCTCACAAGGACCCAGAAATGTTCCATTTTATAATTGCCTGAAAGGTCAGACTGTTAGTGGGTTTGCTTCCTTGTTAAAGTGGTCTCATTAAACAGATCCCCCCTCCTTGTGATCCTGAAAGAAATGCAGCAGGGTAGCTTCAGAAGAACATGCAAATGAGGTGAGAAAACAACTCAAAGGCTTTTCAGCTTCATATGCTTCAAAATTCTTGATTCCAAACATTCTAGGTGACAGGGTATCAGGAAAGACTCTGCTATAATACATCCGATTGGGTCAAAACAAGAGTGATGCATGCAAAGAAACTCCTAAAAAGATTTGATTAGGCAAGAGAGAGGCAGGGAGGAGGGAGGGAGAGATAGGGAGAGAGCAGTGCATGCAAATCTCCAGTTGACCTGTTGTCCTCTTCCCATAAATCTATTGTCTGCGTTCTGAAGATTGCGGTAAGGAACGCCATGAAGCAGACTAGTCTAGGCTGACCATATGAAAAGGAGGACAGGGCTCCTGTAACTTTAACAGTTGTAGAGAAAAGGGAATTTCAGCCAGTGTCATTTGTATGCAATTAGTTCCTGGTGAAATTCCCTCGTCATCATAGCAGTTAAAGTTGCAGAGGCCCTGGCTTCTTTTGTATAGGGTCATTCTAGTATAGTGCCTGCAACTTTAACTGTTGTGATGAAGAGGGAATATCACCAGGAACTAATTGCATACAAATGATACTGGCTGAAATTCCCTTTTCTCTACAACTGTTAAAGTTACAGGAGCCCTGTCCTCCTTTTCATATGGTCAGCCTAGACTAGTCCATTTAGCATGGTTAAACCCTAGGCCACAGGTCTTCTATGTACATGGATATCTAACAAGCTAAATAGGAAAGCTCTTGCGCTACTGTAACCCCACCACAAGACATTTAAAATCAATTAACATTTTAAAATAAAATTATTCAGTGGGCCTTCTCATCAATGTCGACTCAAGGGTTGAAGGGAAGGTCAGCTAAAGTGCACTCTAGTTGGTTCCCTCCTTTCTAGGTGAACCCTGAAGGAGGAACTTCAGCACTGGGCGCCAGGTGACACCATTGTAATTTCTCACAATGATCCCAATCAGGGGCATTATAGAAAACTACAGTGGTGTAACCCAGATGTGATTGGAGCTGGCTTCTGTAATACACACACACACACATGCCGGGCCTGTTCAGACAACACACTAAGCCATGCTTTGGCCATTAACCCTTTTGCAGCAAATGGTTAGTGAGCATGTTTAAACCATGGTTATGTAGCCACTATGGTTAGGAAAGGTTCACATGGCACACTAAGTCATGGTTCACATGACATACTAAGCCATAAAGTTTAGCTCAAAATGCTTAACCATCGTGGCTTAGCATGTTGTCTGAATAGGGTCACATATTAGAAGGGAACCCAGCACAGGCATTGGCACTGGACTCTGCTGGGATGCTGGGTCCCAGCACCTGCCCGAGGGTAATGTGTCTGACAATGGGCCGGCTTGTAGTCATTTCAGCATCTTATTTACCTGCAGTATATTGTTCTGTACTCTAGCATCTTAGCATCAAGATGGAAAATAAGAAGGGAAGGAACTCCTAAAATACAGTTGGTTAGGTCAACAAAGAGAACAATAATAATGGCAAACTGGTAGGGTGACCACTCATGTATCAACAAAAAAGAGGACAAAAAAGGACACAGATTTGCATTAAAATTGCATAGGTTGGTTTTATGTGTAGATGCATATGTAGAAATAATTACTATACTTTAAACATAAATGCAAGACATTGCACCCTGGTGACCTGCGTGCCTGCTCAGTGTGATGTCCAGGGGCTAACTATTGATGGGCAACTTCAAGGCTCCTATTCTCCTTAAATTGGACTTGGACTGGATAGCCCTTTAAATAGAGGACGGTCCACTGTAAAAAAGGACATATGGCCACCCTACAAACTGGTAAGGATAGAGGTGGCTTAAGCCAACCGAAAAAGGGGTTGCTTTCAATAAACATTCTTCTGCCCAGAACGTTTCAATCAGACGATTCAAATTTTATTATACATGAAATTCTAAATCTAAAATCTAAATCTGGGAAATCTAAATTTAAAACTGGGAAATTTCACACAGAATGGGAAAGAGGGAATAACAGCATAATATGTTAAAACACGCACACACAACATACTGTGCTAAAACACACACAACACAACATTCTGTACACACACACACACACATACACACACACCCCACAACACAATTCTGCTTTGAATTAACAAGCCAGGAACAACTGGTTTCATGACATGCAAGAAGCCAAAAAAGCCAAAGGCAAAGGGGTAGAAATGGAGAATGAGGTTTATTAAAAAATAAATTATACCACCAACACGTTTCGGACTAGCAATGTCTTTCTTCAGGGTATTTCAATATCAAGACACAATAGCACTTCTCTTATGAGTAACGACCTCCTATGCAGAGCAGAAGTGTTATTGCATTTTGATATTGAACTACCCTGAAGAAGGACATTGCTAGTCTGAAACACGTTGGTGGTATCATTTATTTTTATGAAACCTCATTCTCCGTTTCCACCCCTTTGCCTTTAGCTTTTTTGGCATCTTTCCTGGGGTTCCTTTTCTTTTTGGTTCATGACATGCAAACCTGGAAACTCTGGGCTGTTTATGGGTTAAGCAACCCAGAGTTAACCCAACAGAAACCATGGGCAATTGTTGGGTTAACTCTAACTCATAAGCAACCCAGAGTTTCTGGTTTCGCATGTCACAAAACGATACAGGAATGGGGTGTTCTGGGTTGTTAATTAAAAGTATAAATTTTGAGTTTCAGGGTTCACCTGTCACAAAACAATGCAGGATGGGATGTTCTGGGTTGTTAATTAAAAGTGGAAATTTTGAGTGTGCAGCTCTCACACTCCACGTGTCCCCACAATTCCTGGTTTAAACAACCCAGGGATTGCCACCATGACATGTGAACCAGGTCTTAGTCATACTTAGGGTAGAACTATTGAAATCAACTAGCATTAAGTTAGTCAAGACTAATTTGTCCCATATATTTCAATGAGTCTACTCTAAGTATGAGTAAGTCTGGATCCAATATATTATAGTATATTTTAAATTGTATTTTTTAATATTTGTATCATATTGATGACCCCAATGAATGTGATCCAGAGCTTCTTAGAGGAAGGGTGGGATAAAATGCATGATAATAATAATCAGGCTCCCAGATGTGCTGTCAAGATAGTTCCAAAAATCAATGTTTAACAGCCTAATTCTATACGAGGTTGTTTGGATCTTTTTCTACCTGAATCTTCAAATCTCCTGCAAGTGTTAATTCCCATCTGATGCAAAGTGAGATCCAGCCCTGCCTAATTGCATTTGCAGCAGGAAATCTTCACTACTTCAACAGTTTATGCACCCACAGAGAAACTGGGACTAATTAATTAGTGAGTCTGCAGGTTCTCCAGGAGTAGGGCCACAAAAGTTTGAAATGTCCACTGCCCTGCTTCATTATGTGCCATTTTCAAAAACAACAACAACAAAATATATATACTTCAGAGGAATGGGTTGTGAATGATTTTCTCTCACTCGCTCTCTTCTTTTTTAAAAAAAACATCTTAATGTTTGCTTAAATGTTTGGGGAAGTCATTAATCAAGACTAGCTGCCATCAATCACAAAACTTGTAAAAGTCAACTGAAGGAGGCAGGAATAGTTTAAAAAATGTGTTAAGCTAAGGGAATCATATGGAACTTTTTAAAGGAATGTATCTGGGGAATTTGCAAACTATAACCCCATACAACTGCAGGAAAGGCTACTGAAAGTGTGAATTAATTTAACACAGAATTTGTCCTTAGTTTTTCATAAGAAATAGCAGACGCTGGGGAAGTGTAGAGAACAGAGTGGCATGGAAAATTATAAATCTGAGCAAGAGGGAGTGGAAGGCACACTTGAAAAGCCAGGCATTATTTTTAAAATATGCTAGACATGATGATTGATTTTCCATAGGGGGTTCTAAAAGATGTGCAAGTCGGGGGGGGGGGGAGGGGGAGGAAAGGAAGAGCCTATCATTTTCAAAAGGTCATGAGAAGAACCAGAGCAGAAAAGAGCATTTGATCAAAGAAAAACTGTCAAATCCGTGTGCTGAGATACAAGGAGCTAAGTAAAAAATTGCTTAAGGTCTTGAGCATCCACAGCTGCAGTGCAAAGAAGGCAAGTGGGGTGTTCAGCATTACTGAAAATTGGATCTGTCCAATAGGTATAAAGTTAGTTCGTATTTAGGTTTGGTTTCTCTTAATCAAACAATCAGTCTACACAGCATCCAATTTTTCCTGTACGCTTCCGCTTTAGACAAACCCTTAATCTGCTTTTAAAGTTTGCAATAGTTCATAAATAGGCTTGCAGTTCAGGACGTGCATGTATATTTGTACCCTACTTTTCACAGAGAGTATGGTGTAGTGGTTAGAGCAAGGGTGCAGAACCTGAGGCCCAGGGTTTCCAATCCAGATTCCCGGTTCCTCAGATGACCCTCCCCCTGTTCTCCAGCCACTGATATTTAATGGTTCCCTGGCTTTCGTCATTCTGAAAGGTTGAAATGCCTCTTCTATAAGCTTCGTTACTGGCAGTAAGAGCTTTAAGCTAAAATATGCTGATATTTTGTCCCACTCTTTTTGCCTTCAGCCCCACCCACCACTGGAATCTGGCCCCGAGAGCTTGTCCAAAATCCAATTTGGCCTTTCAACATCCCTGGGTTAGAGTGTTGGACTTCGGTTCTTGTCCCCATTTGGCCATGAAGCTCACTGGGTGACTTTGGGCCAGTCTCTGACTCTCTTCACAGGGTTTTGTGAGGATAAAAAGGAGAGAAGATAAGAAGAGCCATGCTGGATCAGACCAAGGGCTCATCAGTCCAGGACCCGGTTCACACAGTGGCCAACCAGCTGTCAACCAGGGACCCACAAGCAGGACATGGTGCAACACCCATGTTCCACAGCAACTGCTGTATACTGCCTCTAATACTGGAGGTAGCACATAGCCATCAGGAATAGTAGCCATTGATAGCCTTCTCCTCCAGGAAAGTAGGAGGATTAGGTATGTTGCCTTGGTTCCTTGGAGGAAAAGGCAGGATATAAATGTAACAAGTAAATAAATAAATTTTGCCAAGCTTGGATTCCAAAGTAGCGTACAATTTCAATCCATCAGAAAATACAATAAAAGTAAGCCTTCCCCAACCTGGTGCCCTCCAGATGTGTGGACTACAACTTTCAGTATCCCCAGCCAACACATCTGGAGGGCACCAGGTTGGGGAAGCTGATATAAGTAGGTAGTGTGAGTAGGTACAGTGAAGGGAGAAGGAGGGATCAGTGCTAGCCACAGACATTTTGCTGCCTGAAGCAAAGCCCAAAAGGCACCCACCTCACGACGGCCAACAGTTTTTTTAAAAAAAGTCTTGTTGCACCATTGGACACCAATTCTTGCCTTCATCAATTCCCACCCTCTTCTGGATGCTGCCTGAAGCAGGTTGCGTCACCCTCCTGCATGGCAGGGCCAGCCCTGGGGATGATGATGTTTCTATCAAACTATTCCAGAGTTATGTTTTCCTTTCTTGCTTTTTGAGTTGCTCATGCCCTAGCCTGCTTCGCTAACTGATTCCTTCCTTGCATGTTTAACTAAAGCCAGTTGTTGAATCAAAAAGAGGAAGAGGAGGAGGAAGCTACAATCAGTACTCTGAGGACTGCAGAGACATATAGCACTGTTATTACTACATAATGAAAGAAAGTTCCCCAAATTATAGTTAGGACCTGGTGTAATACTGAGAAGATTCTCAGTATTTAAGAAGGTGGAAGTCTCTCATTTAAGAACATAAAAAAGCCCTGCTGGATCAAACCAAGGGTCCATCAATTCCAGCACTCTGTTCACACAGTGGCCAACCAGCTGTCAACAATGGACGCACAAGCAGGACACAGTGTAACAGCACACTCTCATCCATATTCCCCAGCTACTGATGTATAGGCTTACTGCCTTACTGGTAGAAATTGTGATAAATAATGTTAGCGCACAAGTCTTGCCTCAGACTTTATGGCTACTGATGGAGCCCATGGGTTCCCCTCCACAGTAATAAGGGCTTCCCTCTCAGAAGTGCATCCCAACATAAAACAAACCAGGAAACGCAGATGACCTTCCTCAGGAGAGTTCTAGTCTTTCAGAACTGCAATCCTATAGACATTTTAAGTCCCGCTGAATTCAGTGGGACCTACTTCTGAGTAGACATAGGATTTCACTGTTATATAAAAGCTAATGGAAGGATAGAATGTCATACATGAAGTAACGGCAGAATATCGACTTGATTAGATAAATAAATAAAGTATTTCTTAATTGGAGGCAGGGCTGTGACCGGATCCAGAGCCGGATCCCAAATCCGAGTGGATCGGGCCAATCTGGGCCCAATCCGAACCGGATCGGATTGGGGCTGGATCGGGCCAGATTGGATCTGCTCTGGGTCCGTGCAGAGCCCTCCTTCATGCTCTCCCCGCTCCCTCCCCCCAATCACCCTGCTTACCTGCAGCCGTCCTCCTTCACGGCATCCTGCCTCCTCGATGTTGGCCAGCTGCTTTCCTGCTTGCAGTGGGTGACGTCAACACCCAGCGCGAGCGGGAAAGTGGCCAGCCGACATCAAGGAGGCAGGATGCTGCGAACGATGTTGTGGAGGAGGCTGCAGGTAAGCAGGGTGATTGGGGGCAAGGAGGGAGCAAGGAGAGCGGGAGGGAGGGCTCTGCACGGACCCGGAGCGGATCTGGATCCAGATCCAAGGTGGGTCAGATCGGGCCCAATCTGGACCTCCCAGATCGGGATCCAGATGGATCTGGGGGTCCGTGCAGAGCCCTAATTAGCAGCATTTGTAAATCATGTTTTCAAAATAGCTTCAGATATAACAATACAAATCCAATTAATACCAAGTCAACAATATAAAACTAATACAATTAATAATGAAAGCCACAGTAAAACAACAGCCAATATTTCCACTACATTAGGAATTATGAACCATTACAATACCAAAGTATAATAAAGTATAATATGGTGTAATATTATGGAGGCACAGTCTTTTCCTTAGAGGGGAAAATATCCTGGCTGATTTAGAAACCATATTATTTATCATCAGTGCTTGCAAAGAATGTGATAGTTTTCGAAAATTGCAGTATAAATTCCAAACTTACCAAAAATAGGGGGGTGGGGGGAAGAGAGGTGAGAGCCACTATCCTCTGGGATTTTTTCTTCTATAATTGCACAAACAAAACCCATCGATTTCAATGGGGCTTGGAAAGGAGAAATTCCCCGTGACTGATGCCCCAATTCTTTTGAGTATGGAATCTATTGTCTATATATAAAGCAATACTCCACCATGTGGCATTATGTGAAAACAAAACAGTTTCTCAGAAACCTTCCACAATAGGAGAAGATACACATTAAGCTATCTAGACTTTCCCCATTGAAGTGAATGAGACGTACATCTCAGTACTACATCTGCAATCCTAAACACACTTACCTGGGAATAAATCCCACTGAAGTCAATGGGGCTTAGTTCTGACTGGGCACGTACAGGATTGCCTTGCAAACTAATTTCATTAAAGCTCATGCATCTCAATGAAATAAACAAATATATTTTAAAATAAGACATGAATTTCCCCTTTTTACTGCCCTTAATGAAGACATCAATATTTGTACTGGTTACAGAAAAGGCACATAGACTTTGTGTTCCCAGCAGTAATCTTAACAATTCAGCTGAGTAGCAAAGGGTTACTTAGGACAGAATTTTCAAATATATTAATATCAATGAGAACTTTGCCATTGACTTTAATGGCTGCGGGTTGCACCTTTAAAAGGCTTTTTTGAAGAGAGGCCAGACTGATTTAAGCAATGGAACAGACACCACTTCCATTTGGAAGACTATCATTCCCATAGATCTCAGATTTCCTTCTACTCCTTTTAGTCATTATTTGGACATGCATTTCACTATTTTTTTAAAGTCTTTAATCGTGTTTTATTCATTTCCTGAAGAATGCTAACATCTTTTGGCTACCTTCTCTGCTAAAAGCTAGTTTCATTTCACAATGTTCAGTTCATTCAGAGTCATAAGTGTTACTGCTCATTCTAGGTTTTGAAGGTCTTTCAAAATATTTTTTGTTGTTGTTGAAAGGATCTCTAGGCTGCAGTCCAGAGAGATCCTTCAGGCATGCTAGCGAAACTCTTTTAATTGAATAGCAGTTGCCATATTATGCCCTACCGCAAGCTGCTTTTGAAACACTCAAATTTCAAAATCAGTCTATTGTGTATTTACACAGTTAAAAAATGGACACAGATTTGCATTAATATATTAATTAATTACTTTATATTCCACCTTTTTTCCTCCAAGGAACCCAAGGCAGGTTCTCTCCATTTTATCCTCACAACAACCTTGTGAGGTAGGTTGGGCTGAGAGTCTGTGATTGGCCCAAAGTCACCCAGTGAGCTCCCATGGCCAAGTGGGGACTAGAACCTGGATCATCCAAATCCCAGTTCAACACTCTAGCCACTACACCACACTGGCTCCATATACATGTGCTAATATAAATGTAGAGATGGCTGCAAATTTAGAAAGAACGACTGTGATTTAGATAGAAATACAATACATCTCACCAGTGAACAGGTGACCTTTTTTGTGTCTACTCAGTCTGCTTCCAGGGCTAACATTGATGGGTAACTCCAAGACCCCTGCTGCTCTCTCTTCAAATGGTTTTTTTTTATCTTTAAACCAGACTTGGACTGGGCAGCTATGCAAATAGAGGACTGTCCTCTAAGAGCTGTCCTCTCAAAAGTAAGCCACCCTAAGCTTGTTCTGCACCTGAGCCTTGCTGTTCAAAGAAGCAAAGTAAAAAACAAACAAAAAACCGTTGCTCATAGCATTCATCCTATAATTCTCTGGCTTGGGGCCCAAATGTACTGGAAGTTTAATTTTCTTTACACAGAACACACTCTTGGATAAAATTATTTGGAAAACAAAGTCACATTAGTGACACCTCGGTCGTCCTGCCACATTTTGGTCTGCAATATTACTTACCTTGGAACTGAGAAGTCACACTTCCATTTTCCTCAAAATGGACCATAAATACATAGTGAAGCATAATGGAATTAATGATTCAAAGACTGCTAAATTTCATGCAAGTATTTCCAGGGACTCCACAGGGCTTTACTAATGATCTCAAACACCTGCATGGAATTCCATTATACTCTTATCCTTTAAATCCACAATGAAAACACAATAGTTTAAGCTTTGGGGTCTTTCTGGACATCACCTAAATGTGTTACTTTGGCAGGGAAATGTTTAAAATGCAGGTTTAATATTTGAATATATAAGTCACAAATCATGACGAAGAATGAGCTTTAGACATTTAGGCCTATAGAAAGCAGTGAAGTAACTGGAAACTCTGAAGCTGCATTTTGAACACATTATAAATCTTTACTAAAATGATTCATAAGCAAAATACTGGCAGCATGAGTATATAAATATTGCTATATTATTCATTGGGCACAGAATAGACATAGCTTAGAATCACAGACTTAGAAGGAACTCCAAAGATCATCTACTCTGACAGGAAATCTGCTGCTACAGCACCTGTGTTCATCTATCATCGGCTTAAAACCCTGCAATGAAGGGGAGGCCACCACTTCTGAGGCAGTCTGTTCTACTGTCAACAGCTCATACTGTCAGGACCTTCTTCCTAATTTTCAGTTGAAATCACCTCTCTTGTAATTTGAATCCACTGGTTTAAGTTCTACCCTTTGGAGAAACAAAACAAATTTGCTCCACCATCTATGAGTCAGTCTTCAAACATTTGAAGATGGCTACCATGTTACCTCTTAATCTTCTTTTCTCTAGGCTGAACATATCCAACTCCTTTAACATTTCCTCATAGGAATTGGGTTAGAAACAAAGTTAGTTGAAAGTTCCTATTGAAATCATTGAGACTTCTGTTAAATAATGAGTAATTCGTTCAACTGATTTTAATGGAACCTAAATTAAACTATCTTACATTGCAATCCTATTCATGTCTACACAAAATTCAATGGGACTTACTCTCAGATATGGGTGCATAGGATTGCAAACTTAGTGTGGACCCAACCCTTGGTCTCCAGGCCTTTCACCATCTTTGCCACTCACTTCTAGACACTTCCCAGTTTGTCCTTCTCAAGCTGCGGTGCACAAAACTGGACACTCCGGGTGAGATTTGACCAAAGCAGAATTGAGTGGGGTACCATTTCATCTCAGAATCTATATATTATACTTCTATTGAAGCAGTGTATTCTAGTCAATCAAATTTGCAAGAGAGAAGAAAGGATTACTTGAATTACTACTTTATTTTAACCAAACCTAAACGTGATTAAACTTCTGACTCGGACTTCAACATTCCTCTGGTCTAAGTGGAATGAAACAAAATTTAAAAGCTTGGGATATAGAATGTCCAAATTCAGAGACTGTATGTTATGGAATACCATTTGCTGGGAAGCTGTCACCTTCATGCCCTGATGATGGGCATCCCAGTAGCAGCTAACTGGCCACTGTGGAAAACACTACGTGGGCTTTTGGTTTGATTCAGCAGGGCTCTCCTTATGTTCTTAAAGAAGTGCTAAGAAGTTTATATATTACTTAGTAACAGCCTTCCACAAACCTGAAGTTGTAGTCCAAAACGTCTGGAGGGCACCATGTCTTTGAAAGCTGACCAAAAAACTTTACAAGACTATTTTAGGCTTCAGGGGACATGTGGACATGCATAGGATCACACTGTTATTGTATTAGTTTCAGATCTTACTTGACACCTAAATACTGCCCAGGGCTAGGTGTTTCTCTTTTGCTATCCAGTGTGGAGGAAACCGCTGAAAATGGCTGATAGTGATGTGTATTTGAATATATTCCGATTTGGACTATCTGATCTTTTATGTTAAAATACTGATAATGAATTATCTTTCAACTAAAGAAATTGAAAAAGGAATAGGAAAGTCACATTTAAACAGGAGAGTAGAATTTTTAAAACCTCTTGATAACCACAATAATATAACAAATACCTAGTTCTCCTTTAGCAACATATTGATACAAAGGAAGCCTTGGAAGAGAATTTGTTGGTAATAGTGCCATCTACAGCAATCAAAAGTTTGGGAATGGCAGGGAGGGAATTTTTCCTGAGAAGTGAGGGAAAACTGGAGACTTGAACTAATAAGGCAGCCATCACTAACAAGGAGAGGGAGCAGCACAAAAAGGGGGCTATTCATACGTTCTCTCATTTGTGGATTTTGGGATGCAGCGGTTAGATTTAAGCCATGTCAGTTCCTTTCAGGTGGATAATAGAATAAGTATCTTAGAAACAGACAGGAAGGTTGTAGCAGCATGCTAGTACACATGCTTTGCACACCAGTTTCCAGGTTCAATACCCAGAATCTATAGATAAACCCCTCTGAAATTCTGGAGAGCCACTGCCAATGCAACACTGAGCTAGACAGACCAAAGGTCTGACTAACCTAGGTTAGACTATGCATTCATCGAGTTTAGTACTGCTAAGTCCAGAACATCTGGAGAGCATTGGAGAAGGCCGCTTTATAGATCTATTCAATAGTACAGCCACTGAGTTCAACAGCGCTTACTTCCCTGGAAGTGGGTATAGCCTTCTTAATAGCGAGGAAATACAACACTCCTGTACCTAGGGCTGGTATCCAAGTCGTTCAAAAATAAACAAAAGAGCACATGTATTACACCAGCCAAATAATCAAGTAGTTAAAGCACTAATTATGTGTGCATAAGTATTTGGAGACAGTAGAGCATGATGAAGGCAAAGGAGAAACAATGCCGTAAGATTTCCACTTCCTAAGCTTTAGGTTTTACTGTTCCAACAGGTGTTGTCTGAAGATTTTATGACTATCAGGGAGATGACCGCTGCCTAGAAATCAGGCCAAGTAACATTCATGTTTTGGTTCATAGGGGACAGGGCATCTGCAGCTCCTAGCTCTTGCTGGTGGTAGAAATGACAGGTGAAGCCTCTGAGGAAATGATGGAATCATCCACTCCCCTAGTCTTCCTATTTGCTACCTCTGACTCCCCAACTATTAAATATTTGTTGAGTTGGTTGGGTGGTGAGTTGTTTGTTTTAAATTTCCTGATCAAGTTGCGGGTCAAATCATCATTCAACACATAATCTCACCATTAAGCCGTCTCCGATGGAAGCACTGTACTAAGTTAGAACCCAGTTGTCCTACGTACCTTTCACTTTTGATGGAGAATAGTTTGTAAAGAACTGTATTTCAGAAAGATTACTTAATAGCACTTTAATGAATGGTTTCTTACACCTTAAAATGAAACAGGACTGCATTTTGGGATTGAACTTTTTTTAGAATGGATTTCCTAAAACTATTAGTAGCATTTGGTGGCTAAAAACTGTATTAAAACCCAGCAGATGTGATTCTCTTTTCCCCAGATTGTTTATTATCTGCTTTTACACATCTTCTCCATGTGCATATATACAGCATTTACAATGGAACTCCCCCAGTGGCATTAAAATGAAGCATAATTAGTTCAAATACATCTGATGGAAGAGCTCCAAATTCAGCGAAGGCACTTTTGGCATTATTCAGACTCACTCTCTCTCTCATTCTTTTCTCTTCTTTTTAGCTTTGGATTTTGACAATTCCAGGAGTCCATTTTCTGCTTCAGAAAGTTTTTTCCTTTTCTTAGATTTGCCATGGTCACTGTGATAGCCACTTGAGTCACTGGCATGCATTCCCAAGTCGGCCCTGTTTTGCCCACTCTCTCTCTCTGGCATGTCATATATCCCGTAATCAATGTGACAGTTCGGCTTCTCTCCATCTTCAATCCCAGGCATCGTTACATCAATCTCCATCTCCTCTGTGCTATTTTGTACATCACAATGCTTTTCGTGTTCTTTCTTGCCAGTGCTACATTGCAAAAATAAAGCAGAGGAAAAGCTTTCTAAGGATATTGTACTGAAACAGTATCACAACACCACAAGAGGAACAATAATTAGATCTAAAAGTTGTTTAAACATGGTTAGGGTGCAATCCTACGCATGTTTAAACAAACAAAAAAGTCCTATAACTTCAGGGATGCCTTAGCCAGCCATGTCTTTTTCTGTCTAAACATGCATAGGAATGTGCCTTTATTCATTTTCCTATTTCTGCTTCTTGGCAAAGATCAAATGTTTTTGTTTTGTTTTGACAAGATTAACAAGTTGAGCACATGGCTGTTCAGGCCTTGCCATTAACTGAAAATTGGACACAGTTAAACTCAAAATCACTGTATGCTATACTACTATCACCTTAAGCATTACCCTCATTTGCCAGTCTGAAGTATCTGACGATAACAGAAACTTCACTTGGGCACAAGCTCTTTGTCCAACTATTACATTGCTGTCTGTGGTAACCCTTCCCCTCATTTTCAAGTATCTTTCAAATTCTCAAAGATCCTACACATCCGTTCCCCAGTCCTTAAGATTCAGCATCTGGTTAATCTGAGATGTATATCAGATGTCAAAACTCCTGTTACATTCTATGCAACGAAAGCAACTTTGCCCTTTTTACTAGATGCTTAAAGTAAACTCATTCTATTGAAGTATTGTGTAAAACCCACATGTTATTACTGTACCTGTTTCTACACAATTTTCCTCGCATGCAGAACACTCCAACGCCATCTGAATCAAAATGCAATACTTTAAATACCAGTCTAGAGCCTATTTGAAAGCCAAGGTTCGTCCATTCATCAGCTGATACGTGATCAGGCTTTGCAATAGAAGCATTGAAACATCCATGTACTAGACAGCCTATGTGGCTAGGTGCCACTTTATTGATTATACCCTGGGGAAAAAAACAAGGTATGTTAGGAGTCTGCCATAGCACATTTGTGTGGTGAAATCACACAGTGATTCAACCATAGCTCACAGTTACACCAGCGGAGGGGAATCTCTGGTTCTGCGGGACAATCTGGCCTATGGATGTTCCCCATTCAGCTCAGCAATGGAAAAGCAGCCCTGACACAAAGCCCCAGCTGGAGCTCCCACCGTTAATATACTGGGGCGTGGCCATGCCCTGTTACATTCTCTGACTTGTTGAGAGCTGTAGGGGAGGATTCAGCCCCTCTCCCCAACTCAGTTCCTCTTACCCACCTTACTACATTCAATGTGGAAAATATAAGATGTGGTTTAAAAGAAGTTATCACTGAACAGAGTCCAGCCTTACAGATATTAGAAGTCTGTAGGCACATTTTTTGTTTTGTTTTTTTGAAGTGTAATGCCCATTACAGAATATGGGTCCATTACAGCATTCATCTGAAGATAAGCCGGTTGCCTTTGGAACTGCATAAAACAACTATGGAACTAAGGTGTATGCATGGAAGTGAAGCACACATACATACTTATGCCATCCAACTTCAATTACTTTTAGGAACCACCTGTCCCAGAATTCTAAACCCTGATCTGCATCTGTTCAGACAGTCAATATTGCAGATATACTAAATATAGTTTTTAAAGCAGATGAACAAGTCATAGCTTGGGAATTTTGACTTTAAAATACAGTATTCAAAGTTTGTTCTGTGACAACTGTGAACATATTTGGCGATGTGGTTTTTGTGAAATGTTTCACTAGTAATTGTGATTTCTTGTTCACCCAGAATGGTTAAAAAAGACACCATTTACCTACAGTTTTGGGTCGAGTTCCACAACTGGCATGCTATTGCTAGAAATAATTAAACAGCTCCTTCCACACACAAAAAAGTACAGACAACAACAGTATGTTGGCTGGGAATTTACTTTAATGGATTTAAGCATGCCTAATATTACATAAGAAGGTAAATGCCTAGAAGAAAGAAGCCCTAAATATTACACCCTATAGTAATACAAGTCAAGTGGTTAGATTTACCACATGGTACTTTTATCATGTGGTAAATCATTGGAAGAAATTGTCAAACGTTTATTTATTACATACCACAAGTTTTTTCCCTGGTTTAGGCTGAAATACGACGAAATGTGCTTCAATGTCCAGATGGATTGCTCCAATGTCATCAATTATATCTCCCAGTTCTTTTGTTATTTTAACGTCATCATAAGCCACAGGAACACCTTGAAAGCTGCAAAACAGAAGAAACCACTTGCCACTGATCAACATAAAGAGACCCACAACTGGTACATTTAAGAACTATGAAGCATTTTAAGAGCAAATTGGAGCCAACAATAACAGTTGTATAGGTACGACCTGTTGGTCATTTTATGACTGTCCTTGACAAACAAGGGGAAGAGGTATTTTCTTTTGTAGTTACAGCTTATAGGGAAGATAGCAATCATAAATCTTAGAGCAGGGCACAGTTAGAAATAATGTAAATGGGGGGGGGGGAGAGCAACATGGATGAAGAATTTATCATACTAAGAAAAATGCTATAGTAAAGGGATGAGTAGAAGACAGATCATGATCTAGCAGTGGATCACTAGCCAATTTTCTTGTGGACTACTTAGAGGCCCATGTTGGTGGGAGGCTTGCAAAGATTGCTGGATTACATGGATCCTTGAACCAATGTAATACTTCTTCTAAAACTACTCAGAATCACTTAAGTTATACAAAGGTCCAGCTCCAGGCAGTGGTGGGGCTTGGGGCATTTCCAAGACTAGCAAAGAACTCATTGTAATAGCAGCACATTCCCACTTTGCATAGAACATCCAAGGAAGTCAGAGGCAATGAGAGAAAATTTGCAGTTCCCCACTTCTTCCAAGTAGAGGGGGCCCACTGTGAGCATGCACCTCTTGGTTCCACCAAAACCCTGAAGCCATCACTGCTTATGGCTTAAATTCTCACAGCAAGGTGTATATAACACACACAGGGGGATCACAGCAATTCTAGTAACAAAATTAAATAAATCACAGGGCATTGAAGACCCCTTGTTTTCACTGATCTTCCCATAGATTCCTCGGCTGCTGGTTTCATTAATAATCCCTATTTGTATATTTTTTTATTGAACATGTACTTGTTTTTTTCACTATTTGGATGGCTTTTTAAAATCTTGTTCACCATATTGAGAGGGTTCCACTCTTGAAGGAGGCATTTTTTTAAAATGAATAAAAATAAACTATCTGGCAGATAAGCACCTTTTGCGGGAGTAAGCAGATAAGCCGCTTCCTGAGTGATTTGGGGGGGGGGGGGTTAGGGCGGAGAAGTAGGGGAGCTGCTCCCCCTCTGCCCGCACAAGAGGCCATTTCAGACGGTCGGGTACGTTTCGCACGACCCCCAGTTGATTTACTTCTTCACGACACGCACCGCGTACCTGCTCGAGTAGCGGCGCAGCTCCGCATCCAGCTGCGCGCAGATACCCGTCCGCTTGCGATGTAAGAAGCGCGGCGGCAGCGCGATGTGTCTCCTGTGCGGCGTCACCACCAGGCAGGAGTAGCGGTTCTCCATCAGCCCCCGCGCAGCCTCGAAGGAAGGCAGCTCGACGACAGGGGCAGCGGGCGCCGCGGTCATCGCCCTTGCTGTCGCGGCCAGCCCCGCCGCCTCAGCAACACCGGCCTCGGCCTCCTCTTCCGTCATGGCACTCTTAACTACAACCGATGACAGGGCCGTTCGTCCGCCTGTCCCTGCGCCTCACCCCCGAAGCACGAGGCACCCTCTCGATCCCCGTGTCGTCGCGCAAAGATGACGTTCACGTGACAAGGCAACGAATCTTTCCTCCCTTTCCGGTGGAGGCTTGACAGCCATCTTGTGTGTGACTTACCACCCTTCGCTCCGCCCAGTGAGGGAAATAGAGCTTTCTCATCCGGGTCCTTACGAAGACTGGGAAGGTTGATCTTTTCTTGTCCCCCTCTCCCTGCCCCCCCCAGGCTAGAGGCGGCAGAGCATGCGCCCTTATGCGCTTAGCCTCAACGGCCCTGGAAACTCTTTCCGGATAGCCTGATTGGCCAATTCTCGCTTTCCGTTGGATCTGCTTACCCGTGTTACAGAGTGATTTTTTACTGCATTTTCTATGAATAAATTGTCGTGCTTTGATGATTGCTATTAATAATTGTATTGACTGTACAGAAAATGTGCTTAACTTTTATGCCTACCTCCTCCGGGTGCCTACTCCGAAGGAAACTCGGAGGACAGCAACAAGGGAGAGGGCCTTCTCTGTGGTTGCCCCCCAATTGTGGAATGATCTCCCCGATGAGGCCTGTCTGGCGCCAACATGGTTATGTTTTTGGTGCCAGGTCAAAACTTTTCTTTTCTCCCAGGCATTTTAACATCTTAAGTTGAGATTTTTAACTTAATTTTTGGCCAGGCTTAAAGTTTAAAATGTTTGTATATTGACTTTGTAATTTTTAATCTTTTAATTTTTGTAAACCACCCAGAGACCTTTGGCTATGGGCCAGTATATAAATGTAATAAATAATAATAAGGGATGCCCAATTTCTTGCTCAACTAATTATATCCTTCCCCCCACTTTACAATTATAACTTGAGTAATAATTAACTTGAATAATAATTAAATATCAAAAGTGCTGTGACATGCACATATTAAATGCACCATGTTGGGGTACCGATTTCTTTGTTCTAATTTTCCTATCTTATAAACATTGCAGAAAATTATTTCTCTGAAATAACTGATCTCAAATAAGAAAGACTGGTTTTAATAGGCTTCATTTGTATAATATGAATAGTTTGTAGCTCTAAGTTTGGTGGCAAGACTGAACTCTGGCTACAATTTTAGTGATACCAAAATGAAGTTGTTTGCATAATCGCTTGGCTGTATGATAGGGTGCATTTCAAAGGACATGAAAAGGGGCTGCAAAATGGCCAGAAGCATTAGGGTGGTGGCTACTTAAGTTGTGTAAATGGTGTCTATAGTTCATCTGGATATTTCAGTCCGATGCTATATAACCACCACTGTTTACGTTTAAGAAAAAAGTTGGGAAGAAATCAAAATTAAATTAAGAAGAGGAGATGCGACTGTAACTGGAATTATATTCCTTTCCCTTGAATCATTTCCTGTGGAAATTGTGCCCATATCATTCCCTCCTATTCATATTTTCTTTCAAGTGACGCATGATGTTCATTCCATGAATCCTTGCGAAGAAAACCCTCTGGGTATTTCTTCTTATTGATGCAAAAGTAAGGGGAAAAAACCCCTAGGGTCTCCCCATCACTGATGGAGCTGTCATGGAAAATTTCTGTTAAGATGAGTAAAGGTAGGCTGACCATATGAAAAGGAGGACAGGGCTCCTGTATCTTTAACAGTTTCATAGAAAAGGGAATTTCAGCAGATGTCATTTGTATATAAGCAGAACCTGGTGAAATTCCCTCTTCATCACAAAGTTAAAGCTGCAGAAACCCTGCCCTCTTTTGTACATGATCAAGAGACAGGGCTCCTGCAGCTTTAACTGTTGTGATGAAGAGGGAATTTCACCAGGTTATATATGCATACAAACAACACCTGCTGAAATTCCCTGTCCTTTGCAACTGTTAAAGATACAGGAGCCCTGTCCTCCTTTTCATATGGTCACCCTAGTAAAGGACTGGACAGTTTTAGAGTGTCCAGGAGAACTGAACCGTGCAGCTGCAGTCAATTATCTGATAGAATCGTTTTTTCTATTCACTGTTAAAAGGGTCAGTGAGGTAGTGGACACTTTCTGGAAGGTTGCTTAATTGACTGAGTGCTGAGTCAGGGTACAGCCAATATGTATATAAGTGAGGGATATGAGAATGGCTGTTTGTTAGGCTGAATGATTACGTGGAGGAGGAAGGCTGGTGGAATGAGAAATATGATGGATGGAAAATATACTTTGTGAAATATTCCTGGAAACCTATACGTAGTAACCCTAACTTACTACAGGTCTTCCCTAGCCTGGTGCTATGCTGTGTAGGGGATTCTGGGAGTTGTAGTCCAACACATCTGGCGGCATCAGGTTGGGAAAGAGATGTGTTCACCTAAAGACTAGATATCTTAATACCAGAAACAGTTTCTGGTTGCTTCCCCTGATAAATCATTGTCCCTACATCTTGGCTTCTTGGGATGTTTTGAAATTCTCTTAGCACAAGCTGCTATAATGATCAGTCTTTGGAGTTCAGCTCTTTCCCCACAGCCTCTAAAAATTAAATCTCTTGCAGATCCCCTGAAAAGTGGGCTTGGTTGATAATCCTTAATGTGAGAACAGGGGTGTTACAAGCAGATACCTGTGTTCATCTGCGAAAGGCAGTGGAGGGTATGTAGAGGTAGAAAAATTCTGGAAATACTGACTCTCTAAAGAGACAACTGTGGGAGTGCTGAGATGGTTGGGGCATAGTGCTCCTTTCCTTTGGAAGAGAAATTACTGGAGATCCATGGCATTTGGAGGGTAATATTTGGTTTATTATAAATTTATTATTATTATTATTATTATTATTATTTAATACATTTATATACCACCCCATAGCCAAAGCTATATAAGTTGAACCTAAGTGGAGGCAAGCAGCATTTGCTCTCCAGGACTGGCCCAAGACGTTTTGCTGCCTGAGCCAAAACAGAAATTCATGATGCATAGTATTCAAGAATTACCAAGTTCCTTTGGCTCCCACAAGCACCTCTCCCTGGCAGTTCAACTAGAACAATAATAATTCAAATAATTAACCACTTGTGGCCTTTTTATGAATCCAAAATCAACTGCCTGAGGGGGGCACCTCACTCAGTGGTAGGCCCACGTCAATTCTCCCGAGAAACAGAACTGATTCACACATTATGGCCCTTTTCTGGAGAGCGTGGAAGCAACTTCTACTTTCAATTGTTTTGTGACGTATGGACTTAGAAATTCTGTGTTGTTTAGGGGTTAAACAACCCAGAGTTAACGCAACAACAAATCATGGATTTACTCTGCGTTGTTTAAGTCCTAGGTTGTCTTGGGATTTGCACATCACAAATCAACCCAGGAATGGGGGTTTCATGGATTCATTGAAAGTGGAAGTGAGTGAGCAGTGCAGAGGCAGCTCACTTGCTCTGACCCATTCACAAAGAACCTATGGTTTCTTAACAACCGGGTCAAAGAGAGGAGGGCATCCTGCCTGCACCTGATGATGTTCTGAACCTTACTTCTCAGCTCTCTCTGCTTCTGTCTCTGTTCCAAAACTGCCTAAAGAAACACACAGAGTGGCCAATACATGCGCAAGACCTCCCTCAGACCAGTGGAAGCTGGTGTGCAATGGTGAATCTGCTCCGGGTTTCAGTCAGAACCAGCGAGAACTGTAAAGGAGCTGTCCAAGATGCTGAACCCTACCCCAAGGTTCAAAACCTTGGATATCCCTTTAGAGTTCTGTTTACTGAAACCCAGAATGGACTCACAGCTCCCCCGAAATTGGAGTCACCAGCATCCACTGCATCAGCCCCCCCTCCCCCAGCAGTAGGGGGGAAGGTGGAAAGGTGGTGTCCTTTCACAAGCTCTTCCTTTCAAACACTCAAGAGGTCTATGGTTTCTTAATCATTCATTCCCATCCTGGGCCATTCATCAATAATTTGCCTAACAAAAGGAACATATATCAGGGCTCACAAGATCAAGAGAAAATGACAATAAATACAAAGACTTTAAGGGGGCAATATTGACAAACTCTGTTTAAAGCAGAAGAGCAGTTGAACAATGCAATCCTATACCTGTCTCCTCAGACAAAAGCCCTATGCAGCCTAAACATAAACATCACACAGAGTCAAAGAGGTAGAATGTTATTTGCTTATTCATTTATTTATATTTATTCCAAGAATAAAACTTTTATAATGGGATGACTATATTATTTCATTTATGTATTTATTTATAGATAGACATTTATATCACACCTTTTTTTTTCCTCCAAGGAACCCAAGGTGGCGTACATAATCCTCCACCTCGCCATTTTATCCTCACAACAACAACCCTGTAAGATAGGCTGGGGTGAGAGTCTGTGACTGGCCCAAAGTCACCCACTGAGCTTCCATGGCTGAGTGGGGACTAGAGCCCAGGTCTCCTGACTCCCAGTCCAACACTCTAGCCATTACACCCCACAGATTGATGCTCCAGCTCCGATTCTAATCAGTTTATTTGTGTCTTAAATGTAGTCATTCAGAATTAGTAGGCTCCAGATGCTCCTTTTCTATGTTGTTCAGTAATAGTCCATATGAATACACCTTGAATTGTCCTGCATTACCTCAAATATGCTCAGGTTTGGACTATGCCAAAGTGTAAAAGATAAAAGCTTCAGAATGTGGGTGGAGCATGTTTATAAGACTTCTTATTATCATTGCCTACTAACTGAATCATTGCCTACTAATAAGAATGCTGAAGCTTCTACCCTTTTACATTTTGGCACAGTCAAAACCTGAGCATATTTGAGGTAATGCAGGACAATTCAATATGTATACGCATGAATTATTTCTAGCCACATTTTTATGGTGGGGGAAGGTGGTGTTTTTTAAAGCAAGATATGTACATTTGAATATTTAATCTATTTTAATAAAAAATCTAAATTTCTCTTACCCTTTGGAAATAGGGCAAGTATCAGTTTAAATATGTAGATGAAACAAAAATCTGTATGAATAAACAAATGTAGTTTGGGAAGGAATCACGAGGTGGCAGAATTGAGCCATCCATATATATATATATATATATATATATGCAAAATGTCTGCTAAACTCTTAACTTGCTCCTGTTAATCTTTACAGTGTTTACTGTTGCAATCTAACTGTAAGGGAATTGCTGTTTCTTATGAATTACATGTCTCCTACAATTTATTTGTTTTTAGGCATAGGCCATGACAATGAAATCACAATAAAATAGAACGAAATAAGAGATGCAAGTTAGGTTAAGCACTTATTCTTCACAAAGCAGCTGCGTAATTTCCTTGCAGCCATAGTGAACTTTTTTCTGGCTTGCTCTTTGTAGTAGCATTTGACTGGCAGTGACAAGCATTTAAAGGAATGGTGTTGCCTTTGACCATTTCTCCCCCCCCCCCCTCCACAGAGGACCTTTAAATGCTGTGAAATTGATAATGTGCAAGCCATTTTCACCTATGTTTAAGTCCCTTTCTGAAACAGTTTAAATACTGTGTGCCAAAGGAAATATGTTATAATCTGAAGCATCTTCCCCAACCTGGGGCACTCCAGATGTCTGGGACTACAGCTCCCAGCGTCTCCCAGTGGGGGATGCTGGGAGTTGTAATCCAACATCTGGAGGGCCCCAAGTTGGGGAATCTGAGCTTTAGATTCGGAGTGATTCAATGTCAAAGCCTCCAATATCTCCTAAGCCTTTCTAGTTTTTTACCAGCAAGGTGAAAGTGAGAAAAAAGTGGCATTCTCCAGGGCTGGCATAAATCCTCCCCCCATATTGGGGGTCTGGAAAATGGAAGAATTTTGGGATCTGAAGACCCATGATCTGCCCCTGCCATACCTGTTTTATATCTCCTGTAACGCTGGAGATATAAACATTGGAAAGATAAGTAATGCTGCAGAACCATCTGAGGGGATTGGGAGGAGGAATCCAAGGTCAGATCTTTCTCCTCCAAGGGTGGACCTTGCAGGGGAGAGATCTGATCTATCCAATGGTTCTGTGATGCCCATAGGGTTGCAGCATAAAACAGTAAAAACTGAAGACAGTTTTCAGCAGATGAAACTAATTTACAAGTCAAGAGATCAGATTGTTAAAATCACTCAACCTGGCAAGTTAATAAAATTATAATTCCTTAATTGAGCAGTGAAAAGCCAAGAAAGAGGAGGCTAAATGGACCTCCTGCAATAGGAGGTTCCATAACCTAGGCCTGGACACAGAGAAGGCCCTCCCCAGCATTCCTGCCTTTGTCAGAATGCAAAGCAGAATCTCCTCTCCAAATCTTAAGGATTCCTTTTATTATACACTTTACGCTAGTAAGGAATCATTGCTCATTGCATGGCATCTGTAAGAAATGTGTGCAAAATACATACTGGATGCATGGCGTATGTGTTTCTCCTAGAACATAAAAGAAGAATCACAGATTATGACCTGATTCACACTTTGTGACAATGTGCACATTGTTGAAAAGTTGAATAGGAGTTCGTTCCCACTGAGATAAACAACTCAGGGATTCTCTGTCCCTGGGTTGTCTCTTATGTTGTCCAAGCCTGGAATTCTGGGTTGTTAGGGAACACACGACCCAGAGTTGGAGCCCATGGTTAAACCAGAGTTCTGAGTTCGAATGTCACAATCTCAGAGGGAGCAGGCAGGTAGTCGAGAATCAGCATGCATGCTCACTTTCAACTTTTACAACATGCAAACTGCTCCTATGTCACTGAATATCCACGACCAAGTATTCAATCTAGTCTACAAAGTGAACGTGCGGCTCATTTGTCCATCTCTCTCTTTTTTACGTCAATATATTTCAATTAGCTATTTATTTCTTTTGGCAATGTCATCTCTTCATGAGTGTGCTTTGAGGCAAAAATAAAATTAATGAGATTCAGTGAATGAGATTATTCCATTGAATTTCTAGCATGAATCAGGAAGTGTGAGAAATCTCATGAGATTTCTCTTTTGTTTAACGAGGCAAAAAAGTTCAGATAATCTTTCAGACAAAGAATACCGTAGTTTATTCCAAATCAGATACTGAAACATCAAACTGTCCCATCTTAGTTTTTCGCATACCTTCAAAGGGTGTTTGAGTCAGACTATAGTTCCCCTCAACTTCATAGCCACTGATCATTCTAGCTGGGGTTGATGGGAATTGTAGTCTAACATATCTGGAAGGGACCAGTTTGGGGAACATTAGAATAACTCTTAAATGTGCACATTTGCTGTTCACTCAGTTTAGTCCTCTTCAATTAGTTGCAGTGAAACCAGCATATCTGCAAGCAAGCTAGCTCCAGTGCCTTGTAAATCACAACGTTCAACACTTCCAGTTAGATCCACGATAGCTCTTTTGGAATCGTACAAGTTGATATGCTGTGATGAAAATGGCATTGTTACTGAGCCAAGCAACATTGATTCCCCTTATTTTTCCTGCACTAAACAAAGTGCTGACTGACAGTCTTCACTTCTACTTAGCATCCACATAAAGGTTGAGCTTTTTAACTAGGCCAAAATTCATTGTGTGCTCATAGTGCTAGGTTTCTGTGGGTTGTTCTCACTAAAACATTTGCAATGCCAGAGCATATATTTTGTGAACTCAGTCCATTTATCCTCCATTTCTTCTTTCTTTTTATTTAAGGGAAACTGAAGCCTCCTTGCTCCTGGAGGAACGAATGTTCCTGCTGAGAATTCACTGGTGTGTCTTCAGTGTTGTGCTAACCTCAGAGTTGTTTGGAGAGTTTGAGGTTCTTGCTCTCTTCCTCTGCTTCCCACTCAGCTTAAGATTTAACTTGGCAGCTCTCTGGTTCTCAGTGTAACTGGTTTGACTGTTTACCATCCCATTCATCCACCCACAGGCAAAAAATGAAGTAAAATCCCAAGAGGTCAAAAGTCAATCTTGTATTTTTTTAGAAGAAAAACAAACAAACATGAGAAACATGGAATATCTGAGAACTGTGGCAAGAATTTAGCCTTAGTGTGAGCCCACTAATTTGCATGAATGCTAAAATGAATGCCCTGAAGGATGGCTCTTTTTGCCAGGCTAATTCTCAGTTGTGTAAGAGGATGCCTGGTCCGATCTTGTTGTGACTACGGTCTGTTTAAAATGTGGAATCAATCGTAGGGACCTTTCATGTGCATCCAACTGGCAAATGAATCATATTAATTAATAGATTTGAAATAACAACATGAGCCAGACAAAGTTACGCACTTTTAAGTTCCATTGATTTCAATAGGTTGGGCAAAGAGGGAACTCTGAATTTTTCCCAGTTGTGTCCGCCAGGTTTCCATGTGGCCTTTTGCTTATAGAGTGCCTCAGGGTTCCATCTGAGAGTCCAACACATCTGGAGGACCCCAGTTCGAGGATGGCTGCAGTAGCATGACCAAGAAACAGTAAGAAAATTTCCATGGTTCTTAATGGCTCCCCTGAGATCCTATGGGAGAAAGAAAATGAGCCTCAATCTTGGACACAGCTGAGAAGGTGAGATAAGCTTGCTTCTCACTCCAAGACACTAGGATCACCAGGGGTCTCTGAAATATACAGGCTCTTTCTCCAGCGAAGCAAATGTTGGCATGGCCCTGGTAGACCCAAGGGACTACTGGATTCTGCAGATTCTAGAGTGTCTGTGATGGGTTAAAATAGATGTCTGCTATGGAAAAATCTGGTTCTGTATAAACTGCTTGGAATTTTTCTGGAAGTGTGACCTTGACGTATGGTCTGATGATAAGGACAAAGAACACTTCATTATCTACTAGAACCCATCTACATCTGCAGCCCTTTGGGGAGTGGGGAGGAACAATCATGGAGTTTGTAAAAAGCACAAAGTGTTGGTTATTACCTTTAAAGCCCTACATGGTTTGGGTCCAGGTTACCTACGGGATCGCCTTCTCCCATACAATCCGCCCCGCACGCTCAGGTCCTCTGGGAAGAACTTACTACAGTCAACAAGAACTAGACAACAAATTCAACACTGGAAGACACCAAGCGCCATCCCAAAGATGGTGAGAATGCTCTTCCCCTCACACCCGATGCTCATGGACTCCACCCGCCCAGCTCCATGCCCGTTTCCTGAGCCCTGCTGCTCGTGCGGAAAAGGGAGGACCACAGGAGGGAGAGCCACAATGCCCGCAGAGTTCGAGATGGTCCCAAGACAGTGGGAAAAACCAGGAAAAAGCAATTCCAGCTATCCCGGGAGAATTGAGTGTTCATCCTCAGTTCACCCCAAGATCAGCTGTGCATCATTTGGACACATGGGGACGACCATGAAACCACCCTGGGATAAATGGCAGGTGTAGACAAGGCCAAGGATGCTGAAGGAGCAGCAACAGGCATCACTGTAGATGCTGAAATACTTGGGCTGCTTTGGAAGAAGTTGTTGATGTGAAATGTCCTCACAAAGCAATGGAAAGACAATGAAAGGAGCACTGGAAACTTCTCTCGACCATGGGTCATGTGAGATGAATAACATGTCTGTACACATGCTTCATTATCAAATTGATATAAAACATGAGATATGCTGTGATCCTTCTCTGATCAATATAAAAAGGGCTTCCTAATCACTGTTAGCAAGGATCTACGCACTTCATATCTTTTCATTTCTCTCCATGGTTTTATCCTCCCTTTTCCCCTTTTCTCTCTCCCTTGGTTGTTTTTTCTTTCTGTTCTTCCTTTTTATGATTCCGGCTCTGATGAAAATGGAAGGATCCACAACTCACTGCACAGATTAGGAGATATAAATTTTGCCTATCATAGTAGAATAGTTTAATAATAATCAAGTTATGGGCTGGAGGGAGGTGTAAGCCCAGGATTGCTATTCAAATTGCTTTGATTGTTTTGTTAATGACAGTCGAATACCATTCTTATGCCATTTGTAAACCATTTCTATTGTTTTACTAATTGCTTTTTTTTATGACTATTCATCATCATCATCATCAATAATAATAATTATAATTTATATTATTCTCTTCTATAAGATAATATTGGGCATTTGTACCTATATATTAATAGATTTGTTTCAATTAAAATCTTGAGTGTGCAGTCTTTAACGTTGGTCATGCTTTACCCTTTGAACTACTGGCTTGCAAAGGTGCAAATTTGAACTCAGGTTAGGTAACATGCATATTCCACTAATCACAATAGTAGTAGTAAATGGCATTTGTATGTTATTTAACTGTTCACAGCTCTTCACATGCATCATCTAGTTGCAACAACCCTGTACAGTAGCATTATTATTCCCCATAGTAATAATTGCAGAGGGGGAGGGCTGTGGCTGAGAAAGTAGTTTGCCTAAGACCACCTGATTTAGTAAGAACACCATTTTTTGGCAGAAAGATGGAGGAATGAATCAAATTAATAAATGAGATTCAAACCAGGAGTTTCCTGTTTCATAGCTCAGTCTCGCAGCCACTAAGCTACACCAACTCCCAGCAGTCATTTTACTAGTTTTGCGGTAATGTACATCTTAACATTGCTTCACCTTAAAAAAAAAATACATCTTTTTTTTAAAAAAAAAATGCATTATCTGGTGTGTGTGTGTGTGAAAAGATCCAAATGTTCTGAAATAATACTCTGTTTCCTGTAACATGTTGCCAAAACACACAATTGAACCACTTGAACATTTGGCATAAGAAACCTACAAAAAATGGATTTCCCTCAGGGCTGTAGTTACTCAGAATAAGCTGAGATTAATAGTGGAATAATGGAGTGTGGGTTTCTGAGGTCATTATTAACCAATAAATTAGAGGATTAATATTTGGTTAGCAGATTTAAGAACTGCTTGAAACAAACGGAGGTGAAGTCCTGCTAGAAGCATTCCATCTCTGTTCTTCCTCCCCCTCGGTCCCCACCTCAGTTCTTCTCTCTTGTCAAAGAGATTCTGCTACCTGAATCATCTGGTAACATAAGTTATTTTGTAATTGGTTTTTGAAAAGAAATTCAGGTATATTAATATAAACATTGAATATTTCTTGGTAGGGGCATTCATTACTTTTTCTCTCTCTTCAAAGAGATTCAGCTACCACTTTGTAATGTAAGTCATTTAGTAATTGTTTTTGAAAAGAAATCCAGCATAATAATGTATACATTGAACATTTCGGCATTATTTTGCTAAAATAGCTTTGAATTTACTTCAGAATCTTTAATATATATGAGACGGTTGTGGTCACAGTCACTTTGCTACCAAAGGAGAAGACAAGATGGCTTTCCTTCCCCTCCCCCACTCCATGGACAGAAGTTGACTGGAATGGCAGCTAAATTTACCTTCAAGGCTGGCACCAGGGCAGAATCTACGCATTCCATATGTACCATTGTGGAAGTGTGGCGATTACTCCTGGGGCACATGACACCCTCATTGCAATGTTAGATGTTGATCTTATAACGATATTATCGACAGCGAAATACTCGGTATATAATGCAGCCACATCGTTGAATGAGCTACTATGTGATCTCTCCCTATGCTAATGCTGCCTCCCTAAAGTGTGTTCCTCATTACAAGCCATCCCAGTAACCAACTGCAGTGCTGGGGGTATGGTAAATGTATTTCATCAGGTAGATCTGCAGTCATTAGGGTGTTTCTCCACCCGCTGCTCCTGTGTTCACCAATGGTACTTTTGAGTTGGGGGGTTTGGGGGGGGGTTAAATAAATAAATACTGTTTTTGCTGCACATCACTGCTGGAGCACAGCAATGATTCCACTTGAAGTAGGATTCCCTCAAAGGTATGTTTTACACAGTGTCAGTGAGTCGTAACTGTATTGCATTATGCACCTCAACTCAACTGGCCAATGGCTGCTTCCACAGTCTATCTTCCACCTATCTGTTAAGTGTTGGAGTGTGTCTTTTCCGCTCCAACATAATCCTGCTCCAATACATCCCCTTTCCATGATTTTTCCAGGACATTTCCCACACACACACTTCTCATTTTCCCTTCATCGTTTCCCCCCCACACACACCCCTTTATTTTGAAATCCTTGTAAATAATTGTACTACTTGTAAATATTTCCAGCCATGACAATTCGATAGCATAGACTTCCCTTCCATTTTTTAGATTTTAGGCAGGGTGGGGGAATAAAGGCACTGAAAATTGTTGGAGCGCAATACCATCAGACAGATGCTCATAAGATAGTGTGCTCTGATATTGGAGCTTTCAGTCAATCCTAAGCCTGTCAAGAGCCTGCCAGGGCGGGAGCAATAGCAGAGGTTTCTTAGCCTTCCTGTCCTCCAATTTCACTATTTTCACTGAGTCAAACTATCTCATTCACCTTGCTGGGGAGGGGAGATGAGAGGCCTTTGGCTCTGGTGGATTCATGGCCTCACCCCTCCCTGCCCATGGGTCTGCACCCACACACCTATTTCCACCTCTCCTGAGATTGCAATGCCAGCTTCAGGAGAAGAAGCCACTATGAAGCTTTCAGCAGTGGCTGGGAGAGGCCCTTGGGGTCATAGCTCAGTCTATGGTCTCAGAGGATGAAATCCTTAGCATCCCATGGCTCCTAAGACACTGGTTCTGACATGACAACCCACCATGGGTTATTTAACCCATGGTGAGGCTGCTGTGTGTGCAGCTGCCATTTTGAATATGCAACCTCCACTTGGGAGTTATGTGGTATGAACCCGGCGAGTGTGGGCTATATGAGGGTTAAATAACCCTTGATTAACCCTTGGCTTGCTTTAGGTTTATGTCAGTGTTCTTTAGCCTTCGCATTATGCACGGTCACCAGATTTGCACAACATAGCAACCCAGTGTGGGAATTGCATATGCAACTTGGTGCCCGCTGGTGCCATGTTTCATTGTGGGTTAAATGACCCACAAAGAGCTATGGCGTATTGTCTGAACCCGGTCACTGTTTAGGGGCCGTAAGATTGCTCTCTTAACATACTAAAATTAGCATGCATGAAGAGTCATCCATATTAATACATGTTGTTCCTAGAAATAATCACCTGAAAAAGCTAATTACAACTTTGATTTTAGATTTGATCAGTCTTGTATACATTTTGGTTGCCCAATTTGAGTTGTATTGTATTCGGTCATTATGTTACTAATCAGTTTTATGAAACAATATATTTTAAAAAATAATTTCCTCCCCTCCCCAGAACAATATAGTAGCAGAATATTTTCCACATTTTTTTCTACTGCATCACTGTCAACCTGTGCCCTGTACTGGCAACTGTGCACATATGAGTGTCTGGCAAGTGCGTTGGATTTTAATGTCAACTAATTTACTTTAATTGTACATTCGTAATTATTCCCATGTTCTCCATTAGTATGAGAATCTGACAACACTGGATTTATACATTTAGAATGACTGAGATTTTTGGCTGTTACATGCTTTTAGTAAGAAATATTAAATACGTTTCCATGGAAAAGGATCGAGAGTGTATATATGTACAAAACGCATGTGCATCTGCCAAGTTATGAAACAGTATTTAGAAGTTTCTTTTAATCTGTACTTACAATACTATTATAAACATTCAGAAATAAAATGCCTAAACTCAGCATCTTTAAAGAGGGAGATTAGAAAATTAAGCTCTTAAATTTAAATAAATGTACTGTTTTGGCAGCCTCACATTTGCCATGAAGATCGAGTGGAGCCCCAATAGCCATAAATCAAAGATTAAATACATAGTAAGGATAATAAAAGCAGCTATGCTCAATATTAAAACATATACCATCTTCAGTTAAAAGGTCAGTGAAATGGAACTGCCTTGGGGCACAATCCTATGCATGTTTAGACAAAAAAAGAAAGTCTTACAATGCTCAGCATTCCCCAGTTGTAGGACTTTTTTCAGATCTTGTTCTGACTGCCATACTTCTGGTGGTGGAAATCCACGACTGATTTCAATACATGGGGAAGAAGCATATGGGAGGAGGAACAGGAGGAACATTTTATTTCTGGCCCTTGGGGCACATCTCCATTAATTCTTTGGAAATCTGTGAAGTCTTGGCTTTACTAGCTTGTTTTGGAGTAGATGAAGGACATATCCCTGGGTACCAAACATGTTTTAAAGCAGCTGTTTAAATCCTATTGATTAAGTGGGATTTAAATATTTAATGTGTAAGAGTAAGCACTTTCCTTAATTTAAACTACTGAACTACAAGGAAAAGATTATTACCAGCCAAGCATGTTTTGTGTGTGTGCGTGTCTGTTTGTGTTTATGTATCTCACGTACAAACGCATGTGTATGTGTCACAAGTCTAACAAAATATTTATTTCTTTTATTGTTTTATCCTCAAGAGTTTTAGGACTCCCAGCCATATTAAATATCCAAATTAAAACAATTACAAAAATAAAAAATACAGCCATCCATTAAAACACATTGTTCCAAATAGTACATAGCTATAAGAACATCAGAAAAGCCCTGTGGGATGAGACTAAAAGACCATCTAATCCAAGTTTTCTCAATCTTGGATCTCCCATCATCCCCAGGCAGCATAGCCAATGGTTGTAGTCCAACAACATCGGGAGACCCAAGGTTGGGAAAGTCTGGCAATGACCTGTTTCCCACAGTGGCCAACCAGAGGCCTCCACAAGTAGAGTGTGAATATGATAGCCCTTTTCTGCTCTTTCCTCCCCAGCAGAGCCTTGGAATGTGGAAATTCAATTTAGTAATCATGTCTAATAGTTGTTCATACGCCTACTCTCTATGAGTTCCTCTACACTAGGCACTGATAGTGCGCTCATCATTCCTTATTTGTGGCCGATTATGTGTTCTTTAGACAATGTCGTGACTCTCCACTTTTGCTTCTGTGTCTAAGCAGCAGTTTTGGCAAGTTTTTTTAAAAGTAAAGAAAATGCAGCAATTAATTGTGAAAGAGAAAGAAAGCATAAATTCCTCTTGTGTATTTGTGCTATCCTGCTATGCCACAGTGCCACCTAGAAGTTACGTAGCAGAAAAGGAAACGCGATGAAAGTGAAAGTAGATTTTGCCTATTAACAGCTGATTAACAGCCCCATGTAGAAAAGCTCAATGAGTTTGGCTATCAAACGTCTCCATCATCTTCCCTGTGTAGGATGTGCATCATGTCCACAAATCTAATGTGTTCTGATATGTTTTTATCAGAGAAACAACCTCAAGCCTTTGTTATTTTAATTACTATGACTAATCAACCACTTCATAAACATAGTCTATTAGAGCTGCTAGTTTCAGCCCTAAGCTCTCAGGATGGAGAGGAATAGCAAACAGGGAACACACTGATAGAGGAAAGCTGCTATTCTTCTTAATTCCCAGTCACTTTTATCCTATTGTCCTTTGGTTTTCCCTTACCTGTAGGGAAGTTTTGGATTGAAAGAACATAGCAACCTAACCTGTACAAATGTGTGTGCATGACATCCCCTCTAACCCAAAATGAATCTGTGACACAATGGTATTTTATGTTGTTGTTTATATATTTGTGTTTGAATGTTTGGTTGCAGGCTTGATTTACATTACCAAATCCTTTCCCTTAAAGGCAATTGTAAATTAGTGAGAGAGGGGGATTTAGAAGGTTTAGTTGTTTGAATGGTGTCTTCTGATTGGTGGTTTCATTTTAAACTGAGAGAGAGAGAGAGAGAGAGAGAGAGAGAGGACTATCATTGGCTTTTTCTTTGGGGATTAGATAAAGACTGGCCGTCAGAGGGGTGGGATTAGGGAATCAGGGCTTTAGATTTGGTGTGTGGTTAGATTTCCCTGGGAGGTGGTGGAGGGAAGTATATTTACATTAAAATCTGATTATTTGGAAAGTAACTAATAAAACATTTGAACATTGATTTTAACACCATGAAGCTTAAGTAGTATTAAAACATCCTTATTCTTGTAAATAAAGTTTTCAATATTGTTTTGTTATGTTAAACCATGCCCTTCTCGGTCTTATTTGTTGAAAATAAAGGGGTAAAAAACCCAACGTGGAAGTAAGACAAAGGTTGGTGATATACATACTCAGTCACAAAGAAGTTTAAAGTTCCCTCTTAAAAGGAAGAGGGTGGTGGCAGCATAAGAGAGGTAGCCACAGAAGCCTTTAATAAGATGCATTAGTACTGTTAATAGGAAGACGTCCTCTTCTGGTAAGTGCAGCTCAGAGCGGGATCTGGGAGAAAAGATGATGAAAATGGGGCTGTGCCTAAAAGACAGCACCATGTACCAATTTGTGCTGAGCACAACTTTGGATTTTTCCTCCCACTATGGGCCTTTACTATCTTTGCAGCATCTTCAGCTGAGATCAGATGCAAGTATCTTGGAAGATAAATGCGGACTGCAGCGTCATATTCAATTTTGTTGTGATACAGGTGTAACCTCTCTGCAATGGGGTGGAAAGGCAGTTACAGAGGCTATTGTTAAAGTCCTAGCTCATCCTCTAAAAATGGAAAGCTTGCCTGGCTGAGATTTTAAATGCTATATTACTCAGAATCCAATTATATCCCCGCTCTTGATAGTCCTGACAGCTCAGAGATAACTTTACAAGGAAAAAAATCCTGGCCTCAAGGAGAACTCTTGATATAAATATTGGTCTGTATGAGATAATGAATTGCTTTGTGTAAGCCTTGCAATGAATTTGACTCTCCTATGGTCCAGGCAGTTGCTAATTCATCTTAATGTGATAAATATGTATTCAAAGCTTTTAGCCGTATTTCATAGGCACCAATTTGTTCCTCGTAATCAGAAGGTTTTTCTTCTGATTGTCAAAATTCAAACCATCTTGCCTCATGAAACCTCATAACTCATTTTCCATAAATCAGCAAGCATAAATATCCTACAGCCTGTCTAAATGTTAATATACACCAGAAGGCGAGTTTTTCAAATCATGCTGACACATTTTAGCGTATTTAATTAATTCTTGTGGGAAGTAGCTTGAAACTAACTAAAATGTTACCAAGCCATTTTGGACTGATTCTTACCATACTTGAAATGTAATAAGTAAACCTGTGGATCTTTTTTTTAAAAAACTTTACTTATATTTCTATTCAGCCACTCCAAAGATTAAGGTGCTTTACACAAAGGCTACAAAACGCCATACAAATATCATTAAAAGAAAACAATCCTAAGAATGGAAGAAAAGTTCTTCTGGAACAGGGTGAATGCCTATCTAGTTTAGCATCCTATTGCCCACAGTGGCTAACCAGATACCTATGGGAACCCACAAGCAAGATAGGGCAGCAATAGTCTTCTCTTGCTGCTGTTACCCAGTATGCTGCCTCTGACCCTTTAGGTAGCATATAGTAATCATGACTAGTAGCCATTAGGGGTGTCCACTCCACCCCAAAACTCCAACATTGGAAGTTCAAACGAAGGTCCGAATTTTGGGAATGGAGAGGGATACAATTGAATCTCCATGGAGCTCCATTCTGTTTTCGGATAACTGCTTCATTATAGCCTATGGAAATTAACAAAAATGCTTACATTTCCGTCATTTTTAAAGTTAAAGAGATGAAACTTGGCACCACGATAGCTCTTGAGTAGGGTTTTAGTAATGCCAAATTTGAAACAGATCTCTTCATACCTTGATTTTTAGGATCCCCCCTCTCAAACCATTCCTTCCATAAACACACACACTATTCTGATTCTGCATTGATTAACCCATGCACATTTATGGAGGGAGCTTTTATCCTTTACTTAGCTGATGCACAGCTGTGCATCTTCAATTATAAAAATAGAGATCTGCGGACCATTTGCTCTAATGAAGTGAAATGGGGGGTGCTCTAACAGATCTCTATTTTTATTAGGGATGTGCACTGACCCCCCGGATCGGATTGGATAGCGGATTGGAATCGGACCTGTGGGGTCAGATCGGATTGGGTCAGATTGGAGGATGGTCAGATCGGATCGGACCGGATGTCCGATCCGGATCAGACGCCATTTTGAATGCTTTTTCCCATAGCCAAGTATTGTTTTACAAAAACGCCTATAACTTTTTCAATTTTAAAGATAGAAGGATGAAACTTGGTCACATTGTAGACTGGGTAGGGATAGTTATCTGTGAGAAATTTCAGAAAGATTGGTGCATGCATTTTGTGGCAATTAATTTTTTAATAAATACCTAGGAATGCCTATAACTTTGTCATTTTTAAAGTACACACATGAAACTTTGCCACATTTTAGGTGGTACCTTGGGACCTATGTGTGTGAAATTTCAGAAACATAGGTGCTTGCCTTGTGTGGCAATTAATTTTAGAAAAATGGGTAGTAGTGGGGTAAATACAGTTACGCCTCTCATTTTTTTATTTTTGAAGATACAAACAGGAAACTTGGGCACATTACAGGTACCACATGGCTTGATATGTGTGTGAAATTTCAGAAACATTGGTGCTTCCTTTGTGTAGCAATTAGTTTTTGAAACAATGAGGAAAGAAACACCTATAACTTTGTCATTTTTAAAGTTACACACATGAAACTTTGCAACATTGTAGGTGGTACTTTGGGACCTATGTGTGTGAAATTTCAGAAACATAGGTGCTTGCCTTGTGTGGCAATTAATTTTAGAAAAATGGGTAGTAGTGGGGTAAATACAGTTACGCCTCCCACTTTTTATTTTTGAAGATACAAACAGGAAACTTGGGCACATTACAGGTAACACCTGGCTTGGTATGTGTGTGAAATTTCAGAAACATTGGTGCTTGCCTTGTGTGGCAATTAATTTTTGAAACAATGAGGAAAGAAATGCCTATAACTTTTTTATTTAAAAAGTTAGAAGTTTGAATGTTGCTCACTTTGTAGATGGATTAGGGGTAGTTGTCTGTCAGAAATTTCAGAATGATAGGTCCAGGCATTTGGTGGCTACGAATTTTTTAGATTAAAAGTTATAAACCTTTTTCCACAGAGGCTGGGGCTGTCAATTGCACCCTCCCGCCTCCCAGGAAGAAGAAGGAAACACTTTCTCTCCATCTCTTTGATCCTTGCACGTTTGGCTGCAAATGAGCTAGGCTAAGCTGTTCTGATTGAGTAAAAAGTGAAAGTGAGCCAGGTTCTTTAATGTAGTTACTTTGTATCTCCTTCTGTAATGGATACCAGCTCAGTTTCATGTGTGTAACTTTAAAAATGACAAAGTTATAGGTGTTTCTTTCCTCATTGTTTCAAAAACTAATTGCCACACAAGGCAAGCACCAATGTTTCTGAAATTGCACACACATATCAAGCCATGTGGTACCTGTAATGTGCCCAAGTTTCCTGTTTGTATCTTCAAAAATAAAAAAATGGGAGGCGTAACTGTATTTACCCCACTACTACCCATTTTTCTAAAATTAATTGCCACACAAGGCAAGCACCTATGTTTCTGAAATTTCACACACATAGGTCCCAAGGTACCACCTACAATGTGGCAAAGTTTCATGTGTGTAACTCTAAAAATGACAAAGTTATAGGCCTTCCTGGGTATTTATTAAAAAATTAATTGCCACAAAATGCATGCACCAATCTTTCTAAAATTTCACACACATATAACTATCCCTACCCAGTCTACAATATGACCAAGTTTCATCCTTCTATCTTTAAAATTGAAAAAGTTAGAGACGTTTTTGTAAAACAATACTTGGCCATGGGAAAAAGCATTCAAAATGGCGTCCGATCCGGATCGGATCAGAGGTTGGCCGGATCGGATCGGATTTTCCCAATTTTGGGGCAGATCGGATTCAGATCGTGGATCGGATCCAATCCGATGCACACCCCTAATTTTTATAAACCAAACGCGAGCTATCCACCGTAGCCCCAAGATCCCTGTGTCAGACTTTGCCCAATGCAGTGTCTGAGGATCTGTGCCTCATCAGTTAGATGACACAGGTCCAGGTTCACGGCCACTATGGGACTTCCCCATGATGCTGCATTTTGAAAAAAGTCAGGGATTTACCCCAACTTTTTCAAAGGGAGCAATGTCAACACAGTGCTTCCACCATGTAATATCTCTCCACAGCCAATCTGGGGCCAACCCAGAGATGGAGCTTGGTGGAAGATGTCCAGCGATTGGTCGCCTTCCACCAGGAAGAGGGCTGGGGTGACTGCAGGATCCGGATGGCTGCCCAGAAACCCCACACACCTTCCTCAGCATCGGGATTACCAGACTCCACCTCAGGAGAGGGAAAGAGTGAAGTTGAGAAGGAAGCCACCCATCTTAATTCGGTATTCTGGAGAAGGGAAGATGATGGAAGCATCTCTGAGCAATCCTCATCAGCTTGTTCAGAGTCATGGGGATCTACCTTTTGATGTTCAGTTGTTCAATGCAACACTAGGCACCAGATGAGAGGCAGTAGAGGAGTGGGCTTTGGGCTCATGTACCTGCACCATCTTCCCAAGATCACCTTTGAATTTTAATATACTTGGAGTGAACAGCTGAAGTGTGAGTGGGCAACTTTTTCTTTCTGCTGAGGGCAGCCTTTGCCATGATAGATAATATAATATCATTTTTCTACTTCTAGTAAAAGAATAGATAAGCTCTTACATTTGAATAAGGATGTACTCAGTAATATTCTTACTGAATATATTTCACAAATACTGATGCTCCTATATTTAATGAAACCTGAACATTATTCTTAGCTGCTTCTAGTTTTGCATTTGGAAATGTTTTCATGCTGAGCACAGATGTCTTACAAAGTCCTTTGCCTACTTGTCTATATTCTGTGAACTTGGCAGCCATGTCTGAAAAAGCAATTTAATTATACTTGTGGTTTATTGAGTTTGGCCCAAGAGCGGCATTCGTGCCATTGGAATCCATGACCTGGGTGTAGGCTAGACCATCTTTCCCCATAAGCAACATTAAACATGATCTGATAGTCTGTCGTACAGAGAACAACCACTGTTGCTCTGTGGCTGCAATGCTGGCAAAGGAAGTCTATGCAGCAGCAATGTATGGGGATTACTTCACAAATGGATATAGGTGAATCCTGACCAAAAATAACAGAAACAGATAATCGGGTCATTGTAGTCTACGGATGGCCAACCTGCAGCATAGATGCCATAATCAGGGGGCTGAAGCAACCTCTGCTGTAGAGTAAGTGTGCTTGCTCCAGTTTGGATCAGGACCACTTCACACCAGGAAGGAGGATTAAACCTTCTTCCTCCCTCTGTTTGCTTCCCAAAATTCGCACAGAGACATGCATGTGTGGAGGTTAAAAAGAAATTTCCATTACATCATTTCAACAACATGTAGTTTGACCCTAACAAGACTTTAAAGGGGGATTAGACAAATTTATGAAGCATAAGGCTACCAATGGCTCCTAGCCTTTATGGCTAAATGAAGCATCTAGGTTTCAGAGGCAGTGTGTCCCAGTACTAGTATCAATTGCTGGGGAAGAGCAGCAGGAGAAGGCTATTGCATGCATGTCTTGCTTGTGGAATTCCCATAGGCATCTGGTTGGCCACTGTGGAAATAGGATACAGTTTGAGGGCTCCATCACACCTACTCCCTCCCCCCCCCCCGATTTGCCTCCACGATTTCTAGCTCCCCAAAGGCTTATGATTGCTCTGGCAGAATTGCAGGGCTTCAGATCCAGCACAGCTCTCCTTATATTCTGGGAGAATTTGTGGACAGATGACAATATAAGGAAGAAAAAGCAAAAGTTCACACCCAGTCCTGCATTTAAAAGTTGGTTATTGTAGACAACAGAAAGCTCATCTACCAGTTCTAGGCTATCCACACTACTGCCAGCTGCCTCCAGGAATGTGCAGTCCAACTGTGGATTCCCTTCTCCCCACATGACGAGTGGTACACTGCTATACGGTATGGCTGAGGTGAAGATACAGCATCAAGTGCCCTTTCTGTCATTTTTTGTGTGATGCTCAGAACATGTCGAGCATCCTTCAAACAGGGAAAGTTACTTCAGGGAACAAAACAGAGAGACACTGTTCTGAGATCACCTTGCGCTTGACTGTTTCACGAAGAGAGACTACCCAAAAGGGCATGCATCAACCATCTGGGATCAAATAGGAAAACTGCAATGATCTTGACATGATGCTTTGGTTAAGAATATATATCAATATTTGAATGGGTGTTATGTAGGCACGACCTGCGAGTAGATAAATACATGGATATATGGCCTGCTTTTCTTGAAACCTATGTATAAGTCTATCCCCCTTTTTAAAAAACGAATGGTACACTTGATGGAAAAAATGATGCTATTCCTATATATGTAAAAAAAAAAATCACAATGTATTTTTTTTGGGGGGGTCTGTTTTGTTAATATTCACAATAAAAATGGGGAAGACAATATAGTGATTTAGGATGCAGGGTTTATAGAAATCCTCCATGTTACTTCATTGTGGATTTCAGCTGAAGAGGAACTACTAGAACACAAGGCGCAGTCGGTATGTTACTAGGTAGAGCAGGATCTATACTACTGCTTTATAATGGTTTATAGCAGTATTGACAACTGTTTGGGCCCAGGACATATTCCATATGCCGTTTTCAAACTGTTTTCGAAGTGTTATATCCTGCTTGGTGTAGATCGGGCTTACCATTTTTGCCACCTTCTCTGTGGTTGTCCTATGCTTCTTTGTACACCATCCATCCATATGACTATGGCAGACTGTGTAGTTACATAACACGCTGGTGAGGCCTTTGGGCAGACTGGTATATAAACAAATTAATATGTCTTGCACTGAATTATACCATTGGTCCATCAAGCCAAATACTCTCTGCTTTGATTGATAGGGACTTTTCAAGGCCTCAGACACAAGTCTTACTTGGCCAGAGATACCTGGACTGAACCTGGGAGACCATCAGCATACAGACCTATAGTCGATGCCCATTATGTAACCATGCAGTTCCACCTTAAGAGTAGCCCTATTCAGGCCTTCAGGCACCCATTGGTATAAAGAGGGTAATGAGAACATACAGGCAAGCTTCACCTGCTGGATGCGGATGAATGGTTGGCCCAGCTTCCATGCATAGAAACAGAGGCAAACATGCCACTCCGTGGCATGTGTATCAAATGGTTTAGCTACGAATACCAAACCACAATGTGAAATCACCTTGTAATCTCTAGACTGAATCTGCTTACCCTCATTTGAATTGTTGGGAGGAGTTCTTCCATGACCACATCTCAAATATTGGCCACATTTGCAGACTTGGTAATCCTGGGATAACAAACAAGCGCTGAAATTAACTTTCACATTGAATGAATGCACACGTTTCTATACAAGTACAAGTGGCATCCTTAGTTCTATGTAGGGTGACCAGATGGCTCGGAGTTTCCCGGTCCTAACCAGGAAACCTGGGGCGAACCGGCCCAACCGGGGGGGGGGGCAAACCGGGGTGGCGGGGGGGCACGTGGCAGTGGCAGCAAGCGAGGAGCAGCGGTAGACCCGGCGGCGGTGGCGGCGGAGGAGCCCGGGAAGCGGCCGTCCCAGTAGGTAAGTGCCCTCCCTCGCGCCTCACGCTCCTTACCCGCAGGGGCGTCCGCTTCCCTCCGGTGCTCGAATCTACTGAGAAACAGGATTCATGGCCTGTCCCTCAGTAGCGCGCCGGGTGATGACGTCATCACCTGGCGCGAAACTGAGAGAAAGGCCGCGAAGCCTGTTTCTCAGTAGATTCGAGCACCGGAGGGAAGCGGACGCCCCTGCGGGTAAGGAGTGCGGGGCGCGGGGCGCGGGGCACTTACCTGCTGGGGCGGCCGGGTCCGCCGCCACCGGGTCCTCCACCGCCGCTGCCGGGCTCGTGAGGCCAGAGGCCATACAGAAGGGACGGGAGAGGGCCGGATCCGGAAGTGACGTAATCAGTCCTCCCCCGCCTCTTCCGCACGGGCATCCGGGCTCCTCGGGGGTCGTCGCCATCGCGACTAGCCCCGACGAGGCCAGAGGCCGCGCGGAAGAGGCGAGGGAGGGCCGATTACGTCACTTCCGGATCCAGCCCTCCCCTGCCTCTTCTGCGCGGCCGCTGGCCTTACGAGCCCAGTGGCGGGGGACCCGGCGGCGGCGGTGGTGGACCTGGGGGGGGCGGCGGACCCGGCAGGGGCGGCAGCAGAAGAGAACCCGGTAGGTCCAGGCTGATGTTTTTGGGGGGTGGGTGGCTTGATGGGGGGTTGTTTTGGGTGGGGGGGGTGGCTTGGGGGGTTTGTTTTGGGGGGTGGTTTGGTGGGGGGGTTGTTTTGGGTGGCGGGGTGGGGACCGGGATTTTGGGTTCCAAAATCTGGTCACCCTAGTTCTATGGAGACCTATGACTACCCCGACAGTTAGCAAGAGTAAGTGGCTCAAGCAATTTGGAATTCCTTCTTGGTTTAGGTGGGGCTTATCATCTTAGGATAACAATGCAGGGTAACATAGATGCAGGTGGTTCCTGTTTATATTTTTTTGTTCACATTAACAAGCGGAACCTTGCAATAGAATGTGGCAGCATATCCCCACTGCCTCGCAGGACTGTTTCTTTTGATGGAGCTAGACAGCCTGGAACAGGAGCCTTGTAGTGCTGTTCAGGCGTCTTGGGGGTGGGGGCAGGGAGTGAGTTTCAAGAGCCAGGAAGGGAGAATGGATATCTTTTTCTATTCCCTCGGCCACCCAAGGCCTACCTCTGCTGTGGTATATAGTGCTTGAAGGCTGCCAGCCTCAAATCCAAGTATTTTATAGCTACATAGTAGTGGCCACACAGTTCTGGAGACCGCAAAGGCAGCCCCTGCACCTTCATTGCCTTCTGCATTTCACTTACGATAAGCTGACATGAGCAGGCCAATTTTCTTTCTTTCTCTGCCCTACATTTTCCCTCCTCCTCCCTCCCAGCCCAGCAGATACATAAACATGACCTGTCCCAATTCCTCTTCGCCCTAGACCTGGCAGGTCTGCCTGACGCGTGGATTCTTTAGATCCTTTCCCACCTCTCCCTCTCTAGGATCAATTGCTACCATAATTCTGTAAGTACACAGGCATGTTTGTGTCTGTGTTTTCAGTCATTTTCTATTCGTGTACAAATGTATGTGCTTCCGCTTCTCTACGTGTCCTCTGAACACAGAGGCCACTATTTTCTTTTTGGCAGCCCTGTTTCAATTTTTAACTGATAGGCATGCAAGCACCTGAGTTTGCTATTAGAGGGAATGATACTGTGCAGAATTGTATGTCTTATGTTTATTTCTAATGCATGCATTCTGGTGACAGGTTTGTATTTCATAACGATTGTAAATACATAAAATAAAGAGATAACTGATGAACCTTGATTGGATAAAGAAGCCATGAGGTTTCTTTAGCCCTGAGGGACACCTGTTGCTGGCTTGGGGCCACACACACATGCATGCGCACACGTGTGCATGTTCACACATACACACTCACATACCACATACAAACGCCAACACACACTAACTCAGCAATCCTGATATAGATCACTCTTTCCTCACTTGTAGCAGTAGTGGGAAAAGAGCAATGCATATGAGAATCTCTCAGCAGCACCAGGAGGGTCTGGCCTCCCATGCAGGGTGCAGTCAAGGACTTGGGGATCATAGGTTATGAACTTATTAGCCATGGGTTATGAATCCCTGCTCTAAATGCTTTCTGCCTATGAGCAGAAAAAATCACATTTGCTTACCATTGCTTCTCCGCCCGCGTATTTGTCCCTCATTACTTCCATTTCTTAAAAGAGGAAGTAAACAATGTGCACGTGGCCCGTTCAGTAGGCTGTTTTGATCACGCGCTGCGGCAACTTCAGTCTTAAACAGAAGTCAGACTTACTGGGGTGGTTTTTTTGTAGTGGAAAGAAGGCTAGAAGGGGCAGGAGGCACACGGGAGGCAAACAACATAGTGAGAGGGACCCGCGAAAATCTGTGAGTGCCCAGTAACAAGCATGCAATAAAACACTCGCCTGATGGAACTCTAGTTTGGCTGTCTTGTACCTCTTCATTAGGTTGAAGGGTAAGTCCCTTAAATCTGATCGAGAGGTACAAGCCACCCAAAAATTTGTGAGTGTGTGTATTGTCTCTCATTCGGGTTCACAAACTGTTCGAATGATTTGAAGGGAGGGGGGAAGCTATTAACCATCACATTTTTAGGTTTATTTTATTTGACATCTTTTATGAACAAATTATGAAATATACTTCACAAATTGGAAATATTTACAGTTTCTTTACAGCAAGGCATTGTTCAAGTTTTGACTTATGGCATCCTTAAAGCATTCTGTCTTTCAAAACAAAGACATCAGTGTTGTAGCGGCGTGCTCATAATTCATTCATTAGACTCTGCATAGGAAAGACAAGCCTTTCAAGTCTAATTTCCATTCCTGCCCTTGTGCAATCCATTGTTTAAACCCTTTCCATTTCCATGTCTGTGGGTTCTTGTATTGTTGTTTTTAATTTCAAAAAATCTTTATAAGGACAGTCTGAGTAGAGCCTGAAAAGTCAGTTTCAAATACTATCACATCCGTGACAACTTGTTCAGTCAAAAAAAGAAGAAAATATTAGGGATGCGATAATTACTGAGTATCTTCAAAATTTGCAGTAAAATATCTTCAAATAATGGGAGAGAAAATCAAAGCAACCTCTGAAAGGAGATGCAACTGTGCTGTTTGAGCTGTGACATTATTGCAAATAAAAGCCATAATGTTTTTAGTACCTTCTCCCAAAGTTGTTAGCATCGATATTGTTTTCCCCTAAAGAAAATCCTGGAAGTAGTTGTTACTTGAACATTGTAAATCGTTCAGTACGCTCTTCCATTATAAATTAGATGTGGTCCTCCATTACACATATTGTCTGTCATTTCCTGTAAGAATTAAAATTGGTGGTTATAATTAAAGGATTTCCATGTTGCTAATTATCTAGTACAGATCTAAGCAATGTACCAAATGTAGCTCACATCTGGAATAGGTTAGATTTCTTTTCAAGGAGTCCTTTCTCCCAGAATAATCAGCCTGTGGGTGATTTGCCATGGCAGGGGAAAGAGCTGTGGCAGAAGTCATCCCCCCCCAGGTCTTAGGTTGCTTACCCTGCCCAACATTTAGGGTAACTATATGTATATACACCCATAATATGATGTGACAGAATGACATTTTTCAGCCACAAAATGAAAGTTATGTTGTGCCCACGAGCAGCAGCAGCTCCTTCATCGATGCCAATCATAGCCATTCCAGCACACGGATCAGTGTTGCAGATCTGTAACCCTGCAACCCTGTTGCAGATCTGTAACCCTGCAACAGATCATGAAGCTCAGTGGCCTGGTTGGCCTTCCTAACCCTTCCCTCCACCCTTGGTGGCTTGTATTTATTTATACATTACAGAAGCTGCTTTTAAGGCAGCATACAAAATGCAATAAAACAATAAATAAATCACCATTTTCTAGGGTCAAACAGCTCTCTCTCTCTCACTGGAACCTCTACTTAGTTTTTACATGCTCTTCATAGTGGCCCTCAACCTCATGTTCTCCCCAGGTCTTGATGGGTTGTTATGGTTCACCCACGTACACTTCGTACCTAGACTAGGGCCCGTTCTACACCTGGCGTTTTGCCTGGGATAGCCCCTGGGTGCTCCCTGTGAGTCCAAATGACGCACAGAGAGTCCCAGGGGAGGGGGGGGGGGTTGGTGACAGGATTTTCCAGGTTTAAGGGAATCCTGAAAAATCCTAATTCTTCCGCGGTCCCTGGAAGTTCCCGGACCGTGGAAGATGTGCCTACCCATCCTGGGTACTACCACACTTACACGTGAGTAAGTGCAGTAACAGAATGGGCTCGGAGCAACACTGCGTGGCTCCAAGCCCATCAGGTGACAGGGGGTTTCGCCAATTTCGCCATCGTTTTTTCTTTACCTATGTTTCACTGGAGTGCAGGAGCGCTCTTCTCCTGACCTTTAAAAAATGGTGGCCGTCACAGCGCGACAGCCCGGGAGTATCCCAGGTTGTCGCATTTTACATGTGCATTGGAGCGACGAACCCGGAAGTGGCTACTTCTGGGATCGCCCTCTCCCCACCCTCTCCACCCCTATGGTGTAGAAAGGGCCTAGGACCTATTGACTCCTTGGTCACTCACTCCCAGTCCTGCTTGGGTCCCTTCCTGGTTGCTGATACCTCCTTACAGCAATAGAGCCCCTGTCCTTCCTTTACCCACTGATGCTCCTAGAGAGCAGATAGCACAGGGACAAAGACAATGTAGGGGATGAAAAGCCTCTTCTATGACAAGTAGTAGCAAAAATGGTTTCTCCAAGCAGTTTCCTCCTGTACATCTCTCCTGTCCCTACTTTGATTGCACACTAAGAAAGATATGGAGCATACATGTTCATTATGAAAGAGATGGCAGTTCATTCTCCACAATCACGTATACCTTGGTCTCTGCTGGGATTTCCAAATAGGGTGCCAGATAATGTCGGTTGAGGTGGGGGTGGGGTGATGTAGACACCTGTCTGCTGAGAAACAGAGTGAGATGAGTAAATTCACTTCCCATTAGCTATTAAGCAGCCAATGGTTGTTGCTAATGAAAGCCTGTATAATCCAGTAAATTACATCTTGAAAGAGGGTCAGGCATCACTAGGCTGACCATATGAAAAGGAGGACAGGGCTCCTGTAACTTTAACTGTTGTAGAGAAAAGGGGATTTCAGCCAGTGTCATTTGTATGCAATTAGTTCCTGGTGAAATTCCCTCTTCATCACAACAGTTAAAGTTGCAGAGCCCTGCCTTCTTTTGTATATGGACACTCTAGTATAGTGCCTGCACCTTTAACTGTTGTGATGAAGAGGGAATTTCACCAGGAACTAATTGCATACAAATGACACCAGCTGAAATTCCCTTTTCTCTACAACTGTTAAAGTTACAGGAGCCCTGTCCTCCTTTTCATATGGTCAGCCTAGGCATCACCCAAGTCGCTATCACAGTTTAAATTTCCCCATTTATACAATTGGAATTATGGAGCTTGTTTACACGAGCAGAGATAATAGAACATATATCAGTGGCTATAAATGTGGGGTTGTTGTCAAAACCCAATGTTTTCTCCTTGGCCTCATTCCCATTGCCAGGACAAAGCACCAGGGAATTTTACTCCTATATCCCAGGTCAAATTCCAAGTTATAGTGTTTTTACTGTAAATTGTGAGTACTGTCATCATCACAATCCACAGGAGGTTTACTTAAGTATGCATTTCCGTACTAATGATTGGAAAACAACTTTTTCTTTTAATACTGTTCCATGGATTGTTTTAGTGTGAAATTATTTGGCTGGATGGCTTTAGGATCTAGGTATATTAAAAAGAAAGGAATGGTTCCACTAACAATTTTAGCAGTGAGAGAGATTCGTCAACAACATTTTGATCCATAGTCTCATGTTAGATTAACTTTAGAGGAGAATCCAGTTTTGAAAACCTCTTGGAAGAGGGCCAGGCATCACCCTTTTATGTGGAGAAGCTGGGCTGATAGTGGAATTTATTCTTAAAATCAGTTAACAATATCGGATGATGAATTTTTTACCATGTTTGGTATTGCAGATTAGATATTATTTACTGGCAAGTGTTAGTTGGCAATACATTGTTGAAGTCTATATACAGCCCATCAGCACTTCCTACACTGTTGGTGCAATTAATTGGTTCAGGAACCTAAGCTTACAATAGCTGTTCATAAAAGTATTTTGGAATGTAGTAAAATAGATGTTCAGATTGTCAGAGAGGAATGGAATAAGGAGTTGGAATGCTCTGTACATTCTAATGAATGGAAAGTTGCCCCAGCTTCCATATGTACTATTGCTGTAGATCTAAAACTGAGGCTGATTCAACACAAATTGATGTTTCACATATATTGGACACCAATAGAAGCAGCAGCAGCTGGGTAGCTCTACCAGGTGCTGGCGATGTAATTGAGGCCTATGATGTGGGCATGTTGTGCAGTTGAAAGTCACTGCTCCTATCATTCTTTCCTTAAAAAATCTATAACAACAGATGTCCATGCACTTTTTAAATTACATCCCTGCAATGTGGGGATTAATAGATGGACAACAAAGTGGATACTGAGAGCCCTTACAGTTGCAAAGAGTTATACTTCAAGCTTAAGATTTAATGCCCTCCCTTCTAACTTATTGGTAGGAAGATTTAGTAATAATTTAGAGGTAGAGTTGGTCGAACACATGTTGATTAAGTGCATCTTCTATAGAGATGATAGGATCGCCTTAATTGGCCCCTTAATTAAAGATTTAGCAGATAAGAACCCTCGCGAAATAGTAGTCTTTTTACTTCAGGACAGAGACAAATATATTACAACCCAAGTAGCCAAATTTGTCCATAATATACTGGTCTGCAGAGCTCAAGTAGCTATATAAGATGTTCAGTTTTAACGTACCCATGAATATACTGTATAAATGCTACTTATTGTTTATCTGTTTTTCTGGCCTTTCGGCCGCAATAAAGTTGATTGATTGATTCTTCAAGCTTGGAAAGATAAACACCCATAAAGTATTAGTGGACTGTAGATCTTACTGCTATTGCTAGATTTGAATGTATCTCCTACAGCTATCAATTTCGTATGGTTGCTTATTTATATATATAGATGGTCTGCTTATAATTACATATATCAAAGTGTTAAATCCTTTCTCCACTCTTTTTCTTTCCCCCTGTTTTTGCATTGTTTTAGTTGCTATTATTGTCATTGGTGTGTGTGTGTGTGTGTGTGTGTGTAGTATAGATTTCTTTGTTAGAACTTGCTTCTGTCTCAGATATATATTTTCATTGTATAAACAAGTTCAAACTCAAAATGAGATCATTAAGGCAGGATAAGAGACTACATAAACAAACTTCTGATAAATCACCCTACGGGACAGTTGTAAGGATGAATGAATTAAGGATTGAAAGGCACTTCTCAGTGGAAAGTGCAATATAACAGTTAACAATAATTGTGCAACCTTGGTCTGCTGGTGAGCAAAAGTCTTGGTTCTAGTTCTTTCACGTTAACCGCTTATATAAATTTTAGCTATATGAATTGCACTTCTAATTCATTGTGAACATTGACAGCCACTTCTTTAACTGAATCTTTTGCTCATGACACTGTAAATGTACTTATGTGCATGAACAGTGTGAATCTAAGACATGAAACTGCTGATTAGAGAAGGTGCAAGTCAGCCTTTGAGTACATCCAACAGAGACTATTTGGATGCCAATAATAAGGGTGTAATGTTTTAAGTGGAAAATATACTTCCAACTCTAGCATCACACTATGCAGAGTTTTAAGTAGCATTTCCTAGAAGTACCATTCATGAGTGAAGACTTCTGGGACTGATCTCAAAGCATGAACCAAGATCAATTATGCATCTCTCACAGAAGAAAAACTTCCTACAGTGACATAAAAACATTGTAGCTCCCTAGAAGTCAGCATACCTTGGAGGTAACTCTGGTGTCGGGGGAACCACTGGGCAGCTGGGCAGATCGGTTATCTCAATAACCCTCAATCTCTAATATAAATATAAAAGTTATAAATAAAGCACAAACATATGCACATAGGCTACTGTATATCAGTAAAACATGTACAAAACTGTACAAATGTAGATGCTTCACTCAATACTCCTAGAGCACACAATCAGCAGCCTTGTGCAATATATCTGTTTCTGGACTGTACTTCAGAATGCAAATCAAATGCTTGACTGCTCTCTCTTGATAAGAATAGCTTACGCATTCTAAACTAAGGGCCAAAAATGTTTTTTCCCCTTCATTTTTACTCTAGAGTAAGTGCGGGACCCTCAATTTGGATCTGGATTCTAGTTTGGATCAGGATTCTAGTAGGACCATGTCCCTACTCTGAAAAAAATGTTAGGGACACACAGATGCCAGATATACATTTAAAGTAATGATCCTGTTCAGATGACACACTAAGGCACGGTGGTTAAGCATTTTGAGCTAAACATTATGGCTTAGATTTTTATATGAACCATTTTTAACTGTGGTGGCTATATAATCACAATTGAAACACGCTCACTAACCATTTGCTGCAAAAGGGTTAGCAGCCTAACCATGGTTTACTGTGTTGTCTGAACAGGCCCAATGTCTGTTTTGGCCCTAACATGTCAGATAAGGCTTAGGTTGAACCTTCTCTGTGATAGGCAGGTTTTGTATTCTCTAGGAGTATCGGGGGGGGGGGGATGACGACATTTGATTCCCTACCTGCAGTTTGATGTGATACAATCCAGCAACATCTAAATTACAGAGGCCTGCTAATTGTGTAGCTTGCTTGATCTCATTTTAATATTTGTTAAGTCCCTGTTTTATAAACTACTTAATAGGGAATGGAAAATAATTTTGTATTTTCATGCAGTGAGGTGTGTGTGTGTGGAGAGAGAGAGAGAGAGAGAGAGAGAGAGAGAGAGAGAGAGAGAGACTCATTAATTAAGCAGCCATTCAGTTATTTAGGGAGTGCTATATTTAGTGGCAAAGCATTTGGATAAAGTTATATAATGGAATAATGTAGTTAATGGATGCATTTTATTGAAATGGGTGTACTTCAAAAGAGAATCTAAAAATAGCTTTCAATAGCACAATGATGCTTAGGCCAAATAGAAGCATTTTCATTTCCCAATGACTTGCAAAGCCGAAAATTGAATTCTTCCCTGCTGCCAATTGACTATATTAGAACACAGAACTGTTTTGGAAGAAATGCTGCAGGACAGGAAACATGCCCAACTTACTTTCTCAGCCATTTCATGGGAGTGATGCAGTGAATGCTCCCTTTCCGAAAACATTCTTCTTTGCTCATAGCTGGCTAGACGACAAGTGAGCCAGGAAGAAAGAGTGCAGCCTCCAATTCCAATGCATGCAAGAGACATGGAGGTAAGATGTAATGGGTAGAGATATGAGGATTTCTTGGTCAGAGCTCGAAGGAACTGAAAATTTAATATTCCTCCAATTAGTCCACAGATACAGCAGGCTGAGAAAAGTATCATCTGGTAGGAGACAAGAGAAACCATATTATTACCACAGTATTATCTGATGGAGAAGACAATCAAGACGTGCCTTCATTTTGTTAGAGTAAATATTGCACTGAAATCCATGTACACTGAACATTTTGACAAAACCAGATATGATCAGTGTAACAAGGTAAGAAGGGACTACTACATATGGTGAACTTTCAACAACTGCTACGCCTTCGCACTACACGTAAATCTCTGCAACTCTCATGTCTCAGCTATGTAAATAAGACTGAGATACAGTGATCTGCTCAAGGTTACTCCAGCATGGGCTGATTCAAATATTCAGTACCCAATATGGTATAGCCATCTCCCATGAATGCATATTCCATCCAAGGTTTCATGTGTGGAAAAGGATTGCTTGCTTGGAAGCATCCTCACAAAAACAACAACACCCCATGTGCAAGCGTTCCACATGGGATCATGAGATGATATGAGAGTACTTTTGATCAAACATAGCCCACACCAGGAACTGCACAGTCAAATAACCCCCATATTGCCTGTCTGCGGGACCAACATGGACAAAAACACACAGCGTTACAGTAAGCAATTTAGGAAACCTATCTAGAAGGTATTATCCCCTCAAATGCCAGTTGAGGAAGAGGAGAAAAGTAAGAGGAGAAAAATAAGAGGAGAGGAGACAGCATAAGAGCAGAGGATGATTATATTTCTCCTTTCTTATTTATTTTTATTTTTATTTATTTACTGCATTTTTATATAGCCCACTAGCCAAAGCTGTCTGGGCGGTTTATGAAAATTAAAACCATAACAACCATTCAAAATATAAAATGACAGTATAAAAACATAATTTAAAATACAGTATAAAACACAACCAGGATAAAAACCGAGCAGCCATGCAGAAATTGATAAGGATTTAAAATACAAGTTTAAACAGCAGGTTAAAAAACAAAATAAAGAACTGTTAAAACACTGTGAAAATAAAAAGGTCTTCACCTGGCATCGAAAGGAGTATAATGTAGATGCCAGGTGAATCTCTCTGGGGAGTTCATTCCACAGCCGGGGTGCTACAGCAGAGAAGGTCCTCCTCCAAGTAGCCACCTGTCTCACTTCCTTTGGCAGGGGCTCACAGAGAAGGACCCTTGAGGATGATCTTAGTGTCTGGGCAGGTACATATGGAAGGAGACGTTCCTTTGGATAACCTGGCCCCAAGCCGTTTAGGGCTGTGAATGTTAATACCAGCACTTTGAATCGGGCCCGGATCTGGACCGGCAGCCAATGAAGCTGGAAAAGGACTGGAGTAATGTGGGCTCGTTGGCCTTGTCCTTTCCACCCAGTGCAATTTCTCATCTTTCATCGTTTGTCCAAATCCTATTAGTAACCTCAGCTGACCATGGGAACACATGGAGATGTTAATGAAAGTGTTCCGCAGGGAAGCCAAGTCTGTCTACCACTATGAGAGACTTGTTAGGCTCACCAAAATACCTTGATTAGAGTTGTTTTAATACTGGAAACAACCAGGGATTGGTCCATCTGACAGCCATACTGAGAGACCTGCTGGTTGATGACCTACCTGTGGAGACCTGCAGGATGATTGATAGAAGATAAGGACAAGGGAGGGCAGAAACTCTCCTCCCGATCTCTATTCTGCCTGTCCCTCCATCAACTTGTAAATATTGTGTTTCTCATTCATTATTTTATCCAGTATTTCAATTACTCCATGGTGGACATGGGGATGTACTATAAGCAGTTAACCAATTCATTTAGGAACCTGTGAAGCTTCAGTAGATCCACCTTTCCCCCTTAAATTAGATAATTGGGCTTATATAAGTTCTAGCTTTTCTGAGTCCCACAATCCAGACATACAGAATGAATTGGCCAACACTGTTTCCCCATCAGTCCACATGTTTAACACTGGCTATGTCAGGATCAATGCAGACTGTGTAATCTGCCTGATCCATTTCCTGAAGATATCCTAGAGGAAAAGGTACCTTCCTTTCCCAAGGAACGTTCTCCATCCTCCTTGTGGAGATCGTATGGGGGGCCTGGTAATAAAGAGTTCAACATACACACCAGTTTGCATTTCACCTAGTGATACATATGGCATGGCATACAAAAACTTACGATAAGTCCTGATTTTTTTTTGGCACACAGTATTCCGCATACTCCACACAGCAGAAACTGTAATGAGAAAAAGAATGTATTTCATAGTTGATGGTCTACAGCAGGAGTTTAAATCCTGCTGTGCTATAAGCAATGTAACAGAAGATTCATTATTATAGTTGCAGCTATTTCTGAATTATATGATTACTCTTTCAAAAACCAGTTTAGCCAAACCTATGTATACTCATGAAAACAGAAAGTCTGTTTCTTCCAATCTTATTTCCAAGGTTAGCTACAGCTCGCTTCTAGGGCAGGACATATCTATCCATCATGACTAGAAACACTGGCTTAATCTACACCAAGCAGGATATTGCACTATGAAAGCGGTATATAAAAGGCAGGAGACCCACTACCGCTTTATAGCGGTATTGAAGTGCACTGACAATATTTGGGGCCCATAAGACACATACCATATACCACTTTCATACTTTTATATCCTGCTTGGTGTGACTCTTGCCTTTTATATATCACTTTCATAGTTCAAAATCCTGCTTGATGTAGATTAAGCCACTATAAATATTATGAACTATTTCTAGAACATTTTTCCCTGTACAAAATACTTTACAGCCCTGCTCTTGTCGAAACAATAAGCCTAGCAACAGGATTCCTTATTGGGCTTTGATTTTTGATGAAAGATTGGAGATAAAGGAAAGGATTTCTTTGCTAGCCCTCGCAAGGGAATCCCTTCCTTAACCCTCAACAGAGATAAGGAAGGGAACATGGGAAATCCCAGGCAGTGCCACCACAGCTTTTTTGGCAGCAGATGAAGGTCTGGATGTGCAGCCAGAAATGGCTTAGCTGGCCAAATGTGGCCCACGAGCCATGCCTTCTACACCCGGGCAATAAGGCAATGGAAACTTTGAAATAGGGACCCAGGGGTAATAATAGTCGCAAGTGCAGATATATAATGTGAAAATAGCAACTAACTGCTACAGGACAAGCACGTGAATATATATATATATATATATATACACACAAAACCAAAACATTGCATTCAGAAAATGAAGCTCTAAATATAAAACTAGGAATCCAGATTTCAACATCATGAAGACTGCTGCCCTAAGCACATTTTCCTGAGAATAAGCACTATTAAACATTATTAGTATTAGTATTAGTATTTCTATACTGTCAGGTACTTGAAGTTCTCTGGGCAGTTCATAACAATTCACAATTACACCGCATGTCTATGTTTCTTGTTAATTTGCACAGAGATAAGTCAAACCAACCTCATTTTACCTCCCCCTCCTTCAATTTACTACCAGAAAGTGCTTGTGTTCAAGACACTCTATTAGATTCACATTAAAATGCTATTACTTAAAAGAGGAAAATAAACCACCGACACGTCAATTTTTTCAGTTCTATTTCAAATGTCACCATACCTAGATACTGTGAGTACCCTCTGGTCCATAAATATTCTTTGATGGATAAACTCAATCTGCCAAGTTCTAACACCCAAGCTCTGTCGGATGTGATTGCTTACCCTGGTCAATTTTGCTTACTTAGGAACATAGGAAGCTTCCTTATACTGAGTCAAACTTTCTAGCTATACTAGCATGACCAGATATATAAAAGAGGGCAGGGCTCCTGCAGCTTTAACTGTTGTGAGGAAGAGGGAATTTCATTTGTATGCATGCATACAAATGACACCTGCTGAAATTCCATTTTCAATTCAACAGTTAAAGATACAGAAGTCTTGTCCTCCTTTTCATATGGTCACCCTAATTCATTCATTTATTTATTTCAGATTTTGTTTTTATACTACCTTCCAGTGGGCTATCAAAGCGGTTTACAGAAATGATAAAAACATAAATTAAAACAATACGAACACAGTAAAATAATCACTAGCCAGCTATAACCATACTGGCTGGGTCACTTGTCAAGGAAAGCCTGCATGAAGAGAAAGGTCTTGAGCAGATGTCTAAAGACCAAGACTGAAGAGGCCTGCCCAATGTCAATGGGCAGGACGTTCCAGAAAACAGGTGCCATGATGCAAAGCACTCTATAAGAGGTACTCCTTTTCTTTGCACCACAGTCAGAAGTGCTCCCCAAGTTGCTCCCAAGCAGTTCAGAGCTTTCTATGTTAACAACATGTTCAACTTGGCCCAGTAGATTATTGGCAGGCAGTGCAGTTTTTTTTTAACAGAAGTCTAACTTGCTGCCCTCTTTGTAGCCTTGCAGATGCATTCCGCACCAGCTGCAGCTTCCGGACCAAGCCCCATGTAGAAAGCATTACAATAATCCAATCTTGAGGTTAGCAATGCCTGAATTAGTACAGCCAAGAGATCATCGACTAGGAACAACTGGAGTTGGCAAAGCAGTTGGAGCTGGTAAAAAGCATTCTCGATGAACATCACACCTGCCCCAGCCCCATAAATCCTTTGGGAGGCCCTGCAAAACTGACAACAGTGGGAGAGGGGGCTCCAAAGGCACTCCTTGCCCATGGTACTATTTATCCTAGGACAGGCCCTGACCTTCCCTAAAACTGGGTATTTGTAATCAGGTGATAGCTATCGCAAATCCTTGGTTCCAGAGAGGACTTCTTCAGCAGAGGTTGCAGTTCCGCCTCCTTCAAGACAGGAGGCACCACTCCTTCACACAATAATGGATTAGCTACCCTCTGCACACCCCCAGCCATGCCCCCACATCAGCCTTAATTAGCCACGGTGGACAGTTAACCAAATTAGGTCCTTTCTTGCCACCCAGACTACCACATCATAGGTGTGATTCTGTGCTCTGACCAGCTTCAAAGCAAGTAGGCTGACCAGGTGGCTCGGGATTTCCCGGTCCTAACTGGGAATCCAGGGGCAAACCGGCCCAACCGGGGGGCGGGGGGGCAAACCGGGATGGCGGGGGGTCACGCGGCGGTGGCAGCAAGCAAGGAGCGGCGGTAGACCCGGCGGCGGAGGAACCCGGGAAGCGGCCGCCCCAGCAGGTAAGCACGAAGGGGGGCACTTACCTGCTGGGGCGGCCGCTTCCTGGGCTCCTCCGCCGCCGCCGCTGCTGCTGGGCTCGTAAGGCCAGAGGCCGCGCGGAAGAGACGGGAGAGGGCCGGTTACGTCACTTCCGGATCCGGCCCTCTCCCGCCTCTTCCGCGCGGGCGGCGGAGGACCCGCCTCTTCCGCGCGGGCGGTGGAGGACCCGGCGCGGCCGCGCGGGCGGCGACGGAGGACCCCGCGCGGGGGCGGAGGAACCCAGTGGTAGGTCCAGGCTGGGTTTTTTTTGGGGGGGTGGCTTGGTGGGGGGGTTGTTTTGGGTGGGGGGGTGGGGGGGGACCAGGATTTTGATTTTTAAAATCTGGTCACCCTAAAGCAAGACCACTGCCACCTGCACTCTAGTCAATGTCTGGGTTGCTTCATGGCTCATAGGCCTGCAGTGTACCATGGGACAAAACAGGCTGTGCAATGCGACCGTCAGGAATGGCCATTTGCATCTCACAATTCCACGGTGAAACAAGGGCCTTGACAGGACCACCAGCTCTTTTTTTCTGGGAAATCCTCCGGAAGACCCTTCAGAAAACCATCAGGTTCCATAAGTCGTCCAGGCTGAACCATCTTAATGGGTTCCTCTCCCACAGTAAGCACACGGTGAATATGAGCATGGAGATTTTCCACTCCATGCTCATATTCACCGTGTGCTTACTGTGGTACTCCAATGATTCCCTCCACACCTCTGTGGTTCAGCATATTTGAACTTAAACTGAATTTGGAGGTCGTTGTGTTCTCTGGTCAGTGCTGGAGACAGATTCGATTCACTGCTCAATCTTACCTTTTTAAAACATGGGACAACCATTGTTATTATTTCTTTGTCCCAGCATCCTTTGGTGCAACCTGAAATCTGTTTCCCCAGCTGGGAAAGATATGATGAGGCTTTTGTGGTTTTGTGCTGTTGTGCTTTGACCCAGAAGGATATTGTAATTTTAACTTGTTTTTATGCTTTATGGCTTTAAATTTTGTATATCAGTGTTTTTGATGTTCAGTGTTTTTAATTTTTGTAAACTGCCCAGAGAGCTTTGGCTATGGGGCGGTATATAAATGGAATAAATAAATAAATAAATAAATGTCTGCCTAACACCTCCTGCGTTCTAATTTTTGGGATAAAGTGAATTGCTTCAAGCGGCATTATGTGTGGATGGGGTAATAGATGAAGTCAGGAGTCAGTAAGACTTTTTAAACTTGTGGCTCTGGTGAGAGGAGGATGCCACTGAGTCTCCAGCACTGGCAGCAAGAAAATCATCTCCTGGCACTGAGACCAATGATTGACTCTCCCTGTGGAGAACCAACCTTAATCTAGGTAGGACCTGAACTTGTCACCTGCAGTTCAGAGGTTCACCACATGGGGGGCTGCACACAAATCCCAGCAACTCCTGACCAGTATTGGGTGGACTCAAAAGAAAAACAGAAAACTAATACTGTAAAATTGGGAGGTGATTGCCTCCATTCCATTCTGTTACTGTGCTCTACCCTCCTTTCCACTTGTCCTGAATTCTGGTTTACAAGAAGAATTTCTAAAATTAATTCCAGAATTGGACTATATGCATTTGATAGCAACTTTCAGTGGATGTTTGTTTTCTCCCCTCTATTCTTTGTTAGTTAGTTTGTTTGTTTGTTTGTTTAATTTATATCTTGCCTTTCCACCAAAAAATGGAAATAAAATACAGATTAAAAATAACATATTCATTCAAAGTAGCATAAAAACAAAAACGTTTACAATGCAACAATTAAGAAAATAAACAGCAACCAGCTGACTAAATACCCCTTCAGCAACAGACCAATGTATATGCCAAAGGCTTGCCTGAAAAATGGCTTTGTCAGTAGAGAAGGGGCTTATTTAGCTTCCGTTGTCAGGGGGTTCTGAGCCTCAGAGTAGAAAAGGCCCTCTATGTTCTGGTCACCACACCTAAAAAAAGATATTATAGAGCTGGAAAAGGTGCAGAAAAGGGCAACTATAATGATCAAGGGGCTGGAGCATCTCCCCTATGATGGAAGGTTATAACAGCTGGGATTGTTCAGCTTGGAAAAAAGGAGGCTAAGGGAAAACATGATAGAGGTATACAAAATTATGCATGGTGTGGAGAATGTGGACAGGGAGACATTTTTCTTCCTCTCCCATAATGGCTACTAGTCCTGATGGCTATGTACTACCTCCAGTATCTGAGTCAGTAAGCCTATATGCACCAATTGCTGAGGAACATGGGTGGGAGGGTGCTGTTGCACAGTGTCCTGCTTTGTTGGTCCCTGGCTGACAGCTGGTTGGGCACTGTGTGAACAGTGTGCTGGACTAGATGGACCCTCGGTCTGATCCAGCATAGCACTTCTTATGTTCTTATATTAGCAATGTGCACAGGCAGATGAATAAACATAGCACACGCACAAACTCAAAAAGCAATTTTGATGTGATTGTAGGTATGGCTGCATCAAAGTTCTCTTAGCACCAATGCACAAATGCCCCACAAGGAATTTTGACACAATCATAAACACGAACACATCAAGTTGGGCTTTTTTGAGGTGGGGGTGGTATAGTTTTATCCAATGAAGGGGAAAAGAGATGAAGGAAGAATGGAAGGTACCCTAAATTAGCACAAAATTGTATATGCACAACATGCAATGCAATTTGGGGGGGAATGAAACAATGGTGGGGATCTACTTTAGAAATTATAACAGATAATTCAGAACAGCAAAATGTGAGGAGAAATTCATACGAGGAGGATTTTGGAAGCATCCCTACTCAAAAACAGCTCCACTTTGACATAGAGAAGGTTGCCACCCATAGCAATGAGGCTAGAGGCACAAATAGAAAATATGACAGCCTGATAATTCAGTATAAAACAGGGAACTTGGGTATGTGTGTGTCCTTCCCATGGCAGCCGCTCCACAGAGAGTCAGGAACCCAACTGAATGTGGTGAGCTGTGTTGTGTGTAGAGGGGGGACCACTGAGTGGCAGGACCTTCCATGAACAGGGCCTTCTCTTGAGGAAGACAGGTCCTGTTAAATAAGCCCTAGCTGCTGTTTTCTTGTTGAATTAAATTGTTGACTGCTCTCCCCCTATATCAGGGATAGGAAAACATTTTTGGTCTTTCTGACAGGGCTGCATTTCTGCAGGGAGCTGGGGTGGGATCAAAAGTGGGCTGGGATGCCACTCTTCTCTTTCTCTTTTTCTGCCATCCATTTTCCCCCTTTTCTCTCTCTTTCTCTCTCTCTCTCTTTACCTTGTCCTCCTCACCCAGCAGGTTCCTGGGCAAAGAGCAAGTTGTCTGAACTGTTGCAGATCCCTTTAGCTGCAGGTTGTCCACCCATGCAGGAAATAGGGGCCAGATCTACACCTTGTGTCCAATCATTACAATCCCATCATGGTAACGTTATATTCCTCTTGTGCATTTATACCATGTATGACATTTTTGGATAATGTGGAATAAAAAGCATAAGATAACACTATGAAAGAGGTGTACGGAATGCACAATGTGCCCCAACAGTTATCAGTTCACTTCAATACTGCTATAAAGCAGTAGTGTAGTTCTAGCTACTCTGCGTAATTCAAATGCATTAGGAGGGCAGGATATATATCTTTGAATAAATACATAGATAAATAGATAGGCTGAACTGTGAACTGGAAAAAGCAGTTGCCCATATATTGAATAGCAATCTGAGCTGGACCAGAATGGAAGATAGTAGGACTAGTATGAACCAAGTCAGATCAAGAATCTCTTTTAAATGCCAAGGGTCAAACCTGAATCCATTGAAATCAAAAAGTGGATGTCTCTGCATAATCTACAGAGTAGCTGTCCCCATACTGGGGCTCTGCGAGGTCTGGGAGTGGTGGGAGTTGTAGTCCAACACATCTGGGGGATACCAGGATGAGGAAGACTGTATAGAGTGACTCCCAAACACCACTGCATAAACACAACCAGCAGCCCTCTCAAACATCTCAATGTAGGACCTTCTAGATACAAGGCAGTCTCTTGCCATGGCATTTCTTATCTTACTTGAGAAATGAAACACTGAAGAGATGGGTATGACACTAGCAATATTTTATACATGCACTGCTGATAGGGAGTGCATAAAGGGTAGGCATGGTTGGGCACCTGCCAAGGACCTACACATGAGCAGGAGCCCCCAGGCAAGAGCCCCCTGGACATCCCAACCCGCTAATTTACCTGCCTCTCACTCTAGCCCAGACAATGATGGTTTTGAAAAGGAGGAGCAGTGAATGCAATGGCCTACATCCTCGCTTGCTCTCTGCTTGTCAGGCAAGGAAATGGGGTTGGGGAGGACGAGGATCAATGAGAGGATGAGGAGCAATAGCAGTGAGAAGGTAGTTTCACTGAGGAAGGGGCCCATTGAGGTTGTCTTGACCAAGGCTCTTCAAAAACCCAGAGCTGATGGCTAAGGTGACCTATATGATTTAGGCATTTATAAAAGCATTATTCTTTCATTTTTGTTGTGTGTGTGTGTGCCTTTTTGTGTGCCCATGTGCGTACCATCCGTTTGTATGCATGTTGTCACCTTGTTAGCTGCATATGCCTGTGTGCTCGAGACACTCATGCAATAGGCTGTGTCGTTGCTATGGAGAACCGGTTCATTCCGTTTGAGTAGTGGATTTCAAAAAATCTAGCAGCATTTCTTTTCACCTCAGGGGACTAATTACAGTTCACATTGTATGACTATGACAAGCAACGCAAGTAGAGAGGCATTCAGAATTCAGTGGTTGGATTCATGGACATCAGAGCATCTGTATTTTGGTATCTTCTTATCCATTCACATAACTGAGAGAACAAATGTATTCATATCTGTATTAATAATAATAATAATAATAATAATATAAACAGCTTTCCACATAGATTAGATTAACTAACTCATTGATCTTAGGTACCAACTGACTTCTTTTCATCTTTTGTCTTAGCAGAAACTGTTTTCTTACACAGTGAGAACCATCAACCATCAGAAAACCCAGAGTACCATATATTTTAAAACACAGTCCCTATTCTCTCATTTCTCTCTTCTCAAATATATTATGCATCTTGGACTCTATCCTGAAAGCTCTTAAACTTCTGTATTTGTAATCAGCATGAAACAGATAATCTGAAGCACTTTATTGGATTGGAGTTCTATACTAACAATCCATACAAATTCATTATAATCTGTAACCAAACCCTGTGCAGGGGTTAGACCATAAGAAGAGCCATGCTGGATCAGACCCAGCACTCTGTTCATACAGTGGCCAACCAGCTGTTGACCAGGGACCCACAAGCAGGACACGGTGCAGCAGCACCCTCCCACTCATGTTCCCCAGCAACTGGTATACATAGGCATATTGCCTCTGATACTGGAGGTAGCACATAGCCATCAGGAGTAGTAGCCATTGATAGCTTTCTCCTCCAGGAGTTTCTGGTAGCTTGTTGTTTAAACATGTATTTAAACATTATTGCTCTTTTTGCCCTTTATACATTGAGGGTGGCTGACTGAACAGAAGAGCTTACTCTAACCATAGGGGTTTTCCACATGAGTCTGAACACTGATTATACTGTTCTTGTTGTTGTCGTCATCATTAATATTAATTATTTTATGGATGCTATAAGTCTCAATTTTATGAAACCCCAAAATTATGGAACACTTTCCCTAAAGAAGTCTCTGACTCCATCTCTACACATCTTCTGAAAACATAGGTGGAAATATATTTACTCCAATTGGCTTCTGACATGCCTTCCCACTATATTTTGGATTGTATATTAACAATATGGAGTTGATTTTTTTATGCTTTACTGACTTTATAAATGTTTATAATATTTTGTTGGTCATTGCGTTATATAACATGGATCTTATTAGCTGCTTTGGACATTTTTTAAAATAGAAAAGGGGGACAAAAGTGTCTGGAAATAAATAAATAAATAAATCAGAATGCATTTCATATGGCAGCTTAATAGGATGTAAGTGGATGGTGATACAATATGTGTAATAGAGATGCGTGTGATTTCAGTCTATGTAAAATAGGGTATTCAGAATGAAGGTTTCCATAGTAACCTTCCCCTTAGCCACTTATGTGTGAAACTGGGCTTCTGTCTAGTTGCAGCTATTTGAAGACAGAAGTGGGTCAAAGGCCTTTAATTACATTTCTGTGTTATGTTATTTTTAGGAAGTGTGCATACAAATCAGCTTTGCTCCAATGGTTGTGCTCTTCAGAAGTTCAAGGTAATTTATTCCTACTCCCCCTCATGCTGTCTCATGCTACATCGGGTACCTGAAATTACCAAAGTTAAAACCAAAGCACATGGTTTTAAACCAGTTATGCTGCAGTTCCAAGTAATGAGGGCATAAACCTCATCGAGGTCAATGGTGCCTTCTTCTGAATAAATATGTTTAGGATTGGGTTGTTAGTCTGACTATAGTCATTGGGACTAAGAGGAGATGTATAGCACCAAGTTATACCATCAGTGCCCCCACCCCACCGTCCAATGACCTTAGAGAGCATGCTGGACCATTGATGGGATTATAACCTGGCTAGTATCATGTGGAAGTGCAGACTGTATGAACCAATTATTCCAAAAGCCATTGAGTTGGGGCCATCTAGCTGTCTGATAGCCATCTAGCTGTCACAACCCTTGAGTTTCCATAGAAGCTGTGAGAAATAAGGTTCTGTTGTGAGGGTGCTGAGAATTCACCCTGAAACTTAGTCCAATTCATGACACTGTAATGAGACAATGGTTTCAAATATATATTTGAAGTATATACTTCAAGTTACCTTGAAACCAAATACTTTAGGTTGCATTCATATTATACTTCCCCCCAACAGCATGGTGTATTTTCTCCCATCACTTTTATCTATAGAATCTCTATAGAACCCTACCTTGTGGATGTGTTCTTTGCTATGCATGCCATCTGTCAATCTTACTATTTTTACCCTTCCTAGGTATATAGTATCTATGTGGTGCTCCAATACAAGATGACTATCTTGCTCCATCTAGGATTCCATCATCTGCTTTTGGCAATGGCTCAGGTGAGGAAGCATGATGCTGTCTAGCAGCTGGAGCACCTCTGAGTCAGACTTGAGTTCATTTCAGGACAGGGACAGCAGTCCTAGAACTAGAGCACTGGAACGTTACCCCAGTACCTACTGGGAGCAACTGTCTAGTCAGGCTAGGAGAGTCATTCTGGAAGCTCCACCTCTCAGGTGCTGTATCTGACTGTTAAATGGCCTGTGGTCTTTTCCTGTAGACGTTGGCTTCTCCTGTGGAATGAAGAAGCTAATTGGTAACTGCTTCTCAGGGTCTTCCTATTCACTAGAGAAGTCTGAGGTGCAGTCAGAATCAGGGGCCAATGGTACACCCTGGGGATTGCATGGATAGGATATAAGATCTGAGGCAGTGGGCCTCAGTTCAGAAGGACTGTGGACTGGTTCTGGTGCTTCTTGGAGTCCCATTCACTGAAGGGATTCTGGTCCTGAAGTCCACTTTCAAGGGCTCAGTTGTCCTGGGGAATGTGATTGTAAAAGGCACTTTACACTGGGACTATAGTTGCATGAATCTCCCTGATGTTAACAATGATCTATCTATCTATCTATCTATCTATCTATCTATCTAATGTTTCCATGAATTGTACAGTTGCAACAGGTAAGGAGGTCCAGTGAGAAAAAGAGAGAGCAAAATCTTGGGTTAATTAAACTTTATAGTAGCATATCAACACCAGGGTGAACACAAATCCATTAGGGCACTATTTATGTCCAACTGCCTATAGCTATAAAACCAATAATACCATCATTTTTATCCACAACCTCTTATTCTGCTGTGCATTACCAAAGGTTTAACTCTCTGCCCCCAACCCTTTGACAAAAGTTATATTCTAAATAGCTTAGGGCCAGGGTAACTGAAAGACCCCCCTCCAACTCCATGATCCTGTCCCAAATTTGCCTTCATTATTTGAGGCCCTCTCATGTGGCCCATGTCCTAGTGATGTGAGGTAAGTGGGCACTCATAACAGGGCCTTTTGTGTAGCAGCACCTCAACTGTATAACTCCCTTCCCAGTGAGGTTAGGCTCACCTCCCCATTAGTGTCTTTTAGACAGCCAAGGTTTTAATAGTTAATATCACTCTCTGATTTTAATCATTAATCCACAGGTTTAAAGTGTGTTATAGATTTTGTATTTTTATGTATTTTAATCTTTGTGTTTTTATTGTACATTGTACATTGACTTGAGTGATCAGCAAATGAAGGGGCAATTGAAGAAAAAAAAACTACAACTCTTCACATACATGCACACAATGGGTTATATCCAGTGTTAGTCCTAAGGTTGGATACAATGCCCCTGAATGAAATTTAAGTCAGACTAGCACTGATATTGATGCAACTCATTAGATACAAGCCACTAATTGGGCCACATGAGAGGGCAAAGTTGTTATGACTTCTAGCTATATCCACTTCTAGATGCTTCTTCTACTCAACAAAATTAATCAATATGTTGTTTCCGCTTTCATGACCAAGATAAAATATTCGCAAGTGTACAAAGTAGATTTTTAAATAAAGTAAACAAAAGATTGTGCAACTATTCAGTCTAAAGTAAAAGGAAGGATGATATAATGCATGTATTAAAATTTTTCTGCATTATTATTTTTCATTCTGAAAAAAGGGTCATACATTAATTTGCTTCTCTTTCAATTTTCTTTTTTAAAAAAGTATTCTTTTTTTAAAAAAAAGTATTCTTTTTTTTAAAAAAACACAATTCCATTATGAGGCCTAATACAGGCCATTTTTTGCCTTTACTTTCTAATCAAAACTAGTGAGAAAATGTTCCTTATATGTTATGATTTAATATATAGATGTAAATTGAAATCCTTAATCATCTTATCCCATTGTACCCCCACTACTTTCAACTGAAAGTCTAATTGACTCTCCATAGTAAGTGGTTTAAAGATAATTAATATAAACCCCAACCTAACATAAGTCCCATCCCATGCAATTGATGGAATTGATTTAAATGAGAATTAAACATGCCTAGCTTTTGGATGGAACCTTTTGCGTGGAAAGAAATTATATTGAATGTTATAGGACTTGGTTCCAAAGAATGTGCTTAGGTAACAGATGCCTTTCAACTGAAAGTCTAATTGACTCTCCATAGTAAGTGGTTTAAAGATAATTAATATAAACCCCAACCTAACATAAGTCCCATCCCATGCAATTGATGGAATTGATTTCAATGAGAATTAAACATGCCTAGCTTTTGGATGGAACCTTTTGCGTGGAAAGAAATTATATTGAATGTTATAGGACTTGGTTCCAAAGAATGTGCTTAGGTAACAGATGCCTACCTTTGCTCCCAACTAAGAACATTGGGTGCAGATCTCATGAATTCTCATAGACGAGTCCAATGTAAATTCAATGAATAGACCTTTACACTGGATGTTAAAATGTCACCCTTTGCTGACGTTGAGACATCAATTTGCTGTTATTACAGTGAAAGAAATCAATCCAACAATATAAGCAGATATCAGAACAGGAACAAATGGAAACTTGAGTTTGCCCATGTTTTTCAGCTCCTAGTGAAACCCTGAATATAAGATGCAACTGCACTGTCCTAGTCACAATGATGTAATGCTTGAAGAACCCCCAGATCCAAAATGATGTAATGCTTCCCAGATTCTTTTCTTTCCAAAAATATACCTTCAAAGATGAGGCTTTGAAATGGCCCTTTCCACCTTTGGACCACCAGCTGTGCTGTGGGGGTGAGGGAGAAAAAAAGAGTTTTTGCACCACAAGGTAGATTTCATGATTGCCATGTGCATGACCCACTGTTCTGTAAGTAGTCATCCCAGGGAGTGGGGGGGGGGGAGCTTTATGTTTGATGGTTCAAAGGAAGTTCAGGTTCTTTTGCCCTACAATACATTGGGCCTGTTCAGAAAACACACTAAGCCATGGTTAGGCCGCTAACCCTGTCACAGCAAATGGTTAGTGATCATGTTTAAACCATGTTTATGTAACACCATGGTTAGGAATGGTTCACATGACACACCAAGTCATGGTTCACACAACACGCTAAGCCACAATGTTTAGCTCAAAATTTTTAACCACCATGGCTTAGCGTGTCATTTGAACAGGGTCAGGAAGGGAGCAACCTGGTGCTCATATGTGGGAATCGGGGATTATGGGAGATGTAGACCTACCCATATGGAGAGCACCAGGTTGGGGAAAGCTACGTTAAGGGATGAGGTGGAGGTAGAAGCAGCAGTCTATACATCTCGTTCATGCGGAGCATGCAAGCTAGAGAGTGAAACTTGGGCAGAAGGGGCTGCATGCATGAAATAATTGGGAATCAGCGCGCACACAGATCATCATCATCATCATCATCATCACCACCACCACGGTCAAGAGTTAAAGAGAGAGTGAAATGGCTAACGTACACACACCCCGCTCCATACCGGAGAAGAGTCTCCCAGCTGAGTCGTCTGCTCCGCGTCTGCAAAGACCAGGCTGAAGCTGACCGCCCCTACCGCCACGCTGGACACCCCCAGCCCTATCTCCAGCATGGAGAGCACCAGGAGGCTTCCGATGATCTGGCCGCTGGTGCACATCCTCGCTCGGTCATCGTTCCTACCCCTGATTATCTCCGAAAGCCACGCATTCGCCTTCTCCTAGGCGGCCGGAGGGCTCTCCCGCACCCACCCACCCTTCCGCGGACAAAGTTTTGTCGCTTCTTCAGCAGCCGGGCATATCCACAGCGGAGAAGACCGCGGGGTGGAGTGGGGTGGATTCAAGCCAGGGCTGGTTCCACGCTCCGATCCGGGGACCATAAAACCTCTGAGGTTGCGCGTCCAGCTGATGCGATCGGGTAGTCGGGGTTTCTTTTCTTCCCGCTTGCGTGGCGGAGATGGAGCCCGGCGAGCGAAGTGCCGCCGCGCTGCTCCGGCGAATGAAGCCTCGGCTGGGGAGCTGTCCGAGGTGCTGAATCCTCTTTCCCGAGCCTCCCCAATGCTGCTCGTTCGCTCGCTCTCCAGGCGCTTTCCTGATCAGACGAGTCTCTTAAGCGGCCGCATCGATCTCATTCTCCAGAGGGCCCCGGCCAGGCTTTCGCACTCGCTCACTCTTTCTGCCGACGCTGTAATTGTCTCTCTTTCTCTCCTTGAGGCTGGCGAAGGCAGATTAAATTCAGCACCACACTCCTCTCGCACACAGCAAGCGTTTTCTCCAGAAGGAAGAGAGAGAGAGAGAGAGAGAGAGAGAGAGAGAGAGAGAGAGAGAGAGAGAGAGAGAGAGAGAGAGATGTCGACCTTGTCTGATCACTTCCTTCCCTCTCATTGGAATGACCTCGCCTAGAGTTGGCTGGAGGGAGGGAGCATCAAAGGGGGGAAGCCCAACCACAGCAAGAGTTATGCAGGAGCCCGGAGGCAGCAGCGAGGCGAGTGTGTTCACACAGCAGCCCCGCCACGGTGGCCCAACCAGCCCCAGTGCGCATCCGTATATTTGTTTATCATATCTACGAGGCGCAGACTGTAGATTCCTGTGGTGCGTTCTGTGGGGGAAAGGCATAAGCCAAGAGCAAGTCAGATAAAGCCATACTTCTTTCTTTCTTTCTTTCTTTCTTCTCCTTCTTTTCAGGACAAACTAGTCTCTTTGTGAAATACTGGAAGCCAGCTTTGGAGTTACATAAAATCTCACCTGGTTGATGGATTCACAAAAATAAACAAATAAATAATTATCAATATCAAGAAGGAGGAGGAGGAGGAGGAGGAGGAGATACAGCTTCAGTTTGGTACTCCCAATCTGGATTAAGTGCTCTTTTAAAACAAAACAGTGGAAAATATTTCAGTAGAGTGAAAAATAGAGGAGCAAGAAGAAGAAGTCTGGCTGTTCTTGCAAATGTCGAGTGCCCTGGACCACAGTGTCCACAACATCTGCAAGCCACCTGGCCATAGGGCCAACCCCTGGGTTGATCTTGCCTCATTTGGAAGTGTTTCCAAAATAATTTCTAAAACAGTGGTGGGAGCTCACTGATTTTAAAATGCAGGCGGGCACACTTTTGCAAAGAATATTATAGGGTGATATCTATCCATTGCCCCAGAAGCAGCTAAGTAAGATCAAAAATGACATTTTTCATAATGTGAAACATACACACACACACACACACACACTTCTCTCATTTGGTTGGGACACCTCTCTGTGGGGGTGTTCTTTTGAATTTCTTCCTTGGCTAGAAGCAAGGGCACAAGACTCAAGGCATGGTCTAAAAGCACAGGAGGCAACAGGCTTGATAAAGCTAAGCAGATCTGGGTGTGGTCATTGCCTTGATGGGAACTCACCTAACTATCCAATGTAAGCTTCCTTGAGTTTCATGATGGAAGAAAGGTGGGAAATAAATTTAATTAAATAAACTGAAGTATATTGGTTATAATGAGTAGTTCTTAGTTCCCATGGTTGTTTGCATAATATACATCCTATTACATCAGCACATCATGGAATAATATGCATCACCCTCTATGTGCATGTGTGCATCTGCTTCTTTTGTTCACAAAACGGGTGGTGGGGAAGAGTGTATCTAAGAGTGTCATCAGACAGGGGGATTTTCAAATTTCCCTACCATCTCTATGACCTTCTGCTGCTCTTCCACAACAACAACAATATCTATACATGGGGAGAGAAAGAGGAAGCAGCAGCAACCACCTGGCCCATTCAGTGGGCATTCAGTGGCAGCAAGTTCCATATTAAAAGAAAGTCAGATTTACTGGGTCTTTTTTTTTTGCAACGGAAAAATGAGCGGAAGGAACAGGAGGCATGCAGGAGGCAGATGATATCATCTAAAGGACACATGAAAAACCATAAGTGGGCAATGAGTGTGTGATAAAATGCTCATCTGATGATCCCCTAAGTGAGGGACAGCTGAATCTTGTCAGTTTCTTCTTCTCTCATGTTCATTCTTTTTAAACCTCAAGTTCTTTCCATCCTGAATATGAAGAAATTTGCAAATTGTGGTAAATCCTTATCAAAATTGAACTCAAACCAAATTCTCTCTCATCTGCACTCACTAACTTCAAATAGGTACAGTTATTCCCAGCATGGAGAGAATCCTAAAATACCTGCCTGCCATGTTGCTGTTATAGATGAGAAACCTGCCAGAAAAAAAGGTAGCAACCCAATTCAGTGCTAACATGGTTGAATATAAAGGAATTCAAAGCCCAGAGCCTGGATGGATGAATCAGTTAGATGCAGGTTCTTCCACGTGCAAAATGGTTAAATCTGGAGTTCTTTCCTTTCCCCAATATGAAGAAATCTGTAGATTTTGCTAAATTCTTATGAATGAAATGAAATTCTCACCCATCCTTCATCTCAGCTTCAGGTGGTGTCATTAATGTAGGTCTCCACTCCCATGTTTTTCTTGGGAAGTCGGACTCGGAACCTTATTAAAGAAGAACCAATGTCCCTGCATTTTTTTCTCATAATGTCACTACAGATACTGTGAAGGACAATGTCTCCCATACTTCATGGTGTGCCAGCTTGCCACTTCAATGAGCAGGCTGGTGCACCTACTGCAAGTAAAATGCCTTGTAAATATTCCAGTTTCCTGATGGTGCATTTGTCCTTCTTGTTCCTCTGTTGGTATGGATTGCCAAGAGCACTGAAAGAACAAATAAGAGATAGTAAAAGCCAACGTGGAACTAATCATAGCCAAAGAAGGTTTTTAAAAAAAAAGGGGGGGGGGAGATCAGTAGATGGGTTCTGATGCAGACATACCTCAATCTTCCAGAAACCTACCACATACCTTTAAATCACAGTATGTGGCCTACTTCAATATGATAAATCTGTGTTGGGACTGTACCACAACAGACTGCAGATGGTTGCTCTCCAAAATGCATGTTCCTCCATACAAAAGAGTTCTCATAGGAAATCAGGTATCAGGCTTTCCATAGGAACTCTTTTGTATAGAGGTCAGTTAGGTCCTTTAGAGTAAAGATTAGTTCTGACTGAATCCCAGAGCGGATTTGCCACCCCACTGACATCAGAGCCACCAGCCTCCACTGCATGTAGCCTAGCCTTTCCTCTGACATACTAGTTCTATATTTGCAGGGAGGTCTTGTTTGTTTGTAGAATAATTCATTCAATATGAAATGGTAGAGCCCAGAGACAGCTTTACCATCTTAGCAAGAATTATACCTGTATTGTGTGTTAACATGAGCAGCATGCAAGTATCCCCCCCCCAAAACACACACACTGCAATCATTTCCTTTCTCACTGACCAGCAAGTTTCTTTATTATGTACATTCTAGTGTAGAGGTGAAAAGTCACTGCAAACAGTCCAAAATCAGTCATCTCATAGAAGATGACCCCCACTTCCCACAAGAAACTTGCAAGTATTTTAATCTAGAATGTGCAGTTTTCATTTAAAGCATAACTCCCAGGTTTGAGTTTTCTCAAATCAACTAAATCCTAACACATTTCCAACAGGCATTGTTTACTACATTCCTCATCCCCTCTCACTCCTGGCATTACTCTTTTATCCACCCACAGCTATTACACATTTGCACCAATCTGTTCAAATTACCATACCATCATCTCTTGCAGTTTGGAAGGAACCGTAAAGAATAAAGAATGTGAGAAGGAGAAAGGCCAGAAATATTTGTTATGAATCCATGAATTGCCTGAGCTATTTCTTAAATAAGAGTTCCTCAATAATACTCGTAAGTACTACTTGATCATCCAATTATTGCATGAGAAGTTCAAAATGATACCATGATGTTAAATTTATTTACTTGGAAATAAATGGCATGTATTTCAAACAGATAAGTAATTATTACTAGATCACAGTCCAAAAATGATTCAGGTGTGGGTGTGGGTGTGTGGGTGTGGGTGTATGCATGTGTATGACTTGATCAGCCTTGCATTTTGACCATGCTACATTAGTATTTAGGTAAAAAGATCTTATGTATTTCTTCTTCTTTAACTTGCAGTTTTAAAACAGAATTCCATTACATTCACCTTCAAGGACACGTCCCAGATTACTCAACACTTTGGCTTTAACACTGCGACACATCCACACCTGTCACATGGAAATCAGGGGGGTCTCATGCTTTTTGTAGCACTGGAGGCATGATGGTTAAATTGTGAGATTTGCTCTTGGTCATGTGCTATGAAATAAATATGAGCACAAGCCAGCCAAAGTTAAGCACTTTTAAATCCCATTCATTTCAATTGGAGACTAAGCAGAAGAGAGTGCTGCCAGGTCTGAAGGGGCCTTGTGCAAGATGTTCTTGGGGGAGTGCATTACCCTGGCCACTCTCCCCTAGGCTGACCAGATAAAATCCAGGTCAGGTCTCATGTAACTTTAACAGCTGTAGAGAAAAGGGGATTTCAGCCAGTGTCATTTTTATGCAATTAGTTCCTGGTGAAATGTAAACCGCCCAGAGAGCTTTGGCTATGGGGCGGTATACAAATGTAATAAATAAATAAATAAATAAATAAATAAATAAATAAATAAATAAATTCCCTCTTCATCACAACTGTTAAAGTTGCAGGGGCCCTGCCTTATTTTGTATATGTTCACTCTAGTATAGTGCCTGTTACTTTAACTGTTGTGATGAAGAGGGAATATCACCAGGAACTAATTGCATACAAATGACACTGGCTGAAATTCCCTTTTCTCTACAACTGTTAAAGTTACATGAGCCCTGACCTGGATTTTATCTGGTCACCCTACTCTCTCCCCACCAGTGTGCCACCTTGTTTTCTTTCCCATTGGTCAAAACACAAACAGAGATCTTTCACCATCTCCCCATTGCCTCCCATCCTCAGCCTGGTCCCCCTGCGCTCCATTTCACTGACAATCAAACCCAGCTTCCCATCCTCTGGACCCAACTTCCTTGCCATGGCCTAAGGCCCTTTCTTTGGCTCACCCAGAAGACTTCCCCCCCAGCTCACAGGAGTGGTGGTGGTGGATCCATATCTCTATCTGAAATGAAACACTGCCCAAGGCTTCAGCTGGTGTTTCACATGATGGGGCCAGAGGCATTTTTAGCAAATGAAGATGGCAGGTGGTTGGAGCCTTTGCCACTGCTTTGCTCTGCAGTGGGCCCAGACGCCCTATAAAATTGTTTTTAAAAGGAAAAGGGATATCTGCTGCTCTGGCATTAAGTTGAGGGGACCACCTTGCTTAGTCCAGACAACAAAAGTCCAGCAATACCAGTTTTATCCCCAAATCCTATCTCTTTTTCTTTCTTTATTCATTTGTCATCTAGGTTTGTTTAATGGTTATTTAGGTTTTGTTGTTGTTGGTTATTGTTGTTGTTGTTGGTTGTTGTTGTTGTTAACTATCTTGAGCTGTTGGAAACTCTTTTAAAAACTCTTTTAAATACATTTAAACCAATGGCACACATTTCTTAATTTGGCTAGAACATGCCGCACTTTGGATAATGAAGTAAACCATTGACTGGCATGGAAAGTGGTTTCCAAAAGGTATATGGGTGAATGAACAAAATAATGTTTTCAAACAGTAAGAGAAGTTGGGGACCTCATTGTATTTTGTGGCTGTTGTTTAGAGACTTGCGGGCTGGGTGGGGAGAAATGTTCCCGTTAGAAATTCAGAGAGTCCTGTATGTAAAACTGTAATCATGGCTGTAAATGTTCCAAAGCCCCTTGAGCCAAATGCTTGGAGTTCTGGAAGCATGCTCCCTCTGTCAGAATTGAAGCCAATAAGCTCAGCTGTTATAATCTGAAATACATGGAATGGAAGCCATATTGAGACAGAGGCAGATGTTCAAAAGAAAAACTGGTAATGCTGAAGATGTTTTGTTTCCCAATATATTTGAGAGGGGATCTTTCTAAAATATGGTGGTGTTCAGCTTGCTGTTAATAAAGAAGAAGAAGCAAACCAATTGTCACCTTGGAATCTTGAAAGGACCAAGGACCAATACAAAATTGATAATGGACACAAAGGAGCCAGAAAAAGCATTTAATTGTCAGGGCACTCTATGGCTCAATTCGGACGACACAATAAACAACTGGTGTGGGGGAAACAATCGTCAGTTGTTTTGACTATCGTGTTATCTGAATGTTGCCTTAGTCAACTCAGCCCTAATCCTAATCCACACCACAGTTGATTATTTATTACCATGTTGTGTGAGGAGTACCCCCTAGATGAACAACTGTAAAGTTGATTATTACCCCACCATTGACTATCGTGTCATCCGAATTGAGCCTATATCTGTGTGAGAGCCAGTGTGGTGTAGTGGTTAGAAAGTTGGCCTTTGTACTGTGGAGAGCCTGGTTCTAGTTCCCACTTGGTCATGAAGCTCACTGGTTGACTTTGGACCTGTTACGACTCTTCCAGCTTGAGGGCCACGTTTCCTTGAGGCTAACTCTTCAGAGACAGCATGCCAGTGGTGAGGGGCAGGCAAAGAAAAAAGTGGGTGGATCTATTTGCCAAGCAGAGTGGCATAGGGAGGGGATTCTGGGGGGAGGTTGCAGTGCACAGGGAGCACTGGAGGTTTATGGCATTTTTTGGTAACATCTGGGTTTATTTACAAATATACCTGTTGAACATGTGAGGAGGGCAGACAGCACACATTCTCACAAAGTAGCCAATTCGGTGTCCTGCATCAGAGCCCCAGAGAGAGGTGCTTTCCAGAGAACTCTTGCTCTCCATCTTTCCCTCTCCAAAACTATCTTAGTCTGGTGATTCCCTCAGTTGGGGTGGTGAGAAGTTGAATCCTCATCTCATGGCCCTGATGGCTTTTTGTCCTTTCAGAACATTCCATGAACCCCTTTCATGTATGAATCATGTAAAAGGGACTCCATGTGATGATCAGGAAGTGCAGGCCATTGCTGGCCCTAGCCCATTTTGGGGCACATCACTGGCCCTACCCCCTAGAGGCCCACCACTGGCACAGGCATTTGCAGGAAGGAGGTCTGCATCGGAGCAGCTGCTCATACACAGGCTTATATGAAATTGGGACCCCTGAGCTATTGGGAGCAACAATTGCATGGAAGCAGATGGGTGAGCAGATGCTCAGACCTATTAAACAAATTCTGTTGAAAGCACTTTGGACCAGTACTGTTGGAGCTATTCCATTAGAACAGTTTCTATGAGACTATGCCTGGGTAGGTTTTGTAGCCTCGAAGTCTTTAAATTTCACATTATCTATTTATCGACCCTGGAAGAGAACTACAACACCATCCCACTCACTGACAGATACAGACAATAATATTCTACCACAGGGGCAATTGCTCCCATAGCCTCAACCAATTCTTTGCCAAGGCTAAATACTTGCCATTTGCTCTTAATGCATTCTCACAGGGGCTATATTTCTCAAATGACCAAATGGCTACAGAGGAGGAGATCCATTTTAGATGAACAACCAAAACATTATATTAGATCACTAAAGTTCTTTCAATATTTTTTGTTGTTGTCGCTGTAAGACACCTGTAATCTATCCCTTGTTAGGTTTGTTCAACTGGCTTTTAAAAGTTTAAAGTAGGAATCTGGTAACAGTATATAGTTATTATAACACTGTCGAAGTAATTTGGGGCAGTTTTTATTATTCATCATTTCTAGCTTTAAAATGCATTTTTAAAGAACCTTCATTACTTTCAGTCTTCACAAGATTGCATTACAAATTGGAACATAAAACCTCAGAGAGGGAATCCGTTCTGAGTTAAAAGGGATTAAACAAATTCATGAAGTATAGGTCAATCAAGATCACCATGATAAATCAAGCCTACCTCCCAATTCCAGCCTACCTGCTGTATGTTGACCACCCTGCTTTATAGGATTGCAGCCTTAATTGCTAACAGACCCAAAATGCCACAGTGTAGACTAGTGCTAATGGGCTTCCTGAAGGATTTGACTGGCCACTATTGGAAACAGTAAGCTAGGTTTGATAAAACCTTGGCTGGATCTAGGAAAGCTCTTCTTACATTCCCCATATAGAGGTGCATTGGTTTTGGAAGCATTGCCATTGAAGCAAACTTGGGGGGAAAGCATCATTACAAGACTTCTCTTTTCCCAGGCGTTTAACAGTCTAATCCTGGTATATCTTTGGCTGAGAGCTCAAAGTTGTTTTTAAATGGATTTTTTTGTATGTTGTGTGTTTTTATAGTTTTAAATTTTGTATATCGATTTTTAATGTTTAATGTTTTGATCTTTAGTAAACCGCCAAGAGACTTTCAGCTATGGGGTGGTATAGAAATGTTAAATAATAATAATAATAATAATAATAATAATAATAATAATAATTCCAAGAAACAATAGACCATGTAATAGGAGGATGTAAAATTCTGGCAGGAATGGACTATACGGACAGACACAATGCAGCTGCAAAAGAATTCACCAACAACTGGCCATCAAATTCAACCTTATCAAACAACCTACACCACACCATACTATACATTAGGGATGTGCATGCCCCTCTGGATCGGATCTGGGATCGGAACCAGAACCGAGGCCTCGGATCGGATCGGAGACTTCCCAGTTTGGTTCGGAACCGATTCCGATCCGAAAATCGGATGTCCGATTTTCGGATCGGACGCCATTTTAGCTGTTTTCGCCATAGGCCTACATTGGGAGAAAGAAAGCTTTCCCCCAATGCAAGCCTATGGTGGAAACATGGGGGCAGGTGAGTGGGGGCCTAACTCCCCCCTCCCTGTCCCTCCACCCCACTCGCGCTCCTTACCTGCCAGGGTGCCCACTGCCGTCCGCTGATCGAATCTACTGAGAACCAGGCTTCGTGGCCTAGTTCTCAGTAGAGTGCCAGGTCAATATATATATATATATATATATACACACACACACACATATATATATATATATAGACAGAGAGAGAGAGAGAGAGAGAGAGAGAGAGAGAGAACCTCCAGAAACTAGGCCTACCAGAATGCATCCACACCAAAGCAGTCATAATTCAAATATACTCAATCGTCAGGAAATTCCTGAATCAATAAAAGACAGCATGACTTGGCAAAGCCTGTCATGTCCGCCTAGAAAAACCACCACGAGCGACATTAATAATAATAATAATAATAATAATAATAATAATAAATGGGTTGGAAATGATTTCATATCCCACTCATTGGTCTTTCCATGAAACATGTATGGATGTGAATGAAAACTACCTGTATGCTTCTCATGGGAATGATTCTAAAAACACTCCCATAAAGAAGAATGTTATATCAAAAATAACTGACACAGTTGGACATTCCAAAGTTCATCTAATAGATAGGTAGTGAAGATGGGATCTTTACTGATCACACTCAGGCCCCCTCTACAAGATTTCGCTTTTACACCCGGTTCCCTGATTAAGCGCATCTCCTCACAATCACTTTTACGCCTAATACCTATATAAAAGAGGCGTTGAAGCGCATTACTGGCTGTATGAAACTTGCTTTAAAGTTGTTGACATGCATGCAAGTGTTGCTGAAAATAATGCGCTTTGTCTTGGGAAACTGCCCAAACAAGTTTTGCACCCTTTATTCTCCCCGTGCCTACCAGAATCTCCCGCCTTTGGTTACCTACGTTACCTGCCGGGAATGATGTGGTTAACCTGTTTGGCTACCTCTCTCCCTTCCAATTTCACCACCAGCTGAAGTTGTCCCCCCCTCCCAGAACTGCTCAGCAGTAAATGGGAATGTGCCCCATAAGTTTCCCCCTCCAGCACTCTTTGAAAACTTATTTTTAGTCAGGGCTGCCTCTCCCCCCCCCCTTTCCATTTCAAGTGAACTGCTCAGGAGTAAATGGGGATGTGCCTCGCACACATGCATGCCAAAACAAACAGGGGGATGCTGCTTCATTCCTTCCCCCTCCTCTTCCCAGCGAGCTCAACTGTTGTAACACACACACACACACACACACACACAAACACACACAGCTCATGTCAGGAACCCAGCAAGAAGCGAGGGGATGTTATGGCTAAGCTGATAGCTAATTATGCGCACATCCGCACATCCTTCTTACCCCTTTTACTTCTCGTGAAACCACCTTCATCTGGCCCTGTGTCTCCATGAACAAAATATTCCATCAGGGGAGTTAAAATAAACTTTAGTTTCAGTTCACATTGGGTCTCGTCTTCCTGGAGCTTCCATCCAGAGAGACGGAGAACAAGGAGGAAGTTGCCAGAAGAAGACAGGAAATAAAACTAAATGAAAAAATGGGAGGTTTTCCCAGGGAAGGGGCAGTTCTATGCATGACATCAGGACCATCCGATCGTTAATGCGCCTCCTCACAAAATTGTTTACACGGACATTAGGCGCTCTTACTCCCGCGGTAAATTAAAAGTCACTATTTAACGCACATTCAAAAATACGAATAATCAGAGATAAAATGCACCTGGACCCCTGATTTGCGCTCCGCTGTTGTAGAGGTAAATTTGGTAATGCGCCTTGAAAGAGCTTTAAATCGCTCTTGTAGAGGCACCCTCAGACACAAATCTAAGAGGTTACATAGAAGGACAACTTGTTTCTCATTTTATATGATTTTATACGTGATTAGATTCTGGATGTTTAAGGTGGCCCGTTTGGCCATTTCTTTATTATTCCATATGTGTTTTGTAACTGTGTTTTTAGCATTTGTTTCAATTTGCTTGCAATGGCTAATTTACTCGATGATTTAAATCATGTGCTTATTTAATAGAATTTAAACATTTTATTGATGTTTTCTTGGAAGCTGCCTAGGGCATGGAGATATATAAATATTAAGTTTGTATATTTTGTCTTATGGACCCTATCCAAGTAAAGCTAGTCACAAAATCAATTGAACATGTTAGCTGTGACTAAGCTGAATTCTTAGCCATGCTGATAAGCTGTAGCTCTATTACTCTGCACTCCAGTCTAATGCAATTACATTTTTTAAAAAACTACTTCTAGAATTATGATTGCACCCCATTCCCTTGATTTTAAAAATAATGGTGTTGAGACATCTAGCCCACCTCTTTAACCTTGCCCAGACTTACCCAATGAAGAGCCCTCCAGATGTTTTGAACTTCAACTCCCATCAGCCACAGCCAGCATGACCAATGGTCAGGAATCCTGGGAGTTATAGTCTAGAATGTATGGGGGAGACGAGGTTGGGGATGGCTAACCTAGCCTTTTAAGTTATTTTCAGAGGGCTATGCTTTTAATAGTTTTAGGATGCAATCCTGTGATTTCTGCCCTTGGTCCTCAAAAGCCTTCAAACTTGGAGGCTTATGAGCATCCAGTGCAGACTGGGATCAGCAGCAGAGATCACCTCTACCACTCCTCCCATTCTGCATTTTCATTAGATTGGCTTTTTCGCCCATCTCCCTGGGGCATTCTGAGGAGGAGAGAAGGAAGCTGAATTCGGACAACACGATAGTCAGTGGTGGGGTAATAATCAACTTTACAGTTGTTCATCTAGGGGATACTCCCCACACAACATGGTAATAAATAATCAACCGTGGTGTGGATTAGGATCAGCACTGAGTTGACTATGGCAGCGTTCGGACGACACGATAGTCAATACAACTGATGATTGTTTCCCCCCACCCAGTTGATTATTGTGTCGTCCGAATTCAGCTGGAGTCTCCTCCCTTTTCAGCCCACCAAAACACCCCCTTTTCCTCCCCTCTGAGGTAGAGTTCCCACCTTCAGATAGGCAGCTAGTGGAGTTCTTTCCTCAGAGAGCCAATTCCTGGATCCGAGGCTGGAGCACCATCTCTGACCTTCAATCCAGGTCAGAACAAAGCAATCCTATGGCTCCTAGACAGCAACTATAGCTTCTAGATGCTATCTAGGAGCCATGGGATTTGCTCCCTTAATTGTTTTTAAATACTTCTTAACATTTTATTTTAGACTGGTTGTGTGCCACTTTGGTGGCTGTTTCTCAAAAAGGGTGGCATAGAAATATTGATCAATAAATAAGAAACTTCATTCATTAAAATGCTTTTGATTCTGCAATGACATGCTAAATGCAATGAAGAAAAAAGTGTGAACCCAAACTTGCATCACACTAAGGGCCTGATTACATCTTATGGGGAACCCATTCCTGCTGCTGACCTACATTCTCTTTTGTACCTTTCCAGTACTATTTGGTATGAGGAATACTCAAGCACACACATACACTGGTCCCTATATATTGGCACTGCTGGGATGCTAGCAAGGGGCAGGGAAACACTGCTGTCATATCACATATTCCTTTTACTGGACATCACTGCAAAAACACATGGGAGTCAGTGGGAGCCTAGGTTGGCAGCTGGCATGGAACACGTAGCTGGACCTTGCACTTGAAACTGATTTGAGTGACACACTTGCTTTTTTAAAAAAAAAAGCATATTGCAGTTGGGGATGCAGGGTCTTAAAATACATATTTGATTTACTGCATTTTTGCAGAGAGATGACTTTGAGAAAAAGAAAATTGCTTTGTTCTGACTAACAAAGGGTAAAACACAGACGGTGGGGTGGGGTGGGGTGGGTGGGTGAGGAGGAAGAAAACAACCACCTTTTCCTTTCCATCCCTTCTTCTCTCTCCAACATTTGGTCTCTGTAACTCACGGCAATAGATGAGAAATAGCTGCTTTGGGAAGGATTGTTTTTCTATTGAATGTTCCTGTGTCAGCCTTCTATTCTGCCAAATAGAGGGCAATCGTTTTTATTGAAGCCACACATAATGCAGAGACAGGTCGAATGAAGTGGAAAAAGTAGAGTCCACAGAAGGTGGATTGCTAATGAGTAGGATTCCACTTCTTTATGCCCTGAGCTCTTTATTCTTTCGGTTCGTTGACCGTTTGTTTCCTGCGTGGGTGTTTCCATATTGTGCAGGAATGTTAAAGCCTAGCTGTGGTCTCTCAGAGTCCCAGTCCAGATGTAATGTTCTAGGGTGACCATACGAAAAGGAGGACAGGGCTCCTGTATCTTTAACAGTTGTATTGAAAAGGGAATTTCAGCAGGTGCTGCATGCATACAAATGACACCTGCTGAAATTCCCTTTTCAATACAACTGTTAAAGATACAGGAGCCCTGTCCTCATTTTCGTATGGTCACCCTATCTTAGTCTAACAGATGGCGGTTTGTTGGAGCAGGAACAAGCAACAAACTCTAGCTCCACCTCCCCGTTTGATCCTGGTTTGTAGGGAGTGTCTAAACCACAATTTCCTGGTTTGGACATCATAGGTAGCTGATTTAACATATCAAGACGTTTCCTCTGAACCTATGAACACAAGAGGAGAAGGGAAGGGGAGGCAGAATGGAACTTGTTGCTCATTCCTCTTCCAAACAAACCGTAGTTTGTAGGACTGGGAATGTGAAGCAAGCCACAGTGTTGATGGTCCGATGGAGTGGAGCTGTTGCTCAGTGATAGAGCAAATGCTTTGCATGCAGAAGATCCCAGGGACAATCTTCAGCATTTGGAGGTAGAGCTGGGAAAGGTCCATTTCAGAAACCCTAGAGAACTGCTGCCAGTCAGTGTAGATAATTTTGAGCTACATGGATTAATGGTTTGACTCAATCTTAAGGCATCTTCCTACGTTCCCATATAGGCCTGGCAGAAATAATCTGTTCTGACCAGGAAGGGTACCCATTGTTGCCAATGTAGCAATGGGTTTAATAGTTCTCGCACTGTCCTTGAAAGTCACACAGGTTTAAACATCTCTTGTGGGGGGGGGGGGGAATAGGGAAGTGCTTCCATCTTGGTTCTCCCTTCCTGTCCACCTTCATGGCTGCTCTGAACATCATACCTCTTCATTTAGGCTCACTGGTCCTATTGTACCTTTTCGGCAAAGACCAGAGTTTAGCTTTCCCCAACCTGCCTGAGCCCAGATGTATTTGACAACATCAGATTGGGAAAGGCTGATCTAGGTGGTTAACTCTCATCCTGAAACTGAAATGGGAGTTAATGGAATGGCACAGTAATGTAATTCAATTGTCTACAGTGCTCCCCCCACCCCTCATAGGGTGTACAAGGAAAAAGCACAGCTCGGCAAAACTAATTGTTGAGCAAGGTTTTTAAAAAAACTACAGCTATTTAAAGCCTCATCTACTGAATGCACACAAAGGCTAGCAAATTATGGACTCTGAATTAGCCTCATCTGGCAGCAGTTATCATAGACCACAAATGTGGTGGTGGTTGGGAATTGCAATTCTTCTTTTCCCCTAGCCAATAAAGTTGTATACATTAATTAGTTGACTATAGCTGGTTTAGTACAGCCTAAAATCTCACTTCTGCACTCTCACAGCTTATGCTCACTTACAACTAAGATCCCACATGGCCTTACTTCCCTGTGGTCTTTCAGCTCTAATAAACTATCTTCCTCTGCAGGTGGGTGAAGAAGACAACACCAAAACTGGGCTCAGTGCTACATCAACGATACTTGTACATTGTAAACTCTTAATTCTGCCAGCCAGCCTCTTGCAAAACTTGCCTTCAGCTCCAGAGCCAGTTCTATTCATGTTTAATGGAAGGATTAAGATTCCACAGTAAACCCCACTCCCATAGATACCATGGGACCACCTGAGGAGCCCTGTCACAATGATGCCATGCCTGGGGCCCAAAAGAACCTTTTCAACCCCTTTATGAACCCTGCCCTGATCCCTAGCTCTCCAGAGCACCAGAGGCAGATTCAGATGGGGGGAGATTCAGAGTCACTGTCAGAGGACTTGCCTGGTCGCCAGAAGACCCTTTCATCCAGGGTCTACTCTGGAGGAAGGGTCTACTCAGGAGAAGTTCCCACTGCAGACAGTGAGGAAGTAGACTCGGTTGCAACTGCTGAACAACCAGAAAGAAAGAAGCTTCCACACCTTTGCTAGGTTAACAGAGCCTTTGTTCATGGACAATGAATGGAGTTGACCTCTGTTCCAGTAGTGGTGCCTTGAGCTTCAGTGATGCGCTTAGCTGACAGAGGAAGAGGAATGGGTTTGAAAGACCAGGGGAAACTGAGGTTGTATGAAGCCTAAGTTGTTATCAAGTCCAGTCTATCAGCAACAGAGTGCATTTATTGCTCAAACGGGGCAGAAATTCAGGTGGAAACCTTAATTTACACTTCTGTGGTTTAGGATGCATATTTCTGGTGAATGACCATTCAAAGATGTAAAAGGTGCACCTTTACTAATGACTTGCAACATACACAGGAAATCCTGTGTTCATATAAGACATACTGCTTCTGCATCTGTCTATAAGTCCACTCCCTGGCCTGCAGCAAAGTCATCTACACATGACAGCATGCCAAAAGATCACCCTAACGTAATCCAGAGTAGTACATACAACTTCATCAGATGCACAAAGTAAAGTCTAAATGCATATGCAGGGCACATTACTCAAGTCACTGTACCTAGCTGCCAGCTTCATCTTAGATCACATATATGCAGCACATCATTAAGGTATTAAGCATCTAAAACACACTCACATTTTGCCACTCATGTTATACATAGATAACACCGAGACTGAAAATTTCTGATACCAAAGCAATGAAAGAATTCATGGTAGAGGTGATCATGATATTCCAGTAACATGTGCACATCATAAATGCAATGCATTTTAGAACATGTTCAATTAAATAGCATCTTTAGCCATTCCGAGATTTCCATTCAGCAATATCATGCAGCCCTCAGCTTAACAGCAAGAATACCAGCATTGTTGAGAGCCCAGTAAAAAATAAGCTTCATGCCTAAACAGTTTAGAAAACAGAGTTTGACATTTTAAACTAAGGGTGCAATCTTCGGCATGTTTAGACAGAAAAAGTCCTACAATTCTTTTCCTAATGATGCCAATGTCCCGCTATAGCATTGCTCCCAGTCATGGCTCACTGGTAGAGCACCTGCCTTGTATGGAGAAGGTTCCAGGGTCAATCCCTGGCATTTCCAGATAGGGCTGGAAAAAATCCTGCCTGAAACTTTGGAGAGCTGCTGCCAGTCAGCTTTGTCAATACTGGGCTAGATGGACCAATGGTCTGACTCAGGATGATGCAGCTCCTAAGTTCCTAAGATTAAAATGGTGGCCACCTTGCAAAATAAGCTTAGGGAGAACAGGTGGGCCCAATGCAGTACTGGTGTCATCCCTCGTAGGCCATCAACAGCTGCTGGTACTAATGCCTGGCCTGGCCATTGATAATGTGGTTAGTGACTGTGTAAACTGCCACCTTTCACCATTGCTTCACACAAGTTACCTCAGGATGACCATATGGAAAGGAGGACAGGGCCCTTGTAGTTTACAGTTGCATAGAAAAGGGAATTTCAGCAAGTGTCATTTGTACATATACAGAACCTGGGAAATTCCCTCTTCGTCACAACAGTTAAAGCTGCAGGAGCCCTGCTCTCTTTTGTACCTGGTCACTCTAGTATAGCTCCTGCAGCTTTAACTGTTGGGATAAAAAGGGAATTTCACCATACAAATGACACCTGCTGAAATTCCCTTTTCTATGCAACTGTTAAAGATACAGCAGCCCTGTCTCCTTTTCATATGGTCACCCTAATTAGCTGCCTGTACCTGTTTTGAACTTGGTGGACATAATTCCATCAATTGTTTTTTCTATGGTAATTTTTGTAAATTGCATTCTGTTTGTGTCTAGTGCATGCACACAGCACTGATTATTTAAAAATGCAATTACTTAAAAAAAATTGCAACCAATCTTTTTCAAGCTTGTAAGCAATAAAAAAATTAAACCTTTTCACTCTGGCTGGCAATATCAGCTGAGCAAGCAGCAGTAAAAAGGTTGTCCTGTTTCTTTGAAGATTTCTTTTTCTTTCTTTTTTTATTTTTTGCATTTATTGGACATTTGGGGGAAATGGAAGATCCTGTGGCAAATGGACTCCTATCACTGCAGTATTGGTTCCTTTAGTTTATTGCTAGGAAAATGGTCACCCAGCATCACAAACATACTGCAACGAAGTGTGCTTAATGCATATTATTAGACTGCTGTCGTGTTCTCAGCTATAACAACAACAGCAAAAAACTGGAAGCAATGAAACTACCTGAGGACATTGGAGGCACCAGCCCTAACTGCTTAAGAAGCTACCCAGGAGCATGTTTCATGGCAGTCTAACTGTCCAGCCCAAATAATTGTCTAGAAGCTTAACAGTCTAATGCATGCTGAGTAGGGATGTGCACTGGATCGGACCCGATCCACGATCCGAGTCCGGTCCAGTGGGAAATCGGATAAATTATCCGATTTCCGATCCCGCAGCTGGATCGGCCGATCCAATCCGAACCGGTCCGAAAAAGCTCCGAACCGGTTCGGCGGATCGGCGGATCGGCGGGCACCCACTGGCGCCCACCGCCGCTTCCATTGGCGGGCGCCAGCGGGCGCCCGCCGATGAAAGTGGACAGCGGGGGGGGGAGGAGGGGGGCACTTACCTTCTCGGCCCGGTGGCTCCCGTCCGGCGCCGGCGCCTACTACTACTAGCAGGCTCCGCGGCCTGCTCTAGGGTGGCGCGCCGGGTGATGTCATCACCCGGCGTGCTACTCTAGAGCAGGCCACGGAGCCTGCTGGAAGTAGTAGGCGCCGGCGCCGGACGGGAGCCGCCGGGCCGGAAAGGTAAGGAGGGGGTGCGTGGAGGGGAGGAGGGGGCGCGCGGAGGGGGGAGGGGGGAGGAGGGGGCGCGCGGAGGGGGGAGGGGGGAGGGGGGCCCTTACCTGCCCGGCCCGGCGGCTCCCGTCCGGCGCCGGCGCCTACTACTACCAGCAGGCTCCGCGGCCTGCTCCAGGGTGGCGCGCCGGGTGATGTCATCACCCGGCGCGCTACTCGAGAGTAGGCCGCGGAGCCCGCTGGTAGTAGCCGCCGGCGCCGGACGTGCCGAGAAGGTAAGTGGCGGGGAAGGGGGCTTACCCCCCCCCCCGGAGCCGTCCGCTTCTATCCGCTGGCGCCCGCGGGCGCCAGCGGATGGAAGCAGGCGGCCCCAGGGGGGGTAGGGAGCGCGGGGGAGGGGGTTTACCTGCCGGGGCCGTCCACAGCGGACGGCCCCGGGGGGGGGAGGGAGTTAGGCCCCCCCTTACCCACCCGCCGCCATTTTTTCCTCATAGACTTGCATTGCAATGCAAGTCTATGGGGAAAAAAATGGCGGCCGATCCAAAAATTTCCGATTTTTGGATCGGGATCGGACTCGATCCGGTCCGGGGGGCCTCCGATTTTGTCCGAACCGGTCCGGGACAAAATTGGAGGTCCCGATCCGGGTCCCGATCCGATCCAGGGGGTCCGTGCACACCCCTAATGCTGAGTAGGATTGCTCTGAGGAAGATTTTACCCATGGTCTGCACACATCTGCTAACGGAAAGCAGAATAAGTAATGGACACACTCCTCCTGTTTTAAACTTCGTTAACAAATCCCATGGTATTATTCTTTACTTTTGCCTTAACGCTTTTTAAATAAGGCCAGTGTGATTTTCCTTATAAAGTGAGTGTGTTGTTGGAATCCTCTAAGAGTGGGTGGAAACCCCAAATTTAATTTATGTTGGGCGGAGGTTGTAGGAACTCATCTAAAAGAGGTATTAATTTGTCTACAGCTGTATAGAATTAATGTAGCTATAAATTCAATTCTTACGCTTCCACCCACATCCGTGGCTTTATACAGGGCCAGGTTTCAGAATGCATGGGAACTGAGGTTTCCCCCACTCCTCTTGCTTCAGTGTCTATGAATCTAATAGTGTGGTAAATGGTCCCAGAGTACTGGGGGCCTTCTGGTTGTTAGGGGGAACCTCTGCTTTGCCCAAGGCACAAAGCCTTTGTCAGTAATGTAGGTCTGACCAAACAATAACGACCCTCCCTGGGCCATCTACAAGTACCCTGACTGGCACATTCCTCTACTCTCTACTGGTCTTTCCTTCCCATAGCTGTCTTCTTCCATGGTCAAAAGATCAAGGAGGGAGAAGGCAAACTCCCAGCCACTGGGAGCTCTGTCCACATCTTGCTGCTGGCTCTCCAAACCATGCCTCTATCATCCTGTCCTGCAGAGTAAGCAGAGGTGACATCTGTGCTCAGGTTGGGCCCCCAAATCCCACCTCTTTTTCAGGGGGGGCATCTGCCTCCTGCAAATTGGGGAGGGATGCATTTTTGGAGCCTTGGGGAGACAGGTTGGGAGACATTTCTCATATTTTGAGGGCTCACCATGATAGCTATGGGATGGGAGCAATGGAGGCTGGTGGCTTCAATTTCAGTGGGGTGGTGGATCCGCTCTGGGTTCCAGTCAGAACCAGTCTGAACTCTAAAGGAAATATCCAAGGTATTCAAGCCATCTTAGGCATAGAGTTCAGCACTTTGGATAGCTCATTTAGAGTTCTGGCTGCTTCTGACTGAAACCCAGAGCTGATTCACTGCCCCACTGAAATGGGCAGGAGGGAGTAGCAGTCTTCTTTTCTTTTCTTGCTCCAAGTGGTTGCAGAATTGACCTAGGCAGTGGCAGCAGCAGTTAGTCCCAGAGCCAGACCAGGATTTATTTACCTGAAGAGTGTTTATTGTTTATGTATGACTCAGAAAAGTGAGTCTTACAAAATGCCGGGGGGGGGGGCTGCGTGATGACATCATCAATATGGCTGCCACGCTATTATGTAATATGCATAACTTCTCACCCATTTATGCTACAGAGATGAATTTTTGCTGAAATGTTTCAAATTTAATGACAAATACTTTTTTGTAATTACACATTTTTGTTAATTCCATTAGTTTTTGAGATAATTTCATTTGAACGTATAAAATCAGTGTTCACATTGGTTATGTGTGACATTTAATAAGAGTTTTATTGGTATTTTATTGGTATTTTAATAATGTATTAGTTTTATGTGCTTTTAATCAGTTTTATGTATTTTATATTTGATATTGTTCCCCGCCTCGATCCTGAGGGAGAGGCGGGTAAGAAATAAATGTATGATGATGATGATGATGATGATGATGATGTCTGGCATCTTTCACATTGGTCCATTCTCAGTTCGGAACAGTGTTGATTTTTGAAACAAAGACCTTCCATTTTTACATAAGGTTTTTGGACTAGAACATTTTGTTACTGCTCTTTTTTTGCCTTTTATTCTGCTATTGCTTTTAAATGATGGCATTTTAAATTCTGGTGTGTCCTGTATCCTATACGCCACTGTTTTACTAGCACTCTCATTATTAACGATGTTTTCATCTATACTGTTGCTCTAGGTTTTATCAGTTTTGATTTTAGTTCTGATATTGGTACTTTTCGATGTTGTTTTTATCCTGAATTGTTTGTTGCCTTGAACTGTGTATGTGTGTGTGTGTGTGTGTGTGTGTGTGTAAATAAAATAATAATAATAGACCCTTTCTGGATTCTGTTTCCAGTCCATGCTAAAATGTGTGTGTATTTTGAGGGGAGGAGAGAAACCTTCCAAATTGGTTTATAGATATAGATTAAAAGATTTTAACTTTGAGTGGAAGAATGAAGTCGGTTGGATAAAGACAGCCATAGATGGATACATATCTAACAGCAGGGGGAGAGAGAGCCACACTGTGGTAGCTTTCCATCAAGTGTGTATCATGAATACGTGTTTTTGGTACCACTGAGAAGCATGTATTCATAACAAATCCCCTGGCTTTGATCCATACTGTCACGATGGTGCACTTGGAGTGGGGGGAACGGGACATCTGCAACATCTCTTGCTGTAGAGTTCTCATTGTTATGCTTCCTTCCTTTAAAGAGCACACAAGCATATGCTGCATAATAATAATGATTATAATAATACAGACCTGAAAATGGAATTTGGGATTGGAAAATGCAAGATGTTACACATAGTCAGTCAGTCAGTCAGTCAGTAAATTTTATTGTATGTAGCCAACAGCCATTTATACACTTCTCATATACATGAAATTACATCCCTAGAGTCAACACTATTTACTCTCACATGCATGGCCAAAATGTTACACATAGAAAGAGGAAAATGGAAAGAAGAAGCAACATCAGAAACACTAAATAACAAAATATTAGACAACATGGAAGAAAATGAAACACACAAATACCTAGGATTCCAACAAAACACAAAAATCAATCACTCCACAGTAAAAACTCAACTAAGAATGCAATATAAAACTCGCCTATCACAAATCCTAAAATCTAAACTCAACTCGAAAAAAACCTACGCAATACGCATCCTCACATACTCATTCAGAATCCTACACTGGTCACACACTGAACTTGAAGAAATAAACAGACTCAATCACACAGAACTCACAAAACACCTCATGCTCCATCCCAACTCATGCATTGAAAGAATAACAATCAGCAGGAAAGAAGGAGGAAAAGGTCTGCTAGACATTAACAGAATTCATGCTAAACAGATAAAATCACTCAGAGAATTCTTCCACACCCAAAACACCCCCATTCATAAAGCCATAATAAAAGCAGATAAAAACTACACCCCACTCAACCTAGCACTACAAAATGAAGATCAAACACAACCACATACACTCACAGAGAAAAAAGAAAAATGGGCACAAAAACATGGGAAGCACTACAACATAATACAGAACCCACAAATAAACAAAGAACAATCGTATAAATGGCTCAGGATGGGTGAGCTATTTCCAGAAACCGAAGGATTCCTAATAGCTATACAGAACCAAGTTATAGTAACCAAGAACTACCAAAAATACATCATAAAAGATAACAGTGTAACAACAGACCTATGCAGGAAATGCCATCAATTCTAAGAAACAATAGACCATATAACAGGAGGATGTAAAATTCTGGCAGGAATGAAGTATACAGAAAGACACAATTCAGCTGCAAAAATAATTCACCAACAACTGGCCATCAAATTCAACCTTATCAAACAACCTACACCATACTATACATATTCACCCAAAACAATCCTGGAAATGCAGATCATAAAATAGACTGGAACAGAACAATTCATACTGACAAGACAATACCTTGCAACCGACCAGACATAACGTTCATAGACAAAAACACATACCTCATCGACATAGCAATACCAAATGACAAAAATGTTGTTGAAAAGGAAGAAGAAAAGAGAGACAAATATACACCACTGGCCATGGAAGTCAAAGAACTATGGCAACAGGAAAAGGTCACAATTATACCATTAGTCACATCAGTCACCGGCATCACGTCAAAAAAAATACAGAAAACCTCCAGAAACTAGGCCTACACTGATTAAATCCACACCAATATCCAAAAAGCAGTCATAATTAAAACATGCTCAATCATCAGGAAATTCCTGAATCCATAAAAGACAGCATGACTTGGCAAAGCCCATCATGTACGTCTCGAAAAACCGCCACAAGTGAGAAAGAGATAATAATAATAATAATAATAATAATAATAATAATAATAATAGAATAATAATAGAATAATAATAATAATAATAATAATAATAATAATAATAATACATGATTAACTTTGTAGGCTAGGCAACTGTTCATCCTGCTCCACCAGTTACTACAGAATTCACCCAAAGTAGAAGAGCAAACAGGGTTGGCCCTGCCATAGGCAGGATGAAGCAGCTGCCTCAGGCTGCAGATGCTGAGAGGCGGCAGCAGCAGCAAGGTGTTGGTGGAGAGTCTGAGCTTATCTACACTACTGCTTTAAAATGGTGTAGATAGGCTCTCCTGTGTGCCATGCACCGTGCTCTCCATCCCCAAAGTCAAACTGCCATCTTCAGGTGTACTGGAGGATGCTGTCCCATCATCTATGTTGGTGAGATTCATCTGCCAATCCAGTTGGCTTTTGTGCCTGGGACAGGAAGAGGCTGCCTCTTGTTTTTCATCTCATGCAGCAAAACGTCTTGAGCCTACCCTGATAGCAAATACTTAGAAAGGTAGATGGAGTCCTCACTTTCACTTCCGCAAAAATTTCACAGAACTGATGAGCTTGAGGATTGCAGACTCCCCTCCCATGCATAAATACATTTACTACAATCCAGCCCAGATAGGACCAAACTGATATGCATGGAATTCAGTAGGTGCACCAAATTCTGAATTATAGGCATTTTAGATTGAAACAACCAAGAAGGGTCACCCTTCATCTACCCAAAAAATTCTCACCCACTCCTTCATCCACAAGGGATCTCATGGTGATGTATATAAAATTATTTTTAAAAATGCAATATAATAAAACTAATATTTACAACTATCCTGCTTCAATCCTATACAAACTGACCAGTGAGGAAGTCCCATTCAATGCCACTGGACTTATTTCAAAGTAGCTATGAATAGAGTAGATATGAATGTGCTGTTAGAGGCATAAAAACATCCCATCAGGAAAGCAAACAATCAAGCAAACCATCTAAAATCAATTTTGATTTTACATTTTGAAGTGTAAAATGCCTGGGCAAATAGAAATGTTTTAATGGGAAACAGAAAAGAAAGCAAATGCAACACACACCTAATTTCCATACACTTTATTGCTAGGCAGCAGCAGTGTTAATAGGTGCTCTGCTTACATTCTAATGTCTGCATCTTTGCCCCAACATTTTACATTGCAGGTCATGTGCAAGATGAAGCTTAACAGAATCCTCCTGCACTTCCAGCATAAAAGATAATAAACAACAAATATTAAAAATGCGACACATTTAGCTTAGGGGGGAAATGTTCAAAATCAAGCAGTCCAATTATCATAAGAACATAAGGAGATCCATCCTGGATCAGAGCAAGGGTCCATCTTGTCCAGCACTCTGTTCACACAGTAGCTAACCAGCTCTCAACCAGGAACCCACAAGCAGGACATGAGTGCAACAGTACTCTCCCACCTATGGCAATAGGATCTCTTAACACACACACACACACACACACACACACACAAACACACACACAGCATCATGAAAGACCATATGTTCATGGTTTGAATCAAAACTCATTGGACTTCAACTCTCCATTAACCCATTAGGGTCAGAATCCAACAGGACCCTTCTGCCTTGGCCAATTTTTTTGTGCCCCACCAATTCCTGTCCACAAATGGTGCCCACCACTTGCAGGACAAGGATTTAGCACTTCTGGAATAAGTGAAAATGCTCGTTTCTGCAACAGGGCAGGTTAGAGGAGATTGCATAAGAGAGCTCTGCCAACCTGTCACAATGAAGAAATGAACATTTTCACTCGTTTCAGGGCTTTCTTTGGGAAGCACTAAATCTCCTTTTATTCAAAAAGTGGGTCCTGCTTGTGGAACAGAATTTGTGGGCTAACAAGAGAATTGGTGAGAGCATAAACAGCCCATTGGATTCTGCCCTACATTTGGTGCACTGACAGGCGAATCAAATGTATCTGGTTTGTCCCGGGCTCAAAGAAATACCCTCCTTACTTTTCAGTTTAAGAGCTTTTCTGCATGAGGCATTTATTGTGGGCTAGTCATTCTCTATTCGTGTTCTTTTGGGTTCTTTAGATGATGTCAGTGACATGACTGTCTGGTTTAGCTTTTGTTTATAAACAGGACGTTTGGCGAGTTTTTTCAGACCAGGAAAAATGGGGTGTTATTTCTGATGGTGAAAGAAAATGCTGCTTCCACTCTTGTATTTTTGCTATTCTGTTATACCACAGTGCTACTTAGAAGTTATGTAATGGAAAAGCAGGAAAGGAAATGTTCCTCATGTAGTGCTCAGATCTCAATTCTGCAATGAAACTGAAAGTAGATGCAGAGGATTCACAGCCTCATGTACAAAAGCCCTAGATAAATTTGCAATAGGGGCAGTTCTTTTAAACTAAGGACCAAACTGTGCATGTAAAATAGCTGGTGTGGAGGGTGGTGGTGGGAGTCAGATCTGAGACCATGGTGTGGGTGAAGGAGGCCTCTATTCCTTTGCCTCCACCATTGCAGCAATTGGAATTTCCCCCTCCCCCACGCCTGATATTCACAATGGGAAAAGGTTGTTTATATGATATTGTGCTTTTATTACTGTATGCTGCCCTCGAATCCATTACGATGCGTGACTTGTGGCCCTCCAGATGTTTTGACCTACAACTCCTATTGTCCCTTGCCATTGGCTGTGCTAACTAGGGATGATGGAGTTGTAGACAAAAACATCTCGAGGTCCACTAAAAATTTAAAATAAATTAATTATAAAATGGAACAAATTAATGAATATACAGAAGATATGCTATAAATCATCCTTCTCCAACTTAGTGTCCTTCAGGCCTGTTCAGCTACAACTCTCATCATCCCCAGCACATGCTGGGGTTGGGGAAGGATGCTATGAAAAATAAGTATGGAATATCCACCTTTACCAACAAGTCTGATATAAACTTCCAGTACTGTGGAATTAAATGATGAATCCTTCTGGATTTTTGAACTATGACATCAAATGGAAAGAAGAGGAGGGATGAAAAACAGACTTTCTGGATCAGGAGACATGAGCATGTAATAAAATATTTTGGGGGGTTGGAATGCTTTTAAAAATGAGCAAAAGAAAACAAAACTGTTTCTACTGCAACAAAAAAGTGCAATTTTATTTAGATCGATAGTTAGCCTTCTCGGTTCAGTTAGCAGGCAACACATGACATGGGGAAAAGTTTGAAGTGTGTGCCAACATGAAGGATGGAGAACCAAAGCTTAAATGCCCCATAATGGCAAAAGCATAAAAATATTGGCTTTTCTCGAGTTTTGCAAATCTAAACTCACTGACAGCTCAGCAAGGCTGGGTGAGAAGCAGAACCACTGAATAAACTACCAACTAATGAAATAATAGTCAAGGCTATCAACCCTGAAATGCAATACACTGCACTTCGCACAGGACTACCGCTGCTCTTAGTTCATCTCCCTGGGGAAGCAGCTACTGGCCCCGGTCCAATACCATCCGAAGTATACTCTGCCCATTTTGTACACTTGACAACCTCTGCTAAGAGTAATCTCAAATCAATATTGGCATTATATAATACCTCACGTCCATTGTGAGGGTGCTGTTTTCAAATTAGGATCTGGCAATAAAAAAAGAAAGAAAGATCTATAGTTTCAGACTCAAAGCCACCTTTGGATCATTTTTCAGCGCACTTAGTTACTTATGGCCAGAAAAAGAGAAATAAGCAATGAAATTAAAGCACCATGCAGATTTGCAGAAAAATAGTGGGGAAAGGTTTTACAGGTCCTTTTGCTAATTTTATCTTTCAAAATGGAAACTTGATAAAAGAGAGGGGGAACTTGTCTGGGTGTTGCAACTTCTGTTGCCATTGACAGTAAGATCTTTGTTTTTAGAATATTGAAATGAGCCTTCTTTACCCATTAGTTCAACAGATGAGGTGCCATGGAATGTTCATGAACATTTCAACTGCTTGCAGCTGGAAAGAAAAAAACTGTTAGTAAGGTGGGGAGGTGCAGTGGTGAATGGAATAGGTGCCCTATCCTAGTAATGGCCCACAGACTGTATATGTGAAGGTTATTTTTGTATGGAAGTGATATGTGGGTGAATGTGTATATTGTGTGCAAACAGTAAGTGTAATGTGTGCAATGGATCCATTCCTGGATCCAAACCAGTATTTCAGAATCTCCTGAGTTAGTCACAGGCTAGTCCATCCTCGAAGTTATTGTAAACTGGAATGGACAGAGAGCATTCTCTAAGGAAGAACTGAGATTCTGACGGTTGCTGTATGCAGGACAGAATCTGAACATTAAATTCTACGTTTGCAAAACCTATTCTGCATCTTGATTTTGATTCCTAAGGGTTTAAACGCCCTGTTGCGAACAAATGTGGGCATTTGCATGTGTATGAATGGGGGAGCATATGAAATGTGAAGGAAGAATGGACACAAAGAGGACAATGCACACAAAAACAGACCCACAGATTTATTCAGGCCATTGTGTACATATACTATGCCGGGGTCCCCAACCTTTTTGGATCCATAGGCACATTCAGGAATTTGAGAAACTGCTGTGGGCACCACCACAAAGTGGATCCCACAGATGATGTAGCTAATCACATCATGGCTGCATTGGAGGCCTGGCTAATCAAAAGAGGTGAAGAGGAGGGGGAAAATACCAAGTCTAAAGGTTGGGAGGGAGGGATAAATAGAAAGAGTTGCTTCCTGGCCCACCCAATCTTCGTCTATCCACACAGACTTTTCCCCTTTGCTCTCTCTCTTTCTCTCCACTCCCAGCCTCTAGTCTCCCCACAAATCCTTTCCTTGCTATTACTCTTCCTTCACTATCCCCAGCTTTCTTTTCTTTCCCCTTACTTAGATTCTAACCTTGCTCTTTTTCTCCCACTCAACCCCTTTATCTTGCTGTTTCTCTCCACTCCCAGCCTCTAGCCTCGCTATTTCTCTCCCCTCTACCTCTTTACCTCACTGTTTCTCCTCTGGCTTTGCTCTTTCTGTCCCCCTTTTCCTTGCGTTCTCTTCCTGCCTGCTAAACAGCTGATTAGCCGATTAGCTGATCAGTGGCAGGTTCAAGAGACCAGGGGTGCCAATATTTTTCAATTCTTTATTATAAACACTTTTTTTTGAAGCGGGCCAGGAGTAAATAGCTTCACGGGTGGCATTTGAGGCCCTTGTTCTTTTGACTTCCTAAAGACAGGGCTCAACATCAACAACAACATAATACTTTTATATGGTGCTTTTGAGTCCTCAAAAAGTGTTTCACATTCCTACAAACCAGTAATGCTTATAGCAATCCTATAACCTTATAGCCATGATCCTCATATTGCAAAGGGAGGACTGAGGTTGAGAGAATAGTGCCTTTGGCCACGTAGGGACTGTTCAGACAACACTGTAAGCCATGGTTAGGCTGCCAACCCTTTTCAGCAAATGGTTAGTGAATGTGTTTAAACCATGGTTATGTAGCCACCATGCTTAGGAATGGTTCACACAACACGCTAAGTCATGGTTCACATGACACACGAAGCCATAATGTTTAGCTCAAAATGCTTACCCACTGTGGCTTAGCATGTCATCTGAACAGGGTCATAGTAAGTTTTCCTTGCACTCACTGCAATTTGAATCCATCTTTCTTAAATGGATGAGTATGGGCTTATCTATACCTAAGGGTGCAGTGGGAGGGAGGGAGGAGGATCACAGACTTACCTGCTTCTGCAATCCTCCCCCAGCATCTATACAGCCGCACGACATCCCGGGAGGGAAGAGGGACATCAAGGGTGCCATTTTTTTTAAAGAGGAGCCAGTTGCGCAGTGAAAAAGGGGGTAACTCCCCTGCCAAACTCAGCGCCCAACCCCCTCGACATCCCAGGTATAGCAAAATTGCGGCCCCCACCCCACTCCCATGGGCACAGAGCCACCCCATGCAGCTCCATGACCATTTGAGGACCTGGGAGCATGTGCCACACCAGTCACGGTCCTTGGGGTTGTCCCAAGAATGCAGAAAAAAACAGGATATCCCTAGTTTCAGTTATCCCGGGGAAAGTCTGTGGCTATCCCTGGTTGACCCTGGGATCCCCTGTGTGTTATTTGGATCCATAGGGATGACCCAGAGATGACCCTGGGATAACTTCATGGTGTAAACATGGCCTATGATAGAGCATCACTTCAAATGGGCTATGAACATGTCATTTCCAGATGAGCCCTTAGTCATGATTGTGCTATTGAATTTTCCTTAGTCTGTAATCTTGGGTTTATCAAGCCAAGCTAAAATGTTTTTATCAATACCTTTTCTCATTCTAATTATGCTAATACTTTAAAACCCGAGGGATGTGCACTTCTGTAATTGTGTAATGATTGTTTCCACTTAATGTCTAGAACTCAGTGCCGGAGGGAAATGAAAGTATTCCTCATTTACAAGGGGCATAATGTAAGCACAGCTTGAGGAATCCTAAAGGAACACCCTGAAGAATTTAACTGAGATTCCAGGACAAAGCCACTGCATGAATATTTCACCTCCAAGGCTACGTCCATGAAAGATTTACACACTATTTATGTGGCATACAATCGTAAGGCTTTGCTTTGCTCAAACAAACAAAAAATGTAGAAGACATTTTTCCAAGTACAATGTGCAGCTGTGCATGGCTGTACAGCTTCCAAGTCTTTTGTTTTTATACCAGTAGCCTGTTCTCCATTACACACAATGTGCAAAGGCAGGAACACCAAAGCAGATGTGTGTCTTGCCTCCCCCCTTTAAAAGCAACATGCTAAAGAAGCCCTCACAACTGTTCTGTGTATGGGTCGCTTCAATTAACATTCCAGGCAATGATTAAATTGGGGTTACACATAGCATGGGAATGTGATGCACTGGTTGAGAGAAAGGATTGCACATTTTTAATCTTAGCCAGCATGCTTAATGTAGACTGACCTTTGACAACTCAGAAAACCTTCCTATGGCTTCCAAGTGGAAAGTCTAATGGTTTGCTCAGGGACTAAAGCAAACCATTAGACATCCTGACAGTCAGCAAGGTTGTTCCTTGCTGACTGTCAGGATGTCACAAGATGCTTTAAACAAGAGCTGTGCACAAGTGGCCTTTTAAAAATTCTACACCCTATTTTTGGGTAGAGAAATTGGAGGGACAAGTTCACCAAATTTCTCCAGGGGAAGGAGAAATTTTTCAATAATTTCTCACAGGTGGGCATAACTATTGGCAAGGGTTGTAAAACAGCTTATTCTTTTTTCCTAATGATTTTTGGAGGGTTTTCTTCTTCCTCTCTCTCTCTCTCTCTCTCTCTCTCTCCATTGCCCTGCAAATGTTAACATCATCAACTGTGTTGGCAGCCTGGCCCCCATTTTGCATCCTCCACAATGCCTCATATACCTAGCGTCACTCCAGGGCACTGAGGGGAGGGATTGCAGCCACCACAAAAAAAAAATGGTGAAGAAAATGTGGCAAAAATTCTGAAAAGTGCCCTTTAATTTCTAGGAGATAAGAAAAGAAAAATCTCAGGAATTTCCTGAAAGTTTTCTTTCCCATGAAAGAGGTTTCCGTTTGTCTGTCTCATTCTAAGGGCATTTTATAATTTATTTTGAATGTGTGTTGGTGGCGTTTTTGACCTTACCAAATTACTGTAAGGTGGTTGAGGGTATTGCCTGTATATATATTTCTATTACACATCCCACTATTGCTCTACAGTCTCGCAGGCTGCCTGCACTTCCTAATCTGAAAAGGCCCTACGGGAGGAATAAATTCATGATGTCTTCCCTTGAGTGGGAAATGCAGGAGGCCAAGGTGGCTGCAGACTGTCGGAGAGACAATTGTACAATAAAAGACAGGGCACTTGTGCCCACTCATCAGCCACCTCATGAGTAAAGCAAACACAAGAACACTGAACCAAACCCATGAGGATTTCTCCAAAATTTCTCCTTCATTGAATTTCTTTTCAAAAGCAATTTCTTTTCTATCAAATTGAATGACAATGGTTGAAATTCTCATAGGATACATTTTCGGCACAGCACTACCTTAAACATTGGCATCTGGGGGCCAGGTATTGAGATCTGTAGCTCAGCAAGTCCCAGGGCAAAGTGCAACTGAGCCCAGATCTACATTGAGTAGGATATAGCACTATGAAAGTGATATGAAAGCAGTATATGCAGGATCTACACTGCTTTATAGCAGCATTGATGTGCACTGACAACTGTTGGGGCCCATGACAGATGCCATATATCACTTTCATAGTGTTACATCCTGCTTGGTATAGATGTGTCATGGGCTCCAACCATTGTCAGTGCACTTCAATACCGCTATAAACCAGTAGTGTAGATCCTGCCAGGCTAGTAACATGTAGCTACTAACCAGATTTATGAAACCCACAGAATTTGACACGTTAATTAATTAATTCTTAAAGGTATATCACCATACTACCTTCCTTATCCTTTGTAAGGACCTAATATATCACAATTCATTTTGTTTGTTTGTTTGTTTGTTTTTTACATTTCTATCCCACTTTTTGCTCAAGGTGGCAAGTCTAACCCAGGCATCAACTATTACAGGGCTTGATCTCTAGTCTACAGCTTTACTCAGCAGCGTTGAATTTCATTTTTTGAGAACCCTGAGGCCTGAAACTTTTTGCCCATTGGAGAACTATGTTGATACTCTATTTTAATGACACAATTAGAAACCTTGTCTACGACAGACATATTTGGGTGGAACAAGCCCAACAGCTATAGCCAGAAGAAGGCAGGGATGCCCAGATCTGCCAGTACTTGGAGCTGCTGGCAGAACATTTCTTGACAGCATTAATCAAAGCTGCTGAGATGGGTGCTCCATGCTCCTTGCCCAGGAGGACCTTGGATAACATGACATCTGCCAGCCATAAAGCAAAGGCGATGGCCACCACTTTGGATGGCTTTAAATGGGGATTGGACAAAGTCATGGAGGTTAAAGCTCTCAATGACTCGTCCTCCTGATATTATTATCATTATTATAATCACCATTATCATTTATTACATTTCTATATCACCCCATAGCCGAAGCTCTCTGGACAGTTTACAAAGATTAAAAACATTAAAAACAATATTCAGAATTTAAAAACATAAAAAAACACAACAGACAGTATACCCAGAGACAACATATACCTAAAACAAATTTTGAGCAATCAGCCAAACCATAAACAAATCCAGGATCAATTAAAACTCATCACATGCTGCTAAAGAGAAAATCCTTGACCTGGCACTGAAAAGATAGCAATGTTGGAGCCCGGCAGGCCTCATCAGGGAGATCATTCAAGGCTGGGAAACCTGACACCCTCCACATGATATTAACTGCATGGGGGTGAATGCTTGTGTCTGAAGAGTCTGAACATGGTTTGTGGCTAATAACATTTATAGACTAACTGGTAAAAAAATATGCTTTCTATAACAAATAAAATGTATTTATTGTTCATTAATTTATTTAGTTCTATTTATATCCTATCCTCCATAAAAATCCCAGGGCAGGGGACAACAACATTAAAAACAACCAACAATAAAATACAAAAATAAAATAAAATAAACATCTAATAAACCAATAAAAGTGAGCAGAGGAAACAAACAAATAAATAAATACATAGTGCATTACTACATTGGTAGCCACTTGTCCCACTTGGCTTTGAATGAAACCCAAATGAAACTCTGCTTGATGTACAATTGGGGAAACTTCCTTGCTATAGGATAGGGGAGAATACAAGAAGAAGCTATGGCTCCAGCACCAAGTTGGTATTGATTCCTACAAAATATCTTCTTGTCCCAGATCTGTGATAGCAAAAGTTTAGAAACTGGCAACTAATAGTGGAAACACTATAGAACTGTCTTCACCTTCCTATTATTTGTGGGATGTTGGCTTTTCTTGAGCACCCCATGGTTTAGAGATGGTATGGCACTCACCGACCTGCAGAAGCCCTTTCTGCTCTTCTGTCTACCCTGTGCCTCTGTCTTTTTGATTTGCCTGTCCATTCAGCCATCCTTCATTACCAAGGAAAATGCAGTCACCACCACCTGCAAAAGCTACATTTCTTTAGGGGAGGGACCATAACCCAGTGGGATATCGGAGAAATCTGCAATGGATTCAAATGCATTTAAATTTCTACTGGAGATTCTGCAGCAGGTGGGCTTTTTCCAGGTCGGGCAAATTCCGTGGATCATTTTTAACTTTTGAAGGGAATTTTGCCAGCGTGCATTAGCACAAGCATGCATTTGCACAAATGCACATTTCATACGTCACTAAAACAAACAAACAAACAAAACAACAACTCTGCCAGTCTGCAAAAAAAGGAATAAAAGGCTCCTGACAGTCCACAAAAACACAAACGGAATGGATATCACAAAATATGCACCTCCCTAGAGCGAATGCTTGGGAAGGCAAAGACCACAAGTTCCATTCCAGGCATCTCCTGTTCAAAGGACCAGGAGGCAGACCTCTGCCTGAGATCTTGGGAAGCTGGTGCCTGTCGGGTGAATAGTCTGACTTAATATAAGGCAGTTTCCAACATTTTAATCAGTGGAGGCTTGTGGTTTCAACTTCGGAGGGGCTTTAAATCCATTCCAGCTTTCAGTCAGAACCAGCCAGAACTGTAAAGAAGCTACCGAAGGTGCTGAACCCAATCCCCAAAATAGGTTCAGTGCCATGGATAGCTCCTTTAGGATTCTGGCTGGTTCTACTAAAACTCTGGATGGATTTACTGAAATCGGAGCCACCAACCTCCACTGGTTCTAATTTAATTACGCTTAAGAAAGCTCAAACAGCATTCCCCTTGACTTAAGGATGTCCGCTATGCCTAAGATTCCGAAACTCCACTTTAGAAGGTTGCTTCCACACCCACCCACACACACACACCATGGAAACCTTCCAAAAATAACAATGATTCTTCTTAACAACTCAATCAGGTCCAGCAGCTATGAAGAAAATCACCACTGCCTGCAGATCTATTGCTTTATGATCCAGGAGAGCTTTCTTAGCGTTGAAGGAAGCTTTAATTGCACCATCACCTTGGAAGGTTTGTTTTCTTTGTAAAACTTCCCTCCAGATTCTGCTCTCCACACCATCACAGAAATGTCCTTGAATTAAGGAGCTCTTATTCTGTTTTTATATCCCTGAAAAACACAGCAGACTCTAGTCTCTTGTGGTTGGGAGAAGACTGAGGACTAAGTTCCTCTAATAAGGGCAATACTTTCCTTTAATATCTTCTTGTTTATTGTGCTTTCAAGTTAGAGTTGTGTTTCTGCGAGATAATTGCCAATGATTGTTGGTTAACAATGTCCCGTAGACTTGCACATTTTTCTTCTGTTCAGCAAATCCCTTGTACCTATATTTATCTGCTTGTTTCAGCTCATTTAAGGCAAATGTCTGGGCCCATTTCTTTGGAGGGTTTCGGTGTATTGCCTGCAGCTAACAGATACAGGTCTCTAGAGAATAGTCTTGGAGGCTTTGTTTGGACGATGCCACGAGTAATCACTGCCTTCAGTGCAGCATAGCAAAATAATAGTTTCACTCCATTACTTTCCGTCAATGCTGAAAGTACTGGAACATTAGGTATCCTTCTGCTGCTGTGAGCAGCTTTCCTTTTTCACTGTAGAAACCGATGAATCCCACTGCATTCACTTTGAGTCATTTCCCTCTGTAGAAAGTGATATGGATATGAACGCGTGTGTTTATAAAACTAAATCTTTGCAGGAAAAAAGAAGGGGGGAAAGTATTGATTGATTGATTGATTGATTGATAGATAGATACATGCAAGGTTTTCTGCTTCCGCGATCGGCACTCATGGGGTACACGTGAGCGAAGTTTCTCACAATGACAGGAGTGACATTATGGAAGGATGTGTGCCCCATGATGGCGCTTCTGCATGTGGATTGGCAGAAGTGGGTGAGGCTAGGCAGATGATGTGGCTACGGGACTGGGTTTTTTTTATGACTCGTGAGGGATGTGCACAAACGCAAACACACAGCAACACATGGGGTGTATAGGAAGTCCATGGAATATGCGATGCTGCACACAGATATGTTTGTGTTAAAAAATACACACTCTTGGAATGTGAAAACATGGCAATATCTATAAAAAACATGTGGCAAAAATGGCAGCTGGGTCCACTCTCACACACCTCCGAAACTGCTGGATGGGTGTTTGCTGAGCCGGTTACTTGCACCGAACAACAACAGCTTCACAAAGGGATGCACACCAGCCGCGAACTTCAGGTTTGTAGCTAGAGAGCCAAAAAAATGTGACAAAAGCAGTCCAGCAATATTCCTGAATAACTGAGGGGTGGATTCGAGATCACAACAGGAGCAGGTGAATGTCATGTGGCCCATTAGCGATGACTATGATACAATCCTGTAATAAATGGCTGGTGTAGACACTCCCTAAAATAATTCCAAAGTGAGGTGCAACCAGTAAAACACACAATAATCATATAATATTGGCCTCCAACCCCCCCCCCCCTCCCAAAACCAATCAAAGAGAAATAACAGTTTACATGATGCAGCAAAACGAATCCGATCAAAAAGTCTGGGTGAAGAAATATAACTTTTCTTGATATCAAAAGCATATAAGACTTGGAGCTGACCATATATGAGTAGGGAGCTCCACAGATGAGGTGTCTATGTTGGCCTTAAAACTGGGGTGAAACTCACATGGAGAAAGATGACCAAAGAACAACTTCTTTGTACCTCTTCCAAGTTCCTATCAGAAATGTGGAATAAAGTGGGCTGGAGCCCCAGTATGGCTAAAGCAATAGGCACAGTACAGCCTTAGTGGGGATCGGGGACATTGACCACTTTCAACATTTATGTCTGATGTATGCCAAGTGGATTCTAAATTTGTCACGTTTATAGGAAATGGAATCAACAGAAAGATGTGGAGGCAGGTCGGGGTTAGTACTTTAAGCAATGCTTGGAATATTTCATTTTTTAAAAAGCTCCGGATTTTGGAAGTTAAATAAAAAAGTGATATGATTGGATCCAGATGTAGGCCCCTACAACTGAAGTGATTTTTCACACCCCAACCTCCACACGGGCTGTCTCTCCAGCCTTCTGAGGGCTGGGAAACTCTGCTGATTGGGGTGAGCTGTGCTGCAGGGGGGCATGGGAGGATCCCTGAAATGTGGGCCAAAGCACTTTCCACAAGTGGAGCCCTTCCATCAATGGAAGACAGAACCTGGATTTAACCCATAATGTTCTGTGGGTTGCCTCCAGATTTGATCATGCTAAGAGTAGACCGATTGTTGACAATGGGAGTTACGTTTGTCATGACTAACTTATCCCTTTGATTTTAATTGGTCTACTCTAAGCATGACTCATCCTGCATCCAACCCATTAGATAAATCTTAGCATTTGGAAATATAAAGTGACCATTGCATGTAAATGAGTTTAAAAAGATGGGAAGAAAGAGACAGAGACATGTACAAGAAGCTGAGTGGTTTTTATTGTGCATTTCCCACCTATGAGCATGTGCATATATCAAACAGCTAAAGGTCTCTAAAAGCTTGAAACCATCTTCATGGCACCGAGCTGGTACTGCATTCCTCCTAACCCCACAGTTTTACTTATCTGGGGTGGCGTTGGGTAATCCCCACACCAAGGAGGGTTTTTCAAGGTTCATCTGGGTACTGGAGCCACACACCCTTTTCGCCCTTTTCCTGGCTTCCAGCGACCAATCGCTGGTCACTTTCCACCAGGACTGCCACCCTGGAACAGCCTTGGAGTGTGGTCAGACAGCAGAAGAACCAGAGTGACCTTACTCCCAACAAAAAAGTTGGAATAAGTCTCCGACTTTTCTACTGTGCAGCTTCACAGAAAAGCCCTGCGTTGGCTGTGAATCTGTGGCTGCGTCATATAATTGATGTGGCACACATTCGCAGCCACTGTGGGGATTTGAGCACTGAGTACACATAGCACCTCATAGCAATATATATTCATTTCTTGTTCAGACAAGCATGTCAAGCTGAGAAAATGAAATGCAAAAGGGTTGTATCCAACTTTGTCCATCTGCTAGTGAACAGAAATTGCTGACAGAGGAGATTTCTTCCTCAGCCCCCTGGGCTCAAGGATGGAGTAGATTTGGGGGCATGGGTGGTTCCATGAGGGTAGGAAAGGGAGGAAGGGAACATACCATTGCATAAGTCAGCTCACACTGCATTGGATGGAATCCATTATCAGTAATTGTAGAAGAGTAAAGAATGAATGGTGTGTTATTTATATGTATTTCTCAGGAGCTAAAATTAGGACAATAGATGAAATTTTAATGTGGGATAAAATGTTACTCATATAAATGTGTAAAATGTAACTGGAGAAATGCATTATTTTTCTCCTGCTCGATCAATATCTAATCTGTATGTGTATTTGTTGAATGGGACTTAGCATAGAAGTGTCAAGGTGCTATATCACATTACTTTCTTTATCTCATTTTTGGCTTGGAGTCAAAGATTGCCTATGAAGAGAATTTATATGCCACTTTTCTATTGCAATAAGAGCAGAAGAACTTAAGAAGAGCCCTGCTGGATCATACCAAGGCTCCATCTAGTCCAGCATTCTCTTCACACAGTGGCCAACCAGCTCTCAATGGGAAATACTCAGGGGGGTCCATGAATGTGTTGAGTTTATGCTGCTGGAATTTACACACACACACACACACACACACACACACACACACACCACATACTCCAGATACATCCATGGTTCTTGAGGGAGCAGCCCACCCATCCATTCAATGGGGATTTCCTCACTGCATTCAGTCAAAGGCTGGTAGCTTTTGAGTAGCATGCACATGTGTCTGTGTAATTTCATTGCTGTGGTAAAGTGAAAATATACACTTCCTGTCAGGCAAATGGTAGCTGTAGCAATTAAATCAAATGAAATTCAGCTTTACATAAAAAGAGTGGTCATATGTTGTCCCTATTGCCTATCTGTCTCTCTATCTATTTTTGAATGCTTATATTCTGCCAATTTCTAGAGAAGGGAACAACAATATTTAAAACAATTAAAGAACAATTTCATAAACAGCAATAAGGACAGTTTGTAAGAGACAGCAGTTCTCGATAAGGGCTAACCCCCCACCCTCTGAATCAGCTTCAGTACTTCATATGGTGACCGGAGATGCAGAGAGGGAGACCTCCCCTCTCTCCCCAGTGCACGTGATTATTTCAGACTTGTCACCTTATTGGTTCTATGCACTGTAAGTAATGTGGAAACTTCAAAGAGTTGAATGAACCTATATACTAAGTATTCAAAGGCACAAATTCCTTTGCTTCACCAAAAAAAGAAAGAAAGAAACTCTCTTTTATTTTGATATCACTATTATATATCAGGTACAACAGGCCAGGAGTGCCTACTATCAGCTTCGGCTGATACGCCAGCTGTGCCCCTTCCTAGAGTTGGAAGACCTAAAGACGGTAGTGCACGCGCTGGTAACTTCGAGACTCGACTTCTGCAATGTGCTGTACATAGGGCTACCTTTGTGCCTAGTCCAGAAACTTCAACTAGTTCAAAATATGGCAGCCAGGTTGGTCACTGGTACACCTAGGGGTGACCATATCACACCAGCTTTGAAATCTCTCCACTGGCTGCCAGTTAGTTTCCGGGTGAAGTACAAAGTGTTGGTCATTACTTTTAAAGCTCTACATGGTTTGGGTCCAGGTTACCTGCAGGATCACCTTCTCCCATACAATCCGCCCCTCTGGGAAGAATTTATTACAGTCAACAAAAACTAGACTGACAACTGTTATCCAGAGGACCTTCTCTTCTGCCGCTCCCAGATTATGGAATGACCTGCCGGGAGAGATCCGTGAACTTACCAGTCTTCAGAAATTTAAAAGATCTATAAAGACTGAGCTCTTCCGGCAGGCCTACTCAGATGAATTTTAAGTGTTTTATTGATGTTTTATTGGTATTTTTAATGATATACTGGTTTTATGTATTTTTAATCAGTTTTGTGTGTTTTATGATTATGTTGTTCCCCAACTCGATCCGGAGGGAGAGGCGGGTAATAAATAAATTTATTATTATTATTATTATTATTATTATTATCATCATCATCATCATCATCATCATCATAGATCCTAATCTGAACATCTGCAACCTCCTACCGTATTTCATTTTAAGATTCTGACTATGCAGACTTTATGACTTCAACATCAAGTCAGCCTTTCTTTTCCTCTTCCCCATCACCCCTTACCTGCTTTTTGTAACATCTTGCCTGATGAAGAGATCTGCAGCAAAACTTGCACATTTTGATGACGTTTGAGTTGGCCTAATCAAGGCTTTTCCCTAATATGGATTTTGGAATTCTTCTTATGATTAATATAGCTACCTTGCTTTTTGTTAAAACACACCGTTGTTATTATTTGTTGTTTGTTGTTGTTGTTGCTGCTGCTGTTGTTTTTAACAAGTTACTCTTGAATATGTCCAGGATCTATTTTTGAATATTGCCTAATCTTGCACACTTGCACACACAGTACAAACACAGAGAGAGGAGGGAGAAGCAGAGAGAGAAGGAGAGAAAGAAAGAAAGAAATCTGAACTGTCACTCCAGATGATGGGGCAATTTTATAATTGCTGAATATATTCCTAGTGCAAATTGAACCTCAGCAGTGAATTCCCTCAGAGAGGGAGAAAAAGGGAGAAATAGAACGCTGGTAGTGAGGGAAATGGCATGCAGATAGTTCTGTAAAACCCGCAGTAAAATTTGCTGAGATTTTTTGTTGTAGTTGCCAAGTTTATGTCAAAGCAATTGCAAAAAGAGGGTTATCTTCCCTATTCAATTGATGAAGGCCAACAGTCTCCCTCAGAGGAGACTGTTCTTAGAGAGCAGATATACTAGATGAATCTGTTGAAGTCAGCTGGGTTACAGTAGATGTTTGAAAGATGGTGGGGAGTAAAATATAGGTTTGCTCCCCAATGTATCTGTTCTTCAGCAAACACCCCCATGAGAAGTGGTCCGTTTTGAAACCATATACAAGCAGGAGGGGAGTAGCTTGAGCTTCAATATCGTTTTTTGTTCCTTAGCATGTTTATGAATATATGTATGCATATATTCCTCATCGTATGAATATATTCATTCATTCATATATATTTCGGAATATATATTCATACACACACACATGTAAATACACTCACACATCTGATGTGCATCAAGCTTCTCTCTTCTAGAGAGCTCAGTTGAGATCCCAAGCTCATGCTTTGCTGGTTCCTATTTGTGCACCTAAAAACACCTTTTAGCTTAGATTCCATCTGATGCCCAAAATCTGGCTGGCAGATTTTCTAAAAAGCCAGCAAAAGGTCGATTCTGTGTATGGGGAGCAGGCCAACTTGAAAATGTTGTGCAAAAACTCCCTAGGGTCAAGTTTATCCTCCCTTTCAGTCTTCATTAAAAGGCCTTCCAGATGACCTTAAGATCAGATAGCTGCTGGCGGACACAGACAAATTCATCAGCTGTGGAGTAGCTCAGTTTGCGGATAAGAAGGGCCTCTCTGAACAATACAATACCAATGAATAAAGCTGAGGGAAGTTCTGTTCGAATTTAAACAAATGTTTAAATCTTTATTATTTGTACTTTCAGGGCCTTACCAGTGAGCCTCTGTAATGGTTGTTCAATGTTTTACTAATATGTTTTCCTGTGTTTCTATTGTAATGACCATTGGCTATAAAGTTGAATGAACGAATCTATGAGTAGATCAATAAAGTCAGCACAGCTTGTGGCTTCTATTCGTCAGAGACTCGGGAGGGAAGAGGAACAGGGAACTGACAGTTTGCCATTTAATTTCCATGCTGTTGCTTTCTTCCTCCCTCCCTTCCTGCCCTGTGCCCAGGTTCCAATTTGCTCTGTTTATCATTGCTTTTGTGAGCACTTTCATTCGCTAATAGCTGATGTGTAGCCCTACACAGAAGCATTTTGCCCCGAAAGCAAAGCTCAGAAAGGGAGTGTGAAAAACGAGTATGTGGCTCTCAACATCTCCCTCTGTATTTGTAAGTAGCAGAAGGACTAACGGGGAGATCATCTCCATTTCCTTGGTTCAGCCTTTCAATTTTTACATTCCTCTTTATGATCCATTTGTTTAGCAAAGGTTTTTCCTGATTCAGAACAACCTCACCTTCATGGAACAAACACTGCCATTCATCTCGCCCCCTCCAAGCCTCCCCCACCCTTCCTCAATCTGCTTCTAGTACTGATTTGCTAAATCATCTAACCACAATACTCTGTCATCTTTTCCTAATGTTTTATGTTGGCTGTATAATGGAGATTTTAACTCTTCTGAGCGAGGATTGGCATACGTACATTGGTATTACGGTAGCCCTGTTCGGAAATTCTCCTCCACACATATGGTTCAACGTTAAGCTAAATCTATACTTGATAAATTAGCTTTTCAAATTACATTTCAAGTGTAATGCTTCTCAACTTTTCTTACTGAAATGTCTTCTACAAGAAATATAACTTTTAGCACTTACCTACAAAGAGGCTTAGTTTACTGCATGCAGGAAGTTCCCTTAGCTCATCCCCAACCTGGTGCTCTCTGGAAGTCTTAGACTTCAATTCCATCACTCCCAGCTAGCACAGCCAATGATAAGAAAACCTGGGAGTTGTAGTACAGTTTGGGAAATGCTGGTTTCCACAGACTGGTAGCAGCTTTCCAGAGTGTCGGGCAGGATTCTTTCCTAGCCTTACCTGGAGATACCAGGGATTGAACCTCAAACCTTCTGTATGCAAAGCAGAGGCTCTGCCCACTGAACTACAGCCCTTCCCATGTGCACAGTCTACACTAAAGCAGCCTAAAATGATCAATGAGCTGGAACAATTCCCATATGAGGGAAGGTTGATTGATTGATTGATTGATTGCATTTGTATACCGCCCAATAGCTGTAACTTTCTGGGTGGTTTACAACAGCTGAGATCGTTAAGTGACTGGAGATCCATTAGGGGTGTACAGAATCATGCATGGTGTGGGGAATATGGGTAGGAAGACATTTTTCTCCCTCTCTCATAGTACTAGAACCTGGGGTCATCCCATGAAGCTGACTGGTAAAGAGACAGGAGAGATAAAACGAAATTCTTCTTCACACAGTGCATTGTCAAACTAGGGAATTCCCTACCATAAGATGTAGCGATGGCCATGAATTTGGATGGCTTTGAAAGAGGATAGAACCAATTCCTAGAGAAGGCTGTCAATGGCTATTAGTTTGATGGCTGTATGCTACCTCCAGTATCAGAGGCAGTATGCCTATGTACATCAGTTGCTGGAGAACGTGGGTGGGGGAGTGCTGTTGCACCCATGTCCTCCAGCAGGTTTCCAGATGGGCAGCTGGTTGGCAACTGTGTGAACAGAATGCTGGACTAGGTGGACCTTTGGTCTGATCCAACATGGCTCCTCTTATTTTCTAAGATGCTTATTATGAATGTCTCCTACATATCCAACCTATTCTAAACCACTACTGTAGGCTGATACTGATGGTACTGAGAGCTCATATTCAGCTTGCCTGGAGATTCTGGTCTGCCCTTGCAGGTTCTGCTCTCCGTTGCTACCAGCCAGCAACTCTGACAATATGAGGCAACTTAGGTTGCTAAGTAGTCCTGAATCCCACTGACACTTTTGTGAGGGAAGATGACTCATCATGGAGTCATTGCATTATTTCCCTGAGTGACATTTTGCCCCAAGAACTCAAATTGAGTCATTCACATGACTAAGATGCTGGGAGATAAGTGGCAGAAGATGACTAGGGGGGTGAGAAGTACCTCATGTTGGGGGAAATGATTGGATTTGATTGTGCGGATCCACTGTAGCTCTGCACAGGAAGGGTCTTAGTGCTTTACTTATCTGAGAAGTTCCCTAATTCAGTTTATGAGGCAGAGGGGGAGTGGTGGGGACAAAGTACTGACAGGGTTCAACTGACGTTTAAATAGTGTAAGACTCAAGGCAAAGGATATCATATTTTTATTTTTAGGAATTAACCCTAAGACATATATATTATGTTCTCTTCAATGTCGATATATTTTGCAGCAGAGACATTGAAAGGCTACAATTGGTAAGTGTGATTAGAACAGACTATTTCTAATCTGGCAGAAATATGTTTGGTTAAGAGGAAGCAGCAGTCTCAAAATGGACTGCTTGAAATTAAAATTGCTGATTCCACAATAACAGTGGTTACTTTTCATTCCCACTTCTATTTTTGACTGAAAATACTTGCTTAGAGACATCTATAAAAATCTTCCCTAATGTACTTTAAGCGGCATCATTTTGACATCATAAAACTTTAAAGGCAGCACTCCTAAGTCTAAAATCAATGGACAGAAGAGTTATGGTAGAGAGTCTCTTTTTATACACTGCATTCAGTTATAAACACAAACATACACATGTAAAACTTGACCGTACCTGATCCAGTGTTCCAAAACTGGATACCGATCTGGGAACCATTCCTGTTCCCTTTGATGAAAGAGCAGCACTATCCATTTCCAAGGCTCTATCAGCTCTCTGAGGTGGCCTTTCTATATCAGCAGTGATGCCATGCAGGGGGTGTTTCAGGTTTCAGGGTAGGTAAAGTGGGAATGGGGGCCACTGATGATACCTTAAGCTTCATCCCAAGTACCATTTGAGTGGCTTTGGACTATAAACGCTGCTGCAACTTTCTAGTGGTGTTTAGAGTTGAATCTTTAGAGTTCTGACTGGTCTGCCCCACTGACATCAAAGCCACCAGCCTCAACTGTTTTGAACTCAATAGGTATGAACTGCTGAACATTGCAAAGACCTCAGTAGGGAGCTTAGGTGAACTCACTTGCGCAAGTTGGAGTCAGGCCCCAGGGCTAAAGCCCAGGTCCCCCAAATGATGGATGATAGAGGCATCAATCCATAGGCTGAACATTAGCATGCCAGGGCCCTCTTCCTTCTTCTTCTTCTTCTTCTTCTTCTTCTTCTTCTTCTTCTTCTTCTTTTTACCATTTTAATTGATTTTTTAAAAATAACAATGAACAGTGATGAATTTAAGTACATGACATGCGAGTCAATTTCTTTGCAGACTTTCTGATCACTCAGGATCTCTATTTGGTAGGGCTGTGCACAGCCTCCCCCACCCCCCAATTTGCCTCAGAGACTCAGAGCTTTCAAATAGGCCCCAATTCAGCTCAGGGTGCCTCAGAACTGCCTCAGCCACTTTGGATTCAGATCCAAATCTGAAGCTGTTGCAGTTTTCTGGGTTCCTCTAGGTACTTGGGAAAGCCAAGTGTGAGGCTGACTGAGAGTCCATAGGACTCCCCTCCCGCCCAGCCCTCCAATCTGGCAAGCCGCTGCCTCCCGCTTATCTGAAAATAACCTTTCCTGGCCCCTGTAGTTTGCTCCAGGAGATCTATGACAGGTCAGAGTAGTGCTCCTGAAGCATGAGTGACTTGCCAGCGCGAGCAGATGGGTCAGATAAGTCCCGTGAGTGGGTGGGGGGCAGTGGCTCTCTATCAGGTCCTGACTCGGAGTCAGAGTTTGGGATTGAAGCGGTTCACATCCCTACTATTTTTGGTACAAGCAAGATTATCTGAGGAAGTTATTACTCATCATCCTAACAGATCATGCTCTAAAGTTCCATGTATCTTAGGTAGTTGTCATGTATTCATCTCAGTATTACCAGATTCAAGAAATATATCTCATATTCCATAAAACATATTCCATGTGAAATATTTTATAGTCAGGGGGCAGTTAGCTGAACATGTATGGGGTTGTGGATGTTCATTTTATTATTTTTACTTTAAAATATATTACCCTTTTTCACAACAAAATGGTGCTCATTCTGAGGTAGATGTATTTAGCATCAGGGTGGTGGAAGCAAACTCCAGTGTATTCCTTACTCATGATAATGCCATGATTTAAGTGAGTTTAAAATGTAAAACTGCAGATGCTCAGAATATTCCTTTTTTATCAGTGTTGGCAAGTGTCTTGTTTTATTTTTCCTATAACGTTATCAGGAATGCAGAAGCAGTTATAAGATACAGAATGGCAGTGGCGGGGGAAGCAGTTTAGAAGAGAAACATTGGTTGTGTGCTTCACAATAGAAGTAACTCAACATGGCTGTCTAAAAGGGGAGGAGCATAAGTCCATTTGGTCCATGCTCTAAATTTTCCTAGCTGTACCACTGGCAGAACACTCCCCATATACTCCAAAACAAGAGGCTGAGGCTGAACTTCTGAAAGTTGCAGACTTAAATATTTTTATCTCAAGGAAAAGAGAAGCTTTAGGCTGCTAAATGTCACATCAGTGAACTTTCCAACTCATTTAAATGCAGCGTCAGCAATGTCACGTGAAGACAAGCACAAGCCCAGCACTTTGGCAAGTTCCATTCCTTGCAAAAAGCTTCTTTGAATCTATCATCCTTCTTATTTTTATATCCAGCTCATAACATTGTCTGGAGTGAAGTAGCTGTGTTCCAAAATTAGCATCACATAAACCTACAGGCAACAAAGGGCAGCTGTAAAGTGTCAACATGCTCTGAGTGGCTTTTCAGGTTCCAGTTTGCACGCAGGAGAGCAGATGCTGAAGCAAGCAATGCTGTGGAAACAAACAAAATGGTCACTGCTCTCCATTGCAAAATGACTGTGACTCAAGTTGGGCAATTAAGAGTACCACATCCTGTATTTGCTTTATGTTTTCCTGGGTGTGCTTAGTACCAGATGCTGGAAATGTCTCTGCGCAAGATTATGGGCCAACCGTAGATCAAAGAGCTCCAAAAGCATCATTGCAAAATGAGTAAATGGGCAACGAAATGGCAAATGTGTTTGGGCGTAAGAACAGGTAAAGTCATGGACACTGGGGAAGAATATCCTAACTTCATATATACACTGATGGGGTCTGAGCTTGCTGACTGACCAAGAAAGAGATCTTGGGGTTGTTGTGGACAACTCAATGAAAATACCAACCCAGAGTGCTCCTGCTATGAAAAATGCAAATTCCATGTTAGGCACTATTAGGAAAGGAAAACAAAACTGCCAGTATTATACTGTCCTTATACAAATCTATAGTGTGACCATATACTTGGAATTCTGTGTACAGTTCCGGTTACTACACCTAAAAAAGGATACTATTCAGAAGAGGGCAGCTAAAATGATCAAAAGGCTGGAGCAGCTGCCCTATGAAGAAAGGTTAAGAGACTGTTAAAGGCAAGTGAAAGGAGACATGACAGAAGTGTATAAAATTATGCATGGTGTGGAGAAGGTGGAGAGAAAGGCATTTTTCTCCTTGTCTCATGATGCCAGAAGCCAGAGTCACCCCATGAACTGACTGGTTGCAAGGAAGTACTTTTCCACACAGCACATCATTAAACTTTAGAATTTGCTACCACAAAATGTAGTGATAGCCACTAATTTGCATGTCTTTAAAATGAAGTTAGACAACTTCCTGGAGGAGAAGGCTATCAATGGCTACTAGTCCTGATGGCTATATGTTACCTCCAGTATCAGAGGCAGTATGCCTAGGTACACCAGTTGCTGGGGAACCAGGGAAGGATGCCCTGCTTGTGAGTTTCTTGTGAGCAGCTGACTGACCCCTGTGTGACCAGAATGCTGGAGCAGATGGACCCTTGGTCTGATCCAGCAGGGCTCTTATTATGCTTTTAACCTTATAACAGTATTTTCAAGCAAAGGCAGCCTAGTGGATGTCCTCCTATTAGTCATTGATAAATGAAGGCCATGTCTACACCAGCCATTTATCCCGGGCTGGTGACATGGTCGTCCCCAAGCATCCAAATGATGCACAGCAGGCCCCAGGGTGAACCAGGGATGACCTCTCTATTTGCCCAGGCTATCTGGGATTCCACTTGTCCAGGTTTTACCGATGTCTCAGGAGGAACCCAAGGTCCATGGGTGGTTTAGGCACCCCTCACAGGGTCTTCCCTCTTCCCTCTTCCCAGCGAGTAGTGAGGGTAAACAAACAGGCCAGTAGGCCAGAGGGGAGAGTGGATGGGTACGGTGGGCGAGGAGAATAGCAGACCTGATAATACATTATTATAGCGCCTCATGCTTTTTCATTAGCAAAAAAGGAAAGATAAACAGGAATTTTGTGAGTGGTTCTTTAGGGCAAGGAGTTAGCTGTGTAAAGTATCCAAATTATTCCAAGTGATCATCATGCCAAGCAAGTCTGCGTCCAGTTTTAGTTTTCCAAAGGGTGGAACTTGGAGCAGTGTGAGAAGAACAGCTTGTGTTCTATTTGTAGTGTTAAGTATCATTAAAAAAACAAACAAAAAAGAACCTCAGCTGCCATTTGCTGCTCTCCATCTTGTAGAGAGAGAGATGCAGAGGAGAACTTCAGGCACATAGGCTAACCAATCTTCCATTCCATCCTCATTACCATGGGTCTGTATGCGTCTACAAGATAGAAATATAATAATTTCCTTATTTTATATATCTCTGTGAACAAGCATTGCTCTCTTTTCTTGCTTTAGTGTGTGTGTGTGTGTGTGTGGTAGAGAGAGAGAGAGAGAGAGAGAGAGAGAGAGAGAGAGAGAGAGAGAATGAGAATTTGAGCTTCTCTGCATAAGTAATTTATTACATGCTCGTGATTGGCCACTCATGGAAGTTTGCAGCTCCTTTTCATGATGATGCCAACATCCAGGAAGTCTCCCACACCTTCTCCAGGCAATCTCACTTTGAAACACCTGGAAATAATGGAGCATTTAAAATAATCTCAGGATTAATTCCACCATTAGATGTGCTCTTTCATTGAACATCATATAACATTGCCCAGAGGGGAAGTTTTCAATTACAAACCATGTGGTCACTGTTAGTTGCCATCTAAAGGGGCCTATAGGAAACGTGGAAAGACCTAAGGGGTTGAGGAGCCTGGCAAGAATGCAGTTTTTTCCCCTTAATATAGAGACACCCTTTGTTTTTGTTAGTAATGTCACTGAAACTCAAAATGAGTTGGCTCTTTTAGAATCTAGTAGGTTCATTATCTCAAATGCATAAAGACCCCTGACTTTGTTCAATGAATGTTAATAATTTTTGAAATTCAAACCAAGGTTGATGAGCAGCTAATTTATATTTCTTGTGTAAGTGTGATCTGCATGACTAAGCATCTATACTCTGCCATCTTTATGCATGCTCAGATTGTTGTGACCCTTTATTTTCTGAAGGAAATTAGAAAGTCCTGTTTGCAATGCATATGTGCAATGATTTTATTTTAACACTTTACTTACTCTTCACCAAAGGAACCAATCAGTTTTAATGTTTGGGTAGAAAACAACACCATATTACACATGCCCCATTCCCATGATGTCATTCAGTGATGTAAATGCACAGGAATTCAGAGATTTCAAAAGATCATAATAACAGAGAACTTTTGTCCAAATGTATACTGCTGGGTTCACAACTGGGTGAACAAATTTCAAATTATGACATGTTCAGTTCATGCATCATTCATTTCTCCTAGAGATGGGTGAACCCTCTGAGACTCTCTTCTGATTGGCTCAGGATTATCTGGAGCTGCAAATTCAGGAGCCCTTGTAAGAACTATTGCTCCTACCTTCCTCTGCTCCTAGATGCTTTTGCAAACACAACAGGGAGACAGACAAAGTGGGAGGAAGGAAAGCACTCCTCTATGTTTTCCCCACTTCACCTGGCTGCAGCTTGTGCTGCTACCCCCAAACATAGAGAAGGGAAATCAAGGGGAGTACATCTGGCAGGGGGTGACAGAAACAGGAAGAGGAGGCAGTAATAGGCCTCCAGCTTAGTTCAAACCTGAACTTGGGGGGGGGGGGGGGTTAGTTTCAAATACTGGAGAAATATATAATTGTCATGATTCATAGCCATTAATAGCCTTAACCTCCATGAATTTGTCTAATTGCCTTTTAAAAACGCTGTTCAGATGACATGCCAAGCCATGGTGATTAAGCATTTTGAGCTAAACATTATGGCTTAGCGTGTTGTGTGAACCATTCCTAACCATGGTGGCTACATAACCACAGTTTAAACTAGGGGTGTGCACGGACCCCCCGGATCGGATCGGGACCCGGATCGGGACCTCCAATTTTGTCACGGATCGGTTCGGACAAAATCGGAGGCCCCCCGGACCGGATTGAGTCCGATCCCGATCCAAAAATCGGCAATTTTTGGATCAGCTGCCATTTTTTTCCCCATAGACTTGCATTGCAATGCAAGTCTATGGGGAAAAAAATGGCGGCGGGTGGGTGAGGGGGGCCTAACTCCCTCCCCCCCAGGGCCGTCCGTTGTGGATGGCCCCGGCAGGTAAGCCCCCTCCCCCGCGCTCCCTACCCCCCCCTGGGGCCGTCCACTTCCATCCGCGGGCGCCCGCGGGCGCCCGCAGATAGAAGTGGATGGCTCTGGGGGGGGGGGGTAAGCCCCCTTCCCCGCCACTGCTTACCTTTTAGGGACGCCCGCTCCCATCCGGCACCGGCAGCTACCGCCAGCGGGCTTTGCGGCTTGCTCTAGAGTAACCCACCGGGTAATCACCCGGCGCGCCACCCTGGAGCAGGCCGCGGAGCCCACTGGTAGTAGCCGCCTGTGCCGGACGGGCATCCCTAAAAGGTAAGGGTCCCCCTCCTCCCCTCCGCGCGCCCCCTCCTCACCGTTCCGGGCCGTTCGCTCCCGTCCGGCGCCAGCGGCTACCGCCAGCGGGCTTTGCAGCTTGCTCTAGAGTAACCCGCCGGGTGATCATCCAGCGCACCACCCTGGAGCATGCTGCGGAGCCCACTGGTAGTAGCCGCCGGTGCCGGACGGGAGCGGATGGCCCGGAAAGGTAAGGGCCCCCCTCCTCCCCTCTGCGCGCCCCCTGCTTACCTTTCCGGGCCGTCCGCTCCCGTCCGGCGCCGGCGGCTACTACCAGCGGGCTCCGCGGCCTGCTCTAGAGTAGCGCGCCGGATGATGTCATCACCCGGCGCGCCACCCTGGAGCAGGCCGCGGAGCCCGCTGGTAGTAGCCGCCGGCGCCGGATGGGAGCGGACGTCCCTCAAAGCCCCCCCGCGCCCTCTGCCCCCCGCTGTCCACTTTCATCGGCGGGCGCCCGCTGGCGCCCACCAATGGAAGCGGCGGTGGGCGCCAGTGGGCGACCGCCGATCCGCCGATCCGCCGAACCGGTTCGGAGCCTTTTCGGATCGGTTCGGACTGGATCAGCCAATCCAGCTGTTGGATCGGAAATCGGATAATTTATCCGATTTCCCACTGGACCGGACTCGGATCGTGGATCGGGTCCGATCCAGTGCACATCCCTAGTTTAAACACACTCACTAAACATATACTACAAAAGGGTTAGCAGCCTAGCCAATGGCTTACCATATTGTCTGAACAGACCCACTGTCACTCAAATTGGTGGCCATCACTGAATCCTGTGAAATTCCATAGTTTAACTATGCACTGTGTGAAGAAGTATTCCCTTTGGTCTTACCTGAACAGAGAATTGTTCAATCTGATACTTAGGAATATGTTTCTCTAAGCAAACAGCTGAATTAAACAATTCTAATCAAATGAACATTAGAGGGAAAGCATTGGGGCTCTTCCCTTTCATTGCCATGTTGAATACTCTACAGTTCATCATTGTTTTATTTGTACTTATATCTATGTCTAACATGTTTCTTGACCTTATGTCATAAAGTCAGCACTATATACATCTCTTGTACAAGTTACCAGTGCATGGATACAATTCCTAATAGTTGCCATGAACTGTCTGAGTACATTGAATACATATTTCGCTTCACCAGCTGGAATATTTTTAAAAAAACAGTCCACCAACTGACACCCTGAAGTCACTTTTGGTTTTGAGTGCCTTCCTACAGTCTTCTGAGATGATGACACTCAAATGTCATTAAGCCATGGCCCTTCGCTATGAGGGCTCAAGCCATGAATCTGTCTCCTAAGTCACATTTACAGTTTGATAGCTGTGATCCGTGCTTGTTTCAAACGAAATCTCTGTGAGGGCACAAATGTGTACACCATCAGGTGTGAAGGGTGGCATAAGAATTTAATATTTCACCACGAACTACACAGATTGGTCTGCCACAGACATAGTGCGTATCAGACTCTCAACAGTAAAATAGGGATATCATTTTCTGCATTTGTTAGGTTTGCTGGATGTGTTTACAGATTCCCATTTTACTTCCCCCCCCCCCAAGGAAATTAATTTCTTCTGGATGATGGGGCATTCAATGCACTAAAAGGGAAGTTAAAAAACAAACTCCTTTCACATTAATAGATGTATTTAAACTTTTGAGCACCCTGATTCTCTTGAGCACCATTCCGGGATTCCCTCTTGTTTTGGCCCCGCATTTCTTCTGCTGCCTACCTCTGCTGTGATCACCGCAGCAGCCATAAAGTCCTAATTAGGAAGAAAGAAATTGGCAGAATGGGAGAAAAAGTCTTCTTGCTGCCTAGTTAGGGCTTGGTGGCTGCTGAGGGGATCACAGCAGAGGTAGGCATGTGGGGTGGATGAAGTAGGTGTGTGGAGGGGAGCTGAGGCTGATTCACAGGGCTTGGGGATCTTGGCACGAATGATCCTGCTGATGCTGTGTTTCCAACCCTATATATGCATTAGAACCCAGTCCTCCCCACCACCCAACAACATCCAAGTGTGAGAATGTACAAGCTTTGACTGCAGGTGGAACTCAGTGTGAATTCAGGTCATAAACGAACTCAAACAAATTCCTCACACATCCCTAGATACAGGGCAATTCTTTGAAACAGTGGTGGTTAAACCCTTCTTGCAGTCTCTCCAGGGCTGTGCAGTAGAGCTGTCTGTTGTAGCAGCTGGAGACTGCATGGCTGGTAGGCTCATGATCTCCTAATTTCAAGTCTTTGTGAAGGAAGGCTATGAAGCCCAATTCAAGCCCAAGCAAGCTCAAAATGGGGATGGGGTTGTGCCCTGCTCAAGGATCAAGCTGGGGCTATTGCTTGAAGAGCTTCGGCTATGGGGCGGTATACAAATGTAATAATAAATAAATAAATAAATAAATAAAGATGAGGGTATTTTCATGGAGAAGAGGGAAGAGGAGGAGGCAGGCAGGAAGGGAGGGAGGGAGGGAGGGACTGGGCAACTCAAGTCTCCAAGCTGAAGCCACTGAGGGCTTTTGAGTCTTTGACTTGCACACTCCGTGTTGGGTCAAGCAAACAGGTGCTCACCCAGGCCAAATTATTTCTCCAATGCAAATATTTCCAATGTTATTCATAAAACAACAACAACAACAACAACAACAACAAGCAACAGCTAACATCATGTTCTAGTATCTCTCTAATTATTACTGTTTTGAGATACTGCTCGATAATTATGGACTTTCCTCTTTTTGTTAGGTTAATGTAGAACAAATGCACTTTCCTTCTGAGATGAATTATTAATATTAACAAGGCAATAAATGGAGCATGGCCAGTTAGTGCTCTCCCTATTGTTTTTGTACATTAGGTTTTATGAACAGGTTTCTAATCCTGAAGTTTAATATAGCGTCCCAGAGTAGCTAATATTAACAATACTTTAAGGCTACTTTCAAAAGTGAAATTAGCATTGACAAAGGATGGCATTTCGGGATAACTGTGAAAATGCTATTAATATTGTTAACTATCAATGCCCCCATCAGTATGATGAGCTGTGTTACTCTTCTCTCATAACAGTGTACGCTTTCCATTGGCATAACCTGTTCTTGTCCTCGATACTGACACGTAACCAGCACTTGGGACAGCACCCGTCACAACACAGGCCAAAATGTAATCCCTGTACAAATGAATGGTTCCCCTTGATTTCTGTGGGGAAAAGGAGCCACAATCAGGGACACAGTTGAGCAAACTCCCCTTCCAAAATCTAGTGCACTGACAATTCCAATATCAAGGGAGGGAAAGTAAGTGTTCTTGATGATATTACCAGAAAGCTATCCCATGGAAGTAAAGGGAACGTTCAGTTCCGGGGGGTGGGGAACAGTATCAAAAGCAAGAGTGGACATTTTGTGACCTTTCAGATGTTTCTGGAATGCAACTTCCATTGTTCCTCACGCTTGTCTATGCTGGCTGGGGCTGGTGTTGAGTTGCATTCCAGAAACATCTGGAGAGCCACAGGTTCTGCACCCCTGGCCCAAAGGAAAAAGACACAGCATTCCCTGATGCTTCAGGTCCTCCTCCAATCTTGATTGGTAGATCAGTAACTCCTAGGATAGTTTGGAATTTGGAGAAATGATCAACAGTGTCTGATGTAGTTCAGAGAGATTAGGTGTGTAGCCCCCTGCCCTCTTCACTTGTAACACTGCACTGAAATCTATGACTACCCACTACTGGAGAGGAGAGTGCACTGCATTGGAAAAAGAAGATCAAGAAACATATATTGAACAGTCATTTATAGGTATGAAGTATGAGCATGAGATCACATTTTTCTTTAACTCATTTCCATCCTGGTGACATCACTTCTGGGCACCCCAGGCATGGCCAAATCAAGCCTTCCTGTCAGTAGCTGGGAGAAAAGTGGCCTTTGTTGCTCCACTACACAAATGTTTATTGCCTAATTGAACTTGGCTTGGTTTTATGGATTTGTAATCTCTTTTAGTGGTAGAGAAAGGAGAAAAAATAGTATGGGATGGATTCAAATTTAGTTATCCTTGGAGCATACCCACTGAAATGATGATGCGGTTTGCCATGACAAACTTAAGACCCATTGATTTCAATGGGTCTTCTCTAATTAAGAATAAGTCTGAATCTAACCCTAGATGTCTATATAAAGAGATTTGGCTCAACAGCTATTTTTGTTTTTTAGTATTTTGCACTCAAACACACATATATTTCAACCTTCCTCACGTGTCACCATACTACCTCTGAATGCTACTATTATTTCTCATTGCCCATATTTCATTTTCTCTGATTATTTATCTCTTTCCCTCCTTTCTTACAAATGAATCATTTCCTCTTAGTGAATCTGTCCAAGCTTGGGTGGAAAATATGCTGCATCTCTCTCCTGATTCGGCAGGAGCTCAGATAAGCATTTGTTGTGCATGGACAGCCAGTGTGAAATTACTGCTTGAATATGATCTGCAATCTCACTTTGACAACCATATCCAAATTGGTTTGAACAAGGCCTACCCGGTGGCATGAAACAAACTGGAGTGCCAAAACAAGGTGAAATTCTGACTAAGGTTGAACATGGCGCTCCGGGAGGAGCAGGAGAGAGTGGGGGATCAATGTTGCAATTTTGGGAATGGCTTCAAGATATCTTTAAGCATCATGAGTCATTTCCTTTGGTGATAATGATCCCTATTTCAATTCCATGGGCTATATATTAATTCTGTCCTGATTGCTGGCTATGTCATCTTTTTCTTTTATTCTCCTACATGACCTGAGGAAATGGAATTATCCTCCCTGGCAGAATATTGATCCATCTAATTTCATCTTCCTTTGAAGTTACTAATTATTATCATTGTCTTTTCTCTCTTCATTTTCACACTCATATGTTAAAAAAAAAGGCTGAGGGAGTTGTGTACACAAAGTAGGTACACCTAGAGGAGAAACAAGTTCTCAGGATGCAAGAATAAATGTATTAACAAAAAGCCATAGCATTTCGGCCTGTCCCTTGTTTTGAGGCCATCTTCAGGGGGTAGAGAAAAGTCTGCAGAGTTTCTCACAGTAAAAAGATTGTCTCCTGCTAGGCTGACCAGATAAAATCCTGGTCAGGGCTCATGTAACTGTAACAGTTGTAGAGAAAAGGGAATTTCAGCCAGTATCATTTGCATGCAATTAGTTCCTGGTGATATTCCCTCTTCATCACAACAGTTAAAGGTGCAGGCACTATACTAAAGTGACCATATACAAAAGAAGGCAGGGCCCCTACAACTTTAACTATTGTGATGAAGAGGGAATTTCACCAGGAACTAATTACATACAAATGACACTGGCTGAAATTCCCTTTGCTCCACAACTGTTAAAGTTACATGAGCCCTGACCTGGATTTTATCTGGTCACCCTATCTCCTGCATTATTCTACTGGTGACCAGACTTTTCTGTACACCCTGAAGATGGCCTCAAAACATGGGACAGGCTGAAATGCTATGGGCTTTTTGTTAATAAATTTATTCTTGCATGCTGAGAACTTATTTCTCTTGAAATCTTGAAATCACACAATAAATCTTTAGGGATGTATGTGTGTTTGGCAGGATATGTATACGTTCCTCCAGCCTTATAGAAGTTCCAACACAAATTAAAATTGTGAGAGAAGTTACCATCTTGGAGAGGAACCACCATAGCTCAATGATGAACATGTGTTTTGGTATGCAGAAAGTCCCAGGTTCGATCTCTGGCATCTACAAGCAGAAGGATTTTTAAATTTTATTTTATTTATTTATTACATTTCTATACTGCCCAACAGCCTCTGGTTAGTTTATTGAAGAAGACTGAAAACTATAAAATGCAATAACATAATCAAACATAATATACATATAAACTGTAAAGTTAAAAAAAACAGAATAAAACCAGTTTAAACCTCAAATTAAAAACTAGCAGTGGGGCAAAGAACTTAAAACACACAAAGGTTGCAATCCTGAGCATACCTTCCTGGGAGTAAGTCCCATTGAACTCATTTGGCTTTGGCTCTGATACATAGGATCACATTCTATAAGTAGAGTTAACTAGACATACATAGGATCAAATTCTCTCACAATTAAAAAAACCACTGAAGAACTAAATACAAAGGAGATACAAAGGTTGTTAACTGGCACTAGTAAAAGATCAGATAGCAGATGATGGGAAAGAAAATCTCTTCCTGAGACGCTGAGTAACAACTGTCAGTTAGAATAGGCCACACTGCCTGGCCTGATAGCTATGTTGTGCAGTGTCAAGTTGTGCGGGAGTGGGGGCATCCATTCAGCTCCTGGATGGAACTGGGTGAAATAAAATTATTGGTTCCTAGTTCTCCCCACCCCCTTGTGAGCCAATGCAGCTCTGTACAGTGGCAAAATGGAAGCAACTGGCCAACTTGGGGATGGGGGATTGGAAGCTTAAAGATGCAGCTGATGTTCAGGACTACCCAGAGGGTTGATGGGTCTTGAGGTAGGTGCAATATTGGGGACCCCATAGAGGCAAAGGAGCTTGGTGGCTCCTATTTCAGTGGGGCAGTGAATCCACTCTGGGTTTCAATCCGAGACAGTCCAAACTCTAAAGAAGCTATCCAAGATGCTGATCCCATTTTGGGATAGCAACTTTAGAGTTTGGGTTGAAACCCAGAGTGGATTTACTACGCCATGAAAATAGGAGCCACCAGCCTCCCCTGTTTGAGGCCCGAGGCTTCCTGAGTCCAATCTCTTATGTTTAAAGGTGATCCCTGGAGGCAGCACAGTGGCAGCACCAGCAGTTAGTGGAGGCAAAGTGGGAGTGCAGGCTGTGGGGACCCTTCTCCCTGATGGCACAGACTTTCACCCTAGGGTCGGAGACTAATAACACCTCTACTGAGCTAGATGGACAAATAGTTTGACTTCACAAAAGGCAGCATCCTTATTGTCATCAGACTGCATAACATTCATTTTCAATCAAAGCTGATAGCAAAATAATCTTGGATAGAAGCACACTTGACAGAGGAAATAGCTGTGTGAATCGGCTTTATTACATCTCTTAAAACCTTTGTCCTCCATTTCATTCTTCCTCCTGATTATGACCATTCTGCTATTATGGGTAGATTGGTGACCAGATCGCTCTGGGTTTCCCGGTCCTAACCGGGAAAACTGGGGCAATCCGGGCCAACAGGGAGGCGGCGGGGGGGGGGGGGGGCAAACCAGGGAAAGGGTCAGCTCTCCTCCTGCCCTAAAATGCCCGTGCTGCTCCCCATTTACTGGCCTCGGCAGGAAACAAGTGCTCAGCGTTAGGGAGCGTCAACAAATTCCTTGTAGGGAATTTGTTGACGCTCCCTAACACTGAGCACTTGTTTCCTGCCAAGGGCGGGGAGCAGCGTGGGCATTTTAAAGCAGGCTCTTCCTCCTCCTCTTGCTGCTGCTGCTGCTGCTGCTGCTGTTCCTCAGGCACCTCCAGGGAGCCCAGGAGCAGGGCAAGAAGGGTGAGGGGACTGCAGGGGGTCACGCGGCGGTGGAGGAGATTGGCGGTGGCGGCAGAAGACCTGGTAGTTCTGGGCTGAGTTTTTTTAGGGGGGGGTGGCTTGGTGGTGGGGTTGTTTCGGGTGGGGGGTTGGGGGGTGTCTGCCTGTTGGCCTCATGGTGGGCGGCCTTTTTAATTTTTTTATTTTATGTTGGGGGGGGGTTCTGCTTTGGTGGGGTGGCCATTTTGGACCGGGATTTTGCTTCCAAAATCTGGTCACCCTATGAAACAATATCCACCTGGATCTTTTCCTATCCATGCATAGTTGTAGTTTTTTTTGCAAGAGATAACATCCATTTCAATAGGGATATTTCTCGTATTTGTTTGTTTGTTTGTTGAGTGGTTCTTTACTCGAAGCTCTCAGTACATAATAAAAACAGATACAATAAAGCCAATTTTAAAAAAAACATTAAAAGAATTTTTAGAAATACTTTAAGAGTGGCAACTACGATTTAAAATAATTTTACAAGAAGAGATATTCATCAATATGCATGGAAAACTTTTCACTGGGATCAATGTTGCTCTTCAAGGTGCCTCTATGCAGCATTATCCAGGTGGCCAGTAAAGGGGTTGATAGTAGGCGTGTAGCAGATATTTTTAGGCTCCAAACTCAAGCCACAATTATCCATACTGTGATTCACAGTCAGACCCATGGTTCACGCTTTCGCTTTAGCTTCACAAGCTTTTTTTAAATTTTATTTTATTCTTCTCTAAAATAGCATGTGCCTAACTTTCTTATGGCAAGTGCATCCCCTCTTCCTGTGCTTTTCCTCATCACAATCAGCTAGTGTCGGGAGGAGGAAAACAATCAGGCAAAGAGATTGGTCAAGGAAGCTACATTACACAGTAATCAGTGATCTGGGCTGGATCTACACCTCTGGTCATATCAATATGATCCCTTCATGGTGACATTATATTCATCTGTTGCAGTTTTTTTAATAATATGGAATAAAAAGTGGAAAATAACACTAGAAAATAATGCTGGGTATGCGGAATGTGTAACGTGCCCCAACAGTTATCCGTGCACTTCAATACCGATAAAAAGCACTAGTGTAGATGTAGCCCTAGTCACCTGGGACATGGGATCTAGCGCACGTACAGCACAGGGAAGAAGAAACTGTTGGACAAAATAGATGTTTCCAGCACTTCCAACTTCCTCTGCATATTGTGCTTAGGAATGATCTCCAATCTCTCTCTCTCTCTCTCTCTCACACACACACACACACATGTCTGGAAAGCTAGACTTCATGCTGTACACTCCCAGGTCAGCCATGGAAGCATTACCCCAAAAGTGGAAATACACAAAAAGGCCAAAGAAGACACATATTTGCAACAACAAAAATGCATATGCAAATTTATATTAATGTTATTTAAATAGGAATCCAGTGCATCTCACCAGAGTGGAGAAGACCATGACTTGTGTTGTGCCTGCTTTCAGTCTCCTGTCCGGGTAGTAAGTGTTGATGGGCAACTACAAGGCCCTGCATTTCCTTCTTTGTATCTCTAAACCAGACTTGGACCACACAGCCCTCCAAAGAGAGAATGCCTTCCAAAAGAAGGTTGTCCTTTGTAAAGTAGGACACATGGCCACCCTATAAAAATTGGTTCCTTGATGTTCCTTCGTACAAAGCATAAAGCAAACACTGTGCCTCAGCCAGTACAGCCAAAGATCAGGGATTATGGGAGTTGTAGTCCCAAACATCTGGAGGGTACCAGGTTTGTTACCCCCAGTCTAGAGGCTTCCAACACTTACCTGGAGGGATTTTTGCACCAGCCGCTCTTCAGCAGTCTGTCCTTGGTGCTAGATATCACTAGCTTCTGTGGCTAGAAGAGCCATAGACTCTTGCCAGATCTACACCAAGCAGGATGTAGTAGTAGAAGGTATGTGTCAATGCGCCCCAACAGTTGTCAGTGCATTTCAATACTGCTATAAAGCAGTAGTGTGGCTCCTGCCTTTTATATACTGCTTTCATACCACTTTCATACCGCTATATCCTGCTTGGTGTAGATATGGCCTCTGTCACCAATACCTCAATCCACCTCCACTTTTCAATACAACAGTTTGACATGGCTAGGATTTGGAAATTTATAGTATGATTTCCATACCTTTTGGCTCGGAGGAGGTGTGGCTGTAGCTCATCCACAGCAGTGGCCTGGCACAATATTCTCCTGTACTAAAAATAGAGGGTAGAGATGGAACCCAGCAGAACCAATGTGTGTGGTGGTGTCAAACTTGCCAGCCATTGTAGGGGTTCTTCCCAGCTTAAGCTTATCTGGACCAATGGTGTAGTGGTATGTTGTGACATGCACACACTCATCATGACAGTCCCCATAACTGCCTTGAAGGAGAGTACAAAAATGTGGGTAGGTGTGTCAATCCATATCAACAAACATAAGAACGTGGTGGATCTGACCAGGGGTCCATCTAGTCCAGCACTCTGTTCACATAGTGACCACCTAGCTGTTGTCCAGGAACCCACAAGCAAGACACGAGTGCAACAGTACCTTCCCACCCATGGTCCCCAGTAACTGGTGTACATAGGCTTATTGCCTCTGCTACTGGATGTAGCACATAGCTAACGACTTCTTGCAGTTTTAAACTCCACCTGGAGTAGAAATTTTGTAAAGATAATGGGTCTTAATTCCAGACCAAGTCACCCCAAAATACTTTGTATTACTGCAGGGAACAATATATTGTTGCTGGGGAAATTCATTCCTCCCCACCCCCACCCCAGCTACTGTGAGAATTGCAGCTAATCTCAGAGTGAAGTTTGAGGGGGGTGGCAGATGACATCAGCTTCCCTGCCAATAAAAAAGTGCCAACACTGCATCCTTGCAAGCCCTGGGTTCACTACACCACCGGTCAGGACCACATCTAAGTGGAGATCTAGCAAGCTTAGTTCCTTTTGCATATGGAATTTGTGCCATGTGTGGCATCAGAAATGCATGGTTAGGGGAAGAGTTGGCCATTATTCTGGAAATGAGCTGCTCCCCATCCCTTAAATGCTCTGACGTGAAATATAAGCAGTTTGAGGATGGGAGGAGGTGTGTGTGAAAGATTCTTCATAAAGCACAGCTGTTTTCTCTTTTATTCCAAACTGCTAGCTGACAGATGTCTCATAATATTTAAATATAAGAAAACATGTTCAGAAAAACTGCATATTTCAAAGTGATCATTTCAAAATGTCATGTCGGCCCAACTGCTAAGCCCCTTGGGGGCTACTTGTTTTACCAATGAAAGGTATAGATCTTCTTTCATTTGTGGAAAATTGGAGGTTGTTTTGCTTCTGAAATCTTTATTGGCATAAAGAAATCAAGCCTGGCATTAATTTGTTACTGAGCTGCTCTTTGTAATATTACTTAATATGCTGCTGCTGCTGCTGCTGCTTCTTCTTCTTCTTCTTCTTCTTCTTCTTCTTCTTCTTCTTCTTCTCCTCCTCCTCCTCCTCCTCCTCCTCCTCCTAGTTTTGGCAATAGAGAAGATGTTGAAGGCGATGGATTCCCAGGGTGGAGGTGGAGAAGTGAAATATTTCTGTGGTGCTTGCTAGTAATAGTTAACAGCAAATGGCCACACAGACACTAAAAGAGCAATGTTTCTGGGTGGGCCATGCAATCCACATGTTGCATTGTTGTCGCACTTCCCAAGCAGCATTCCCAGTGAACAGCATCACAGAACATGTCATTATCCCATGAATGGAAAAGCCTCACCATTTGGCTTCTTAAGGTTTCGATCTCAGCAGAACTGAGTTTGTTAGCACTGCAGGACCTGTAGAAGATTGCATTGCCAGAGCAGCTAATTTTATGCCATTTTCCCCCCCGCCTCATATGTGTTTTCCTGCTTTATTTCAAAAAGGGGGTCCTGAGCAAACACAATAGCTTAACCATCATGTTAACGCTTCAGGATTTACTTCAACCATCAATTTGCAATCTAATATGAACAGGAATTCTAAGTAGAAATAAGCAGCATAAGAAGAGCCATGTTGATTCAAACCAAGGGTCCATCTAGTCCAGCATTCTGTTCACACTGTGGCCAACCAGTTGCCTTTGGGAAGCCAACAAGTAGGACATGAGTGAAATAGCACCCTTCCCTCTTGTGTTCCCTAGAAGCTGGTAAACATAGGCATATGCCTATGGTATTGAGGGAAATATATAGCAACCTTGAATAATGGCCATTGATATCCTCTGGGAATAAGTCTAATCCCCCTTTGAAACCATAGAAGCTTACTTATTAGAGGGTTTCTGGGTCATAGGAAATACAGTATGGTTCAAAGATGAGCATTATTGAGCAGAAATAGACAGGTATTTGCATTTCTACAAATGAGCTATTGACTATTCCAAAAGCTTCTTCCTGCTATCATCATATTTTCAGGTTTCTAGCCATTTTTTCCCTTTTGTTCAAATGGCAACGTTTTTCAACTGCCTGACTAGAGCAGGGGATGGAGGGGAGTTCTAGAGAAGCCATTTATTGCCCATCCCTGAAGTATAATGATATCTGCACCTACAACTTTCCTACCTAAGAAGGATTACATGTGTTTAGATTGTAAATTATAGGGGCAGCTATTTACTTCTGTTTCTTGACAGTAGCTGGATTTTCTTGTGTGTTTCTGCTGGCAGAAGAAGCTGAACTACATAAACAGAGTTTTGGTCTTCTTTTGTTTTCTGCAGAGTTGGTAGATAGATAGATTCCAGATGATTTATCTGTGTCAACTTTTATAAATTCAATGAATATAAAATGCTAATTGAAATTTTCTCCCTTACTCAGTCACCATGACCTTATAAAAGCTAAGGATGTGATTAGAGTGGAACTGATGGAGAAATTTTCTCCTAGTACTTGGGGGACTGATAAAAGAAGAGTACATTTCTAAAGGTGCAATCCTAAGCATGCTTAGACAGGAAAAAGTCCTACAGCTCCGAACTTTCCCCAGCCATCAAGATTTGAACTTCATTAGATGGTTTGTAGTAACTACAAGGGTTGGAGACAAACTATGGTTTGTATTTGTGGTAATCATGATAAGCTATAATTGCAGCAAACCAAAAAGTGATTGAAGGAATTTTTGCTCACAAGGGAAAGGGATGCGTACAAGCCTGAAGCACAGTCCTGATGGCCAAATCATGGGCTTGTTCATGAAATTTGAACCAGAATATTGGAATCAATGGGTCTTACTTTCATTAAGTTGGCACAAATGAATATCTGAATATTCAAGAGATTGATGGGTGTATTCTCAGCTTGCCCTATAATTTCAATGCCCCCCCCCCCAAAATTCAATATGGAGAGAGGGAAACATTTAGCACCCATCTTTTAGTAGCGGGGACAGGGGCAATCACATACCAAGTTCATAATCCAGATCAGGCTCCTGTATAAAGTAACAATGAAAAAAAGTGTAGCTACCAGCTATGGCTGTTCAGACTCTTAGATTCCTCCATTTCTTCAAGTTTTAGTTCTCTCTGTAGTTTCACTACTTCATGTCATATCAATACTAGCAAAATGCCATCTACTTCTATGGTGTAAACTTGGTGTTTCATCACACAGAAGGTATTTCCATTCCAATTTTTAATTTTATGAGTCAAATGGGAGTAACTGAACACTGATGAACACACCAGGAAGAATTCCAATTTTAAAAAAAGAATATAGCCACCCTTTATACCTGCTCTTTATTAATATTTTAGACATCCTAAATTAGAATGGTGCTAGATATTGTAATGGTAGGTTTGGTCTGTGTGAAGAAGCAGGCTATTTATCAAGTACCATTCTGTAGTCATTATCCCCATATTAATGCTATAATGAGATGCACTAAGTTTAAGAGAAACTCAGCAGTTTTGCTCTGGGAAAACAAGAGAGAAAAATCTATCAAGCAACCTGATTTCCCTTTCGGAAGAATATTATTATTAGCTAAGTTCTTTCCTCCACCATATCCCCTCTGGCATTATTTACAAGTTTTCATTATCTTTCTCTATTCTAATTTACTTCTTAGAAAGTATTCTAGGTCAAGCTGGGAAAAGAAGTATTTATAGAATGGAAAGATTGTCTATTCATTAGCTTTCCTTCCATCATCCTTCCAGATAATTTTAAAAACCCTAGACTAATATTAGCAGTGATTTGGGATTTTCAAAAAGAAGTTTGTAGCTTAAACCTTATCCAGCATGTACTGATGTCAGCAGGAAGATCTCAACAAATCTTGGTCTCCAGAGAATAATAGAGAGCTTAATAAATCTTGCAGTACTGCCTATTCTCATTCTGAGTATCAATGTGATCATACATTCCATGTGTAAATGCATAAAAATCCAGCTCCAATTAACATTTTATTAGACAGTACAAAATAATAATGATCAGTATTGCCAGATCACCCATCTTGTCCATCTCAATTTTTATTTATTTATTATTGCATTTATATTTTATTTATTTATTATATTATTGTACCACCAATACCCAAAACTCTCTGGGTGATTCATAAAAATGTATATCCCACCTTTTTTCCTCCTGAAAGGAACTCAAAGCAAACTACATGACCCTCCCTACCTCCATGTAAGGCACGTTAGGCTGAGAGACAGTGACTGGCCCAAAGTTACTCAGTGAGATTTATGGCTTGAACCCGAATCTCCCAATTCCCTGGCTGTTTCATGGCTCTGGAACAATGTGCCTTTGAGCTGGGACTCCCATGTGGTGCACGCCCTCCTCACTGCCCAGCTCTGCTACTTGCTGGGCATCCTTTTGAGAGGCATCTACTACAAATATTTTCACCCCATCATGCAGGCCTCATCCCCAGGGAGTTATGACGAAGTGGACAGCAGAGAGCCAGGGAGCATCAGGACTGTCATCATGGGAGTCATCAAACGACAGACATATGGGCTCTCCTCCAAACTTTGCCGGACTTTTACAGGATGTGCAACACCAAGTCCCAATCCCAAATCCCAGTGCAACACTCTATCCACTACACCATACTGGCTTTCAATTGGATAACATATTCATAATCAAATTAAAACATCTGTGCCTGTAAGATCACTGTGACTAGTTTCAATCTATGCTATTAGGCCTGTCCTCAGCACCTGACATCTTAGGGCAGATCCTTGAGCAGTTGGGTCTGTGAGTCTCCATTGTAATTTCCCACAATGCCCTGAAGTTCCACTAAGGCTCTCTGGAGCATTTTGAGAAATTAACATGGCTCCTACACATCCTTGGAGTACTGCTTCTATCACTATTGCCAAGTAAGCCTGAGGTGGCCTATCCATGTAAGGGGGGATGATGACCAGAGGACACTTTCTAGACCACTTCAACCTGGAATCATTCATACATTTCTCCCTATCTATTACCTTGGCTCCAGATTTCTGTGACCAGGATCCCACTTGGGTCTCAGCTCTCCTGACTTACCCAAAAACCTGCTCACATCAAGGGTTGGCGACCCTCCAGAACAGCATGGGAAATGGTGCAGGGGTCTTCAGGGGGGCAATGGAATCAGCATCCTTTCATTTCCATTAGTGGAGACTCCCCTGGATCCAAGCCCTTTGTATCGATGGAAGGAGCCCTGTTTGAAGAAGGCTACCACTGGGTTATCATCATCGTCATGGCTATAGCATTTCTATTAACTGTATTTGCAAATGTGGTTTGTTGTATAGTATCTTTTGAATATGTCCGAATTTATGCTTGGACCTTTGATTGACACACACACATTCTAGACTATGAGTAAGTGCTGTACAAAAACATGCAGCTAAAGACATTTCAGCTTATGTACTCCAGAACAATCAGTTCTAATCTCCTCAGTTGCCCTGAGTTCTGCCTGTGTCACCAGCAAGCATGCAAAAGAGTACTGTGCCATACACATTGTTCACAGCGCTGTGTATCTGTGTTTGGCACTCAGGACCATATACAAGGATCTTGACCCTGACCCAGGAACCAGACAGGTGATGCAGTCAAGTGTGATAGCGTTAGTTATCTGTTAGGGAGGAAGAGAATCTAGCATTGTCCCTTGTTTTGCTTCCCACACAGGAAAGAAAGACAGGCTTTGATTCAGGCTTCCCATCTCTCCCAAACAGGTGCTTGGCAATGTCAAAATGGGGAGAGCCAAATGTGTATTTTCAGCTCTTGGGCCTCTGTTATCAGTTTTCCAGCCCTGTAGAAATCATGGGCCACTGCTCTTCATGCTGCTGTTCTCCTCTGGCTTTCTGCCTCCTAAACAGGGGATTACATGTTCACAGTTCAAAAGAACACAATTGCTTCCATTGACTGTAGAGCTTTAGTCCAGCTCACATAACGTTTTTGGTGACCCAGCACTTGACAAGGACACTGCTTCCACTCAAGCCTTAACAGCTCTGGAGCCAAATACTTTGCTGGATGCCAGTGTTAAAGTACTCTGGCGAATACCACACTACAGAGACTACCTCCGCGAGCCGGTGGCTTTAGTTTTCTGCACATTAATTTTACTGGCTTTGGCTCCTTCCATAAACAGTCCAGCTGTCCCGCTCTGATTACCCAAGATCAAAGGAACAAAACAAACGCAGGGAAATTGAAAACTGGGTCTGTGACCTTTAGGTCGTAGCAAGTGAGTCATAAAATGTAGGCACTGGAACTGCACATTCAAGGATAGGCAACTGAGGCTACTGCCCTCCAGATGTTTTGAACTACAACACCCATAAGCCTCAGCCAACATGTCTAATGCACAAGGATGATGGGAATAGGAGTCCAAACTTTAGCAGGGCAACTGGTTGCTTACCCTGCAGTATAGGGTGACCAGACGCCCGGATTTGTCCGGACATGCCTGGGAAATGGGGAGCAAATCTGCATCCGGGCGGAAAAACTGTTTTGGGGGGCCAAATCTGGAAATTTAGCCCCCCAAAAGGGTAACCAGATGGCCCTGGGGCGATCCGGGCCAACCGGGGGGCGGCGGGGCAAACCGGGGCAGCGGGGGGTCATGCGGCGGTGGCGGGAGGCTGGTGGCGCGAGGCAGTTACCTGCTGGGGCGTCCGCTTCCCTCCGGCGCTCGGAATCTACTGAGAAACAGGCTTCGCGGCCTGTCCCTCAGTAGCGCGCCAGGTGATGACGTCATCACTCGGCGCGCTACTGAGAGACAGGCCAGGAAGCCTGTTTCTCAGTAGATTCCGAGCACCGGAGGGAAGCGGACGCCCCAGCAGCAGCAGGTAAGGAGCGCGGGGCGGGCGGCGTGGGGGGGGCCACGCGGCATGGGGGGGCCGCGCGGGGACCACGCGGCACGGGTGCGCGGGGCGGGAGGCACGCGGGGGGGCGCGCGGGCCTGTGGGGGGGTTGTTTTGGGTGGGGGGGGTCCGGGATTTTGATTCTCAAAATCTGGTCACCCTACTGCAGTATATGGCACCACATTCATAAACAGTGGAGGCTGGTGGCTCTGATGTCAGTGTGGCAATGAATCCTTGCTGGATTCCAGTCAGAACTCTAAAGGAACTATCCAATGTGCTTTAGAGTTCTGACTGAAACCTGGAGTACATCACCACACTGACATTGGATCCACAAACCTCCACCATTCATACATACCCTTGACAGAACTAAACAAACGGTGACACCAACACCACATCTTGGGAATTCCCTCTCTTGGAAGACTTGTTGGACTCTATCCTTTTTTAATGACAGATTATTTCTTATTTTGACAAGCTTCTTTCCCAGCAGGTTCTGCAATGAACATATAATGTTTCTAATAAGAATGGTAGCTGCTGTGCAATTTTATTAGACTGAAGTGTTTGCGGCTTCAGCTATTTTTCTTTGGGGGCAGTTTTATGCTGTTTTGGTAACCCAGGAATGTTTTTTAAAGGAGGAGGAGGAGGATGTTTATAAATTCTCAAACTACAAACACTATTAATCATGATTCAGAGATGAATGGGAATAAAATGCTTTCTAAGTGTTAAAGCAGGGGTGAGAACTTCTGGGCCTACAGATGTTATGGACTACAAATCCCTAACTAGCATAGCTAATGGTGAGGAATCATGGGAGTTGTAGGCCAAAACATCTGGAGAGCCACAAGGAACCAAGGAAGAAGGAACAGCTGTTTCCACTTGCCTTGCCTTTCTCTTTTGGGCAGTGGTGCTAGTTGGGACCAGAAGGAGAGGACAAGTAAATGAGCAGCGGTGAGACTTGCAAGTAATGTTGTAGTGCAGCTGGGATTCACAGAGTCAAAGCACTGGGACTTTTTCTGGCTTTAATTTCTTCATTAGTAGGGATGAGAAAATAGTTAGGTGCAGGGGACTCATCCAAATAAAGCCCATAGTGTGTGTGGGGAGGGGGGAGGGGTTATATCCCTACTACCCCCATGCTTGGGTTGCAATGTGGATCAGGACCCCAGTGCTTAACCTTAAAGCAGGGGTAGGGAACCTTTTTCAGCCTCAAGGCCAAATTGAATTTTAGGGATGCTCTCAGGAACCAATTCCAGTGGTGTGTGGGGCTGAAGGAAAAGGGGACAGGGCCACAGAGAAAAGCAGTAGGGCTAAATTTACAAAAAAATAAAATCCTTCATATAGTAGCATAAAGCATTTATTGCCAGTAACTAAGCCTTAGGAGAAGAATTTCGACATTTCAGAATGGAGAAAAAACTGCACAAAACCTAAGAAACTATCTAACGATCAGTGGTTGGGGAAAGGGGATGGGACCATCTAGGGAAGACTGGACGGGAACCTCGGGGGGGGGACTGGATTTGTCCCCTGTGCCAGATGTTCCCCACCCCTGCTCTAGAGTTAAAAAGAACAAAAGGCAACAACGGCTTGCTACATCGTGAATGTCTGCTTGGGGCCTGAGACTGGAGGAGCAAAGGGGAAACTGGGTATTTCTTGTAATCTGGGGTAAGCCACCTTGGAGATCATTTGATCAAAAGACAGGGTATAAACCTTTAAAATAAATAAATGCATTAGTGGCTAAGGACAGCACTCTTTGGACTCAGGGCCCCAGAGTCGTTACAACCTCCCTGTCTCTGAGGTGGGGAGAATGTACTGGAAAGGTTGCCACATGAAATATATATGGGGGGATGTGACTTGGAAAGGCATCAGGTAAATCACCTTTGGGGGGGGTTAACGTGGCTCTAGCTTTAATGGCCCTGTTCAGAAGACACATGAACCCATGGTGGTTAAGGGTTTTTTGTTAACAAAAAAGCCTTAACCACCATGATTTAAGGTGTCTCCTGAACAGGGCCAATGTGAAACTTCCATTGGGTAGAATCCCTATTTGCATTACAATTGCTCTTCTTCTCCTTTCTGTTTTTTATTAGCAACCAGCTGCTGTAAGCAGAATTAGTGTGAGGCAATTTAAGTCTCACGTTTGGGGGAAAAGCTCTTAGACTTGTTGAAAGAATTAATTTTCTCAGGTTGATTTGATCCCTTCTGCAACATGACTAATCCCTTTGCGAGATGCTTGGATGCCATCAAAGCTTTTCTGAAAACCAAGTCTACGTGCTTCCAACAGCCCTGTGTGTGGGAACAATGTTCTTGTTTTCCCCTTTGCTTCGAATTAGAACGAAAACTCAGATCTCTGTGGCGGAAGCCAATCTAGACTGCTTTTCTGGCTGCCAGCTTTCTGCCATTAACATCTTTCTTGACAGACTCCAGAACAGCATTACAGCATGTCTTTTTACTTTTTCTTTTTTCTCTTTCTATACTAAAAACTCATTCCTTTCCAGCTAAAGCAACAGACTTTATTGAGCACCTGGCTGCCTTTTAACAGAGTGCATTCTAATCTATTCTTCCAAGTTACTATTAGAGCTAAAAAAAAATGTCATAGTCTACATTTGCCTTGGAAATTATTAATTTGATTCAATGGGTTGGATCCCGCCTTCGTTCCACTTGGAATAGATCCACTGAAATCAAAGGGACTTAAGTCAGTCTTATGACTAATTTCAGTTCCATTCATTTCAATGGACCTACTCTAAGAATCGATCCAACCATATGTCATTGAAATATATGGTGGCATTCATAAAGGCCCTGTGCTGCAGCTGTCCTTATCAACCAGGAACAATCCCTGGTATCCATCCCTGCCATATAGTGCAGCTTTAAAACTGTTTAATGTGTGTGGCTATAGTTGCCATTCTTCTGGTTCCTGCTCTGATCCCTCCTGGATCGCTATAAGCTAAATCTGTCTCTTGTGAAATGCAAGGACAAGTTACCATTTCTATGGGCTTATGTGCATTTTGATGGCTAATTGCTTGGTAGGTGAGAGATGGGGATGAGTCAGACAGAAGAAGAGGCACAGGTGAGAGCTGGCATCAGGGGAAGGCTGCCGTGAGTGAGAAATGTGGCAGCCAACCGATATTTGTAGGTTACTTGTGGAGAGAAGGCCAGATTGCCTTTGTGGAGGGGAGATCCATATTTGGCTTTATATGTCGTATATTTTTATTTCTGCATTGGGCTTGGTTCCAGCGGTTTTGAACTTCTTTCAGCCCAAGGGTCAAATTCAATTTCAGAGAAGCTCTCAGGTTAGGGTGACCCTATGGAAAGGAAGACAGGGCTCCTCTATCTTTTAACAGTTGTATAAAAAAGGGAATTTCAGCAGGAGTCATTTTTATGCATGCGGCACCTCTCAAACCCCATGTTTTCCCTCCCCCGGGGTGGCATCAGATAATCCTGATGCTGAGAAGGGAGTGTGGGGTTTATGGGTGGCCAACTTGGTGGAAGGTGACCAATCACAGGTCACCTCATCGGGCACCACCCAGCCATGCCTCCACTGAGACTCCGGAGCAAGGCGAGGGGCTGTTTTGATGACGTCTTGCGCATTCTCACCTTGCTCCAGAGAAAAATGTCAGGGTCCCCCAACTCCCCCCCCCCCAGTTTTGGTGGAAAACCCCACGGTAGGTGCCAATTATATGACAACACACCACTGTGCACCCAGCCCGGAGCTTTCCGAGCATTTAGACAGCCTCCTGGTGAAATTCCCTCCTCATCACAACAGTTAAATCTGTAGGAGCCCTGCCCTCTTCTGTATCTGGTCACTCTAGAGGGAATTTCACCAGGTGCAGCATGCATACAAATGCCACCTGCTGAAATTCCCTTTTCTATACAACTGATAAAGATACAGAAGCCCTGTCCTCCCTTCCATAGGGTCACCCTATCTCAGGTCCACATTCCAGCGGTGGTGGAACCAAAGGGAAAGAGGCAGGGCCAAAAGCAAAAGAAATGAGGCCAAAAATACCAGCATGACGTAGCTTGAAGGTCTTATTGCCAGTAACAAAGCCTCAACAGAGGCATTTCAACCTCCTTCCAGGAGAAGGAGGCATGGCCATTTGGAGATCCCTGGAGGCCAGATTAGGATCATGTGGACCAGATTTGGCCCACAGGCCTGAGCTTCAACACCCCTGCTTTATTGTCCCTCCTGCACGGTTCTAAGCTGTCGGACTGGGACAGTTTGTTTGTAACATTTCATTCATTATTGCATGGATCAATGGATTATATATCTATGGATGCCATACTTCTTTGTAATTGTTCTATCTGTAGCTGTTTATTTGATATGTTGTGAGCTGCTATGGACACAACATTGTGGGAAAGTGGCGTACAAATAAATAGACGAGGATAGTGCTTGCCAAAGGCCAGAAACAGAACATTCTCACTCTTAGTATATGGAATGTAGGTACTCCCAGAGTGGAGCCTTCCAAGACAGGGCTTGTGAATGCAGAAGCAGTTTGAGTTTGGAGCTGTTGGAATTTAAGGCGCTGATGCTGCTTCAGGCACTTCCTTCCAAATTCTTGTAGCATCTGCTCAGTTGTACACCTGCAAAGAGATGGATAGATATAAAGACACTGAGTCAACAATGTTCCTTCACCCAGAAGGGTACCAACCCAGAAAGCTTACCCTGGACTCCCACAGCTCAAGGAATGGGGAAAGCAAAATTAGAGCATGTCCAGTGACCCAAACGAATTAGCATGAAAGGAAAGAGGTGGGACAGTACCTTGTTTGGGTCTAGCCAGACGGTTGTTTTGGTGATACGTTTGTTATGCTTCATTTTAGAATCTATTTTTGACCCAATGGCAATGTTATTTATAGCAGCAATTTACTTACACTGTGCTTCTGTTTCTGGCTTCCTGGGGCTTCACAAGCCATCAAAAATGCATTGTCTTCTGTTCTATTGAACGATATCTCTCTCCAAGTGAGGAGTTACAAAGCACAAAGGATATGGGAGACAGAGAGATCACATATGCTGCATTATTGTCAGTACATGTTCTGAAAATAACCTCATGTAAAACCAAGAGGAAAATTAGCCTTCATTGTAGCAGACGTCATAAAACAGAAAAATAATTGGACCTTTAAGTAGCATGCAGGTGTTGACAGGAGGGAGAAATAGGATCATTCTGAATCATAAATAAGGTTAAAGGCTGGGGCGTGGCATTGTTATTTTAGTAATATCCCTCACTCAGTAAGCTTCGGGGATGTATTGTGCATAGCAGAAACTGTCAGTCTCAGAGGCATTAGAATTCAAAGGTTATCCTATGTATGCCTTACTTCTCCATTAATAATACAGCACCTTGAAAGTTCAGACTACCCAGGAAAACTGTGCTTCACAGTATACATCCAGAATAAACACAGGTATGTCTTTCTAGTTTTAACCAGCCATACCATAGACTGGCCACTCTGCCTACAAAAGAGTCTTAAAAGATTGGAAGAAGTCAGCCAATGACATGTAAACATGCATGAGTTGGGTTGCCTTATCTTTTTTCTCCAATTGACACCCTTCCTCATCCCTTGCCTTATTTTTAGCTTTTCTTCATGAAGCTGTTAATTGGCTGTTAATCTGCTGTATCTACTTTGGGTTTCATCGCAGAACTAAGATCTGAGCACTACCCGAGGAGTGCTTTCTTTCCTGCTTTTCCACTACATTACCTTTGATTGGCACTGTGTGATATTGGAATAGCACAGATACACAAGAGGAAATAATGCCTTCTTTCACTTTCACAATGAAACATTTTCACTGCTTTAGAAAAACTCACCGAAAGTGATGGTTAGATACAGAAGAGAAACTGGAGAGTCACGATGTTGTCTAAAGAACCCATGAACAACCATGGGCAGGGAATGATGAGTGCATAATAAATTCCTTGAGTAGAAAAGCTCTTTGCCCTGAAGATCCAACTGGGGTGGACCTGAATTTCTGATCCCTTGTGTCAATCTTGATGCCTTAACCCTATTCCTAGTTCTGGTTTGAATCAAGCGGACCTCATGTAATGGGAATTCCCCTTGTTCTCCTCCCCCTTACAGTCCCCTGCGCACCCCCCAAAATCTGCTCTGGAGAATCCCCCAACCCCCTGGAGCAGATTTGGGAGGACTACACAGTAGAGGAGATAACTAATCCATCGGTAGTTTCTATTGCAAGCCGCCGTATGTTAGTCCAACCTCTGAGTGCTGGCCAGGGCCAGCCATGACCTTGGAACCCCTAAAAGACCTCTCTGCAATGCAAATGCCCAGTGCCATCTTGGAAGCCCTTTACTCCACTCCATCATCCCAAAGCCAGCACATATTCGGATAAAAGTTATCACCCTTAAATTGCACCCCAAAATGACACCTTAGAGTAGATGTCTCTAACCAGGAGAAACAGTTTCTTTAGCCTGCCTCATCATAAAGCCAGGCTTGGCTTTCTTACCAGCCCTTTTGGCTTTGTGAATTTGAGTCATCACCCTGACTTATCATATATGTATTAAATAATAACTTTTGACTTGACTTGCTGGCTGCAGTCCAGCATACAATTTCATGTAGATACATCCTGCATGATTTAGGCATGCATAGCTGCGTGTTGTTTGTACCTTCTAAGTATGGATAGTTTCATTGACAGGACCTAGTCCTGAGTCTGACCTCTGTTCTTGAGCTGGAACCCTTTTTTCCTTCATCAAGTTAATGAAGGAATTTCTAACTGATGTATAGAATCAAATCTATTCAGATTCATCCCAGGAGCCTTGACCTGGGATCTTCTACCCAGCTTCAGGCACTGACAGTCTGAGTTAGGGATGGGTGAACTCACCTGTATCCAATCTATCAGATGCTCACCTGACCACCACCACTGTCCACCCCTGCTCATCAGGCTGTGTGAGCTTCTGTTGAGGCTCAGTGAAGCCCAACAAGCACTCAGCAGCTGTCTGCCCTTGCCCTGGAAATTTCACAATGTGGGCGTGGCCTAGCAAAACATGGGATAGGTCGCAAATCCTTCATCCTCCGAAAGAAGCAGTGAATTAACTGTAAATTCCCTATCTTAAAAGAGCGATTTGTTATAAACAAGTCTGCTAAGGAGAGGGGAAAGCTTGCTAAAGAGACTGCAGCTGGAAGAAGATTTATGATTTTATAACCGGCTTGGCAGAGGGAGGTGACGGACCGACAGCCTTGAAGTACGGTGAAGGTAAATAAAAGACGTATATACAATGCTGGCTGATTGAATGGACGCTAGAACGATTGCTAACTTTCAGAAAAGAGTTTTTTAAGCTTTGGAAAACTTTTAAGCTTTCAAGCGTGGAAAGACTGCTGGTTGTATAACTGAGTGGCTGAGAGGAGGGGCTAACTTTGCCCGAGGAGAAATGAAACTAAACGTTTCAGCCGTGGCAATTAAAAGAACAATTAAAAGATTATAAGTGATTAAAAGGCTGTTCGGGAGACAGAGAAGCCAGAGGGAGTGACTGAGGGAAAGAGATTTTGATCCCTGGCTTGAAGTGGCTGTGTGCTTATCGGATAGGCTTGAATAGTGGATGATTTATGAGCAAGAAGAAAATAACTTCTTGGAGTCGACCTAAGGGAGATTGTCCGTCCGATAGAAGCTACAGGCTAGTCCGTACTGATAAAATGTCAGATAAGGATTCTGAAAAGACAAAGAAACAATCCCCTAGTCATGCTGGAAATGCCAGTGCTAAGACTGGAATTAAGCCAGGTGCAATTCCTAAAACAACCACAGGGAGGCAAGCTGACCCAACAGATGAGCTGATTCAGACTATCCAAAAGATGCTGGATCTGGCCATTTTAAAGCAAGATGGAAATATCGAGCAGGCGTTATTGAAGCAAGAAGAACGATTGGCTAAAAGGATTACCGATTCGCAACAGCAACTCTTGGCAGGACTTCAAAAGGTGGAGAAAGAAGTTGGAGCTTTGCAGGAAGAAACTGGAGAACTAAAGGTTCTATATAAGAAACAAGAGGAACAGCTAACGCATCAGGATTTACGGCTTATCGCGATGGAAGACAGAGACCGAAGAGCAAATATACGCATAAGATCTTTTGAGGAGCAGCAAGGGGAGACCCTTAATAGTATAAGAGAATTAATCTTGGCATGGGTCAAACAGCTGGTGCCACAGGAAGATTGGAGAATGGAAGATATTGAGCGGGCCCATAGAGTGGGATTTGGAAAGACAAGAGAGTTCCCAAGAGACATTATTGTGAAATTTGCTAATTATTACAAAAAAGAAAAATTAATGCAAGCAGTTAGAAGTCAAGGTCAACCAACGCTTCAAGCAACACCAATTGAGGTCTTCCAGGATTTGTGCCCCCAAACGGTGCAGTGGAGGAAGAGCGTTAGAATCTGCACAGGGGCATTGAAGAAGAAATCGATTTCCTATAATTGGGGATACCCAGTTTTCTTGAGATTTAAGTGGAACGGGAAGCAGCAAAGAATTACATCTTGTGAGCAAGGAATCGAGCTGTTGGAGGAGCTGGGCATAATGGATGCCACATCGGCTGGAGGAGAGAAGCAAGACGAAGGCGCGGCAGGGGGGAGTAATGAATAGTAGATACGGAGGGAGGGTAGACGTTATCCCGGAATGTTGGGCCGAGTTCCCCCCCCCCTAAGAGTTCTAAGAAGATTGGGACTAATGCCCAGGAAGCTGGTGAGGAGGGGGGTGAAAATGGGGGTGAATGTGGGGGGGGAGGGTTAGGGAGGGGGGGAATGTGTTACACAGAGGGAGACCGACTTAAAGATGTGTGTGAAAGTGAGAGATGGAAAATAAACTTAGATTGGCAACATTGAATGTTAAAGGGCTAGGAACAGTAATAAAAAGAAAAAGAATTGAAATGTTATTAAAGAACAAAAAAATAGATGTAATTTTTTTGCAGGAAACTCATCAGGCCAAAGATGGAGTTAATGAGCTTCGAATGAGGGAGGTGGGCGTTTACGAGAAGGCATATGGAACTTCGAAATCGAGAGGGGTGGCAATAATAATTTCAAAAACATGTGGTATAACTATTCAAAGTGTAAAGAAAGATAAAAACGGGAGGTTTCTTATTATGTTCTGCAAGTTGGGAGAAGAGGAATATGTATTGGTGAATGTCTATGCTCCAAATGGGAAACAAATGGATTTTATTGATGAAGTATTTAACGTGTTGGGAGAAGTGGGTAAAAAGCATATTGTGATGGCAGGTGACTTTAATATGGTACTAGATATAGGGAAAGATAGGGATAGCATACTAAAAGATACTAAGAGGGTGGGGAAGACAGAGTTAAGCAAATTAATGGAAGGGAAAGAATTAATGGATGTGTGGAGAGTTTTAAGAGGGGAAGAAAGGAAGTATACCTTCTACTCACAGAGATTCAAGAGCTATTCAAGGATAGATTATATTTTTGTATCAAAAAATATGTTACCCAAAATTATAGATTGTGATATTGGAGTTATCAAGGTTACTGACCACGCGTTAATGATGATGGACATGGAAACCAAAAAAGATTATAGACAAGCGAAGAGATGGAGATTGGATGTAAGGTTGCTGAATAAAAAAGATATAATGGAGAAGATAAAGAAAGAATTGCAGGAAATATGGGAGATTAATGAAAAAGAGAATAACCGGCAGGGCATATTGTGGGATACAATGAAAGCTGTGGTAAGAGGGATTTGTATTAGGGAAAGTTGTACATTAAAAAAACAACAGGAAGCCCAAAATAAAAAGATTGAAGAGGAGGTAAGGAGTTTGGAAGATAAGTTAAAGGAGACAAAAGATAAACGCCTAATTGCCCAAATTCAAGCTAAGAAAAAGGAATTAGAGAAAGAAGAATTAGAACAAGTACAAAATAATAATAATAATAATAATAATAATAATAATAATAACGATTTATTTCTTACCCGCCTCTCCATCTAGATCGAGGCGGGGAACAACAGCATGATAAAATACATAAAAAATTTGTTGTATTTAAAAAGAGATTTTTTTGAATATAGCAATAGGAATTCAAAGATGCTGGCCAGATCCACACAGTTAGAAAAGGCTAAGAATATGATAGGGACAATTAAGGATAAGTCAGGGAATAGTTGTAATTTAATGAAAGATAAATTAAATATATTTAAGGATTTTTATAGTGAATTATATACATCAGGGTCGGGACCGCAAGATAAGGTATTGGAATATGTAGAGAGGAATTGGAAAATAAAATTGCAGAAGCAGGATAGGGAATATATGGAAGGTTTAGTTACTGAAAAAGAGATAGAGGGAGTTATTGATAAACTGAAAGGAGGAAAATCACCAGGGATGGATGGTCTGGGGTCGGAGTATTATAAGCTTTTTAAAGGAATTTTAATACCAAGATTAAAGAAACTATTTAATAATATAATAGAGGGGGGGAAGACTCCGCCATCATGGGATCATTCCCTGATTATATTAATTCCAAAACCAGGTAAGGACTTAACGGATCCCGCATCATACAGACCAATTTCCTTAATAAATCAAGATTCAAAGATATTTACAGCAATATTGGCAAAAAGAATGGCCACATTTATTTGTAAATATATTAAAAAAGATCAGTGTGGATTTATACCGGGTAGGCAAATGTCTAATTTAATGGGAAGAGTACTAAATATAATTAGTATTATAAAAAAAAGGAATTTAAAAGCAGGCTTGCTAGCATTGGATATATTCAAAGCCTTTGATTGTGTGGAATGGCCAGCACTTAAAACAATATTAAAAACATTTGGGTTTGGAGACAAATTTATGGGAGTGATGGATAAGCTGTATAAAAACAATAAAGCGGAAATAATGGTTAATGATGGGTTAACGCAACAGATTACACTAGCCCGAGGAACTAGGCAGGGATGTCCTCTTTCACCGATCTTATTTGCAATAGTAATAGAAATTTTGGCAAATGTAATAAGGGAAGATGAAAGAGTGAAGGGGATAGGGAGAAAAGAGAAGATTAAAATGAATATATTTGCGGACGATACTTTATTGACCGTAGAAGATCCCCTAGGGAGTGCAGAGGTGATTAAGAAACATTTAAGAGAATTTGGAGAAATTACGGGATTAAAAGTAAATTGGGGGAAGTCAGAAATGATGTTATTTAATTATAATAAGGAAGAGTTGGAAGAAGGTAAGGTTAAGTTGGGTCTTAGACTTAAAAATATAGTACGTTACTTAGGGATTAATATTGATAGAGATTTAGAAAGGCTAGAGGAACTTAATTTGGTAGCTTTAAAAAAACAAGTAGGGGAGAAATTAGAAGTATATAAGAAATTAAAACATTCTTGGTTTGGTAGAATAGCAATTATTAAAATGAAGATTTTACCTAAGATTATTTTTTTGTTTAGAATGTTACCAATTAAAATATCAGATGTAGAGTTGAAAAGTTGGCAAAATATAATTAATGCATATTGTAATGGGGATAAGAAAGCTAGGATTAATAAAGGGTTATGGTATAAGGCTCAAAAGAAGGGAGGTTTAGGACTTCCAAATATTAAGTATTATTATATAGCTAATCAGTTAAGATATGTTATAAGTGGTATTCTAGGGGAGGAAGATTTGGAGTGGTTGGAGACGCAAACCAGGGAAATAGATTATAAATTGAAAAATATTTTTTTAAAAAAAATTCAAAAGAAAGAATTAAAGGGACTGGACAACCCTTTGTTGGTAAATATAGCGGAGATCTGGGAGAAATTTAGGGGGAAGTTGATACCAGGAGAATCACCACTTGCCCCAGTTGTAGTAGTGGAGAATTTCCCAAGAGTGTTAAAAGTGGAGATTGAAGCGAGATTGAAAGATAAGGAAATAATTAAGTTAAGGAAGTGGATGGAAAATTTGAAGGATAATGAGCAAATTAAAGAGCTATTGATAGGTCAAAAATCAGCATGGTTTAAATGTATACAATTAGGGAAATGGACTCAGGAATGGAAACTGAAAAATAACAAGTGTAGAAATAATACAAGATTTGAAGATTTAATAGAGTCAAAAGGTAGGAAAGAAGAAAAGAAAATTAAGAAAGGGTTGACTAGTGAGATATATAAAATATTGATAGAGGAGGAGTTTCAAAATTCACTTAAAGCAATAAAAAAGGTTTGGGAAGAGGATGTGAATGGAGAAATTAAGGAATACAACTGGGAGAGGTTGTGGAATGCAAGAATGTTAAAATTGTTATCGATCAGAATTAAGGAGAATTTTTACAAGGTATTGTGGAGATGGTATCTAACACCGGTTAGATTTCACCAGATAGACAAAAAAAATCTAAAAATTGTTGGAGGGGATGCCAGGAGGTTGGAACTTATTACCATATGTGGTGGAGCTGTGAATATGTACAAAAATTTTGGAAAAGGGTATTTGAAGAAATAAGTGAAATAATTGGAAGTAAAGTGGAATTAAACCCGAAGCTTGCTCTACTAGCAATATGGGATAGAGGGGAAGAGGACAAAAATAAGAGAGAATTGATAAACAACCTCCTGACACCTGTTAGACTAATGATTGCAAAAAATTGGAAAGGACAAGGAAGCTATACAATAGAAGAATGGTATAAAGAAATATGGGATATGGCTTTGAATGATATGCTGACTTGTAAAATGAAATTAAAGAGGGGAATGTCCGGTAAAAATGATTTTGGGGAAATATGGAGTCCCCTATTGGAATATGTATTAAGATTGGGGAAGGGACAAACACCTTCAAAAGAGTCGATAAATTTCTGGATAGAATAAAAGATTAAGAGAAGGTCTCATGGTGTGGGGGTGCACGGGGGGGATTGTCGTGGATTATGTATGTATTTTATGTTATTATTATGTTGAAATTAATAAAAATTATTTCGAAAAAAAAAAGGAAATTTCACAATGATGGAGATGTACAATTTCCAGAGCCTCCATTGTGTACCACAATGGAGGCTCCAGAAGAGGCAGATGTTGCAGAGTGCTCGTCAGGCCTCGTGGACACTCAGATCATGGGTCCACGAGCGTGCTGTGGGCACCCAACTGGGGGTGCGGATGCGGTGTGGACTTAGTCGGGTGCCTGCGACACCTCTAGTCCAAATATATGGTGCAGAATCTTTTTCCAGTGGTGTGTGGGGCCAAAACAGCCAAAATGTATCAGCTCATTGCCAGTAACTAAGCCGTAGGAAAGGCATTTCAACCTTTTAGAATAGGGTGGGGGACTGCCGGGAAAAGCAGGGAAAACCCACCAACTGATCAGTGGTTGAGAGAAAGAGGCAGGGGTTGGGAGAAGGGGTGTCACTTTCTGGGGACCCCTGGTGGGCCAATTTGGGATTTCCAGAGGGCCAAATTTGCCCCACCCCTGGCCTGGTGTTCTACACCCATGGATTATATGGACTCATTTTCAGACTATACACCACCAATGCTGTAAGCTTCTTTCAGGAAGCTATTAGGGATGTGCACGCCCGAAAATCTCCAACAATTCGCCACCAAAATCAATCCAGCAGTAAGTAACTATAAGACCCAGGACAGAGCTCCAACAAAATCCACCCTTCTCCCTCAACACCTAACTCCCAACAGAGCTGGAACACCAAGTGTGGGGGGTTTATGCGGGGATATCCTTAGCCCTCCTCCAACATTGTTGCTAGAATCCTTGCTGCACAATTGGTCACTGAATCTGTCAGTCTCAGCAAACACACCCCACCTTCTAGCTCCGTCCATGTGGCCCCAAATGAAAAAGAGCCTTCCGATAATACGATAAAATTCCGATAACTATCAGATTATTTTTATCGTATCCGATAATTATCGTAGGCTGTTGTATCGTATCATTATCATTAATCGGTTGTCCGATAAAGACCATATTGTATAGTTATCGGACATTTTAATGATACGATACACATCCCTAGAAACTATTCTCCATTGATAATCTTCCAGAGGATATCATCATAAATAGATGTTGGGGTTCTTAACGTCAACGTCTTCCACAAACATGTACAACAAGCCATCAGGAATATCAACCCAGTAGTGCTACAGCGCATCTAGCTATCAAACTATGCCACTTCATAATTATCTACAATCACTTCAGTTTGAGAGAATATGTATCTTCATATCACTGTCATTGCCAAGGCCAACGCTTTCTCAGCTCCTGTCCCCAAAAGACTCTCTTTGATGTGAGAATCGTTGATTACAGCTTTATCCTTTGGATCCATGGACAGGAGGCACTTGAGAAATTCCATCAGGAAGTCCACAATTTTCATCTCAACATCAATCTCAACCTAGATTAGTCCATGATGGACTAGGGATGCCAGAGAAATCCACATTGGAATCAAAAGAGTTTGGATTTCTATGAATCTAACCTGTAGATTCCAGGGCACTGGCTTTTTCCAAATCGCACAGACTTATAAACAAGGCCTCTTGTATTTTCCAGAATTTTATGCCAGTTTAGTCATAGAAAAATACATTTAAAAAAAATAACCAGCCAAAAATGTGCATTTCCCCCACAGGCTAAATCAATTCCTCCATAAAGTCCACATTTGAAGGAGGTTTGTGCATTTTTGCAAGTGTGAAATTGGACAAATGCTTACTTGCACAAATTCAGGACATTTGAAAAAAATCCAGTTCTGCCAATGAGCGAACAATGGAATGAAGGGCACCAGACAATCTCCAAACGGGAGACAAGGGGGGGATCTATGCATCCCTATGCTGGACATTGCAACTGCACAAACAGACATATCATTACCACCTTAGATTGGAAACCTACTGACCGCTATACATATGTACAAGCTTCTAATGCCCTTCCCCACAGCCACCAGCTTCTATGTGCTGAAGGTCTGGGGAGTGAGGAGCTAGTTGGTGGATGCTCCCCAGGGCCAACTTGCTCAATGGAAGGCTAAGGTCCACTCCTCAGTATCTGAACACAGTGGAGCAATGGTGTCCCCCTGAGGAGTGAGAGGACAGGGTGTGGGATCCATGGTGGAGGGTCCCATTTGTGAACTGCCCAGAGAACTTTGGCTATGGGGGGTATAGAAATGTCATCAATAAATAAATCTGTGAAGGTCCAGCAACTGCTTCTGACTCTTCCTAGGTAAAGAGTCGCTGAAACTAGAAACCTCAGCTGGACCATGGCAATTGTCTGCATTTGTGGGGAGGATTAACACCACAAGCTCACTCTTGTACTGGGGAAGGGGTGGGGTGGTGCCCCATGGAAAGGATGGCCTTGAACAACACACTCTTTGCAAGCTCTTCTTGTCGTTTGAAGAAAATAGAGTAAAATGATCATGTACGCTACATCGTTATTGAATAGTCCACTGCGATTCGCTCCTGGAGCACAAGAGAAAGTGTGGCTTTGCCGCGAGCAAATTGCTATCTGAAAGAAAGGCAGACACAGATGATGAGGGGCACACGGAGATTCAGAACACAAAATCATGTTCCATTAGCAGAAATCATTTCTACTTTCTTTTCTATAAGAGAAAAATGCTTGATACTGTGCAGAGCTGTAACATGTCTCCTTCCCAGGGTTCGGTTTGATTTACTGATAAAATAACAGTGCAAAGACAAACAAAAAAACCCCTAAAGGCTATTAGATTTTCTCCCAGGACTTGGCTCATTATAACTCAAGCAGAACAGACTCAGACCACAGCATGCTCTCTAAAGATCCAATGTTACTTCCCCTGGAACAGGAAAAGGGACAGCCCGTGCATTTCAGAGAGCATTCGGCAAAACAGCACCCCCACTCTCCATATCACCATGTTCAATATGAAATGGGTGTTGAGTCTATGTGCGTGTCCATGTTTAGTAGCAGATTCTGGCTGCAATTCCATAAAGCAATGAAATGCACAGCCAAAGGTCTCTTGAGAGTTTCTAATGCAATGTGGTGTAGTGGTTAGAGTGCTGGACTGTCTGGGAGTTGGAAGATCCAGGTTCTCTAGTCCCCACTCAGCCATGGAAGCCCACTGGGTGACTTTGGGCCAGTCACGGATTCTCAGCCCAACCTACCTCACAGGATTAAAAAAATGGAGGATAAAATGGAAAGGAGGGACATTATGTACGCTTCCTTGGATTCCTTGGGGAGGGGAAGGGGCAGAAGGTGGGATAGAAATGCAATAAATAATGTAGCTACTTACCCTACTGAAGGTTCAGCCAACCTGAACCAAAGACGTGACTTGTCCATGCATTTATAGATATAAAATGTGATGCCATGATACAGCTGATGGCAACACAATGCTGCATTTGGAAATGTTTCAGCCACTGACTGAATCCTGTAGTTATCAACCCAAACCATTTACTCTGTCCATTAAAACTTCCTTGGAGTACATTGATTGAAAAAATGGAGTTTTAAAAAAAGATTTGGGGCTGGTTCACACACACTAACATGCAGGTGCCCCACATAGGGGAACCTCCCCTCTCAAAGGAGGAGAAGGGTTTGTGTGAATCAGGCCTACATGCAAAGAGAAAAGAATCTAATGTGACTGCAGTTCTTCAGTATGTGGATTATTTTTGAGAATCTCAGAAACTGGCTTACATCAAAGTAACTATTAAAATGATTACTTGAGCAATCGTATGTCTCTGTTCCTGTACCTACAAAGATAAGCAATGTGAATATTGAAAGGAAAAGCTAACTGGGAAAGAGTTCAAATGTACATCTTTTTGCCAAGTCAGCTACAGCTTGGGTTGCCACAGCAAATTCTATTTTTAGATCGGCTTGGCTTCTCGAGCAGCTTATTCAACTTTACTGGCTCTTCTAAATCACCATAATGTCATGTTTGATGCCAAAAACACCACCAACTAAGAGATGCATCTTTTAATAATTTGATGGATTTTGCACAAGCTTTGGCTCTTATATTCACTGTATGTATCAGGAATGTGTTTGTAAATGTAGTTATTTATTGCAATATCCCATCTTTCTGCCTTTAAGAAGTATCCTCTTCTCCAAGGTGGATAAGAATGAACTTTTTAAGAAAATAATAAAACATTAACAGAACAATCCAAAAGTAGCCAGAGAAAGACAACCCAAGACGAAAGAATCACCATAGTAGGTTTGAGGTGTGAGTAATGCCAGGTCAGTTGAGAACCATCACTTCAAGGTGCCTCAAGGGCTTTGAAGTGGCAGTTCCCAAAAGAGCAGCCCATAGTTCCAGTGAACTGAGCAGCATAGAAAGGGGGAAGTTGTCAGAACCTCCTCTTCCACACAATCCTGCTGGGCTCACATCAGCATGGTGAAGGCTGGACGGGTGTGTATGCAGGGAAAATAAGTTCACCTGCTCCAGAGATGGCATACTTTCCTCTCCATTCTAGGAGTGAATCAGGGGAGTGGGAAGGCTTTAGCTCTCTTGAGTACAAAGCCACCCCTTGAATGCCTCCTTTTTGTTGGTACCATGATTGGCGTAGAGGTAAGGGCAGCAGAAGTCCCTCTGCCCACAATAGGAAGGCTTGCAAGGGTGGACTCCTCCTCCACCCAAGGACCTTCATCTCTGTAGGTGGAAAGGGAGATCCACCAAATCCTATGGCCCCCTGGAACCTCTTCCCAGGGACCATCAGATTGTGGCCTAAAACATATTAAGCAATAAATAAATAAATAAAATATTAAATCAAATAATGTGCACAGTGGAAAAAGCATCCCCAGCTGTAACAGAATTCAAAGTCACATTTTCTGCAACTTCCTGAGTAACTCAGCAGTGACGGACATCTAATCTAGGATAACCATAGAAAAGGGAATTTCAGCAGGTGTCATTTGTATGCAGGCACCATCTGGTGAAATTCCCTCTTCATCACAACAGTTAAAGCTGCAGGAGCTCTGCCCTCTTTTGTATCTGGTCACTCTAGTATAGCTCCTGCAGCTTTAACTGTTGTGATGGAGAGGCCACTTCCAGAACTCTTGCTTGAGATCCAGGTAAGGACAGAGGTGATACGGTACCTCTTCTTTCTCTCTTCCCAAACGGAAGGGTTGGCAGACCCTTCAGGCAGCACTTGGAGCTTGGACAGCATTGTCGGGGCTATAGAACATGATGGGAGGCATCTGGGTATTCCAGTCCTTTTCCACCGTACCACCATAGTTAAAACATACTTGATTTGTTAACACTCAAACATGTAACACAGATAATAATTCAGAACCAGAAAACCCCTGCATAGAGAATGTTGAAATAGCAATGATAGGGGATCACACCAAATAAAGGTTCAAGCAAGGGGTTCATTTTTGTTTACTTACAGAGGGTTAAAAATGGCAGTGTGATATGGCTGCAAAAATAAAATAAAATGCTATTTTGGGCTGCATTCATAGAAGTATAGCTTCCAAATCGTGTGAGGTACTGATTCCCCTCTATTCGGCACTAGTTAGGCCTCATGTTGAGTATTGTGGCCATTTCTGGGCACCACACTTCAAGAAGGATGCACACATGCTGGAGGGGGTTCAGAGGAGGGCAATGAGAATGACCAGGGGTCTGGAAACAAACCCCTATGAGAAGAAACTGAAAGAACTGGGCATGTTTAGCCTTGACAAGAGAAGACTGAGGGGAGACATAACAGCACCCTTCAAATACTTGAAGGTTTTCACACAGAGGAGGGCCATGATCTCTTCTCGATCATCCCAGAATGCAGGACACAGAATAATAGGCTCAAGTTACAAGAAGCCAGATTCCGGCTGGACATCAGGAAAAACGTGCTGACTGTTAGAGCAGTACGACAATGGAACCAAGTACCTAGGGAGGTTGTGGGCTCACCCACACTAGGAGGCATTCAAGATGCAGCTGGACAGCCATCTGTCAGGTATGCTTTAAGGTGGATTACTGCATTGAACAGGGAGTTGGACTCAATGGCCTTATAGGCCCCTTCCAACTCTACTATTCTATGATTCTGTGAAATAGTTTTTTTGCTGCAAAACCAAGGATCACTGAGTATGCAGAGGTTATTAAAAGCTCTTGAGGCATCAGAGGCCCTTGGGTGCAAACAGAGTCACAAAAAGGAGGAACTGATGCCTAGCAGCCTGGTGGCAACAGATGTGTTTGCTTTTTAGCTCAAGTTTCTTGCATATAAAAAGACTAGCATGTTCACTATATTCTTGAGTAGTGATGGTTTAATTCTCTTAGAAGCATGGCCTGATTTATTCTGCTGTTTTATACTTCTGACTGGTTATCCACGGGACTATTTGTTTATGATGTAGAGCCTATCTACACTACTGCTTTAAAATGGTTTATAACAGTTTTAAACCGGTTACTGGTTTAAAACTGTTATAAACCGTTTTAAAGCAGTAGTGTAGATAGGCTCAAAAGTTTGCCAAGGCCTCCGCTTTCTGGATTCAGGTAATTTTATTCAGCCACTCCTGCTAACAGAGAATTCAGTATAACTGAAGCTATACTGTAGGAATAACTCCCATATAGAGTTTTCTTACATGGTAAGAATATAGTCTTCTGTATGTACCCCACACCTTTCTGTAACTGAATTACACATACAAGTACTGTCCAAGTTAAAACACATCCAACTAAAATATGTTTCAGCTTATTTTTCAGCAGCAAATGAATAAAACAACATCCAGTTATCATAACAAGACACATCAGCACAGAGGAGCTCTTTGTAAACTGGCATGTAGAGTTTATTATTTCATTTTTTTTAATTTAGTGGTGCAGTTTAATGCTCAATAGTGAGACATAAAAATAATAAAATGACCATGTATTGTGGACGTTGCATTAGTGATCAGGAACAGTAAATCCGTCCGAGGTATCTACTGTTCCTTGTGCTCTAACTGCATATGATTTCATTCTAACATTTTCCTTGAAGTGCTAGAGAGATGCAGGGTCATTTTTTTTTTTATCCCATTGTGCAATCCCATTGCAATTCGAACAGATTAGGCAGGAAAATCAGTGTCAGTGGACTAAAAAATGCCTTCACCATAATCTCCTCATCTTGTATCATTTGGACAGAGTCTGGAACATTTTAAGGGCACTGAAAGTGGGTGGAGAGGAAGTCATATTTTAAGATGCTATTTATATGATGTCTCTGCACCGGGGGATGGGGTGCCTCAAAAGTGTGTGAAAGTTGAGGAAAGTAAAAAGAATGCTATTAAATTCATTCATCTGCAATATTAAAAGAGGGGCAGAGAAAGAGAGATGCATTGTCTGTTTATTCCACACACACAGTTTTCATTGCACATCTTTGTAGAACAAAGCTGCTATTTTAATGACGTGGTAAGAAAAAAGGGAAAGACTTAACACAGGGCATAATTAGTACAATTTAACAGCTTCATAATACAAGCAGAAACTGTTAACTTCAACAAAGAACTACAAGAGCAAATTAGTTCATTAGTCGTGAAATGCTTCCAAGGATTGTGTGTGACTCAGCGTCTCAATCTATTTCAGAAACGTGAGTGTGTGTGGCCACATGCGAGCGGCTAATGTATCCAATCATGAGGAGGCCCTATAAGTGGAAACTTCTTCCCTCATTTTATGACTTCCAAAGAGAACATGTCCTCATCATCCCCTTTGAAGCAGATGTGACCTCTGGATTAGACGATCGTAATGCACTGTAGATGCAGCACTCCATGGCTTGGAAATTTCAATTGATACGGCTTGTGGCTGCTTGCTAAGTATCAGGTGTTTGCTGGAAGAATCCTGCTACACTTGTGTGGAAACAGATACATTAGTTGCCAGGACCAACTTTTAATAAACCTCCTAAGCCCGAAACATTGGGCATCTCAAGTGTTGCCATGTGGATTTCCCCATAGATGAGAAGGCCTTCAGAGAGAGGAGGCTCCAGGGGAAGCCTTCTCGATTGCCAATCTGGAGCTTTGGTGCATCTTCTTATGGCAGTGATGGGCAACCTTTGGCCCTTTAGATGTTATTGGACTACAGTTCCTATCATTTGCCACCATTGGCAATGATGGCTAAGGCTGATCGGAGTTATACTCCAACAACTTCTAGAGGGCCACAAGTTGCCCACTCCTGTTCTATAGGCTGTGCATGGACTGGTTATATATATATATATATATATATAGGTATATGATGGTGATGATGACGATTTGTTTGCTGTACTCTTGGTTCTTACTGCTGTTTGGCTGCTGCTATTTCCTGAACTCCAAAACACAAAACCGCTCTTTGAGCCAAAATAAGGATGGTGCTGGAAAGCAGCCCTTTTCTTTGCAGCCTGCCAGCCTCCAAATTATTATTATTAATGACCCAAAAAAGAAATAAAATAAAAACCAGTAGGGTCGAGCACCCTGGTGGGATCCAAAAGAGGTGTCTGTGAGTACATCGAAGACTCCAGACGTAAGGGAAAATGGCAAAGCGCTCTTACCTTATATTGGCTGTCAGTTAAAAAGGTTTCTATTGCCATTTCCACAGCTGTAATAGGGCCTTGGGAAGCAAACAACAACAACAACAAAAACCCAAACAAATGGGGAAGGGGGAGAGAGACGGAGGCTCTTTCCACACCAGGTGTTTTGCCTGGGATAGCCCCTTGGTGTAGAGGGAGGGAGGGAGGGCGATCCCAGAAGTACCTAATACACACCATCGGAGCACAGGGAGCAGCCGTGGTCCATCCCAGGCAAACTGCCTGGTGGGGAAAGGGCCTGAGTCTTGATCATTTAATTTCAAGGCAACTTGGAATTTTCAATTGACATACTACAATCAAAATGTTGGATGCTTTGATTTATTGCAGTATCTTGCAGAAACTGGGAGCTGAGGTATGTAAAAGAATCAGCTGAGATCCACAAGAATATTAAATACCAGAATCTCCTCAAGCAGTATTGACCGTCAGTTAATCAGTAACCTTTCTTTCCTGGAATAATAGATATCTCCCCAAAGTATTAGATTTAATTTGATCTCGCTGTGCATTATTGTAAAATACTTGAAATAGAACCAAAACAGTTCTGATGAAGTAACTCTCTACACCTCTTGGGGAACTTCCCCCTGAGGTGTATAACGTAGTTAAAAGGAAAGGCAAATGCTAAGGCTTACATAAACACTATTTAAAATCAATAAGGGTCAAGTTTTTGGCCCTTGGCTCCACCCACTGCTGGAATGCCACCCACAAGACTTTCTCACATTGGAATTCAGGCCCCAGGCTGAAAAAGGCCCATTACCTCTGCATGAAGCATTCCGGCAGATGCACGGAGCAAAGACATGTGTCAGCTTCAAGAGCTTAACTGGGAGAGCTATTCTCAGAAGAAGTCTTGAGAGTAAGTTCATTGTCCTGTGGGGGGGATTCCAAGAGCTGGCATTGCCTGAGATTTCCCCGAGACATCTCCAAGTCCTACACCAAGAGTTGGTGAAGGTTTTAGAAGACGTGATGTCCATTTCTTTATCCTATCATTAAATGCCTGGGAATACCAGCCCTGGAAATACATTGTCCTGCTTCCCAATCACAAAAGGAAAGCAGTAGGATAGTAGTATTTAAAGGCAGGGCTATTTAGCCATTTCTCTGTTTCCTAGACAATTTGACTATTTTTATTAGTATTATTATGATAGGTCAGTCCTAAGCATTCACATGCATATATCTGCATGGAACCACACTGTAGCATTCCAAGACATATTTACAAATATCAAAGTTCATAGTGCACTGGCATAGCTGTTGGTCTGTCTTGCCTTAGCCACTTACATCAGGGATACAGAACCAGAGACCCTCCTGCAGCCCAAGTGTGGCCCTCCTGGTGTCCCTAGATGGTTTTCCCCTTCCCCTGGCCCTGCCCCTTTTCCAGCCACCAATCATTTCCCGGCTTTTTGTGCAATTTCCCCCAACATTTTTAAATGTAGAAATGCTTCTCCTAAGGCTTAGTTACTGGCAGTAAGCACTTTGAACTATAATATGCTGGTACTTGGGCCCCACCACCCACCCCTGGAATACCTCCCCTCCCCCTCGAGAGCTTCTCCAAAATGGAATTTGATCCAAGGGCTGAAAGAGGTTCTACACCTTGACTTGCTTGCTGGCCATAGCAGATCATTTTGAATTAAGACACCACCAAATGTATCACAAAATAAAGTTAAGGTCATCCCAAATTACTTCATGAATGCTGGACCCCCAGGGCCAAACTTACAACTAGAAAAAACAAGAATGTTCACCCATATCAACCTGCCTACACTTTAAGATCAGAAAGAGAGATGCCCTTTTCATTTGCCCACCTGTGAGAGCAATAAGGTGGGTGTCCACACGGGAGAGGGCCTTCTTTGGAGTGGCCCCAAACCTCTGGGGAAAAAAACTTCCATCAGAGGCCCCTTATGCATCATCCTTGCAGGCTTTTCTAGAAGGCCTTAAAAACATTTTATTTTACCGTGGCCTTCCCATGATGAATTCTGTTGTTGCTGCTATTGTTGTTCCTTCTGGTTTTATTGCTGGTTTTATTGTTTTAATTGCTATTTATTGTGATCATGTTTTTATTGCTTTTAATATTCTGTGTATTTTATTGTTGTAAGCCACCTTGTGACAGCCTCTGTCCCATGGCCGTGCAGAGGGGGGGCCAGTGGGGCCAGTTGACCCGGGGCCCACGATTTTGAGGGGGCACTCCGATGAGGAGGTCCCCCCAGCTTACGCTACTGCTTCTGTAGCATAAGCAGCCCAACGAGAAGCAAGGAGCCCACCTTGCGGAAACAGCGCAGAAGCCATCCATCGTGAATACCATGGTCAGACTACAAGCTCCAGAGGGCCATGCCACATGCGGGGTGGGGATATATGTGCCTTCAGGTGTTGTAAAACAGGTTTATTATGAAGGTGTTATGTAGAACAGACATGTTGGTGGGCACGCCCCTTTGGGGTGGTCATGTTGTCTTCCTTTTTTGAAATGCGGGGGCACACACATCCCATCTGGCCTGGGCATATTACCAGCTCTGCATGGCCCTGCTCTGTCCTGAAAGGCAGGCAAGAATGTTTTAAATAAAATTAAGTAAATAAATTAATCTGTGGGAATTCTCCAATTTGTGGGCTGGACCTCTGTGGAAATTTTAGCTCTCTGTCTAGAGACTGGCTAACACTATGGAGAGAGGAAGAATGATTTATAAGTTTTAGAGGGGTCTCTCTGTGCCTATGGGCATTTTTCTGCCTGCCCACAGACCTCTGGGGTTAGAACATGCCATCACTCCATATTACTGAGGCTTCATAGAAGTCTAACTTTCAAATCGCTGCCTTTCACGTTTCAACCTCTTTCCATTTATTATTATTTTTACTCTCCTTGCAATGACCTATACTTTGATCTTTCACTAAAATTATACGGCTATGTATTATTATAACCCATGATGGAGCTAAGCACTAGACTGATGAGAAAGATGCTTTCTTGCTGTTCAGGAAAAGAAGTCAAGCTAGAATTGGACAGGCCCACTTGGGACTAAAAAATAATTAAATTGCTAAGTGATGGAACTAGAAGGAATGTTTGCTCGAGCTGCACCCAGATGCTTTTTTGAAATGGTACACAATGCACTGCTAACAATGCCTGAGTTTTCTCTCTCTCCCAAACATCAAAGTATTTTAATTTTTTTTAGAAAAAAGAAAAGAGACATAATGAAATTGAAATGCAGCATATCAAGACATTGCAGACTTGGAGGGGGAGGGTTATTTTGTTGTATTTTAATGACCATATAGCTGTACTTATTGTTTAACTGGGTACACAGATTAATTTATGTCTAATTCAGGTATCAATGGTAGACTGAATGAGGAATGCATTATCTTCTAAAGACATCTGGTCCTGCATTACCTTTCTGATTTAGCAGCAATACCATTGTAACTGTGAAATTATCTTTTGTCTCCGGCATTTTCTACAACAGCAGATGTGGATCTGAGACTGAAGACAGTGATATAACCCGGGCCACCTTGGCAGGCCCATGGCTGAATCAGCATTTGACCGTGATCCCCTGTTCAAATCCAGCACCCTGTTAAGTGAACTAGACATGTATTCCAAGGAAAGGAATTAATCATTGCCTATTTTCAGAGTGTACATGGATATCCCTGTGCCTAAAGCACGGACAGAGCAGAATTACCCATCTTCAAGCAGGGTCTGATTGGAAAGATGGAAGAGGCCACAGCTTGTTTTTAATGTTGTATTTTTTTCTTGTTTTTAATTTTTTTAACTGTTTGTGATTCTTGTGTTTTATATTGTTGTTGTTCCCCTCCTCGATCCGGAGGGAGAGGCGGGTTATAAATAATAATAATAATAATAATAATAATAATTATTATTATTATTATTAGATGAGCACATGCTTTGCCTGCTGAAGGTCCAGTGCTGCTAAAAGCATCAGGTGACAGTTTATGAGATGACTTCTGCCTAGGACTAGCTGCCATCTAGTACAGTAGCCAATATTGGGACAGATGAACCAATAGCCTGATTCAGAAGAAGGTGAATGTTTATATGACGGAAGAATACAGCAGTAATTTATGCACCTGGCAGCCTCATCTGTAGATGGATACTTTGGGAATCGTTGGACCAGAAACCTGGTTAGTATGTAAACGACAACCCACAATATGGGTTGAATATGGGTTGACATTAAATTGTGGGTTGTCATTACATGTGGACACTGCATTATGGTTTAACTATGGGTTGTTAACAACCCCACAACAAACCATGGATTCTCTTCCAGGGTTACATGAGTCAACAACAACCCACAGTTCAATGACAACCAGACTCAACCCATACTCTGGGTTCTCATTGCCTGCGAACTAGGCTAGCATGTAATGCTAACCCATGATTCATGTTAATTTTGGTTGTTCAATCAAGGGTTGTCCTTATGTGCAAACCCAGAACTATGGGCTAACTATGGATTGTTAAGCACAAACAACTCATGAAGAGAACCCATGGTTTGTTGTTAGGTTTTTAACTTTGGGGGTTTAAATCCTGGGTTGTCATGTGTGAACCCTGAACTGTGGCTTGTTAATGGGTTGTTTCACCAGCACACAGAAACAGTGGACAAGACTTGTCAAAGTAACCAGTCTACATGCCAGTACTGCAGAGCCACAAAGGCATGTGGAAGACAGGGAAGGAGTGAGTAAAGGAGGTGGATGTTTTTAGGATGTTTTATTACTATTTTAATAATGTGTACCATGTTTTTAAAGTTTTATGTATTTTATAATATTTTATATTTACTGCTGTTCCCCGCCTTGATCCAAATGGAGAGGCGGGTAAGAAATAAATTTATTATTATTATTATTATTATTATTATTATTATTATTAACCCTAGAATTGGAAAAACAACAACCTGTGGCTTGCTTGATCACTAGTAGCCAAATCTTGGGTTAACTTTGGGTAAGGCAACAACCCAGAGTACATATGTACATATGAACTAACTCAAGGTAAGGAAGCTGCCTTAGGCAGAAAATGCTGAGGGGTAGTTAGTGGACATGGCCTGGTGTTCACCTCCTAATCCAGCCTGCTGCGCTCAGGTACAGTGGAGAATGCTGTCCCATTACCAGCATTGAAGTAAGATTCAACTGCCAATCTGGCCAGCTTTTGTATATGGAATGGGGAAAGGGCCATCTTATCGTTTGCCTAAATCTACAAAATATCTTGGACCTGGGGAACCCTCACTTATTTCTCACAGCACATATTTTTGGGAATTACTGATATAAAGAACATCCAATAAACAGATCACAACCTACTTTATGATGGGTGTAGCTCTGCAAAAAGAAAAGGGGAACATGCCATTTCACAGAGATCTTTTTCAAGTTTTCATGACAAGCCTAGCCCAACAGACAAGCCAGTTTTATCTTTTATCTTTTATTACTCACTGCTTTGGATCTGTTTCGATGTAGGCAGTATATAAATGCTGTAAATAAATAAATATATACATCTTGTGAGACGGAGCCAAGGGTCTTGCCTGGGGTGTGTCTAGGTGAAATCCTGCTTCAGACATCAGGTTTCCAGTTGAGGGTATTGGAGGAAACATTTGCCACTTAGAATGTGAGAGATAGCATGAAGATGCAATAATGTGCATACAATGAAGCTTTTAAAAAATGGATTGCCCTTTCCTAGAGAGGCTCTACAGCTGATGGGCTAGTGACCAATGAGGGCTGCAACATCAACCTCATCTGAAAGAACTATCCAGTCTTTGGAGAATGCCACAATGCCTTACAAGTGACCAAAATTCACTAAGTCATTGCAGTGCGGCCTCACACAGCTACAGCAAGCAGATACATATTTTGTGAAATGAAATAGATAGAGAATTCGCTAAATGGATGGATGGATGGATAGATGATAGATAGATGATAGATAGATAGATAGATAGATAGATAGAACTGGCAAGCATTTCCCTTTAATTAAATCATTATTTCCCATCAATTATGCTAACTGTTCAAACAAAAAGATAATAAAGAAAGCAGTTAAAGAGAAGTTTTTATCATTCTCTCATAATACCTGAACCCAGAGTCATCCCAGGAAGCTCAGAGATAAAAGGAGAGATAAAAGTACTTCTTCACACAGCACTCAGTTAAACTATGGGATTCACTACTACAAGATGTAGTGATGGCCACCAACATGAATGGCTTTAAAAGGGGATGTGCCAAGTTCCAGGAGGATAAGGCTTTGGATGGCAACTAGTCATCATGATGGTTATATATTACTTCCAGTATCAGAGGCAGTATTCCACTCGATACCAATTCCCGGGGGACACAAGCAAGAGGATGCTCTTGCATTCATGTCCTGCTTGGGGATTTCCTATTGGCATCTAGTTGGCAACAGAATGCTGGACTAATAGGTCTTTGGTCTGACCCAGCAGGCACTTCGTATTTAATGTAAATGCTCACACCAGTCCACAAAGCATTTCTGTCTGACAGCTGTCCCCAGTTCTGAAGTCTCCATTTAGTGTCTAAACAGCAGGTGGAATTTCATCTAGACACCCGAGCCACAGTCCAGAACAAGTGAATGTAAGGGCCATTCATTTCAATAGGAGTTTATGTCCTTCACTGTATACTGAGGCGGCCCAGACTGGCAACTGGTGCTGGGTGAGCTTTCCAGATATCTTAAATCTGCCATTCAAATTTTGCAGGGCACTGCTGGGTGACTTACTGTTCCACTGTTTTCTTTTATACCTTCTTCTTGCTGTATCGTCACATCCCACCACCTTTCTTCTTTCAGTCTGTTTTGAAGTTGGCTTTTTGCCTTCAGTTTTCCTCAGTGCTCACTCAACAACACTTCATAAAGTACATTTACAAAGTGACAGAGACACCCTCTGGTAAGCTGCCAATTTAGCACAAATGAAAAACAAAATGGATAAAGTGCTCAGGGCAGTTTCCCCATATGACTATTTAAAGCAATGCTAAGAAGTTTCCCACCTGTCTCTTAAAATATGCCAGAAGGTTTTGTGGCTGCTGATTTCTGCCCCTGCTTGTGTTTGCAACTCAGCCCAACTCTACCTACTATATTTTTGAGGTGCTTAAGGAAAGGCAGGCCTGGCGCCTGTAGCCAGCATTCTAGGGTAGTTGCTGGGGCTTCACTGCCCAAGCAGGACCCAACAGAACTTGCATCTACTAGCGATGTGCATGGATCCGGATCAGATCCCGAATCTGCAGCGGATTGGGCTGATCCAGGCCTTCAGGATCCGAACCGGATCAGATTGGGGCTGGATTGGGCCAGACTGGATCCGCAATCCAGATCTGACCTGGATCCATGCAGAGCCCTCCCTCCTGCTCTCCCGCTCCCTCCCTCCCTCCCTCCCCCAATCTCCCTGCTTACCTGCAGCATCCTCTGCGTCGTCCTCCATGCTATCCTGCCTCCTCGCTGTGGGTCTGCTGCTTTCCCGCTCATGTCGGGTGATGACGTCACCCGCCATGACCGGCAAATTAAATTTTACTTCATTACAGTGGATGAAACAATGTCCTCCACTACACCTGAAGGCAGCAGGCTAGCTTTGGAGGTGCAGGGCAGGCTGCACAGCCCACAGGTCTCTTCTCCAAGACCTTTCTGCCTCCCAGCAACTGCCGCCTGAAGTGACTGCCTCACTCTGCCTAATAATAGAGCCAGCCCTTATACCCCAAAACAGGAGGAATATCATTAGCTGCTGTAAATCTCTACCTGTGCAGCATTCTTTCAATTCTTGAACCATCATTGCCCTTCTTCCTTGTTAAGTAACAGTGGCAACCACTGATTACAGCATATACAGTCATGTGGACCACCCTTGGATCAAGCAAAAGTGGAGATGAGAATTATGCCTAAGTTCCTACGATGAATAATATTGGGTTGAGTCCAGGGCTAGTGGAAGTGGAATTTCCCACCCTCTCTTCACCACAGCAGTCCTTCCAGCTCCTCTACATGTTATACAGAAGAGGCAGGAGACCTATAAGCTGTGGTGTGAGGGGAAATGGCGTATCCTTCCAAATTGGGCTAAGGTGCCTTTTGTGAATAGAGTCTTTCTTACCAGTGCATGCTTACAGAAGGTGCATACACCCAATGTTCAGGGATACCCTTCCCCTTCAGTCCCACACATCACACCCTTTCCCATTCAGCAGGGCCTCCCGACCCTCTGTGTAGCATTTGTAGGAGAATGGAGGGGTTGCCATGAGGAGGAGGGAGTGGGGAAGTCCACTTCCACCAGTGCCTAAATCTGGATTCAGCTGAGAACCCTTCCCAATTAATATGGAAATGTGTCTTGGAGGGAAAGAACTGGGCTTCCTAAAGCACGTTTATTTTCTCTTTAAGTACTGAAAACGTAAAGGCAACTGGCCATCCTTCTTTTGCATCTTACATTATTTTTAACAGTCCCATAGATCTGGAGATGGAAATATGCTAGGCTTGGGTGGGTGGGTGTGTAATGTGGTTATCAGACCCCCTCCTAAGTAATAGGCCAGAGTGGATGAATAAATTAACCTTATTCTAGGGTGACCATATTTTGGAAACCAAAAAGGAGGACAACATGGTCGGCCCCCAAGGGAGCATTCCCACCAACATGTCCACCCCCTGGGGGCATATCCAGCATCAAAGGAGTGTGTCCACCTGAATATAGCCTTGGTCACATATCTGATTTTACAGCACACAATTAAGACAAATCTGTTCTACATAAAATCTTAACATTCAAATCTCTGAAATAACAAGTGAGACATCCAATGTATCTGAAATTAACTTTACTCACTCCTACTTTTGTAGCTTTTGCTGTTCTTTGTTGCTATACCCTGTGTGATACATTCTCCCCTTCCCTCAAATATCTTTTCTGATTGTAACCTCACTCCACTGCAAGCTGCTGCTTAACAGGGCTTGCTGCTGGATGGCTGGCTTTTTTTTTTTTTAGTTTTAAAGTTCAATTTTGTTTTGAAACCTGCTAAAAATCAACAGATGAAAGATCTGCTTGAAACTTGGCATGGCTAAAGCTCTACATAAGATCTATCATGATGCCAAGTTTCATCTCCTTATCTTTAAAAATTATGGTTTTTTTAAAAAAAAATTAAACCACATTTTTTTAAAAAAAACCCTAAAATCAATAGATTAACAGATCTGCTTCAAATTTGGCATGGCTAAAGCCCTACATAGGATGTATCAAAGTGCCAAGTTTCATCTCTTTATCTTTAAAAATGACATTTTAAAAAAAAAAATTAAACCTCAAACTTTATAAAATTCCTAAAAATCAACAGATGAATGGATCTGCTTCATATTTGGCATGGCTAAAACCCTACCTAAGGGCTATCATGTTCCTAAGTTTCATCTCTTTATCTTTAGAAATGACAGAGCTGTAAGCATTTTTGTTAATTCCCATTTATTATTAAGTAGAGCTGCCCTGGGGGGGGGATAGGAAAAATCCATTTTTTTCTTCAAATTTCATAATTTCCCCCCTTCACAGATTTGATACCAAAAATCCTGACATGTCCTAGTTTTTCCTGACATATGGTCACTCTACAATGTTAGGTCACATTAGGAACATAACCGTGTTTTTGTGTAGGTTTATTTATGTCTGATTTGCATGCATGATTATGTTAGACAGCAAGACACTGATAAAAATATTGGGACATCATCTGTAGTGAGGTGGTGACAGACTATATAGAGTGTATTTTTAATCGCATTTCATTTTTTGGTAGGAATTATCCATCCAAGTTAACAACAGTGAAGCCTACTTAAAGGTAATTAGCACTAAGTTCAAGAGGGCTTCCTCCCAGGTAAGTGAATAGAGGATTGTGGCCTAAAATGCAGAAATTGGCCACCAAATAGGAAAAAACAGGAACAGCTGAAGAAATGGCCTAAGGCAAAACTCAAATATGCCTGTGGAGCTGTTTTCAGAATCCATTAAGAGACACTTCCATGCCAGAGATCATTATGATGTGTTTGGCACCTTAAATCCTATTGCTGCACCGGGGGGGGGGGGGGGGAATAAAAATGAGCTTCTGTGTAAGAATGGGTCTCTAGCACCTCAGCATAGCTTGAATAGCTTCAGAAAGAAATCTCTTCCTTTCTTTAGTGACCTTTTAGGAATCAATTCTATTTATGTATAACAGTTCCTAATAGCTGTGAAATTTGTTTTTGTTTTTAAACAAATGTTTAAGTTATAAATAGTTCTACAAATGGCTTATATAAAGTGGAAAGCAATTGTAGGCAATCCAATCTAAATTCTGACCCATTTAACAAGCATTGATTTTTTGATTTTTGATTTCCTTTTAAGGCAATTAACAGGCTTTGAGCAGAATCTAGCAGGTTTTTACACCTCTGTCAATTCTTTTCCACCCTGCCAATTCCTTCCTACAAGTGGTGGGATCTGCCAATTCCATTGTGCAAGTGGAACCCACCACTTATGCAAGGGAGATTTAGCGCTTCCTAGAGGAAGCCCTGAAATGCACAGAAACACTTGTTTCTGGAAGGAGACAGGTTTGCAGAGCTCCCTTATGTGAAGTCCACTGACTTGCCTCCATCCAGAAATGCAAGAAGAGCAAAAAAGGGGAGGAGCCCTCACAAAAGTCAAGCAAACAAGATAAAGGGCCTAGGTTGCCCCGGAAGTGCTAAATCCAGTTGCGCAAGCAGTGGACACCATTTGCACAATTGATGGGGTATAAAAGAATAGGTTGGGCTGTAAGTTCCATGTTGGATTCTGCCTAAAGTGGCATTAGTTCTGTAAATTAATATTATGTCAGACAAATAGCTTAAGGAACTATGAGTCTGTTACTCTGAATGTTTTTCACCTCTTAAAAAAGAAAACAAAACCCAAAAAATTTAGGACCATATGGAATTGCTTAACACTGAGTCAGATGCTTGGTGTATCTAACTTAATACTAGAGATGGAGGGCTGATCTACATACGAGTTTTTTGACGTTTTATAAGGGTTATGAAAACTCTTTGGGACACATGACGCACTCCCTATAACGTTGTATATCTGAGGTTTTTTAAAACTCCCTTCAGTTATATACAACGGTTTCACTTTTAATAAATCGTTTTAAGTAAAATAATGTGTCCTTCCTTACTGTTTGTGATTCCTGGGGGCAGTGCTTCGTTGACCGGCGCCCAAATGCTTAGCAGTTGATTGGTGGGGAAGAAAGAGGAAGTGGGTGAGTAAACTACAACACCCACAATGCCTAGCCCTATACTTGCTAGGGTATGACAGAGGAACAAAGGAGGAAGTGGTGACTGAACTACAACCCCCACAATGCCTTGCCCTAAACTCATTGAAAAAACAAAAGAGAAAGAGACAGGGCAGAACAGTGTGTGACCGCACACACCGCTTTAAAGACTGAAGACTGTTCTCCTGTAACATGAGTACTCAGTAATGTGGCCTAAGATGTTTTAGAACGCACCTATTTGGAACGTTTTAAAATACTTTTTAAAACGTTCCAAAGGACTGTGTAGATCGGCCCGGAGGAGAAATCTGCCATGGACCTGAATGAGATTGAATTCTTGAGAATCATAGAATCATAGAATAGTAGAGTTGGAAGGCCCCTATAAGTATATCGAATCCAACCCCCTGCTCAATGCAGGAATCCACCTTAAAGCATACCAGATGGCTGTCTAGCGACCTCTTGAATGTCTCTAGTGTGTGGGAGAGCCTACAACCTCTGTAGGTAATTGGTTCCATTGTTGTACTGCTCTAACAGTCAGCAAGTTTTTCTTGATGTCCAGCCGGAATTTGTCTTCCTGTAACTTGAGCCCATTATTCTGCATTCTGGGATGATCAAGAAGAGTTCCTGGCCCCCCTCTGTGTGACAAACTGCGGAGTCAGAAGTGGATTCGCTCTCCCTTTTTTTCTCTTTAAGCAGGGCAAGATACACCAATTGTGGCTGCAATTAGTGCATCTTCAGCAAAATGTGGCTGTAATTACTGGATTTCATGCCATTTGCAGCTGTAAAGTGATTTGGTGTAAACTGTGGCCACCTCCTAGAATGGGATGCCTTTTAAACTTTGGGTCAACTTTTAAATAAACATCTTTGCAAGGTTTTATTGCAAAATATATATAAAATAAGAGAGAGAGAGAGATGAAATCCATATAGTAGAGTTGCATGGAAAATAGAGCAGCACAGAATGGCACATTGTGACTTTACACTTTTAACAAGCTTCATTCAGTCACTGTCCTTTCTTTAGAGGTCTATTTAACACTGGATCTCATCAATCAAATGATCTGCTGGAAGAATGGCCCATCCATTCTGTAAAATTGTATATTCTTCTGTAGATATTCAAGTACAGATATTCTGTAGATATTTGACTTCTGGGTATATTCAACTGTAGATATTCCACAGTATGATGGCTAGGGTTACCAGGTAAAATCCAGGTCAGGGCTCATGTAACTTTAACAGTTGTAGGCTGCCTCTACAAGAGGCATTTAAAGCTCTTTTAAGGCGCAATAAAAATTTTACCTCTATAAGAATGGAGCACAAATCGGGCGTAGAGGTGTGTTTTCTCTCCGATTATGCGCATTATCAAATGCGCGTTAAATAGCAAGTTTTATTTTGCTCCGGCCGTTAAAGTGCATTTTGACTATGTGAACAAGCGATTCTCCGCTTGTCAACAGTTTAAATCGCGTTTTGGTCATCCAGTAATGCGCTTCGCCGCCTCTCGTACAGAGGTATTAGGCGTAAATGCGCTTCTGCGGATATGCGCATAATCACCTAACCAGGTGTAAAGGCGAATTCTTGTAGATGAGGCCATAGAGAAAAGGGAATTTCAGCCAGTGTCATTTGTATGCAATTAGTCCCTGGTGAAATTCCCTCTTCATCACAACAGTTAAAGGTGCAGGCACTATACTAGAGTGACTATATACAAAAGAAGGCAGGGCCCCTGCAACTTTAACTGTTGTGATGAAGAGGGAATTTCACCAGGAACTAATTGCATACAAATGACACTGGCTGAAATTCCTTTTGCTCTACAACTGTTAAAGTTACATGAGTCCTGACCTGGATTTTATCTGGTCAGCCTAATGATGGCAGCCCCTAGAGAGTGACAAAAGAAGCAGTCATTTTTCATGGCAGTGGCCATTTTGAATTTCCAATAATTTAAAAAGCACCTCAGACCAGGTCTTTCTGGGGGAAACAAAATAGTTGGCACTGCAGTTCTTTTCCCTCCAAAATGTGAATTGACCAGTTTGGACCCCGATTCAGGAAATATAGCTGAAGCAAAACAGCTGGCTTTGAATTGGCTGAAACAGGAGAGAAATGGTCATTGCCAATTTGATACCACCTTATGATATGGTGCTTCCAGATCAGGCTTTTATTGCACCATCACTGTGCTTCATTGATATAATTTTACAGGAGGAGCCAGACAGCATCATCTTCAACTCATAACCCTCTTATGTTTTCCCACCACATGTTCCATCTTTTTTCTTACCATGGATAATTGTTAAGAAAGAAAAGACTGAATAGCTGCACAGTGCTTTCTCAGCATTAGTGCTAAGATTCCTCCATTTAGAAGCAACTCAAGTTCAGACAGTAGTCAAGCTAGCAGTCCCAACACTGAAATCCTGCAAATTTGTCTATGAATCAGATGACAAAGATGTCAGTATTGACAACATTTAGCTTAACGGAAACAGTCTGGATTTACTAAGCCATTCAGAACCTGGAGCTAATTCTGGTGAACATCACTCTACGCTTTTCACAGCATTCAGAATTCTTTCAAGCTCTATGCAGTTCAATATATTACGAAGTTGATATGTTTCAGAGTAACTGCACATCCACTCCAACGGGTATCAATCCAGCTACTGCACTGTATGCCAAATTTGTTTCCATTGTGATGTGGAATTGTATGAAAGGTCACCCTTTCCATTTTTCAACTTCAGCGTACACCGAAAGAGGTGGGAAGGGCCTACACTGCCTTTTGAGAAGTCAATCTAAGGAAATGGTACATATGAGTCCTACAACCCTGACAAAACAGCAAGAGGTGATATATGCGATCTCTGCTGTGTCTGATGTCCCTGTTTCACAGTCAATAATCAGCATCAGCTAAGTCAGTTCAGTAATTTCCACCACATGCCATTAATGAGTCAGTAATAATTAAGATGACAAATCAGGGAACAGGACAGTTCATGGAACAGAAATTATACGCCAACATGATTTAATAATGTTCCCTGCTTCACCAAGCAACATAATAAAAATAAAGGGAAAGCTCAAGTATATCACCACCAAAATGAGAGGACTGTAGTTTCAAGGTTGTTATTGTATCATACAAAGAAGAGCAATGAGCGAAATTATCTTCCCTAATTGTTGATAGGGAATATTCAGTTACAAATAACACCTGCTGAAATTCCTGTTTCTGTACAACTGTTAAAGATACAGGAGCCCTATCCTCCTTTTCATATGGTTACCCTAAGTGTAATCAACATGGCGGGGGAATGCTAGGAGTTGTAGGACCTTTGTCTCCCTGTCTAAATATGCATATGATTGCACCCTAAATGTGTGTAGTATTGCAATCTAAGAAATGCTTTTGTTATCAAAACAACTGAAGATTTACCTCCTGTAGCAACTTTGCTTGGTAGGGCTTCTCTTGAGAGAAAGCATAATTTCAGATGCTCTTTGAATGTTTGTTCAAGGCTTTTTATCTTAAAACACCTAAAAATAGTCACAGAATGAACTTTTCACTTGAAAAGGAGTGATTGTTAAATGACTTCTTGTGATTCTTTGCTAGAAGAGGCTGCTGGTCTGAAATGATAAATCATTAAATAACCCTACGAAGTCCCTTGGGGGTTAATCAACTCCATTTCAAACAGTTTAACCAGAAATGTCACTCAACAGCCTGCATTAATGTTAACACGCAGCTAAAGGATGTTGCCTAGAGTAATGGTAAGTTAACTCTGAAATCAGACTTCTTAATACTAATGCAGTCTGTGCTCACATCTGTTGTGCAAATTTAAGACCCACAAGCATTGTTGGATTCTTTAGGAAGCATATTTGTGAGCTAATTTCTCATTAGGCAGAGACAGCTCAGAAAACATCGAGTAAGAGTTCTAGTGTCATTTCTAAAAATTGTAAAGCTGGTGTAGTGTAAAGACTAGGAATGTGAGATGTGAAACACAAAATTCCCAGTTCTTCTGAGGTGCACCAGGTGCTCTCTTGCTGCATGCTGTGCCACAGCAAGTTAGCAGCTGGTGTGGCTCTGCAGAGTGACCATCCTCTTATGCCTTGCTCAGATTGAGGCATAGGATGGGCAATGGTGCAGCATAAGAGTAGCCAACAATGTTGTCTGGAGCAGCTGCCTGCTCTATGCCCCACGTTGAGAGACGTAGGGCAGCTGCTGCATCCCACATCCCAGTGGCGCGGAATCTGGGATCTGCCACCATTCCAGATCTGCTGCCTGAGGATGGGGATTCTACCCCCCTCATGGGAGGGATGGCCCTGATTTCCGCATTCTTGCTATCTCCCTACGATGTGGGAGCAGTGGATTTTGGTTGCTTGTCAGCTGCATGCCTCCACCTATGCTCAACCAGTATATTGTAAATAAATGTAAATATTGCAAAATGCCATAAGCCTCGAGTGACCTCATTCTAACGAGAACCAAAACTGGATGAGTGCTGCACCTTTAGAACCTCTTGTCATCTCTTGGAGAAATTGAGTGAATGTAACAATATGCCTTCAGACCATGCCCTAGGACAGATTGTTGCTCTTTTGTGAGTGGGAATCATATATTATGGTGACAACTTAAAACATCTTGTACAGCTATGCTGACCACAGTTATCTGCTGACTGCAACCAAGCAGTCATAATGACCTGGAATTTCTGAGCAGTTGCAACAGAATGGTAATTCACAGATCACCATGTCATTGCTGACCACCACTTAGTTCCACACAATTAGAGCCCCCAATACAGCAAGGGGCCTGTTTCCTATTAGAAGTGGTTCCTCCATAACTCTGCTTTAACCATAGGTAGAGAAATCCACTTTCTGATTTTTAGTTGATGTCTGAAGGTTCATTCAGCTGTATGGTATTTGGAAGATTATATATGTATAATAATACATATATAATCTAAACCTGTAGGGTGACCATATGAAAAGAAGGGCAGGGCAGCATGACTAGATATAAAAGAGGCCAGGGCTCCTGCAGCTTTAACTGTTGTGATGAAGAGGGAATTTCACCAAGTGCTGCCGCATACCAATGACACTTGATGAAATTCCCTTTTCAATACAACTGTTGAAGTTACAGAAGCCCTGTCCTCTTTTTCATATGGCCACTCTATACACCTGCATCCCTACCAGCAACATAATGTTCAAAGTGCTAACATATGGATCTTGTCTGGGATGCTGTTCATTTTCGGACTCGGATGTCATCGTAAGTGAAATTCTCATATCAGTGCTTTGTATGTTACATTACCAGTGGGGATTTAGAAGCATAAATAATTATTGCAAACAGTGTTATATCTCAGTGGGATATCATCATCATTACCAACAACAACAAATAATACAACAAAGTTTTCTCTGACCATTCAAATGTGCAATAGGAAACTCTAAGTCTCCACAACTGACATGTTTGTGATAGCTTAGAGTAACGGGGTGGGGGTGGGGGTTAAAGTCCTCCTTTTTATTGTGCATTAATGCTCAGAGAAAACTCATTTTGTTGGATAAATTATCTAAAAAGTTTTGTAGGAGAATACATATATCTTTGCTGAGTTATCAGTTTATCAATACTATTGCTAATAATACAAATACAAATAAATAGTGCCATGAGAGGCAATTATATTTATTCCATCTACCCTGTCATTGTTAAGGATTACAAAAAAAATGTAGAATTATGACCCTTTTCATTCCAGCAACTCCAATTCATGGTATGAACATAAATCAACTAAATTTAAGTGTAATTAAATTTAAGTGTAATTAAATAATTGCCTCAAATTCTGCCTTTAAAAGGCCATGGCTGACTATGTTATCAATTTTAAAAAAGAAAAGAAACACTTTTAGTACTATTAATTAAAGGAGAGTTACGTTAAACTTCTGTTTTCAAGTTTTGATATGCTACTTAAAATGATGTGCCACTTGGATTTTAAACAGTTTATCACGAGTCATGGTCATGAATTTGTCATAAATATATATTTAAAAATGTGAAAAATAGTTTCACCTGATGATACTATTACTCTTACCTGAACTGTAAATGTTGAAACCACCAAATTCTGCTTAAATCAAGCCAAGGTACACCTATCTCAAAGGGTGTATCCCTTTCTATACCACAGTGTGCCACATCCCATCCCCTCTGGATTGTACCTTAAAAGAGCACTTAAAGCATTTTTGTGGTGCTAGGACTGCAATTTTCAAGCCAGTTTCCCTTGAGCAGCCCCATACATTTTAATTGTCTTACTTTGATATACCTGGCTGGTAAATTATAACCTGTGTACACAGACCACCGGGAACAACTTCCTTGCATGGTTTGATGTAATTCATGGAAGTTCGTAAGACCAAGGAGCTATGGCTCAGTGGCCCAATAAGAACATGGCACATAGAGGTCCCATGTTCAACCCCAGCTGTTCTCAGATATAATGGCTTGGAAAGACCTCTGCACGACATCTTAGAGAACCTCTGCCAAAGAGTACACTGCACTAGGACAGATGGAACTTGGGTCTGGCTCAACATAAAGCGGTTCCTTATAACTTTAATTCATTAGTGGGAATGCTCAGGAGAATTTCCCAGTAAGTATGATGTGATAGTATATTTATATCAAGCTTCCCTTTAGGACTGTGTACAGCCCCTTAGAGGCCATTTCAGAGCCTCTGAAACAGCCCCGAATTGACTCGGGGTGCTTCAGGGCTTGGTTGCCTCACTTCAGAACCTGAAGTGAGGTTTACACCACCATCCCCTGAAGCCTTGGCAGGTTTCTGAATGCCCACTGTGCTGCTGTGCAGCAGGCACCCAGAAAAGCTAGACACAAGGCTAACCAGGAGTCCATTGGACTCCCCACTTACCCCCTCCCTCCCCACCCCCGGAGCTGCTGCCAGACTCATGGTTAGCCTTGTGCCGACTTTCCTGTGCGGGGGGGGGGGGGGGGGGAGTGGCCCAGCACCAATCTGCCTGAGGCCTTCAGAAATGATCCACTTCACCTTGGGGTGTCTTAGGCTGATCTGGTACTACCTCGTATTGAGGCCAAGGCAGGACAAATTGGCCCACTTCAACTCGGATTCGGGGCTTCGGCAAAAGGCAGTGCACAGCCCTCATTTTCTCCCATGGAAGTCAGGGCAGGGAACACGTGGTTCCATATGGTCTCCCATCCAGACACTGACCAGACCAAGTCCATCTTAGCTTCAATAAGGCTGCATCATGTACCATCAGACTACGTCCTGGGCACAAGGCAGTGACTCTCATTACATAAGAAGCCAGGTGAACAATTAAGTTTGAACTTTTGATTCATTTCACTAACTCAAAATTCAAACAAAAACAATTTTATACCCTTTTTTGTCCAGATAACTTTATTGGGTTTTATGGAAGATTGTTTTGGAAATACTCTTCAGAGGCCCTTTATCCTGTCTGTCTGGTACTGCAAAGCACAACCTATTCTCAGTTTTACGAAGTTCAGCTAATTATGGCAAGCCTGCTAGGAAGCTTCTGGCATTTTGTGGGAAATGTCAGCAATCATTCTGAAAAGCTGAAATGTGCAGTAAACCTGCCAGTATATTCTTTATATTATGCTTCACTTTCATCAATATTAAATCAACTCAGCAAGATATGCGAAACCAATGGCTATTTTAAAGAGACTTGGAAGCTGAGAAACAATTCTCCAACATATTGGTAATCTTGCTTTCTTTTTTATGTGTGCAGACTTTAAACAATTAATTAATTAGATGTCTACTGCCCAATAGCCAAAAATGCAGGTTGCTTACCTGTAACTGTAGTTCTTCGAGTGGTCATCTGTGCATTCACACATATGGGCTCTGCGCCGGCGCCGAGCCCCAATCGGGAAACTTCACTAGCTAGCTTAGTGCTTTTTTTGGCGGGAACCCCTCCCCCACCATCCATCGCGCATGCTCCGGGTCCCGCCTCACCTCAGTTCCCTGAGACCGCGTTACGGCCTCGCACTAGGTAAACAATAGGAAGCATATGCGCTCTAATCCTCCTGCATACACCATAGCGTTGCAACGAGGGGATGGTGGGCGGGTTGTGTGAATGCACAGATGACCACTCGAAGAACTACAGTTACAGGTAAGCAACCTGCATTTCTTCTTCGTGGTCTCTGTGCATCACACATATGGGCGATTAATCAGCCAAACTTACCGGAGGAGGGGATGCACGCTGGTGGGTCACTGACAGATAGAAGACAGGACCGCTCGGCCGAACGAAGCGTCCCTTGCCGCTCTAACGTCCAGCCTGTAGTGCTTCACAAAGGTCGATGCACTCGACCATGTCGCTGCCCTGCAAATGTCTGGAACTGATGATCCATGGATCAGGGCCGACGATGTCGCTTGTCCCCTTGTCGAGTGTGCTGAAAACGAGGTTGGGGGCTGTTTTCCAAGAACTTGATAGGCCAGGACAATAGTGTCCACAATCCAATGGGCCAGACGCTGGGAAGAAACCGCCAGTCCCTTAGTCTTCCCACCGTAACAAATAAACAGCTTATCCGATTTACGGATAGGTTCTGTTCTCTTTATATAGAAAGCTAACGTACGCCGAACATCCAGCGCGTGCAAAGCCGTCGAAAGGGGATCTGTAGACGCCTTAAAAAAAGTTGGAAGAACTATATCTTGGTTAATGTGGAACATGGAAGAAACCTTAGGGACAAACGAGGGACCAGGACGTAACACAACTTTGTCCCGAAAAAACTGAGTATAAGGAGGCCCCACCATCAGCGCCGCTAGTTCTGAGGCGCGTCTAGCGGATGTTATAGCTACCAGGAATATGGCCTTAAATGTTAGCAAGCGGAGATCTATTGTAGCTAACGGTTCAAATGGCTTTGTCGTCAACGCCGTTAAGACTACAGATAAGCTCCATTGAGGAACAATCTGTCGAACTGGCGGGAACATGTGGCGTAATCCTTTCATAAAAGTTTTAGCCACCGGGTGTGTAAAAACCGTATAGCCATCTATCTTAGCGTGTTGTCCTGAAATGGCCGCTAAGTAGACTTTGATAGAGGAGGGCTTTAAGCCTCCTGCATGAAGTGAATACAAAAAATCGATGATACTCGAGACGGGGCCATCGTGCGCTGGAAAACCTTTATCGTTTGCAAATTTCAAAAATCGGTTCCACTTCCTAGTGTAGGAAGCTCTCGTAGACGATTTTATAGAGGCTTCGAATATGGAGCGTAGAGCTGGTGGCATATCTAGCGACTGCCAATTTGTTGGATCCGCCACGCTGTGAGGTTCAGCGACTGAAGGTCCGGGTGCAGGATATCTCCTGCGTTCTTGGACAGCAGATGCGGTATCCTGGGTAGACGCCACCACTGTTGGTGCGACAGACGATAAAGGGTGGTGAACCAATGTTGTCTCGGCCACCAAGGGGTCACCAGGATCGCGTTCAAGGAGCATCTGCTGGCCTTGGCCACCGTTTTTGGAATCAGCGGAAAAGGGGGGAACATATATAGGAAGCCGTTGGACCAATCCCACTGGAATGCATCTCCGAGAGATGCATGTCCAATCCCCGCCCGAGAACAATAGTCCTGGCAGACAGCATTTGCAGAAGTCGCAAACATGTCTATCGACGGCGTGCCCCACTTTGTAAACAGGCACTTCAACACCTCTTGGGATAACTCCCACTCGTGGGTGTTGGAGAATTCCCGACTGAGTGAGTCTGCCTTTGCATTGTCCGCTCCCGCAATGTGAAGCGCGGATAGAGAGATGTCCCTGAGAAGGGCCCAATGCAGAATGTCCAGTGCCAAACGGAGGATGCGACGAGATCTTGTCCCGCCTTCTTTGTTGATGTACCACACCACAGTGGTGTTGTCGGACAGGATGCGCACATGATGCCCTTGAAGGTGTGGTAAGAAAGCATGCAGTGCCCGCTTTACGGCAAGGAATTCTAGGAGATTGATATGGAGTCTGGACTCTGACCTTGACCATCTCCCTTGAATTTGCAGATCGTTGTAGTGTGCTCCCCATCCTTCCAAGGAAGCATCTGTAGTGACTGTTCGAGTTGGACCCTTGTGGTGAAACGGCATGCCGTGAGTCAGATGAGTTGCGGACGACCACCAACGGAGAGAAGGGAGGACAGTCGACGGAATGGTAAGTATGATTTTTCTCGGGTTTTGATGAGGGCGGTAGTGCTGGAGAAGCACCTGCTGTAGCGGGCGCATGTGGAGACGGGCCCAGCGGACAACGAACACCGCAGATGCCATGAAGCCTAGCATGCGCAGCACAGAGAATGCCGTCGTGCGGGAGCTCTGTTGAAGCCGCGAAGCGAGAGACACTATGGTTCGAGTGCGCTCGGCTGGTAGATAAGCTCGTCCCACCGTGGAGTCTAAAAGCACCCCTATAAAATGAATCGTCTGTGTGGGATGAAAAATGGACTTTTCTTTGTTTATTTTTAGTCCCAGGCTGGCGAGACAAGACGTGACGAGACCGACGTCGACCAGTGCTTGCGACCGGGTTGGAGAAACGATCAACCAATCGTCGAGGTAAGGATAGAGCTCGACATTCTGTGATCTGAGATGAGCACACACCACGGCCATACACTTGGTAAAAACTCGTGGTGCAGTCCGGAGGCCAAAGGGAAGGACTGAAAACTGATACACCCTTTTCCCTATAATGAATCTCAGGTATTTGCGATGAGCTGGGTGTATTGGAATATGAAAATAGGCGTCTTTGAGATCCACCAAAGTGAACCACCGATGTCGCTTGAGTAGTGGCAGGATCTGGGCTAGCGTAATCATGCGGAATTTCCTTGGCTTTATAAATTTGTTTAAGTGTCTGAGGTCCATTATAGGACGAAGGCCGCCGTCTTTCTTTGGAACCGTGAAATAGCGCGAGTAAAAACCCGCTTTTAATAGTTGCGAGGGAACGCGGACGATTGCTTTCTTCTGTAACAGGGTTGCTGTTTCCTGCAACAGTGTGGGAGACGGTGGAGTGGTCCTTACAGTGCCTAGAGATGGGTAGGCTTGAAACTCTATGAGGTATCCCTCGGAAATTGTTGATAGCACCCACTTGTCTGTTGTTATTGAGTTCCAGCGATGCAGAAAAGGTTGGAGCCTGGTAGTCGGGTGTTGTGGCAGAGTTATTGGAATGGAGTCAAAGACGCCGTTTTGACGTCTGGTCCTGGCGGCGTGCCTTGGTATATCTGTTGCCAGGTTTTCTGGCCTGAAAAGAAGACTGCGGCTGCTGTGATTGGAAACGCTGGTTGCGTTCCTGTTGTCGCCGTGGTTGGTACTGGAAAGACCGGTACCAACGGCGCGAGCGAGGCTGCTGCTGTCCCTGTTGAGTGGGTGCGCTCATTTTACGAGCCGTTACCTTCGACTTATGGATGACATCCATAGTATTGTCGGTTGACGAATGAAACAGGCCCTCTCCGTCGAACGGGAGATCCTCGATCCGAGCTTTTGTTTCGGCTGGTAGTGTTGAGGAGCGCAACCATGCATGGCGACGTAGCGCAATCGCCCCTGCTAGAGCCTTCGCTGCGCAATCTGTCTGGTGGTTAGCCGTGGTCAGCTGCTGCCTGGATAGTCTGGTTGCTTCAGCCTGGAAAACCCTAGCCAGCTCACGTTGGTCATCTGGGAGGTAATCCGTTAACGTGGAAATTTTCTCCCAGAGAAAGAGCTGGTACCTCGCCATGGTTGCTTGATAATTCGCTACCTTAAAACCTAGCGTTGCTGAAGAATATACACGGCGACCAAAAGTGTCCAACTTCCTACCCTCTTTATCCACAGGAGTAGAATGACTTTTCGTGGAGCGTCCTTGCGATGACTCCACCACAATGGAGTTCGGCCTTGGATGACTACACAAGAACGGAGCCTCGACGTCTTTGACTTTGTACAAAGTTTCTAAACGCTTCGAGGTAGCCCCCACAGTTGCTGGGTTCTCCCATGCACTCTTGAAGGTTTTTAGGAGCGTCGGTACCAACGGCAGAGTAAGTTGAGGTGCTGGCTCCGCATACATAACATCATAAATTTTATCATTTAGATCCTCTTGCGGTTGGTTGATATCTAACCCAAGAGATTGTGCCATCCTCTGCATCTGGTCAGAAAAGGAACCTAACTCTAACGATGGCGATGGTCTGTCACTACACCCAACCCCCTCAGGAGGAGAAGGGACTGATGGTGCCTGAGAGCGTATAGACGACGCGTCGGAAGGGTAGTCATCACCCGAGGTAGGAGAGAGAGGCCTAGGAACAAGTGCCGTTGAGGTGTGCGCTGGCGCTAGAGCTGACCGTTGACGTGAGACGCTGCGTTGAAGTCTGCGTTGCGAGGATGACCTTCCGATTCTCTTCCCTGTATAGGGGTCAAAAAGATAGCGCGGAGCTCTTCTATGACGGGATCTACTTCTGGATCTATCCGATGCCGAATCCCATTGTCGGGATCGCGAGTGAGACTGGGATCTAGTGCGCGATCGAGACCGACAGGTTGTCTTTGAGGCCCTCGACATCGGGGACGCACCGATACCCAGTGGTGAAGGTTGTTGCTGGTACTCTTCACTAGGTCCCACATCAACGTCGTGATCTATAGAGATGTCTGATGGGAGAACATCTACAAGCTCCACATCCGAGGAGCACACTTCAACATCTAAAGTTTGAAGGACTGGCCGTGGAGGCAACGACGAAGCCCGCTGCGTCAATGAAGCAGATCTCTGAGAGAGAATTGGTGAGGACGCTGGACGGGCAGGCGTCGATGTCGAGTGTTTCCTGAGCGACGCCGAGGGCTTGCCCGTCGGTATCGAAGGATCAGGACGACGCGGAGTCGACGACGTCGATCTTCGACTCGATACCGATGTAGGCTTTTTGGGCTGGTCCCTCGAGATCGACGGTTGTCCCGATCTCGACGGCGCTGCAGATGTCGATGATCGCTTCGGTGCCGAAGACGCTGCTGCCGATGCCGAAGATCGCTTTGTCGCCGACGCCGACGTCGATGGTGCAGTCGATGCCGAAGAGCGCTTCGCTGCCGAAGAGGATGCTACCGCTGCCGAAGATAGCCTCAGTGCCGATGTCGACGATCTCTTCGGTGCCGAAGAAGATTCCAACACTGATGTCGACGGGCGTTTGAGAGCTGGAGGGCGGTCTTCTGTAGCCGCCGTATGCTCCTTAAGTTGCTTCGACGTCGAAGTTGGCTTCGGTGCCGACGACAAATACTTTGATTTTTTATTTTTGCCAGACTTCTTGGCCGCCACGGTAGTCTTTTTGGACGGCTTAGTCGGAAGTCGTGGCAGAGGTGCTTCTGCCGCGTCCCCACGCGGGGGAGAGCAGGGAGATGCCGGTTGAGAGCGACTTACAGGCGTTCGCCTACGCTCACCGGAGGGCGACTGGTCCGCCTCAGAGTCCACTGGCTGTGGAGAGCGAGAATGGTGGCGAGGCCGGTCTACCGCAGACAAGGCCTTGCTCCACAGCAGGCTACGTAGCCTGTCCGCCCGAATCCTCCTGGTTTGGCGGGAAAACGCCATGCAATGGGGGCAGGAATCTACAACATGCCCTTCCCCCAAACACACGAGGCACAACGAGTGTCCATCCGTTAGGGTTAATTTTGCCCTACAACGGGAGCAATGTTTGAAAAGCGCCGCCTGCGCCATAACTCCAACTATATCAATAACTATATAAACTTTTTTTTTTTTTTTTTTTTTTATATATATAACAACAACTAACAACTAACACTAACACTAAGCTAAAATAGAGTAACAAAAAGATTTTTCTTTCCTCAGAATGCTACGAACGAAAACGTTCAGAGAAGTCTCCCGCGAGGCGATCAGCTACGCGGTCGAAGAAGAACTGAGGTGAGGCGGGACCCGGAGCATGCACGATGGATGGTGGGGGAGGGGTTCCCGCCAAAAAAAGCACTAAGCTAGCTAGTGAAGTTTCCCGATTGGGGCTCGGCGCCGGCGCAGAGCCCATATGTGTGATGCACAGAGACCACGAAGAAGAACTCTCTGGGCAGCTCACAACAATTCACATAGTTGGGCTCTAGAAATACTGGATATATTTTGAGTGTGGGTGGATGTGATAGAGAATCTTGCACATTTGCATGCCAAGGTATTGGGGGGGAAACACCCTCTTAATGCCATTAAATCCACCATATCAAGAAATGTTCTGACCTTCTGTCTGTAAAGATTATTTTAATATCTAAAGGGAGCCCTGAATCAGGCAATGACTCAGCTGCATTCTGCAATACCCACATAATTCTTCTAAATGTGTGGATTGACTATTAGCTGTGATTTAACCGGTAAATCATCAATTTGTGTATCAGCCCAGAAACCCTATTTCTGTGATCTTGACTGGAATTATCAGAAGCTCACAGAGAATTACTCCCCATAGGGCAGGGGTCATTAACCTGTGGCTCTCCAAATTTTGTTGAACTTCAAACCCCATCAGTCCCAGGAAGTATCATGATGGTCAAGATGATGGGAATTGTAATCCAATAACATTTGGAGGGCTACAAGTTTCTCACTCCTGCCTTAGGCCAAAGAAGCTGGTCTATTTCAGGTCTACCACCAATTCCATCCAGTTTCAGTTCACCTGGACTACAGTCTTCAAAAACAGTGACTACTGAAGATAATTCTGTGAATTTCCTAAGGAGTTTGGATTTAACTGCTCACAACCATAGAAGTCAAACAGGCTAACATGCCAGTGCCCGTTCGCATGTAGATACCCCTTTCCAACTGACACGTGTATCACAAGGCCGGAGGCTTTGTGGTATGTAAGTTGATGTATAATAGTCCCCTGGCCATTCCCCTCTATTGGAGGTCAGAGCTGTGCATTCCAGGCATCCTGCCCTGCACCCTCTAAGCTAGCCTGCTGCGCTCTGGTGCGGTGGAGGATGTGTCCCATAACCAGTAGATCTGTCGGACTGTTTGGCTGTGGGTACAATGTATGTATGTATGTATGTATGGGTGGGTGGTGGTGGTGGTGGTGGTGATGGGGAGACACCATCTTGTCTTTGCAAGCAGCAAAACGTCTTGAGCTGGCTCTGGAAAGTAAGTGCACCTTAGAGCAGTGCTTAAAGGACAGCCAACATGAGAAGACTCTCACAAGTGAGCCAAACATCATCTCTACACACTGGATATTCTGAAATATCCAAAATTTTATTGCATATTTGTATTCAATGGTATAGAAAACCTCTCAATATCTGGGAAAGCACTTATTCGCTGAAATGTCCTGACTTCCTCATATCTGCAGGGAACACTCAGCCATGTAATCTTCACCTGCATTCTGAATTAGTGAGTCTCTGCCAATTAGGCTGGGAGAGAAACCTATGATTCACTAGCACATGGACCTCACACGCCCCTTTCACTTTTGGATCTCTCAGTTTGTGTGGGAAGGTAGTTGCCACCTTCTCTCTAGAGTATTAAGCACTTGTTCCAGGAAGGGCTACAGAGTGTGGAGGTGTCAGCTGGACTTCTGAAAGAACTCAGCTGTGAACTTTACTCCCTTGATGGTGCTGAGACTCTGCTTAATGGCTCCTCTCATTATCTAACGCAGCCTAACACAATAAAACTGACACCCGAAGATAAAGTGTGTGCCTAGAACCTAGTGAAAAGGAGGAACATTTAAAAAGATCACCGTTTCCAAGATGCATGAAAGCTCAGTAGCAAGAGCTATTTGGTGAAGATTTTGTGCTCTCTGCACCCACAGTTCCATCGTGCCAAAATTAAAGAATGGGCATTCAGCTGTTTACTTGAATAGATATTTGGCAGCTAGAAGCCCAGCCTGTGTCAAAGTTGCTTGTGTCAAAGTTTGCCCAACCATGCAAAAATTTAATTAGCAAAACCAACATGCCATCTATAATAAGCCAAAGAGGCCCTGCTGGCTTCGGTAATAGAGGCCCAATTACAACCTCTAAGCCTTCAGCACGGCAGAGAGTCTTTATCATTTTCTTCATGCACTGCTTACAATATAAAGCACAGGTTGAGCTAATATTTATAAGATAGAATAACTATGCATACTTCCACAGAAGTATACAAGAGATAAGGGGGGGGGAAGTATGTAGCATTATATATCCAGCTGTGTCGTTCCATTAGTGCAAATGATGCTGCACTTGCAGAAACTAGGCTCTGGACTATACGCAAAAGAAGAATCCAACTAAAGTTATATTTGCAATAGCATGGTTGTGCAAGCAGTTTTGCATTATGCTTGGGCAACACGTTGTGTAACTGGCTGCACATTCCACTTGGATTATGCAACTACTTACATCCGTTGTGCAATGCCTTGTGCAACCGCTTGCAGACCAGTTGCGCAACAGTAATGGGCAGCAGAAAGATTCAGCAGAGTTCCGCTATTGCTATTTGAGTTAGTGGAATGACACCATTGGATACTGCCATATGTAACAAATGTGAGATAAACTATATAAATATTATACCAGGTTTTTTTTACTGCAGAACAGGAACTCTTACCTTCACTGACATTTAATACATTTAAGCTCATATGCACCTGCTCAGGATTTCCCGATATCTATCTCAAGCACTTGGAGGTGGCATAGCAAAAATGTGGTTTTCAATGAAAGCCCATAAAATAGGGGTGGGCAACAGGTGGGTCACATGCAGTTGCCTCTGGCCTCTAGCAAGGACCGGGCTGCCCCCATGCCACATTCCCCCTAGTGTGGAGGATGGGGTTTCAGAGCCTGGATTGGACTCGGAAGCTGAAGAGAAGTATACCAGCCAAGATAGGAAGCAGCATCCACCACAGGATCAAGTGGGTGGAGTTGAGAGGAGATGGGAGGCAGTCCGCTAGGTTAGCCACTCACCAGAGGTTTCAACTTGGAAGACCACCCTGAACAAGGGATTCAGTAAAAGCCTGTTGGGCGCTGTAGTAAACTGCCCATTTAGTTGATAAGCAACTGCCTTGCTTTGTTAGACTAATTAAGCTTAGAGGATAGCTCCCAGCATTCACATTCCCTTCAGCTGTGAAGAGGTGTCTATTTACTGAATAAAGCTTTGTACCTGGCACGGCAGTCCTCTTTATTGTCTCACATCTCGGCAGGAGGGCTTGAAATCATGAGAGCAGCACAGCAGAAAAATCTCAGGTTTGCCCCTGAATATTGTAACAAACTGCAATAGAGGTTTAAAAGGGACAAATGTAGCTTGACAAAAGCTACATTTGGCTCTTTTAAGCCTCCATCATGGTTTGTGCTGAAATGTGGCTGCAAACCACCAATTATTTAGCCCATAATGGCAGGAGTGTGGCCCATGGGAGGGGTGTCTGGTGGGTTGAAAGTGGCCCTAGCCCATCCCCCCCCCTCAAAAATGCGCACCACTGGTGTAAAATATCACTTTCCAGTAATGGCTTCTGATCTAACTTGAATATAATTCCAGCTTAGTTCTGAACACAGTGATTTGTGTTTTGTGGATACAGGAGCTCTAGTGCACACCAAGAGTTCTTAGAACAGCTTCCCTGTGGCACATATGGAGCTGTCCAAGAATATAAACTGAATGAAGAAGGCTTGTAAAATAAATATATCTTTGCCTGGCAGCTCCAGTTCTCTATTTGTGGAAAGGCTGGCAGTGTAGTACCCAGTTGCAATCTGTGCTCATGAAAGATACAGGAAGCCACTTTACTATAACATTGTGACATCATATTCAATGGATCCTGGAGATCATGATGAGACAGATGAAAAATCAAGAAAATGTGGAGTCCTTAGCTTATAGGGCCTTTAGACATACAATGTAAAGCTAAATGTTAACTCATAAAGGGAGACACATAGAATTATGGCTTTGTTATTGGGCTTGGTTATGCTTCAGCTGAAATCTAATCTTTTAGTCCAGCAAAATAGAGGACAACACATATGACAAACTTAGAAAGACGTTTCCTGTGTTGTCCATGGCTGAACAGAGGCTAGAAAGACAGAAACGTAGTGAACTTTCCCAAATATTTCTTTTATCTTTAGCAAGAAGCCAGACTGATACTTAAAACGGTGTTCCAGGCAGCTCACATCCGAGTGAGTGTTTCATGCTGTCTATAGACACCCATTATTTGGAGAATCATGTGGACTTGCAAAAATGCTGAAACTGAAAGCTGAGGTTCTCTAGCACAGTTCTGTGGTGAAGCATGAATTCTCCACATATGAAGGTCTAACCACAGTCCATTCCTCCGATGTCAGGGAGAGATTAGCACATTTGGGGGTGATAATCCCTTAGTGGTGAGAGCAGCCTGGTTCTGTGACACTGGAGAGTATTCCAAAGAAAACGTTCACCAGACTGACAGTCAACCGAAACAGCCTGAGGCATTCTTCCAGAAACCACAATTCTGCAGACTCAGGATCAGGTGGCTCCTGCCGTGTGCAGACGCCGGGAGGCCTCGTAGACAGGTCTCAATATCAATGGGTTATTAAAGACAACTGCTGGTCTGCATTTTGTTTTTACCTTTTCTATTCCAGCAAACGTTAACCCCATGTTAACCACATAAAAGCATCTGAGTGAAAAAAATGTGAGTTCCTCAATTTCTGAGGAAACTATATACCAAGACGCCAGAGAAATTGTACTGCCTTAACAGTGTTCAGTATGGCTATATTAATATTTCACCATAACTCCACATCTTTCTGCTGCCTTAATGTTTTGCTACAATCTAAGGTGGGCAGAGAAAGAACTCCTATGTCTATTCATCTGAGCACTTGTTCATATTGAGATGTACGCACTAAAGTCATATACCACACTAAAATAGTGGCAGTATTCCAGTAGTTACATCACTCCTGAGCTTCAAGGAAGCCTCATCTAGATCTTGAGTTTAAGCACATTTGGGCCAGATCTACACCAAGCAGGATATAACGGTTTGAAAACAGTATATGGAGTATGCCCTCGGCCCCAACAGTTGTCACTACTGTTATACACCGTTATAAAGTAGTAGTGTAGATCCTGCCTTGATCTCAGTGGTACTTATTCTCGCTTGATGTTCACAATGTATAATAGCTTATTCATAGCTTCCATTACCTCATTTAGATTCATGTAACTGAACCAAAGCTTAGACGTTCAGGGAAAAGTACACACTGAAAAATCTGAAAAATCAACAGTCATATTGCAAATGCACAATTAGTGGCATTCAAAACCACCCAGGGCCATTCAACACAACTATTGCCTCTCTCCCCCATGACTTGCTAGCTTTAATATCTCCACACTGATTCCCCACCTGTATTCCAAATTAGCAGGTTACTGTTAATACACCTTGTGGGAAATCTGTGATACATCAATCACACAGACACAATTTTCTTACTATGCAGTTTTAAATTTTGTAGTAGTTTTGAGGGGAAAAGCGCAGTTTAAACACAGATTTTAGTCCAACTCACCTCATTAGTGCATCTTAATTTCATTTTAGATGACAAAAGTATTTCACATAATATGCTCCATCATCAACACTGCAATACTATGCATTTTGACTCAGAAATAGGTTCCACTGTGTTCAATAGGCTTCGCATATGCATAGGATCACAGCACAAGATTATATTTCAGCATTAACAGAAGCTACAGACAAGTACAAAAACTCATGTAGTACCAGTATGCCCCAAAACATCATTGAATGAGCCCATTTAATAGACATACAAAATGTATTTCATCATCATCATCATCTTAAAAAAGGGATTAACCAAGAGATCAGGACAAAGTATTATGATATCGGTCCCAAAAACTGCACATTCACAACAGTATGGAATGCAGATTAATCAAGCCTATTTTCATCAAAGTGTTCACCCCTCCTTTCCCTGCTTAAGGTGTCCTTGAGGAGACAAAAAGCATGAAGAATCTAAAATGTTGCAATCAGAATCCAAAAGCATATTGACAATCCAAAAGCATAATATTGACAACATACTTATGCATACTCAGGGTACTAAGGCTGCAATCCTATACATGCTTAGACAGAAAGAAGTCCTACAACTCCCAACTTGGCTGGCTGGGGGATGCTCGGAATTGTAGGACTTCTTTTCATTTAAACAGGCATAGGATTGCACCCTAAATGTTTAATAAGCCAAATAAGTATCTGAAGTTTTGTTCCCCAGACTAATAAAGAATATAAATGAATGGCACCGCCTGGGTATACTAAAGCACTTGTGGTAGTTAACAGTTGGTAGTATTATTGGTAAAAGCCATGTACTTGAAGTATATGTCTTGAAATAAACAGATGTTTGTTTTTCTCCCACTTTATATGAAGCATCTCAGAATTTTTTGATTAACAAGCCCTTACAATTTTGGCCAGGCAAAATAAGATGATGAAAAGCTCATAAAAGCTATGTTTTCCAAGATTCAGGGCAACAAAATAAGCTTTCACTTAGTGAAAATGAAACCCAATCCCTTTTAGGATCATGGCTAGAGAGGCCATTGTCAAAACCGATTCAGATTAAAGCTGCAATCCTATGCACACTTTTCTGGAACTTAGCTTCACTGGACACAGTGAGACTGACTTTCGAGTACACATGCATAACTCTACACAGTAAATGCAGATAGGTGAAAATACCCATCCCATTCTGCTCCATTATATTCCAAATTCCCCCCTTCTATTCCTCAATGTGTTTGCTGGAAGTAGATCCCAGAATACTAACTTCTATTAAGTTTTTCTAAGGCATACCCTTCTCTTCTGGAATTCTTAGGACTATTTCCAATGTCAGCTGAATGGCACGTATATCATGTCCTGTATTAATAAATTCATACATTGTCTCTCCTTTATAGGAAACATATCAAATCTCTGCATGCAGATGCAGATTTCAACACAGGAATCTGTCAATGTCCGAAGGAGCACATATGAAATGGCCTCAAACACACACACACAATCAATATACCTGTTTCATTGCCAATAAACTCAGCTGCTCAGATGTTGGGGATTTCATGAACACAAGACATGGGCTCAATTCAGATGACACAATAGTCAATGGTGGGGTAATAATCAACTTTACAGTTGTTCATCTAGGGGGTACTCCCCACACCACATGGTAATAAATAATCAACTGTGGTGTGGATTAGGATCAGCGCTGAGTTGACTATGGCAGCATTCGGATGACACGATAGTCAAAACAACTGACGATTGTTTCCCCCACACCAGTTGTTTATTGTGTCGTCTGAATTGAGCCATGGTTTTTAATATCTAGATATCGAATAACCACATTCAATTTACATTAGCCTATTCTTAGGGGCTGAATTGTTCACTTTTGTGTCCCCAGTTCAGTCATAACATAATGGCCTTGAGTGTCATTTTTCTCAGTAGAAAGGCGGGGTACAAATCAAATAAATAAATATTGGGCCCATAATCCATGGTTTTAAAACCCAAGAATGAGCTATGTTTCCATGTGCTCTCTCCTTGCCCCTGCATTCACGCTCCTGGTTGCTTCTTTAAACCACCCTTTCCAGTAATATCAGAACCAGGTAATTGTGGCTTCCCTTCTTACTAACCAGAATATAAACAAGGATAAACAGGGATTAAAACAGTTATTTTGTGATTCAGTTGTAATAGGAACTATGGTTTAAGCAAGTCACAATCTCAACACCAGAGCCAGGAACACAAAGGAAGGAGATGTTCAAGGAGGGAACGTACAGGCCCAGAGCTCATTCTTGCGCTGATCTACTAGCCTGAGAATGTTACATGTGAACTGGGCCTTTACAGAGTGAGTTTTGTCTTCCCCCAAGTGAATGCTTAATTTTTTTTTCAGTTTTGAGAATGACATATTCGAATTACAAGGTAGTATTAGTGATCCATTTCTTGCAACCTTAATTCTCATCAGTAAGATTTCTGAGAACAGGGCAAGATTGTTAAGGCACAAATGGCAGTTCAGCTCAGAGCTATTTATTTTTCTTAAGTCTCTCTTTATAGAAGTTAATGGACAATGGGCAAGTAATGAATGACTGTGGCATAATATCCATGGATTAGCCTGAAAAACTCTTTGTTTTCAGAACTTGTTTGTCCAAATGATCTAACTACAGTGATACTGACCCCCCCCCAAAAAAGGGGGGGAGGAAAAGCTGTAGATAATGGCAGATAAATGTGGCCTCTAGCCAATGTCCTACTGTATCTCCCTTGAAAAATGAGCCACAGCAGAGGTAGTGGTTAGCATAAGAGACATTGGTCCAATAGACTACTGACCTTTTTAATCTGGCTTTCCTTGAGTTAAAGAGCTCACACATATAAAACACAGCAAGTAGAAAATATGCAAGTTAATTGTAGCTGTACATAAAATGTATATATAATCAGAAGAACAAAAATGATATCCACTTCTGGAAATATGTGGGTGGATTCAGACAATTTTCTCAGTGAACAATGCATTTTGTAGTCATCATATAAGGGGAATTCAACAGGACTAGACAGCAGGACGTGGATTCTTCAGTTGCCATATTTTGGATGAACTGCTGAGTGCTTAGCCTTCTGAAACTACGATGGCAAGAGAGCCCTCTGCTTCATGGTCCTCTGACAATGGGCAGTTTCCACCATGTCTCCAGGGACATAATCCTGCACCTCCTGTGTATTCTACTTACCATCAGAAGCAGAGTGACGAATAAAACTGGCTCCATGAATGTGTCACAGAAGGTCAAAGTCCTTGATCTAAGTCAACGCTAACATCAGGTGAGGAAGGCACAAGGAGGTGGAGGTGGGTTGCGATTCTCTGGGAATGAGGGATGGAACTGCTTTCTTGAAAAAAACACATGGGCATATTGCTGGAGAGGGGGTGGGGAGTGACAAGTGCCATAAAGTAATCATGAAGGTGAGCCATCACTGATACGGAAGGAGCTGGTTATTCTGCAGCCAGATAACAGACACACAAGTGGGCCTTGGGTAGGATTATCCATAGGCCTTGGGTAGGATTATCTTTGTGTTGCCTCAGGCCCAGCTTCCATTTTTTGCCAGAAACATGGACCACTAATAAAGATACCTGGCCCACAGGCCTTCACACAGCCAATTTCCACTGGTACCCAAATACCCAGTGAGTACTAAAGTCTTAAAGCATATAGCCAAGTAATTCATGTAGTTAAGGAGCCTCCCAAAGTATTTTAGAGAAAGCAGATATACCCATAGAGAGTGCCTAACCAAGTCTCTCAGTAATTACAGTAGCAGCTGTATGAAGCAATTTCTAAGGGAAATTCTCTTTCTATAAAAAGTAGAGTTATGTCGCTGTTCAGGTTTCATTTGCCCAAGCTGCATTACCAAAATATTATTCTGCAGTCCATTGCAAGGGTGTTCAACTCACAGCCACTGTGTGTGATTACCTTCTGATAAATGCTGTGCTACGTATACAGGAAAAATGAGGTAAAACCGGTGGTGCTTGAAAAATGAATGATTCAACTTTTTTTTGGGGGGGGGGGGGAATTAAGCACATAAAAGCCATACACAATAGGCATAATTTTCACAGACAGGCACTGAATGGGCCTTAATTCACACGTTCCCTTTTAATTTGTAGAACACCTTTCTAAATTAGAAGATGACTTTTATTCCTCATCCCTCTTGGAGAAAGCACTCGCCCGGAGAACCTCCATGCAGTTGACCAGAATAAGAGCTCCAGTTAATTCTCGCCACTGTTTGGTCACAGGGTTCTTCATTTTGTCCAGTGCAGATTGCAGGTCTTGCAACATATCTCTGTAGCTGTCTCCATAGTGAGCTCCCCAGGTGTACAGAAAGTCATATGCTGGTTTCCACATCATCTACAATTGAATATATATCAGTGATCTATCACAATACATCTGATTATATTCACAATAATACAGTTATAACACACACACACACACACACACAGAGAGAGAGAGAGAGAGAGAGAGAGAGAGAGAGAGAGAGAGAGAGATCTGGTTTGAATGATCACCGCTGCCTATCGTGGCTTATTTAAGCCATGGTGGGTTGCAGCATACACAGGTGCCAGGAAGCTGATCCAAGCCCCCTGCTGCAGCTTATTGTGTGAGAGTGGTTTGCTGGCATGGTTAATAAACCACCCCAAACCCTACACCACGGCCATGAAGTCCGGGTGGTTTGTTAATCACCTCAGTATGCCCCCCTCACCGGGTTCAGACATGGAAAGTCATGCACGGTGAGGGCAATTATGTAAACAGGGCCATCATGTGCAGAGTGGTTAACAAGCCACTGTGGCTTATTCACCACCCTCATGTCGTACAAACCAATCTAATGAGAATAGTAAAATAAAAAGTGTCCAGATATGGAGTCAGTTTTACCAAACTCATAAAATTCCTTATAAAAATAGTAACTGGAAGACAATTATTTTATTAGGAGAACAGCGTCAGTTTGAGAGATATTTTCAGCCTGAAAGTATTAGAACATATACAGGAAACACTGAAGGTTAGTTTCACATATCTGGATTTCATCTCTAAGAGGTGGGCCCTCCAGAAGCTTCCGCAACACAATTTGGTCACCACATCCAATCATCCACCCTCCAGGTATCGCTTTGCTTTTACACATTATAGAATTAGTTCCTAGGCTTTGGAAGTCCCTTCCCTGTAGGGGGACATGTATCCTATTTTACAGAGAACAGTCCTCAGAACAGTCCTCTAATTGTGAAGGCATCTTCTATTTCTAACTTCTGCAACCATGTGCCCTTAAAATGTTTTGGACTACAACTCCCATCACTCCTCACCATTGGCAGTGCTGGCTAAATCTGATGGAAGTTGCAATCCAACACATCTGGACGACATCAGGTTGCGAGAGGCTGCTCTAATTGAAGGGCTGGACAGTATAAGTCCCATTTGAAGATAAAGAACCACACAAATAGAGAACAGAGACCTTGAAGTTGATCAGTGACAGTTAACCCCTGAACAGCAGACAGGGCAGGCACACAGATCACATTCTTCCTTTCCTTACTATGGTGAGATAGGCTCTCTTTAAATTATAGTAATTCTTTCTAAATTTGAATCTATACATATTGTGAAGAAACAGAACTGTCTTCCAATTTTTGCATTTAATTTGGATACTGTTTGGTTAAATCTTTTGCATGTGTGCACTAGGCACTATCAGCCAAAAGTTTAGTAAGGGTTCATAGGAGTCAGGATGCTGGTTCAGGAAGCCAAAGGTTTACAGAAGTCTCTAGTCAAATCTTTAGTTAGATATAGGAACGAAGATTTCAGCAGAGAAAGAAGTAGAAAAAATGTTTGAAAGAGATTCAACAGAAGGCAAAAGCTTAGGAAAAGGAATTTAAGGCAAATGTGAAAAGGAAACTGCCTTCCTGATTGGTTGCATTGGGGAGGAAAAGTAACTAACGTTAATATATATATAAAAAACCACATAAGACACAAGCAGAGAGTGACACAGAGAAAAGGAGGAAAGAAGGTCAGAAAGAGCCAGAGCTGCTGAATCTGGAGAACTTGACCAGAGAGAACTGAATTTATGACAGTAAGATATTGCTTGGATAAGGGATCTAGATAAAAACAGGGACACAGTTGGATGCATTTATCCCTGATTAGTTTACTGCCCTATTGCTTATATGATTTTTTTGTTTGTTGTGTGTATGCGTGCATCCATTTAGATTTTAAAACTTTTCCTATTAACATTTTTCTTCAGTAAACTTTTAAACGTTGTTGTCTGAAACTTCATCATTTCTTTTTTTTTGGGGGGGGAGGGTTACCTACCCCATGTCTAATAGCCAGACCCTACGCTTCCTAAAGTCGATACCAGAGACCCACAGAGCTTTAAAGCTGGTTTGATATTTCCACCTCATGGCAGCAGAAAAAGCCATAGGAAGGGAAGGATAAAAAGAAGTGGGGGGGGGCATTATTTTACCTGTTCTCATTTCCACACATGAAACAGGGCAGCATAGGCAAAAATTATGCAAATTTTGTGCAATCCTATTGGGGGGGTGATCTATTTCCACTTTTGGGGCAATGCACAAGTGGCTACCAAACTTCCTAAGGATGCTTCCTTTGCTCATTCTCTAGTGGCCTTTTGCCTCAATGTCCTTTTTCTTTCTGTAAACGAAACAACCTTTGATGGATATGAAGTTATTTAACCTTACTTACAGACTTTTCAAGCCTAGTGTCCTCCAGATATTGTAGACCTCAACTCCTATCAACCTCAGCTAGCATGGCCAATGTTCAAGAATCCTGGACGTTGTAGTCCAAAACATCTGGAGGGAACTAGGTTGGGGAAAGCTGGCACATATACAAAGAACTGCATAGTTGGATAGAGACACATGGGAAGGGATCTAATTCAATGATATGGCATGTGTGTTCTATTTGTAAGGTCCCAGGTTCAATACCAACCATGAAAAGGGCTGAGAGTGCAGTGTTGCCTGTCAGAAAGCAAAAACCAGTGGCAAGACACAGTTTAAGACCAGCCGTCTTGATACTAAATGAGGCCAATGAAACCTCTTATTGAGAAATCTCTTATTCAATCATCTTTGTTTGATACACCTTTGGCCAGATTTCTAGAAATACTGAAGCATCAGCTTCAATAATTTATATGGGAACTGGCTAATTTCTGTATTTCTAGCAATGCTAGTCATCCATAATTAGCAGATCTTGACTGAAGATCCCAGTTACTAGGGATGTGCAGCGGATCGGATCGGATCCACGATCCGGATCCGATATGGCCAAAATCGGATAAAACGAAATGATTCCAATTCTGATCCTATGAACCATCCAATCCGATCTGATCCAATGGGACCCGATCCGGATCGGAAAAAATCGGAAAATCGGACGCTATTTTGAATGCTTTTCCCCATAGCCTAGTATTGTGTTACAAAAACGCCTATAACTTTTTCATTTTTAAAGGTAGAAGGATGAAACTTGGGCACTTTGTAGATGGGTTGGGTGTAGTTATCTGTGAGAAATTTCAGAAAGATTGGTGCAGGCATTTTGTGGCAATGATTTTTTTTTAATAAAGAACCAGGAATGCCTATAACTTTTTCATTTTTAAAGTTCCACAAATGAAACTTTGCCACATTGCAGGTGGTATGTTGAGACCCATGTGTGTGAAATTTCAGAAACATAGGTGCTTGCCTTGTGTAGCAATTAATTTTAGAAAAATGGGTAGAAGTGGGGTAAATACCGTTATGCCTTCAACTTTTTTATTTTTAAAGATACAAACAGGAAACTTAGGCACATTACAGGTACCACTTTGGTTGATATGTGTGAGAAATTTCAGAAAGATAGGTCCAGGCATGTAGTGGCAAGGTATTTTTGAAACAATGAGGAAAGAAACACCTATAACTTTTTTATTTTAAAAGTTAGAAGTCTGAAAGTTGCTCACTTTGTAGATGGGTTAGGGGTAGTGATCTGTGAGAAATTTCAGAAAGATAGGTCCAGGAATTTGATGGCTATGAATTTTTTAGATTAAAAGTTACAAAAGTTTTTCCACAGAAGCTTGAGCTGTCAATTGCACCCCCTCTCCCGCCTCCCCTTCCCTATTTTATCTGTCAAAACTCCGTGTTGTTGTAACTTTTAATCTAAAAAATTCATAGTCACCAAATGTCTGGACCTATCTTTCTGAAATTTCTCACAGATAACTACCCCTAATCCATCTACAAAGTGAGCAACTTTCAGACTTCTAACTTTTAAAATAAAAAAGTTATAAGTGTTTTTTTTCCTCATTTTCAAAAATACCTTGCCACTACATGCTTGAAGCTATGCTTCTGAAATTTATCACACATGTGAACCAAAGTGGTATGTCTAATGATACAGCGGACCTCTGATTTTTTCAGATCCGATTTTTTTTTTAACTCCAATTCTGATTCCAATCCGATTTTTCCATCTGTGCACATCCCTACCAGTTACTATTTTACATTGTGCTTTTAGACATACGCCTCCCCTTCACACACTGAGAGTGTTTGGATGATCACAGGGGTATGAGAAACTACCAGGGCTTCTCCCCCAATTTTCCAAAGTGGGACACCACTCCTGGTGAACAAGATACAGGAAGCTTAATTCAGAAGGAGAGAGAAAGAATGAGATCCCACTTCAACCGCATGTCTCTCCAGATAAGATCTCTCTATGATACTACCTGGAGAGCAACACCAGTCAAGAGTGACAGTACTGGTCTAAATGGACCTTTATTCTGACTCATACAAGGCAACATCTTTTGGGAGGCATTGCGGCCAGTTGAGAGCACTTGCAACAAACTTCCTGCAGCACTGAATGCACATGAATGACACAAGCATTGATAAGCCAGAAATCATCTAGGTAAGGGGGCAGAGCAATTTCAGAAATTGGTATCCATCCATCGTCTGTAACTAGTACTGGCCGCTAGAGGTATATAAAGAATGGTGTTGAGTAAACTTTTCAGAATCCCTAGATTAATTTCTGGAATGTGAAACACCGACAAAATTTATGTGTGTGTCTTGGTGGGGAGAAATTGGCCAACAGAGAAAATTAGGGGCGGGGTGAGAATCATGCAGTGCAAAGCTGTATGACAGTAAGTTTTTTCTTAGGTTTCAACTGATTTTTAAAAAATTCATTTAAAACATTTATTCTTGTGAGTATTTCAGTATGCATGTATTTTTATGACAGTATCTAGAAGAATGGCATAAATAGCAACTGAGAATGGGAACTAAAAAGGTATAATTAGAGATACCTTTTTCTTAAGTACTCCATCAGAAGCTTCTATTTTTAAAAGAAATCAAACATGTCCCCTTTAAAATTCATCTAAACACCACAGATGGAGAGGAAGAGCAGCACTGACAGCAAACAAGCCCAAATGTCACCATCATCGTTGAAGGTAACGCTTAAATACAGTCAGCTATTGTAAAAATAACCTTGAACTTGCAACTCTTGAACTTCCTGGATCAAGTGCTCAATTAAGCTTGATTTGCAAATAATAGTAATAAAAAAGACAGACTTCCTACATGTCAGTTCTGCAAATTCAGCCTAGGCTGTGAAAGTCAAGCTGCATTTTTGCCATCTCGTTCCGTCTCAAATTTTAGAATTTGAACTTGAGGCCTGATGGAATGCAACACACTCTCATCACCATTTTATTTGCAAGCAATCAGAAGCGGTAGCATGACGAGAAGACATGCAGTAGGAGCCTCTGTGCATGACTGATTGAATAAGCAAGTACTATTTTTAAAGCCTCACAGTGTTTCTGAGAAACTTCAACTAAAGACACTTCCATTACACCGAAGGTCCAAACCTGAGCAGCATGACTTGTTGGAGAGGGAAACACCTCTCCAATAACCCTACAACAAGCCATGGGTTATTGGAGGGTTGTTTTCCCCTCCAACAAATCATGACGCTCAGGTTCGGACAACACAGCAAACCATGGCAACTCCTCCTCAGGGGTTGAATATTCAAAATGGCTGCCAGGACTTGCCGCAACCCACCATGGCTGAAATAAGCCATGGGGGGCTCCAGTGATCATGAGAACCCAGTCCATGTTTCATTTCACAGTTCTGCCAGCCCTACCACACTTGTTAACCTAAGTCTTAAGAAGTTATGCCCATCCCCACCACTGCATCTCACCACCTGATAAGCTCACCATTGGGAGGGCACCAGGGTGATGTTGGTGGAGGCTCAGAAGACATCTTGCCCAGGGCCCCTTAAACCTGACTCTGATTGTGTAACAGCTCAGGGTGAAGACTCATCTGCAAAATGGGATTAATAGGGACCCGCCTAACAAGGTTGCTGTGAGAATGGGTAAGGAAAGCAAATATTATTAGAGATCCTAACCCTATGTTGGGAAAGGTCAATCTATAAAATCAGAAACACAGGAAAATTAAACACACTGTTCACAGAGCCATCAGATTTCTGGGTTGTAAAGCTTTGCATGATGACTGACAAGAAGACAGCTATTTGATTGTTGCAAGTATTTCATCTAATGTTTCACAGTGACAGTTTAATATCGCTGTGGCAGTTGATACAAGAACTCTAAGGTCAGATATGACAAATGACTCCAAATACAAATACTGCTGTCGTCAAGAAAAGAGAGGATAAGAGCATTGTAAAATCTAGTTCCTTTTGTGACAAATAGGACTTCATGCAGAATACAAGGTTTTACTCAAATAGAACTTTTCCTGTAGGATTTTAAATCTCTCAATAATGAATCACTGGTCCAGTGACATGGCGGAAAGAGAACTGCATCTTAAATCTGGGTGCCTAAAGAGCATTCTAAGCCTTTGAAGGGAATAATTCTATTTTCTTTTGATCAAAGTTTGGTTTTCAAAGTCAGTTTTGGAAGGAAATGTCTTATTTAGGCTGAAATCCTTCACCCACTTACATGAGGCTTACCTGAACTGAATGGAGCTTACTTCTGAGTAGACATGTACAGGACTGTACTCGTATTTACTTACTGTGTTCCAGTTTGCATGGGCTGTTTAAACCCTGGGTAATCGTGAATTATCAGGAGTAAGCAAATGTACTTTACCTCTGAGCTAAACAACCCAGGGACATTCCATCCCTGGGTTGTTCATTATGTCCAGACCCGGAATTGTGGGTTGTTAGAGCAGAGACCATGAGTTGTAACCCATGGTTTATTCGTAGGTTACAACTATGGGTTGCCTTGCCCCCAACAACCCACAGTTCCAAGTTTGGACATCACAATCAACAACCCAGGAATTGGGTGTTCCTGGGTTGTCTAGTTCCACCAGGCTGCAGTAGGGAGCATCAGTCAGCAAGAGGTGGCATGCTTACTCTCTTCTGCTCATTCACGACTACCCAAAGGTTTTAACAGCCTATGAGTAATCATGACATGTGAACTGGGTCTATATTTACACTCTCCAGCTTCTACATTACAATATTCCCAGGGAAACTTGCAATAAAAATAAAATAGAAGCCAGAAAAAAGACTGCAAGTAAATACACGTGTGTAATATTCTGAGCTCTTTTTTTCTTTAATAATGGGGGCAAATATCTAATGGATGTGTTCTTCAGTATTCGAACACAAACATTTGCAGGCCAAAGTCTACTGAAATTATCAAATTTTGCACTGCACATCTGATATCCACGCTTCACATTTTGATCATATACTGTATATTATTTAACAGACACACTTTAAAACTTTTAATTACCAATATTATGGTAGCTTAGATTTAGACAGAATGGAATTAGCCATTTATAAGAATTTATATAGATGCAGAAGAAGAGTGCAAAGGGAAAAACCTCACAAACGGATCTGAAAAATTCAGAGAATAGTAGCTTTGATCAGATTCAGGACAATATTATTCTAATACACACACACACACACGGAATCCCAATCTCAAAACCTAATGTTCGCATTGAAAGTTTGGAAGCATAACAGCAGCGAAGAAAACTCTGGCCCATGTTATAGATTTTTAAGACTGAAGAAAGGCTGTTTGAAAGAAAGGTCATTGTTTACAGTGTGTACACTCATCCCACTTTCACTTCTGGTAAACATGTCTGACAGATTCAGATAATTTTCAAAAACCTGCACAACCTGTTTAACCAAAGGCAACAGTGAGACCAAAGAAATGGGCATAACACATTGGAAAGCAATTCCCTCCTCCAATTCCCATTGTCGATTTCTAACCTAAAATGTATTGCAACCTTTGCAGCAAGAGAATACACAATGAAAGATAGTGAAACCTCACCTCTGGAGGAACATCTCCACTTTTACCCCGGTGGGGAATTTCATAAGCTTCAATTTGTTGTTTTGTGAGTCGGGCTATTTTTTCTGCCAAGTCTCTCCAGCCTTTCCCAAGCTTTACAGCTGAAGTAAAAATGACAGTATCCTGCGTAATGCGTGCTAGCAATCCCTGGCAATCCAGCTTCAGTAGAGCCTGCAAACACATTTTTTATAGTTATGTTTTCAAGCAAACTTTAACAACAACAACAACAACAAAAAGTCTAGTGTGCTAGTGTAACAATCTGGAAAGAAAGAACATGTCTATTTCTTACATAATTATTCTGCTTATACTTCTGTGTAAGAATCCATTTTTACAGAAGGACAGTCTAGAAGTTAAACATAATTAACTTAACATCACATTTCTTCACTACTTCAAGTCAATTAGGTCAGGTTTGATTTTCTTGAAGGAAAAAAAAATGTCCAGTATTTGAAATTTAGCATCTTAAAATATACCATGAATTAAGAGAATTGGGGAATAGGAATTATATTATTATTATTATTAAGCAAGGAAAACTCCATTGCCATTAGTTAGGAAATAGTCTTCTGTAACATATTCGATAATCTTTGGAAATAAGCTTACAATATTTTCATAACCCAGAAGATTGTTATTTCAATACTATGTAATTAAGAAGTGGAACTAAAAGAACCAAAGACATTTAGCTTTGAGAGAATATAAATAGCCTGTTTCAGATGTAATGCTAGGCCATGGTTTGTTTAGGTTTAGCTTGTTTGTACATCTAAATTCAACCAGGCTCACTAACTATGGTTTGCTTAGAGTAAACAAACCATGAGCTGAAACTCTAGTTTGAAGTTGGTTTATGAATCTCAGTTTGTATTAACCGTGGCTTGTTATTATGTCTGAATTTGTTATCCTGATTGACTCTTAGTTCGTTGCATTCCATTTAGCTACAGAGATGTGAGGGAAGAACGGCTCAAAAATCAACCCACTTACATAGCTAAGAAACTTTCCGGGGTGTTTTCACAAACTTCTCTGATGCTCATCACTCTACTTGGCAACAGACTCATTTCCCTGCCTGACAAGCTCTCTTTGTCCAGCTCAGCTGCCTAGTTTGTTTGAATGTCTGTGAGCTGGATCCTGGCTTGTTCAATAAACCTTGGTTGAAACTAACTATGGCTTAGTGCACCCTTCCCCAACCTGGTTCCAAACAGATGTTTTGGACTACAACTCCCAGCATTCCTGTCCATTGGCAATGCTGCCTGGGTGTGATGGAATTGTAGTCCATCACGCCCAGATTGGAGAAAGTTGGCTTAGTGTTAAATTCAAATTCAGCCAGAAAAAGTGTGAATTCACAAGCCAGAAATCATCTCATGCTATCTGGATATATACTTAAAGTTGTACAGACTTGCTATCAAAAAGCCACAACCACCTCAAATCAGCATTGCAGAGACCTCACTCATCTACTGGGAACATACCAATTGTTCCAGACGTTGCTATTCTTCTGTCATGTCTGCATCACCAGCTCCATGGGAGGTATGATACTGAACATCTGAAAGTGTGTTCCATGGAGTTGGACATCTATCCCAATGCAGTCAATAAACTCTGACTGGCAGTAGCTCTCCAAGGCCTCAAACAGAGCTCTCTCTCTCTCTCTCTCTCTCTGAGTCCTGTTCCCTGAAATCTGTTTAACTAAAAACTATAGGAACTGTAGGAGACTTTCCGATGTGTTGGACAGCAACACGGTGGCCATGCTGGATGGGAATTAGAAAAGTTGCACTCCAATATATCTGGAGGCCAATACACTGGGGAAGGTTGACACAGGGATCACCCAAGGTGTCTCACCACCTGAGATGAGAACATGCTCTACCAATGCCTCTGCATCTCACTCCTTCCTCTCACCATTCCAGCCATGTGCCCCTTCATCCTGCTGCAGCCTCAATTTCAAACCCCTTCCCGGATGAATGCAGAGCTCTCGTGAGAGCTTGGCCAAATCTCGTGAGAGCTCGGCAGGCTGGGTTTCACGAGAGCTCAGTCACATCTCACAAGAGTTTGGCCATTTTTAAGACCCTCAAAAGAAGAGAGAAACAGGTCCTCGTCCTTTGCATCCTGAGGACCTGTTTTTCACTTCTTCTGATTTGAACTGGATGCTTTCCTCCTTTTGGTTTTCATTTTTAAGACCCTGCCATTCTTAGGCAGAAAGTTGCATTTGTTTAAAAAGAAAGAAAAAGAAAGAAGCACTGTTAGGTTTACCAAGAAATACATCTGTATAATGAGCCTGAAAAATACAGCCCTGGGGAAGCTGGAAATGAGAGAGACAGAACTTTTACCTGTAAGTCCACATTTTAAATTACAGCTGTGGAGAAGTAATATGTATCTTGACAGTGACAAGATCCATGCTTGCCATCTGTAAGTTACATGATTTTTGTCAGTTTGGGCAACTTGCTATGACCAGTGAAACATAGAAGCAGGCTTTCTGGGGTTTAATTTTAAATACCTACAGACTTGGCACTAACCCTAACCCTTTCCAGTAATTGCAAAAACACTTAAATTAAAGGGCCAGAGGAGTGCCCCTTCAGTTAAGGAGTCACACAAAAAATTGTACCTGTTTAGCGAATAACTTGAAACTTCGCAACTATGATCTATTAATGAGATCTACAGTTATGAAAAATATCTCAGCTGATGAAAAACTGTCAGGGGTATAGCAAGGTAAAATGTGCTGAAAATTGATACATTTTATACTCTACTCCAAGCTGCAGCGCAGCACATCATATATTTTCTTCACATTTTGGTGAAAACTACTGATGTACTTTATTCAGGTTTGTCAAGGAGATGTGCCTTTCAATGGTTTGAGCAGCGGTTCAAAGGTTATTAAGGTTCTTCTGACCCGTGAAAGCCTATGGCATCAACTGCTAGAAAAGTTATGTTGGGCATGCTCAATTTCACTCTGAGGTTAGAATGCTGCCAGTACTCCAGTGTTTTGAGAGTGGTCCTGACAGAGTTCTGATAGTGGGAGAGGGGTGGCAGGTAACTATCAACTGAGTGAGGTAATTTTGAAGGCTGAAAGAATTGCTCTCACTGATTGATGGATCACTGAAGAGGGGATAGGAAGGGGAAAGCTTTGTTGAAATCCTGTGCAGGGTTACTTAGAAGTAAGCCTTTCTAAACATGCAGAGACATATCTATTCTTTTGTATGCATCTACTTAGCATTTTTTTTCTGAACACTGTAATAATACATTTCCTTTTTAAAAACCAGGGATATTCAATGAAAAAAACCTGCCCACTTAACACCAGAGTTAAGACTATCTCATGTTGGCTCAAGCTCCTCAAAGCCAGGAAGTTAAGGCTGGAACTAAAAGTAAAGGCTGATGCCTTAACAGACATGCCCATGATCTGTAATAATATCATGATCATTACTGGAAGCTTAAGAGTTAGGAGAAATCTCCATTGTGAATATCATCTGCCTGGGGGCAGGGGGAAGAGAGAGAGAGAGAGATTGAATAAAGCTTGTGTGCAGCCACAATAATCCTCAAAGCAACTCTCAGGGTAAACCACATGGACTAAGACTGTGAGCTGCAGGAAGGACTGAAAAGCATAAAAAAGGAACTGCATGAACAAATATTAACACTGCCAAGAGTGGGGACCACATAGACCTAAGGTGGAAGGGCACCAGCACATTCAGGAGGAGTGATCGGTTTCATCCATCAGATGATCATCAAGATCTACTAGCTACCTTTAAAGTACCACCAACCTACTTAGTTCTACTGAGGGCGGGTGGTGGTGAACTTCTTTTGGAATAAGAAAAAAAATGTAGAAAAGCCAGGAAACCACTAAATGATCTATGGTTGGAGGAAAGGGGCATGGCTATCCCCAGGCAGATGGAACAAAAAGGGAAGGGAGCACCAACAAGCTGGAGAAAAAGAAGAGAGCAAAGCTCTGGTGCTATGTAAAATATTTTTATTTATTTCTTTTATCCTGTCTTCTAGCTGCTCGACGCGTTTTGGTGACAAAACCTTCATCAGGAGCTACATAAAACAAATATAGCCACATTTTAGCCAACTCTAAGATATAACATAAAATCATTAACCATTATATTAAGCAAGCATGAAACAATACCCATGTCAAACTGAAACACACCTTAGTTTCCATTCCTTTGCTATCAAACACACTACAAATATTCAACGTTTACACATTCATATGAAAGATTTTGTACACTGACCTGGAGCACTTCTCTACAATTTCGTGATTGTTACTACGAAAATCTTAGGCTGCCTCTACATGAGACGTTTAAAGCTCTTTGAAGTCTCATTAAAAATTTTACCTCTACAAGAGCGGAATGTAAATTGGGAGTTGAGGCGCTTTATCTCTCCGATTATGCGCATTATCGAATGCGCGTTAAATAGCAAGTTTTATTTTCCTCCGGCCGTTAAAGCACATTTTGCCTATGTGAACAAGCGATTCTCCGCATTAACTATTTGTAAAGCGCATTTCAAACAACCGGTAAGGCCACCAGTTGTGCGCTCAATTACCTCCTGTGTACAAGCATTTACAATAAAGCGCTTCAGCAATTATGCGCATAATCGGCTAACCAGGCGTCAAACAGAATCCATCTAGAGGGAGTCTGAATCTAGAATAAGAATTAAAGATCAAAGTTTTCTGCTCATGTGATGTCCCAATAGGCTCAGTCGTCTCGAAATTCTGAGCTCAGGGTCAGTTTGAAAGCAGTTTAAATCATTTTATCCTACAGCTGGCAGCCCTGGTTGCCTTATAACTCAATGATCCTGTCAACACTCAACAACAGGATCATTGAGTTATAAGGCAACCAGGGCTGCCAGTTGTAGGATGAAATGATTTAAATTGCTTTCAAACTGACCCTGAGCTCAGAATTTCGAGACGACTGAGACTATTGGGACATCCATGAGCAAAAAATTTTGATCTTTAATTCTTATTCTAGATTCAGTTTTTTGTAGTAACAATCACGAAATTGTAGAGAAGTGCTCCAGGTCAGTGTATAAAATCTTTCATTTGAATGTGTAAATGTTGAATATTTGTAGTGTGTTTGATAGCAAAGGAATGGAAACTAAGATGTGTTTCAGTTTGACATGGGTTTTGTTTCGTGCTTGCTTAATATAATGGTTAATTATTTTATGTTGTATCTTAGAGTTGGCTAAAATGTGGCTATATTTGTTTTATGTAGCTCCTGACGAAGGTTTTGTCACCGAAACACATCGAGCAGCTAGAAGACAGGATAAAAGAAATAAAGAAAAATATTTTTACATAGCACCAGAGCTTTGCTCTCTTTTTTGCTCCATCCCCAGGCAGACCAGATTTGGACTGCGAGCCTGAGGTTTAATGTCCCTGGCTTACGGCTTTGAGGGGTTATGAAGAGAAAGCTGCTTTAGGACAATAGGAAGTAGTCAGGCATTGGGAGAAGACCCCCCTCCCCCTGAAAGCTATCATTAGGAACTGGAATCTTAACAGGGAATTAGAGAGCCCCCAATCAGAAGTGATCCCTTCTGCTAAGCATGGGAAACCCTCCCAGAGTGGTTCCCCCCACCCCAACTTTTTATTTATATTTATTTATTTATTACATTTGTATACCGCCCCATAGCCGAAGCTCCATAATTTCAAAATATGGAACATTTTCCCATCCAACTTTGTTTGAACATCTTGGTCATGATATAAACAAATCTATAAATGTGGATGGAAGAGAGAAATATACAAAGCCAGAAACGTCTTTAACACTTCCACTGAAGCTGTGGCTCACAGTATGGCTAACAAGGCACATTTTCCATTTTAAATTGGCTTTGTTGGATCCCAGTCTTGTCACCTGCCCACAGGCCTTGAGCTACCACAATCATAATGATCTGAAATAATTGTTGCTACTTTGCATCTCATATAAACTAATAGAGCCCATCCAAGGGGTACTTACAACAGAGAGCTCATACAGGAAACGCCTTGTGTTTCGGTTAGTGTGGCACACTTCCTTGAGTTTCTTCACAATATATGCAATTTTTTCTGATTCTTTCTCAGCTTGCATGTCACTGAAATCATTCAGTGACAGAGATGAAAATCCAAGGGCATCAGCGAGAGCATTCCAGTCGTACATTTTTTCTGATACTGTGGATAAGATTGCTGAATAGATGTAAGTCAGTTTTTTAAAAGGCAATGCAATTTGTTGAAGGAGACTGTTAGTCATAATTACGCTATCTTCAATATCCATAGCTTGATCTTTGGCTATCACTTTGATATTTTTGCAGTGCACAAGGCCAACCTTCCTTCTAAGAACTCCCACATACCACTCTTTTATTTTAGCCTGTCCAATGGCCTTGACCTTATCTTCACCGAGGAGTGCTATCGTGTCACCTTTAAAATATTCCAACAAATAGTCAATCTTACTCTGACGTAACACTGTTTTCAAAGCTATGCCATAGCTGGAAACACGTACAGCCTTATCTTGAAAGATGGGATATTTCATTGTTGGCACCGAAAGCAAGGGTGCAGATTTTATTTCCTTGCGTTTTTCTAATCGGTTTGGTTTATTAAATATTCCAGTGAATGGCTTTGGAGCTGGCTCAGGAGTTGTAATGTAGAACTGGCACACCAGGTTGTTGTTTGGGGCTTTGACCTGGACACGGAAGACAAACAGATGTATTTTCTGCGCATTGAGCATAGAAAATGGGAAGTGTTGATGAACCACCTCGCCACCTCCTTTCAATGTTCCTTCCTTAATTTTTTTCCTTTGGTCTTCTTCTTTCACTTCAAAATCTGAGTCACAAGAGGCCACAGAAATACTAAGGTCTTGTGGCTTCTCAAGTACAAATGTGTGCTTCCCCCAGAGTTGGAAAACCACTGGAGGCATACTCTTCCTGCCCTTTTTAATGTCGCATACTGTAAGTTTCTCTGGAACATAGCTATGGCCAAACAGAACGAAAACAACAGTAAAAGATGGGTGGATATGTTTGGGTCCATAAATGCCAACTGAAAGTTTTCTGTGGATATATTCCCAAACACTTGCAGGAGCATTCACTGAATTCGTTTGGGCTACAGTAACAATGTACATCAAGTGACTTAGATCTGTCAGCTTCACTTGTATCGTATCTTTATAAATGTAACAGTTTTGTATTTTTTCAAATGGACCTTCTTTACTGAAACCACACAGACATACGATTTCAGTCATAACCTGACTAAAAGGGTCCTTCTTCACTTCAGCTGCAATTTTCATTTCTAGCAAAATGGCTTCTGTGGTATTGAGGTTACTTAATGTAAGTTCAATCAGCGGGCTCACCGTGGTTGAAAACTCATGATTAAGTGATGCTGGAGAGTCAAGGATCGCCTGTAACCCAACCTCTTGGAATTCTCCAAACGCTACATGACCTTCAGGGAAATGAACAGCAATATCCGAGTCGGGAAGCTGCACTGAGCCACCATCATGATTCACTTTGCACACTATATGGGTTTCTATAGATTGGGTTTGTGCCCATCCTGGATTTTGATTTATCACATTCAAGTCGAGGCAAGATCGGGCCAGTTGCCGTTGATTCAACCATGCGGTCTTATAGGCTTCCCGGTCATTCTGAAGTGATTCACTATCTGGAGGTAGGATATGGTTGGATGGCACTGTACTAGAAAGTTCAAATGTCTTGGTACCTACAATATCCAGAAAATCTGAAACGCTCCTAGATTTTGCTGATCTCTTTGAAGCTTTACGAAGAAAAAGATAATCAATATTTAACTCATCTCCAGATGAAGCAGCAGAATCCCTGTTATTTGAGTCTCTAAAAAATAAGTAGGGATCTTCTTTTAAGATGGATATACGCCTATTACTTTTTTCTTTGTTGCTTGACCGAGCTACATCGTCTAAAAAAGGGTTAGATGCTGACAGTTCCTTCCAAAATGGATTGGTCTTAAACACATCAGGGGCACCTTGCTTAAAGTCTCCAGGCCAATGGGACTTCAGATTCAATCCATTTTCCTTGTCATCTGTTGAAAAATAATACGAGTTAAGTATCCCACTTTATATTTATTCCTTTTCTAATTGGTATTCTGCATATGCTAAGGTACTTCAGTTTCCCTTACATTAATTTATTTAAAGATGCCAGGGACAATGTGAATAAAAACTATTTTGGCTTGCTCTGTTCTTAAATCGATGGCTCTGGCTTCCGTGTTGGAAACTGGCCATGACATTGCTCTGGATTCCTTCGACATTTTAAACACAAATACACAAAACATAGTTCAGGTTTTATTTTTGGCAGACTTTGTTACTATTCTTAAGTGGTAACTGTGTACTAGCAATTGGTCAAGCTTAGGCTGCAACCCTACACACATTTTCGTGGATGTAAGCCCCCTTGAACACAGTGAGATTTGCTTTGGAGTAAATAGATGTAGGATTTCAAAATCTGTATTAGTGTTAATTAGTGCTGGGCCAAAACCTGCCCCCTATTTTCAGGAATTTTCTCTCTCCCTGCGAAAGAGGAATTGTTTTTTTTTTCTGCCTCTTTCGCAGGGGGGAGGGAAATTCACAGGATTTTCTCCTTGGGGAGGGGGACGGGATTTCCACATCTCTTTTTTTAAGTGTAGCGATTGCTAAGGGGCTTTCTTCATATTTTTTAGTTTTTCCCAAAAAAAGAAAGAAAGAAAGAAAATAAAGAAGGCCCCTCAACAACTGGCTACATTTTAAAAGGTATGTTGAAAACCTGTTCAGAAAAAGAAAATTCTCCAAAATTCTCACCTCTCTCAGCCTCTTTCACCTGATTGTTCAATTTTCCCCCACCCCCACAAAATGCCAAAAATGGAATGGTCGAAATTTTCAGCACAGCACTAGTGTTAAGACCTTTATTAAGCCAATCAAAAGTTCACAAAAATGTGCAAGATTTCTGGGTTTCTAGATCTCTGTCTTAATCAGGCAAGGTTGAACTTACTTGAATTCTACTCCCATGTATTTGATAGCATGCGATGGGGCTTTCAATGTCAGCTGATTCATCCAGTCCTACTGTTGTATTAACTGTTTTTTAGCTGTTTTTAATGGTTTTATTTATTTCTACATTAATGATTTAATATTATGTTTTTATTATGTTGTATTTTGGGTTTTAAATCTTGTGAACCACCTAGAGAAGTATAGAAATGAAATGGATCGCAGTTAGGATTATAGCCAAAATTATGTTTGTGGAAAAATTATAAGAATTGACATTATTTCACTAGCAGTTGCACAACTGCTAGCAGAGCAACTAGTATAAGCAATGTGTAGCCCATTAATCATCCACATGTGCCCCCCCCCAGCCTTCCACTGTAGCCCCTGCCATCCTTCAAAAAAAAAAATTCAAACAAAATGGCATCTGTAGCTGCTACAGAACACCCAAAGCATCAAAACTAGCTTCTTTGCAAATAATAATAACATTTATTTATTACCTGCCTCTCCCTCTGGATCGAGGCAGGGAACAACATCAAGCATAAAATACACAAACTGATTAAAAGCACATAAAACCAACACATCATTAAAATACCAGTAAAACACCAATAAAACACTTAAAGCTAATTTTGACCCTTTGGGTGCTCCATAGCAGCTACAGATACCATTTTTGTCATTATTATTACTATTATTATTATTATTATTATTATTGCTGTTTTGGTACCCATGGGGTGGGTGGGGTGGCCTGTCCAGAGGGCAATAATAGCCCTCAGACCTCCCAAAGTTCCCTACCCATGAACTAGAATAATGAAGTCAGAATATAAGGTTGTAATCCTATATCCACTTGAACTCAATGGAACTTACTTTTGAATAGATATGTATAGGAATGTACTATCAATGAAAAATCTTGAGATTTAGATTCAAAATCTAGGAAACCATATATTTATCGTATATTCCCCTCTCAAAGACCCTTGGAGATTTACTTATATATGAAGGGGAAAGGGCATTACACACCTGATTTGGATTATATTTTCCCTCTTTTGTTTTACTCAAAAGATTCATATTAAGCTGCTGCCCATTTTCCTGCCCTTTGTAGTAGTATTTTTAAAGCTTGCTAAGACCTCCGCATCATCACCACCATGTAAGTTCTCCTATGCAGGACTTACTGAAAAGAATGGAACTCGCTTACAACCTCACAAGCAACTTGTCCTTGCTATTATAAAGAGAGCACATCTAATCCAAACATCGACAGCAATTCCAATTCTGCTTAAGACAGTGGATTGACAGCAACATACCTGTCCAGTTATTCCTGAATGGGTTTCCATCATCCAAGTCAATCAGAGACCCCTCTGATCTACTCCATGAAAGCTCCTTTAGATGACAGGAAGCAGACATTTTCCTTCCTAACAGATTTAAGATATACCAGTTAACAAATTGTGAAATGTGTAAAACTGCAAAGCATCATCCATAATATGGTATGGAAGAAAATGTCCAAGACAGCCTTCCCAACCTGATGCCCTCCACGTGTTTGACTGCAATCCCATCATTCCCATCTAGCATGGCCAATGGCCATGCTGGCTGGGAATAATAAGAGTTGTAGTATAACACATCTAGATAGCACCAAACTGGCAGAAATCTGGTCTAAGGTATTCCTCATAAGTACACCCAGTAGCTCAGCAGTGGGCGACCTATGACCCTCCAAATGTTTTGGCTTATAACTCCCATCAGATATAGGCCAAAGTTGCCCGTGCTCCCTGCAGTAGCTTCACAATGGACAATCATTGACTTAAGGCTGGTGGTCTGTTCAGTCATTATTTCACATTGTGTGTGTGTTGTTCATCCCTCTGTTACCACTCAATGTTATTAGTTTTCCATGCATGGAGAAATGGATCATGATCATGGCAGCAGAACCAACTCCCCTCCATGTGCCAGATTGCACAGGACTTGTTCTCACAGATCCCTACGAACATAGGTGTGAATTCTTGCCACCTAGAAACATTGATTTGGTATTCATTTTTAACGTCCAAAGTGGAGATTGCTTGAAACAAGTCTATATAGCTATTCTTAAGTATGGTAGAAAGAAGAAGAAAAATATAAGCCTCAATATAGAGACTAAGTTCCAGAACATGTGTCCGTCACTTTATAAGAGAGAGTTCTCATGTAGGAATGGAGGACTAGAAGAAAAGGTTACAATCTTATACCCACTTACCTGGGAGTAAGTCCCACTGAACTTAATAGATGTGCATTGCACAGAGCAGAGAGTTACAAACGCCAATAGATGACTTAGCAGTTTTTTTCAATAATAGGAAAGGTGTCTGAACATATCTGAGCACTTATATATATGAGCAACAATGTATTTCTTTATTATATACTCCACCTTCAAGCCCCATAATTGCTAAATGTATATTTTTACAAGCTAGCCAAAAGTCCATTTGGGAAATTCTCCTTATATCTTCTATTGGTTAGTACACTGAGAATGCCCCTGGTGTGATGCAGGGCACATGATGCGCAATATTATCCCAGGTAGGAAGGGGAGGAAATAACCAGGGCATGAGTTAGTTTGCCAAAACAGTTTGGGTTTTTGACAACTCCCATGACTAGGCTGATTTGTTGATGGCCCTGGTGCTTACCTATAGCTAGATTTTAGTATCTATGTGGAATTCGTGATGGGTTTTTTTTAAAAAAAATGTTTAAGAACGGGTTTTGAGACATTATTGAAATTTTAATGTTATGTTTGAATTGTTGTTATAGTTATTGATAGGGTTATTTTTACATATTGCTCTTTGTCTGCCTCACGTGTAGTAAGCTCCCTTGAACACAATTTCCTTTCTCAAAAGGCCGCATATAAATTGAAACCTTATCTAAAATCTAACATAATCAGCAGAACTTTTTCCTCCTCCCAACCACAAATACCTACACAGGAAAAAGAAACATCCAGAGGATGACAGTCAACAGAGGATTAGGCTTTATCTGTTTCCATTTTTCATTTGCTTACAGAAGCATGATCCATGATTAACATGGCTGAAATATCTGCTTAGGCCAAAAATAGAATTATAGGTGGCCATTGGCAAAGAGCACCCAAGGAGCAGCTGGAGTTGAATGCATGTAAAAATCCTGCTCAAGACCTTTTGCTTCTTTTTTAAGGGCTAAGCATTGGTTGTTGGATTAGACAGGGCTGCATGACTGCATAGCCCTAGCCAGACTAGGATGACGACATTTTGGGGAGGCGAGGGGACGTTTTTAAAAATGTAGATTATCCTCACACAATCCAGATCAAAGTACATTAAAACTTTACACTCGATTTGCATGCTTTTGTCATATTTGGAGCCACAACATCTGATCCGGAATATTTGTAACAAGATCTCCTGATTATTTATTTTTCACTTCAACATGACAATGGTGTGGGTGTGTGGGTGGGTGTGTAGTTCAATTGTTTTTCGAATGGTAGCATGCTTTATTTTCTCCCCATTGTAGACTAATAACAGCTTCAGAAGGTGCTCTATCAGGAAACTGATAGAGAGGAAGAGGGTTAAACACACACACGTACACACACACACGTACACACACACACACACCTGTGCTATTGCACCACCTGTAGCTGCTTATAAAAAGAAAGGGAAAAGTTGGGAGATCTAATCACACATCTCCCATGTCACATGTGGTTTGGCTGTGATATAGGTGGGGGTGGTTGTTTTAAAGTGATAACTAACAGGGCTACTGCTTATATGAGCCATCTTTCCTCTTGCACATGATGTGGGTTGGTTTGTTTTTGTTTTTCAACAGTACTTTTAGAAAAAGCACTTTGAAGATGCTGGTGCTACTATGAATCTACCTGCAACTACTTTACTTGCCATGAGCAGAATACGATTTTGCAACCATGACAAGCTGTGGGAAATGTCACCACAGCTTACCACAGGTGCAGCGACAGTAGTATAATTGCAATTAGATTTTCCAGAACCAGAAATGCGTGGCTGGTTTTACAGCTTATCCAGCACCAAATGCTCTTCTGATATTGCCGCAATATTCAAAGCTATCTTGATTCCTTTAGCATAATTTTTAAAAAACAACACACAATTACCTCAGGAAATACTTGGGTCCATATTTGCTATCCATACTGCTCAATTTTATTGCCAAACCTCTATTTATGCTAATAAAACTACTTCAGACTTAAACTGAAGAGAAGCAGACGCTTGTTCAATAAAACATCTCTTGGAATTTGATCTTGTTCTCTGTGCCATTGCATCTGCTTTTAAAGTGGAGATGGGAGGAAAAGGAGGAGAATAATTTAAGTGCCTACTCAAAACTGTTCAGTATGACTCAGTATGATGAACAATCTGTAGAACATAACAGGAAATAGAGAAAGAATAGGAAGATTAAAATGCCGGTGCTGCATTGCTAAGCTAAGGATATGTTGAGTGAAAAGGACTTTGCAGTCTGTCCCCATTCAAAGAAAAAAGTAGTCCACAGAATAAACAAAATGCTAGCAAATTTTGACCTTTTTTATGTAGGCAAATATTACAAAATGAAGGTCTGGTATTCTAAATGATGAAAATGAGGAGACTGTGATTTAAACCCTGCCAGGATGCTGTGATTTAAATTGATTGATAATTTCAAGAACGAAATTGCAGAGACAAAATAAATGGGGCAGCACACTAGAAAAGCAGACAGCTGCTCAACGATGCAAATTCTACACACATTAAAATGAAGTGACTGAGCAAGGTAACAAAAAGAGTATATTTGTAGAGTGGGAGTATGATGACAGCACAAATATAAGGAGTCCTTAGCACACAAGCTGCTCATAAAGTTTGAAAAACAAACAGAGCGAGGCCTTCCCCGCAAATTCTCTTTGGAGTTTTTCAATCCATTTCTGTCTGCAAATATAATCAGGAGATTAGGCAAATAAATGCAGACTCTCAAGAGGGAGGAACAATCTTATAAAAAGGCTCATTGAGATTCCAAAGTACTGAGATGGCACTATCATTTAAGTCTGCTATTAGGCAAGGAGCTAAGAAGTGAGTAAGAAAGCACCGCTACACACACATTGGTTTCTGCCCCCTCATCCACCCAGAATGCAGAAGGAAAGATGTTCATCTTGTCAGATAAAACAATGCACAAAGCAACCTTTAATGTGTGAGCCCTTGAAAACAAACAGTTATAAATGAAATTGCTGTGAATCTATACACTCTTAAAATCAGACTCTTGATATTCCTAAACAATATTACTTGCAAATGCCAGAACCCTTGGGGAGTATGCCATCAAAATTAGACCACAAATCCTAATAAACCACACCCACACACCCCAAAATGGGAAAATTCAGTTACCTAAATTAAAATTTTGAAATCCCAAAATTCAGACTGAGATTTGTATTTATGCATATAAATTTGGAGTTTTCTATGTGTCCATAAACAAAGTTTAGTTGTTGTTCAGTTTAAGAGGAAAATCAAATGTGTACAATTTACACCAGTTGTGCTATATTGGCAGTGATGACAACTTCAGTACATTTTATCTGTGAGTTTATCATAGGTGGATTACAGATCCCTAAGCGCACACAGGAAAAAAAACAGGAAAAATTCTTTCTTTCTTTCTCCCTCACTCTCTTAGTAATTTCCTACAGTTGTTCTATTAAAGAAGACATGTAAGAGCCACATACATATTCTTCTGGGTTGTTGCTTCCTGCTTTGTGATTGCCTCTGCAGTTCACTCAGAATTATAATATATGTCTATTAGTCTTCCTTTACACCAATAGCATTTGATTTCATGATATTAGAAAGCTGTTACATATAGCGCATCTGCTTCAAAAATCAATTATGTTGCAATGCCAGGAAGACTTTTTTTTCAAGTGGTCTTGCTAAGGTGGTTAAGAGTGTCGAAACAACATGATTCCAAGCCCTCCCACCAAAATGTGAGATAATAAAGATGTCTGCCATGCAATCCACAAAGCTTTATTCAGTAAATAAACATCTCTTCACACCTGAAGGAAGTATGAATGCTAAGAGCTATCTTCTAAGCTTAATTGGCATCACAAAGCAAGGATGTTGCCTATTAATTAAAAGGACAGTTTCTCACCATGCGGAACAGGCTTTCATCGAACTCCTCCAGGGAGGTTTTTCAAGTTGTAAACTCTGGCAAGTGGCTAGCCTAGCAGACTGCCTGCTTGATCCTGCTGCGGACACTGGGATTGGTCAATTCTGATGCTCCCTCCCCTCTGACAAAAATAGAGTTCCCATGGAGTGGAAGGAGAGGGAAGGTAATCTCTGAGCCTGGACCTCCTGTTCCGAAAGATTCCTTCTTGACCCCTGGAGAGTCTTGGAGAATTTCCTCCCCCACTTCCTGTCATAGCTGGTCTACTTCTTCTTCTTCAGGCTCTGAATCCGATTCAGGATACACACCAGAAAGCCCATGCCTGATCCAGACATTAGGAACCACTAGGGAATAGCCTCTTAGTGATTAAATAGGTCCATTATTGCTAGTATAAATTAAAAGTGTCCCCATGTCAAACAAGAGAAGCAACATCTTCTGTAAAATTGGGGATGGAAATGAATATTTACTTTTCTTACACATCGTGGGAAGGAAACAACAGCCAACATTCACTTGGAGTACAGCAATGACCGGAGTTTAATTTCCATTTTCTGTCCTTTACTTGTTATTGTTATAGCACCATCATTTCCTGCTTCTAATCTTAGCAATGATCAATAAACACATTTTTAAGATGCATGTTTTAATAAGACTCTCAATCACATATTTAATGCTATAAGATTCTGAAAACTAGTGATGAGAATTTATTATGAGGATGCTTTTTTAAGAAGGATGCCAAACTTTCAACTGTTTTCAGTACCAACTGGTTACTCTAAGATTCAAGTTTCTCTAGACTCCGGAAAACACCACAGTGGGCCAGTTTGCACATCAAAAGAAGCCACCCTCAAAAGAAGCCACAGTGGGTTGGTTGGCTGGTTGCTAACCCATATTACTCCATGCCATGGCTTGTTTCCCCCTTAACCCTGCCGCCCTCTTCCGGCATGTATTCCATGGGCTTTGGAGAATAACCTCTTCCGTATCCTCAAGCCTAGAGAGGCAAACTCTTCTGGCTTTCCACCCTGCTCTAAACACTACCCCTTTTCTGTGCAGTTTTTCCACTCACAACCAAAAATTGCGCCTTTTCTGTGTAATTTTAACATTCACCATTTTTTAAGGTTTTTACACTCAAACTACTGCATTTGAAAATATGAAAAATGTCATTAAAAACCAGGTAGAATAAAGAAATATTGCATTATACCCAAGAGTACCCAAGTACGGAAGAAGTTCCATAACTGGAACTTATGGCCCTCTCCACGTTATCTCTAAAAAAAAACCTGCAGCTTCTCAAGACACATAAGTATGTATTATGGCTGGGACCAGATTATCTAGAGTATCATCTGCTCCTATTTGAAACTTCTCATTCTCCAAGTGCTCTGCTTTCAGGAGGTAGGCAGATGGGGATAGTGCCTTCTTGGTGATAGCATCCTATTAGTGGAACTCACTCCCTCTTTTGAAATTCCAGCATCATTCAATTGAGTTTATTCACGTGGGTTTTGAATCAACAATAAAATGTTTTGTTGCAGCTGCTATTTTACTTGTTGTTTTATCTGCTGCTAATTTCATTTGGTATTGTGCATGCTGTTAATCTGAATGGTTTTTCAATTATTCACTTATGAGACGGCTTGTGGGATATATATGTACCTGTATTTTATAAACACCTTAAATAAATGCACCTTAAATACATTCCTTAGACACCTTGTTAAAAAAAGGAGACTCAGTGTAACAGGTACAGATAGGTTCATACTGGCAGAGGTGCTCTGTCAGGTATCTGGTCCCAATAGCAGAACCTTAAATTGGGCTTAGAACTGCATAAATAACAAGGGAGCAAGAATTGGGGTGATACGTTCAGACCTTCTGGCCCCTGTTATCTATCTGGCTATCACATGTTGCACAAGTTGCAGTTTCCAAACCATCATCAAAGGCAGCCCCACACAGAGTGCATTGCAGTACTCTAACCTGGAGGTTAGACATGAGTGATAAACCTGAGTGTGACATTCATGCATAGCACACCCATGAACGCGTAAGGTTTTTTCTACTTGCCTGGACACTTCTGTAAAATAGCATATGAGGAAAGGGAAAACAAAAGCCTGAACTTTTTTTCCCGTGTGCCCCCTATTTCTCTGTGGTACACCTATTTGTTCCTCACAGCTACCAACATGACAAAGGAGCCTGGTGGTTTAGCTAATCCCTTTACAGAAGACAGAGCTACACACCTTATAAAAGTAATACGTGCCTATTAAAACTGCATGTGGCTGCAAATAACCAGCACAACAGTAACATGGAAACATTCCTGTGCTGATCTAAGAGAGGAAGGTCCTAGACTTTCTAGTTTTATCAGTACCAATGGGCTGACAAACTTGCTGTCAAACCCAGGGAAGAGAAAAATATTTCCTCATAGTGGAAGATATTTCATTTTTAAACAGTGTGGCCTATGTGACATTATTAAAACAGTTCAGCCTGCTACTGCCAGAGGCATCACTATCACTGCTGCAAAATCCCTCAGGGCATTACAAAATAAAATCGGAAATACTGACAGAACTGGAAGATGCTACCTGCAGAAAGGAGAACAGGCCAAAGGATATCAGTGCTCCAAAAGGTGAATGGCTAAGAATAGAAGAGAAAAACCAGTCACCAAATAAAGAACAATCCACAAAAAAAGACCATGGATTCTCCTCTGTTGCTCTGTAAAAGCAGCTCACAGCAGAAATGGATGGATGTTGATGAAAGAGGCGGAAATCTGACCACAAAGTGCATAAAATTGCAGGATACCAAGAAATTAAAGGGCCATTTAATGCACCCTAATAATTCCTGATGACAGAGAAGAGATTATAATGCCATTTGAAAAATTGGGGTTGAACACTGCACAAATATTGTACTCGGTAGATGATATTGTTGCCACCTCTGCCAATATGTTCCCAATCAAGTCATTACTTAAATAAGCATTTATAGTGGACAGATTAGAAGGATGCCTACTAAATGCAAGCTAGTGCAAGAGCCTTGCCACAACGAGAAAGGCCACTAGTTTTAAATGGGGCTATCTATTCTACTATGTCAGGGCTCTTTCACCTCATTCTGGGGCATGCGTAGTCCAGGCCCAAGGAAGTTTGATACTCCCGCCCACCGCCCCCCCCCCACACACACACCCCTCTATCCCACCCTTACTTTTTAATTTCTCTCCATAAATTGCCTGGAATAGCTCAAAGGAAGGGCAAGGCAGGGCCAACCCTCTTATAAGGCAGGGTGAATCCCCCACCTCAGCCGGTGGTTCTGGAAGGGTAACAGATCGCATGTCCTCACCCGCTGTTGGAAGGACCAGAGCCACCAGTAGTGGGAGGGGGAGAGAGGATAATGGTCATCCTCCCCCCTCAGGCAGTGGTTGATCTTGTGCTGGCTCTAGGTCTATGGAAGCAAGAGCTGGAGGAGGAGAGGATTTGGTCCTCTCGCTTTCTCCTGACTCACCTTCCCATTTGATTCCCTAATGGATTGGGGATGATGGGAAAGAAGGAGAGAGAGGAGCATATGAACAAGAGGAGGAGACTGCCTCTTTCTCAGTCTGCTACGGTAGCTATCTTTTATTCCAGCAAGGCTCCTTTGAGAGCTACATTACATGTGAAAGATGTAACAAACAGTTTTTCCAGGCACAGAGATACAGTGAAGAGAAAAGCTGCACCTTTTTGTGGTTTTGCCTGTCATCCAACAGTTTAAGGCACAGGAAACTTAAAGAAAGGCGGCAGCCTCATTTACTTTCACGTTCGTGCCTCACTCTCCACCGTTCTTTTTGACCCTCATCCACCAGCCACTTCAGGGAGTACAGGCAACAAAGCATTCCCTCAGCCCGCCACTTCATTTATTCTGTTTTAGAAGGTTTTATTGTTTTTCATTGGAAACAAAATCATTGCCTCTTAATAAATTGAAGAGGAGTGCTACAGCTCACTAACTTTAAAGCCAGTCCCTGACAGCCCTGCAGTCCCCCACACTCTATCAAAGCCTTTATAGAGTGAATTTATCTTCACAAAAAGGGACACGTCAGCACGATTTGGCTCTTTCCTATTAGTGCTTCACACTGCAGAAGATATATAGAACCTTCTGCAAAAGGCTGAGGACTTAGGATCAGAACCATGAAAACCATAAGCTGTCCACTTCGATTAGGAGACCCCAGCCTTTGGCACGTTCTTTTTCATTATTGTTATTTATTACATTTCTATATCACCCAATTGCCAAAACTCTCTGGATGGTTTACAAAACCTTAAAATACAATGTAAAACAAATTGGCCATACTGACAGGGTTTGCACGATCGGGAAAGAAAAATAAGCCAACATAGCTTATTTTCCCACCCGTACATACCAGTTGCATGCTGCATCATTACCTCACTGGCCACAGTTTGTTGTATCATCCAAACATGATGAGAGTGCACAGTGGATGGATTTACAAATCAGCCCAGAACTCACGGTTTGTTCAAGAATTGTGGGGTGGTTTGTAACCCATCCCTACCATGTACTCTTGCTAGGTTCAGACAATATGACAAACCATGCCCAGCAAGAGAAATTATGGTAATGACACAGCACATGACCAGCATGCTATGATTGGTTTATTTTCCTTCATTGATCATACAAAACCAGCCAATAAAACCTTTACCTTTGGGGGGATTAGGGCTGGATTTGACTTGAGGGGCTTTTGGCAAATTGCTATTCTGTAGGATCCCTTGTATGAAACTTGTCCCTTCTCCAAGGGGCATTATCACAGTAGTGGGCAGTGACCTTAATGGTAGACAGCGGCTCACAGCTGCCATCTTTGTTTCCAACAATCCCTTGGAAGTTGTGCCAGTGCATTGTAGGAGGGGAAATGGCTACCATTACAAAAGTATTGTGACCACCAAATGGGTCTGCCATTTTTCTAGAGCAGTCGCAAATTTTAGCTTCTAAATGCCCCAAAATTATTCAGCTTCTGGGACATTGATAGTGGCCACAAGATGTCACTGGCAGTAGGAACATCTTTCACGCAATTTTTTAGAGAAGGGACTAGGGCAGAAATCAGCAGTGAAGGCTCTGGCAATTGCACAAGAATGTCTTTCACTGATCCCAGGCCTGCCTTTAATCATGGGTCAGTGTGGGGATTTTAAGGTAAAATAAGTAAAGTTCATATTTGCCAGGCTAGATCAAGCATCCCTCATGTAGTTCAGAACTGGATATGTCTCTGTGATATATATAATGCATACTCTGGTTATAGAGTATCTCTACCTATAAAGCTGAAAGTATATGTGCAGGTTTGTTTGTCCAGAAATGCTTACCCACTTCCAGATTAGTTAGAAACTTGAGTTTGGCACAATGATAGGTCTGGCTTTACAAGAAAAATCTAAAAACCCAAATTATTCAGTTTTAAGTATTTCTTAAGAATGTAATAACAAATATAGGCTTACGCCTACAACACCCAGCATGCCTTGGGCAGGAGGCCGGATTAACAGGCCTTTGGTGGCCATTGTGAGTGCGTGGGCAACGCATGCCTTTCACAAGCCAGTATCCTAAGGTCAGTCTCGAGCAGTCAACCCAATTCCACATCAAAGGCAGCCCATCCTGAAATCGCTGTTTTCTCAGAATCTGCCTCCAACCCAAAGGGGGAAGCACGTGTGCAGCCTTGACCTTTAAGAGAGGGAGGGAGGGGAGGCACTCTGTGCATGCCCAAAAACACCTCATCTGCTGCGGCAGAACAGTATTTCAAAATAGCTACCTGCGGCACTCTTCCCTCTGTTACCAAGGAAACAGGTGCCAGAGGCTGTGCTTCTGGCTGTATGCAGATGATGTCATCACGAGTCTGTGGGATTCCCCTGTGGAGAATGGGGGCTGGCTGGGAGACTGAGCAGTCCCCGCAGCAGCAGGCGGCTGAGGGTGGAGAAAAAGGGCCAGGATGAGAACCAGCAGGCGAGGGGCCTGGGCACCGTGGTGAGGGGTGGCTCAGTTGCTGGGATACCGCAGAGGGGTATTCTGGGGCTCTTTCTTCCCCGCCCAACCCCTCCGCAAATAAGTCACAGAGATATTTCTTATTCATCAAATAAACATGATAAACCTTATTCAGGGACCCGAGCAACGCCGAGTATATCAGCTAGTACTCTCTATAAAAGGTGTAGCTATCCAGCACTTTGGCATTAATTAAAATGTCAAAATAATGAGAAAGAAGAGTATCATTCACTGGCTGAGAACAGAACCAAGCTTAATTACTGATGGTAATTAATACCATAGATGGCATGTTCAGTACATGTTTGTACTATCAGCCATACACAGAGAAATAGACAGACAGTTTGCCTGGAAGCCAACTTTAAGTTTATTGCATCATTTAAAACTTGGAGGAATTTGATTTGGCAATAAAACCAGACAGAACTGCAGAAGCTTGGAGTAAGGAAAATATTGATTACATTAAACTGGGATGGAAAGGGGAGGATACATACAGGGGGTTGTTGTCTGAAGGTCTTAACAAAAGATAATATACACTACTATTTTGAAAGAAAGCCAATACTAGCTCCAGCTTTTGGGGGGCCTTGGGCAATATACCTTCAATGGCTGCCTTCCCACTAGCTGCTAATGCTTCTCATCTCTTTTCTCATAATTGCTACCATTTGATTGCTTGACAGGCAGGGAGCCAGTGAGCAAGTAGGCAGTGGCGTCTCCCATTTCCCCTTCTCATCACCACTGTTGTCTGGGCCAGAGTGAGAGGCAGGTGAAAACTAGGTTGCAATAGTTTAGAGGAGTGGGATCCCACTGGAATGTGGATCCTGGGCACATGCCCAACTATGCCTACCCTTGACACTGGCCCGGAAGGAGGCCACATATTTACTTTGTTTAGGATCCTTTCAGTTCACAAGAGTTTCCTTAAGGAAAGGTAACAATAAATACCATTAGTAAATATCAGCTGTTACCACATGGGGATGCTTCATAAGAAACATTCACAATTCAACATCTTGCCACAACTTTGCCACATAAAAAGCAACGTGAAAATGGCCTTTATTCTCCTAGGAACAGATCATGACATTAGAAATGAATAGAAGCGATCAAAAACTTTCTCCAGCATTAAAAGAAGACCTTTGTTACTTAATATGAATATTTAAAGATTTCCCACCAGTTTCCCCAAAAAATGAAGGACTGCCAGGGTTTCAAAGAATTCACCAGCATATAAAACACCTATTATATATTAAAAGAATTTAGTCACTCAACAACCTGAAAGCAAACTGAAGGAGACTGTGCAGCTAGCACCATCACTTACCAAGATCAGCACTTTTAACATATCACATGACTAAAAGAAAATAAGTGTATCCCTGCTGAGCTCAACATACACTGATGGCTTGATTCTGCCCCCTATGCCCAAATGCGCTGCTAAGATGCAGGTAGGTTCGGACTGAGTATTTCCTGGAGCAAGCCATGTGCTGAAGGGGTTGTACGTCTTAGCCCAAAGTGTATTCGTGTTAAAAGCAAGACAGAAAAATACACAATTAATGAAACAATGAGAAAATCTGGAAAGCCTGAAGTGGAACATAGAAGCCAAATAAATTTACTATAACTAAAACGCTTTGGGAAGAAATAACTCAAATCCCATACGGACACTAAACAGTTGGGAATTAAGTGAAAGCACTGTGAACAGTCAAGCATCTTAATGGGCAATTTAATGAGGTCTATTGAGTGCAACGCTCAGTCAGAAAAAGGATGGAATGTATATGGAAATATTGCATCTATTACCATTTATAAATTGATAACATGATCCCATTTGGAACCTCTGATTTAGCTTATCAGGAAATAATATTTTACTAGCAATTGGCATCTGTAAAAGCTTGACAGGGAAAGTAAGAAGTAGTAAACTCTCCAACTTGCTAACCATAAAAACTATAAAAGCTACAGATGAGGAAAGGGCCATTTTTATGAGAAGACAGAGCTCCATGTAGCCCAAGTAAGAGAACCGTGCTAGCTTAACTGTATTTTCTCCCATCAGCTTTTCTGCAGAGGTTAATAGCATCTCGGTTGGATGTTTTTTAAAAATATCAATATATCCTTAAACAAATAAAAAGGTTAACACAGCAGATAATTACTCTTTGAAAAAAAAAAAGAAATGCTACTGAATATTGTTGTGTTAACTCAGATAATGTAACAGAAGGTATCAATTCAATTTTAATTCCTAGTAAGGTAAATGTGAAAGGCATCAGTCATTTAGACACAGGGCAAATTAGGAGGCTACATAATCTTATGTGCCAGCTCTCATGCAGCTTGACACAAAGAGTGTACCACAGCAAATAAGACTGTCCACGATGTACAGAAGTTCATTGTACCCTGCTAACTGCACCTTTCTCCAAAGCCTCCATCTTCAGTTAGGTCATCTCAACCTGTTGCATGTGGCACAAGAAGGCTGAGAGTTAAGACCACCAGCATTTAAGGCCACCAATGTTTCATAGTGAGCAGAGTCCTCGTGGATTCACATGAGAAGAACATAGCTACTAGGGGTGTGTGCTCTGCACTGAAAATTGAGAGGTCCGACAGACCTTCGATGGACCTCTGAACTTGCGGTGCAGTTAGGGGCAGTTCAAAAAACGCCGGAAACCCGCGGTGCGGTTAGAAGATCGTTCGGAGCCCCGAAGACATCTGTATCTGACGGCTTTTTAGGCAACGTGAGGGCTCATTTCATGTTGATGATGGACAACTAATGGAACACTTCCATATTAGGAAGACGCTGAGGGGTGGGGGGGTAGTTTTGAGATTGACATCTGTGGTTAACCAATAGCCACAGTCTCCTCCAATCAGATTGCAACTGATATAAACAGAAAGAGCCCATAGCACTCTTTTTACAATGCGGCTCAAACTGACTGAACATCACGGAAATGGGAACATTCAATCAGCTTTCCCTAGCACTTTCCTATCTGGGGGCATTTTGAAGCCTCTTCTGGCCATGCCCCTCTGGTCCAGCGTGGCCTGCCTATGGGGGGGGGGGGCAGCCTTTCCCCACAACACTGCCACTGCTGCTGCCAGCCTGCTGGCTTGAAGGGGGTACAGCCTCTTAAGATCTTACATAGCTGGGATCCTCCGCCACCAAAGAAAAATGATCCCAGGCACTAGACTTGCATTTTGCAAGAGAGGGTGTGGGTGGAGTCTCAAGACCACCCACACCCGACTTCTCTCCTGCACTTCAGAAGGAACAGCAGCAGCAGAAAAAAGGGTGTGCCTAATTTAGGGTGGGCGGAACTAGAAGAAACACCTTTCCCTCTCCTAACACGTCCAGAGACAGCTTTCTTTGCTGGGTTTTCTGTTCTCTCTGTGTGTCTGCCTGCTTTTATTTGCTTCTTCTTGTAGTACCACCCCACACTCCCCTTTGTGTGTGTGTGTTCTTGTTCCACACATGGAGATAGAAGACTATGATTTTTGTAGGAGGTTTCTAATTTCTCTCAAGCTCTATTGAGAGAAGATGATGTTCATCTGAAATGTGTGTGTGTGTGTGTGTATGGGGGACGGAATGGTTGGGAGGGGAAAGTTTTTTTAAATTCCTAAAGATCAAGGGATGAAGGAAAACAGCTTCAAACTTGGCATGGCTAAAACCCTACTTAAGAGCTACCAGGGTGCCAAGTTTGATCTCTTTATCTTTAAAAATGATGGAAATGTAAGCATTTTTGTTGATTAATTCCCATTGACGCTAATAGAGCAGTTTTCTGAAAATGGAGCGATGCAGGGAGACGGTCCCGTTCTGAAAACCAGGGTGGAGAATCACCTCATCGGAACTGCAGGTCAAATTTTGGGGAGGAGCAGACCCACTCTGCACACTCCAAATAGCTACCCTATCCTTCCGCTAAACTAGTTCAATGACTCACATAATGTTCTGTATCTCTTGTGCATCCCTCATTAGATTATATTGTAACATTACTCTCAGCCCGCATCAGCATCACATCATGAACCACATCCTCTGTGGCCTTGCATCCACACGACGAGCCAGATTTAAGCACTGCTATCACCATAGGGATGCTTATCAAGCCAAATGAGGCCTCAGGTAGATCCTCCTTTGCATTTTCCCATCAGTTACAAGCTCCTGAGCCCAAACGAGCTGCTGCAGCAACCAAAAACAAGCCTCACAGTGAGCCAGAAGCCTACTGGACTCTTCACTGGTCAATTTTCATACAGACCCAAATACACATGATTACCATCTGGTGAGATCCTTTGTTTCTCATCTTCCTGTACCCATCTGGCACTATACCCTCTGGTCTTCTTTTATTCCCAGCAAAATTTAGATCTCAAAGGTGCTGTGGAAGATTGGCTTTATTTTTTACGAAATGGGTCACTGCTCCCCACAGCATCCTACCCTCGACAGTTACCTAGGGCTTCAAGCCTCACAAAAGTACCATAGGCAGAAGAATGGGAGAGGAAGTGTAGATCACACTTGAAGACTTCCCAAATTTTTGATACTGAGATATAAGTCAAGTCAATCCCAGAATCACTAAATAATTTGTGCCATAAGAAAATGTTGGTACAAACAACATTATATTTCAGCGGGTTGGATCCAAAGACAACAGAACACACGTGGAGGCATTTCTACTTGCACAAAGGGAAGGTCATGATTCCCAATTACTCCCGACAGTACTGCGCCTACGCCACATCTCACACTGTTCATGTAGGTCCCTTATTTTGTAGGAATGACTTTCAAGGGGTTCCAGTGGTAAAGACAAGCAGAACCCATCTGCAATTGTTAAGGTCCAATTCAAGATATCTCCAATTTCAACTTAACATATTTATCCTTTGCCCCAAAGTACAGCTCTTACTAAAACATATTCTTATACACACAGTGGCCTTGGAACTAGACCTCAACTCAACTCAAGTAATGTATGTGAAGGGATTAAGGCTATTTCAGCTTTTCACAACCTGGCGCTCTCCTAATGTGTTGGACTACAACTCATAATTCCCAGCCATAATGATCATCAGGTGTGGGATGATGGGAAGTCTCAGCTATTTCATAATTAGATGTGCCTTGAGTTATATGAAATTTCCCTCGGTGTGATATAGTATGTTGTACATGTCAAAAATCATTATTTTGCAAACTTACTCAGCAATGAATGCATGTTTTAATGGGCAGCATTAAAATATACTTTTTTAAAGTTTATTTTGGCTGTGATGTGTTAGTGTAATGGAACTAGAAAAAGAACACATTTTTTAAAAATAACTTTCCTTCAGACATAACATAAAAAGAACCATGCTGGATCAGACCAAGGGTCCATCCAGCCCAGCATTCTGTTCACACAGTGATCACCAGCTGCCTACAGGAAATCAACAAGCAGGACATAAGTGCAACAGCACCCTCCTGCCCATGTTCCCCAACAACTAGTGCACTATGAGCATACTGCCTCTGATACTGGAGGTAGCACATGGCCATCAGGACTAGTAGCTACTGATAGATATCTCCTTTAGGAACTGGTGGCCATCAATACATCTTTGGTAGCAAATTCCATAGTTTAACTATGTGCTGTGTGAAGAAGTACTTCCTTTTATCTGCCCCAAATCTCCCACTAATCAGCTTCATGAAATGACCCCGAGCTCTAGTACTATGAGAGAGGTGGGGCGGGTGGGTGTTGTCTTATAGACTAGATTCTAATCATCTGCTGTTTTATGCTAGAAGTCAGCATGGCCTGTCTGAAAAACCCCAAGAGGAAGGGATACAAGTCCTACCAAAAGGGGACAAAAAACTAATGGATTAAAGCAGCGTCCTAAAATTATGCAAAACACAAAGGACGGGATCCCACGCATGTTGAGGGGGAGGCCTACAACTCCCAGGCTGGGGAATGCCAGGAGTTGTAGGCCTTTTTTCTTGTCTAAACATGAATAGGATTCCACCCTAAGTCTGTTGCAAACTGTTCCCACAGTATCATAGTTGGAAATTGTCTCATCATTCATACAAACAGTTTTTAAGGTTTGGTTTTAGAAAGCGGGAGTTACGGGGAGAGGCGAGATTCACACACCTAGGCTAGCGTTCCAAACTTCCACGCATTCGGCGCTTCCTATCTAGGAATGTATGGTGAAAGTTTCCCAAATCTGCTGAGGAGGGATCTTTAAATATATATTTCAAAAAATCAAACGTTTCAGAGGATGAGCCAGAAGCGAAGTTTTTCAAAAACCAAACTTACACCTCATGTCACCATCGTAGAATGTGCAGACCCGTATATCCCTTTTCTCTTCCCCCATCCATTTCTCCGTCACCTAAAGTTTGCAACACATGTTTTAAACAAACAAACAAACAAAAAACCATACCTTTCATGCCCGCCCCCCTTTAAATCTGCAACAGCTACTTGTTTGGAGTCAACGCTCTGAAGATGTACTTGCGTGAATCCGTTCTTGACGATCCCATGCTGGCATCTCAAAATGCGAACAGATTGGCTACCTAATTAGAAGCGCGACGCCTTCTATTTGTGGGCGGTGACAACTCTTTCTGGGACTCTGAGTCCTGCGGCGCCTTCATCACTCGCATTGAAGCAACCGCTTTGAAAAGATTGAACTACATTACCCACAGGCCCATTCGGCTCACCTGGGCTTTCACCTGAAACCAGGAGAGCTGGTTTGGTTACTGAAGTTTCGCCGTAGGGCGGGAGAGAAAGGAGGAAATAACATTCCGTGGAAAGTACGTTTATGTTTATTTTGTATTTTGTTTTCGGTGGAGTTTGTTTGACTTGGCCATGCCGTAGCGTTGAATGAGTATTTAGCTATGAGTAGAAGGAGAGTAGAGAGGAAGAACAAAGCCAAAGAATGTCAGGGCTAATGCTCGAATTTTTCAATGTCTGGATGTCAAAGGTGTGTGTGTAAAGATGTAGAACAACATCAAAACCTGAATGACCAGATTCTGGCTATGAGAACCTCTGAGCTGTCAGCAGGTGGACAAGTTGGGATGATGTCAGTATTCTAGTTCTCTATGGAACTATCCTTTTGGGTTAAGGTGCAGACATTCAGGGCTACCCAGATCATTTATGGGGCCTGGGGCAGATGTGATATTGGAGGCCCTGCTGCTGCCCCTTACAAAGGCCTGGGGGTTGCTGGTTATCAATGTGGCAGGGAAAGGGTCAACAGTACCACAGGAGCTGGGAGCGGGGGGGGGGGGGCTTCCTTTGTGGTGCCCTAGAGCAAATGATCCCAGTTGCCTCCCTTCCCTCTGGCCAGCCTTGCAGATAATAAGGGCTTTTCTACAGGAGGTGTTTATCATGTGTTCATCATTCTCTGCTATTGCTTATTTACAGTTCTTTAGGCAACAATGTGACCCTCCAGTTTTGCTTCTGTGTTTAACCAGCACTGCAAGCAAAAAATAAATAAATAATAAGAGCAGGGAAAATGTGGCATTTAATTGTAAAAGTGAAAGAATGCACAATTTCCTCTTGTGTATTTGCCCTACTACAGTGCCACCTAAAGGTTATATAACAAAATAACAAGAAAGGAAATACTTGTTGTGTAGTGCTTGGTTCTCAGTTCTGTGCTTGAACCAAAAGTAGATACAGGGAAGTAACAGCCGATTAACAGCCTTGTGTAGGAAAACTCTATCTTCCAACCAGTTTTATCCCAGCAAGGCTATCAAGAGAATATTCCAATCCTAATCTTGACTATTTGTCTCATGGAAGAGAACTCTGAATTCTTGAAGTAGCCTATGAACTGTGGGTAGGGAAACAGATCAATCTGAATAGAGCAATCCATTTGGTCTTAGATGGAGTTGCAATCTCCCTGAAGGACCAAACAGTTTAGGTGTGCTCTCAGGCTCTGCACTAACTGAGGAAGCTCAGGTGGTGGCAGTGACCAGGAGCATCTTTTATACGTTTAGGCTGGTATGCCAACTGTGACCCTTTCTGGGGAGAAAGGATCTTGCTTCAGTTATTCGTGACATAAAAATTTGATTACTGCAATGTACTTTATGTGGGGCTGCCTTTGAAGACAGTTCAGAACTTTCAGCTGGTGCAGAATGTAGCTGTCTGGATATTGGTGGGGACTGGGTGGTCTACTCATGTGACACCAATACTGTACTAGCTGCACAGGATGCCAATGCCTTTCCAGGCCCAATTTTAATGTTTAAAAGCTTAAACGGTTTGGGCCCAAGTTACTTGAAGGTTTGCCTTCTCCTATACCAGCCTGCATGCACTCTGACATCAAGAGCAGAGTCCTGTCTCACCTGTCCACCACCAAGTATGTTTAGGTTCATAAATACAAGAGGCAGGGCCTTTTCAGTGGTGGTCCTACACTTCTGGAATCGGCTTCCATCAGGGGTTCATATTTGCAGGTCTTCAGGAAGGCTTGAAGACACACCTGATTTTTCTGGCCTTTCCAAAGTCTATGGACTGCAGATTTTTTGGTGATAATCTGTTTTTATCGATTTTTAAATTTCAACTTTTTTTATTAAATTGTTATGGTATTTGTTTAACAGTGTTTTGTACTGTTTTATCATTGCCTTGAAAGGATTCTAGCCTTAAAATCGACCTAAAAATGATTTTAAATAAATAAAAATAAAGTATCCTTTCTTTAAACCTTTGTTTTTGTTTCTGGCCTGGTGGTAGAGTAGATTTCAAATAGTGGCTATTTATCCAAAACAACTCCCGGCCTTTCAGTCACAGTATGTTAAAGTTCTATAAGGCATAGATTAAATCCTTGCTACCATAATAATAATAAGATTTGCTCCCCCAAGCTAATTTTCCTGGAGTTGCCCCAGCCTGATGTCCTGGACACAGTCTCTTTTGGTCTTTGCATGCTTCTGTAAGGACTTGTTTTTCAAAAGCTGCTCATGTATGCACTGGCTAACAGACTGTTGAAATGAATTTACTAAAGTGCCAAGCTGACTGCAGGCATACCTGTGTGTTGAATATCAGGCTAATAATTGTATTAGTTTTTCATTAACCGCTGGCATTGGTTAATTGTGCTGGTGCTTTTCTCTAATGGATATTTAAATTGGAATATATACATTTCAATAATTCCAGATCTCTAATATTTCCAAAGTTTGCTGACTGATACTCAACACTGAAAGATACTTCCCCCAAGTCGCTATTCTTTTGAATACCAGTCGCTGAGATGCTTTTACAATGACTAGAACCACCACCTAGCTCCACCCCACTCAGACACCCACGCTTAGACTGATGTCATTCGTTCTTTGGAATGCTCAACGTTGTGGTGTTTGGCTAATAAGCATTTTTGTGTATTTTTAATGGATTAATCAGAGCATTGGTTCACAGAGGAATCCACACACCATCTAGGTGAACAAAAGCAATGGCAGCTGTATGCTGATTCATTGGGCAACATTCTTTCCACATTTTTATTGGTTGGACAACGGAGCCGGTTAGGCAGTTCGAGGTTAGAATTTAATAATTAGAAAGGAGCAGTCATCTAGACTAAAAGATGAGGCCTGTGCTGCAAACAAAATAAAACAGGCATTTATCCAGCATCTGAGATGCACTCCAACAATGCACGGTACATATTTGAAGATATAATGCTGCATTCTAACCCTGTATTCTAACTTGAGCTCCTGTATTGACAACCAGGTAAGAATTAAACATGGAAAGTTGTATGATCTTCCCCTGACCTATTGCTCTTTCTGAATACAGTCCAATCAGTTATTTCCATGTTTTTGCCTCATTGATTGAAATGTTTCTTCTAAGGCTTAGTTACTTGCAGTAAGAGTTTTAAACTACAATATGTTGGCATTCCTCAAATTTATTTTATAATTTTGGCCCCATCCACCACCGGAATGCGGCCCCCAGGAACCTTTCTGAAATTGAATTTAGCCTTCATGCAGGAAAAGGTTCCCCACTCCTCGTTTATACGAATGATCAGTCAGCGTGCAAAACCGATGAGCTAGGCAGAGAACTAGTGCTCCAGCTGAATAAATGCATGGTACCTCCCCAAAAATACATTTTCACATTCAGGTATCATAAATATGAGTTTTGTGTTGCACAGCAGCATATTACTCCATACTTGAAAAGTAATTAGGACTGAGTCAAAATGAGAGATACTTTCCAAAACATTTCCAAAAGAGAACCTCCATTTTTTTTTAGTATGGCACTAAGGCCAGATCTGCACCAAACAGGATATGACACTTTGAAATTGGTTTGAAAACGGTTTGTGTCCTGGGCCCCAACAGTTGTCACTATTGTTATAAGCTGTTTTAAAGCAGTAGTGTAGATCCTGCCTGGAAGGTTCAAAAAAGTGTTCACTACTGAGAGTAATGCTAGTAGAGGCAAGATTCATGGGGATAAAGCACCAGAACTTTTTATTAGCAGGGACTCTGATGTTATCTGGAATGGACAACTAAGACCCATTATTATTATTATTATTATTATTATTATTATAGACCTTCACCTTGTAGTGATAAGACCTGTTCAAACTGTTGGTATGGATCTTTTTATTTTTGGACTCTTCTTGGGGGCATGGCTTTGAGGACTGTCATGATGAGAGCCTGCACTTCAAAATTGACCACTCCAACACTGGCCTTCAATGATATCAGCATATAGTCAGCTTCAATTGGTTTCATGTCATCATGATGGCATCTCATTTACTGTTCCAAATTGCATGGGATCACTGATGCGACTGTTCCCAGAAAGACAATGACCCATGGACCATAGCAGTAGATTGAATAGTAGCAAACAGCCATGAAAAGGTGAAGATTCTCACCATTATGGTGTTTTTGGAGAACTAGTTGTGCAACCCTTGCCCCATTCTGATCTTGGCTCTCTGCATTCAGGAAAGGGGTTAAGAAGCATCCTTTTAATTTGACTTTTTTAATTGTTATACTTTTAATGTGTTATTGTGTGTGTATTTATCATTTTTGTTTTTTGAATTGTAAACTGCCTTGTTTGGTTCCAGAAAGGTGGTATAGGAATGTATTAAATAAATCAAAATAATTCTATAACTAAGTTGGAAAAGTAGACAGAATATTAGTTTGTTTCTTTTAATATGTTTAAAGGTTATGTTTTATAGGGGAGAAACTTTCTTTTGACAAACAGTACTTGTTTGGTGCTATTTTGGGCTCTTTCCAGAAGCACTGTGAACATGCTATGATAATATAAAGGAGAATACATAGAAAGCCACCTCTGAATATCAAGAGTGCTGCCAATGGGCAACAAAGTTGGAAACACAGTTCAATGAAAGTGTAAAGGAATGCACATTGCAACAAATCCTAATTCACATAAACAGTGCTGAGGTCTGAGCTGCCAGTGATTGACCAAGAAAAAGATCTTGAAATACTTCTCCACACGGTGCATAGTTAAACAATGAAATTCACTATCGCATCATGTAGTGATGGTGACCAATTTGGGGATTGTCTATATGGCAGCAGGTTGACACCACAATGAGCTAAAATCCCACACTTTCACAACTGCAGGGTGGTGGTGGCTAATCCTGATGCCACATCAAAAGCACAGGGTTTCCGGCACTGGGCCCACCCCCTATCCTCTACCTAGGTGGACAGCGACCAATCAGGGATCACCTTCCGTCCAGCCACAACTCCGCTGTGACTCTGGAGTGAGGCTAGATGGCAGGTACACTGTACTGGCCTCTCTCCGGAGAAAAAAGTCAGGGTAAGTCTCTGACTTTTTCTTCTTCGGAGTTTCAAGGGAAATGTCACGGTGTCTGTGAATCTGTGGCTGTGTCATGTAACTGTCACAGTGCAGATTCGGAGCCACCACGGGGATTTGGGCGCATATAGACAGCCCCATGGATGGTTTTAAAGGGGGATTGGACAAATTCCTGGAGGAGAGGGTTTCAATGGCTATTAATCCTGATGGCCATATGCTACCAGAGGCAGTATGCCTATGTACACCAGTTGCTGGGGAACATGAGTGGGAGGGTGCTCTTGTACTCATGTCCTGCTTGTAGGTGTTCTGCAGTCTGATCCAGCATGGGTAGGCTGACCAGATAAAATCCAGGTCAGGGCTTATGTAACTTTAACAGTTGCAGAGAAAAGGGAATTTCAGCCAGTGTCATTTGTATGCAATTAGTTCCTGGTGAAATTCCCTCTTCATCACAACAGTTAAAGGTGCATGCACTATACTAGAGTGACCATATACAAAAGAAGGCAGGGCCCCTGCACCTTTAACTGTTGTGATGAAGAGGGAATTTCACCAGAAACTAATTGCATACAAATGACACTGGCTGAAATTCCCTTTTCTCTACAACTGTTAAAGTTACATGAGCCCTGACCTGGATTTTATCTGGTCACCCTAAGCATGGGTCTTCTTATGAAGTTGTGGTGGATGTATCTATGAAAACATCAACCTAGTGTGAGTTGGCTACGTAAAAGGCGAGTACCATGCTAGGGATCATTAGGAAAGGGATTGAAAATAATAAAATTGCCAATATTGTAATGCTTTCATACACATTTAGGAGGGAATCATAATTGCAATATTGTGTACAGATCCGGTTAACTCATCTCAAAAAGATGCATAAAAGGACAAACAAAATTATCAGGGGACAACTCCCTGTACAAGAAAATGTTACATTTGGCGGGGAGGGGGGTTATTTTGGAAAATAATAAAATAAGATTGAACATTATTAAAGGTTTATAAAACCATGCATGGGTGGAGAAGGTGGATGGAAAAACATTTTCTCCCTCTCTTATGATACCAGAACCTGAGGTCATCCAGTGAACCTAATTGGTGGTCAGATTCAAGACAGATAAAAGGAAATACTTCTTCACACAGCACATTGTTAAAACTCTGGAATTTTCCACCACAAGATGTAGTGATGGCCACCAATTTGGATGGCTAAAGGGGGTAGACAAATTCATGAAGGAGTAATGCTATCACTTGGCGGGAAGGTGCTGTTACACTTAAGTCCTGCTTGTGGGTTTCCTGTGGAGAGCTGTCTTAACAGGGGCCTTGGTCTGTTACAGCATGGCTTTTCTAATTTTATGTTCTAACAGCTATTAGTCCTGATGGCTATATTCTATCTTAAGGACCAGGGACAGTATGCCTCTGAATATCTGTTGCTAGGGAACATTTGCAGGAAGGTTCTGTCGCAGTCATATCCTGCTTGTAGACCTCATAGGAACCTGGTAGGTAACTATGTGAAACAAGATGCTTTGACTAGATGGTCCCTTGGTCTGATCCATCAGGTTCTTTTTATTTTCTTATGACATTCATAGTGGTTTGCCCACTTCCTTGGTTAAACTTGATACCTTCTGCAGTTCTAAGGTAAGGCCACACATTGGAGCTGTTGTAGCAAGGAATCTCTTATTTGATCATTGTGACTCATAAGATCTTGACATTGAATTTACCTGGGGCAATTCTTATTGATTTCAATGTGAAGTAATTTAAAGTAAGAAGGCAGTCTTCATCCCCCATCTAATTAAGAGTGATGGCTTTCTAATGTAACACCATGCTCTCACTGAGGCTACTGTGGGTAAAAGTAAGAAGACATTACCTTACAAGAGTGACGTTCATTTAATGTATTTGTTTGTTAAAACGTATTTAAAATCTATCCTTCTTTCTTGCAGACATCTGGTGATGCGCAACAGGTATGAGCAAAACTTGACACACCAAAACAGAATGTACAATAATAGCAAAAAATGAAACAAAATCAGCAATATTTATTAATTTATTTATTTATTTTATTTGTACACCGACTTTCTTCCAAAAAATGGCACTGGAAGCAGGTAATCCTGGGGCAATTGGACCTCTCTCATTGGGCAGGGTTTTTTTAAAAAATGATCTCTGCATAGCTTGCTCAATACCACCTTCTGTCCCGCAGGCAAAGTGATTCTTCCTGAAGTACTCTGTGGTGCATTTTGAATCTTGACTAAATTTGATATGGTGGCACTAGAATTAGTACAGTATATACATTTTAGAGACTCTGAACTACTTCCTTTTTAACCTGGTATATTATATACGAGCATTAACCTATGTAAAGCCTATCTACACTCCCCCCACTCACCACCCACTCACACTCTGTTTATTTTAGGAGTTAGTTCTGTGGTGAGAAATGGGGTGTTGCCTTTCAAATACAAATTCTCACTAAACCTATAAGCAAAAACTTAAATATGGGAGAAAATTATATGGTTAAAGGTGAAATGAAATTTAAATTGTAGAACAAAACCAGGATTGAGTGCTTTGATGTCACACAATTTGCTGGGGTCAATATATTTCAACACTTTTACATTTCTTATTCTCTCTCTTTAGCGTTAAATTGTTAATCTTACTTGTAAGAATTGTAATGTGTTTTAGCAGTAGCCTTAAATAAATAAAAAATATTGTTTTTTTATCTTTTTCGCTTGTGATTGTTTTCAAATGGGGTTATTAATTATATGAGACAAGACATTTTATTCAGCCTGAATTGGGTCATTTTGAAATGCAGTGCTAAATTTACAGTGACAGTGGGCAGGAAATAAAAAGTTGATTTGATAAGAGCATGGATGATGAAATATAAAAATAACAGCCATGTAGCTGTTGAGCAGGAGTGTGTCACAAGCCAAACAATGATGTGGTTCAGATGTTCCACCCTGAAAGCAACAGGGCAGAGGTGGGGGATTTGTGGTCCTTCAGATATTGGCTCCAACTCACATTAGCCCCAGCCAAAACAGCCAGTGGTCATGGATAATGGGAGCTGTAGTCCAACAACATCTGGAGGACCACAGGTTCCCCACCTCTGTTATAAAAGTTCAGATCAAGCAGGAACTCCTCATGAGGAATTTGCAGAGGGGTGATTTGAAGAACTGAGAGCCGTTCTGTTTGATTCGTTTGTTTTATGTGCCAATTTTCAATAGAAATATTTTCAGCACAGCCTACAAATTAAAACATAAAATTCCATATATATATATATATATATACACACACACACACACACACACACAATCAGACACGGAGGAGCAAATAATGGACAACATTAAAACAATTCAACAGAAGTTAAATTTAAAAAGATCTTCTCTGGTACTGAAAAAATACATTCAGTTACGCACCAAGCAATCTTCCCTGGGCACAGTATTCCACAACTGGAATGCTACCTCCAAAAAGCTCTCTCTTGTGACCACCTGCAGCACCTCAGAATACAATAGTTGGAAAAGAAAAAAAGGTTTTAAAGGTACAGGTTACAAGGGAGACTGTGCTAGGAGAGATGTTTCACTAGCAACTCAGGGTATTTGAGTTAGGAATTCTGTCAGCCCAGTAATGCTGGCTATGGATGTTTTTGAGGGCCCTTGAGCAAATCCCCATCAATGATCACCCCCCTCAGTGAGTCTACCTTCTCACTACCATTGTCACAGCTGCTATTGCTCCTTATCCTCTTTCTCATACCTCTTGCTTCATTGACAGACAGGCAGGCAATGAGCACGTAGGCAGTGGCATCTTCTGCTCCTCCTTCTCACCATCACCATTGTCTGGCCCAGACTGAGGGGCAAGTGAGCAAGCAGATTGCAATGGTGAAGAGGAAGAGCATCTCCAGCAGGGGCCTCATCTACAAGAATTCGCCTTTATGCCTGGTTAGGCGATTATGCGCATATTCGCAGAAGCGCATTTACACCTAATACCTCTGTACGAGAGGCAGCGAAGCGCATTACTGGACGACCGAAACGCAATTTAAACTGTTGACATGCGGAGAATCGCTTGTTCACATAGTCAAAATGCGCTTTAATGGCCGGAGCAAAATAAAACTCGCTATTTAACGCGCATTCGATAATGCGCATAATCGGAGAGAAAACGCGCCTCTACGCCCAATTTGCGCTCCTTTCTTGTAAAGGTAATTTTTTTAATGCGCCTTGAAAGAGCTTTAAATGCCTCTTGTAGAGGCAGCCAGGGTCTTGTCAGTGGGCCCCTAATGGAATGTGGGTCCTTGGCAGTTACCCAACAATGCCTGCTTTGATGCCACCCCTGCAGCCCAGGCTTTCTATTTTCCAGACCTGCTTCTACCAAGAATCCATACTGGCAATGTCATTCCTGAATAGCAGCTGGGTGACAAGGAAGGCACACTGATCTTGAAAAGGGGCCTTGTTCACTTTATATGGTCATGTTTGGCCTTTTAGGACCAATCCTCTATGCAGGGAGGGGGGCACTGCAAGGAAGGAACTTTTTCATCCAGCACTTGCAAGACCTACCATGATGAGAATTCCCTTCATGATGTGGAGGTAGGCATGGGGCGCCTCATCCAATGAGAAAAAGTGCCTGCTCTGGGATCTTTGGCTTGGACAGAAATTATGAGTCTTCATAAAAAACCCTATTTGTCACCTGATTTGTTGTCCAAATTCAAGCCATTTATTGAACTAATGAATGACTTTAGCTTTTTTCTCCTTTTTAAAGTGAAACTAAATTTACAGAGCTACTTAAAATCCTATTAAAATTGATGTGATTTAAGAACAGAAGTAACTCACGTCTGCTTGTAGGTCATGAAGTTAGTGGAGCAACATTGATTTATACTAGCCAATGAGCTGGCAACAAGCCCAGAGTGTGCATCCAGAATTGTTACAAAGCGATTGCTTGATCTGTGAAACTTTGCCTCATTAACTATGGAGAGGGAGATGCACCTTATCCCTACTGTGTTTCTGGGAATGTTGGTAAGAGAGACTCTGCCTCTTAAAAATTTCACTGTAAAATAATGTGTCCATTTTTCTTCTATGTGCTTTCATATTAATCATATCTTTGTAGCCAAGGGTAAGGGGGAACTAATTGGATTCACTGCGTTTTCTTTAAAAGACATTAATGTTTTTAGGCTGTGGATTATGTTTTGTTCTTACCTCTGTAATTAATATCTTGACAGGTAAAGCAAAATTATCTTCGGCATTTTTAAAAAAGGTTTTTCAAGAAAAAAGTGTAAACCCTGCAGAAAAAGAAACAAAAAGGAAGATATATTTGTTTTGACAGAAGAACTAGAGTCCAAATATAGTTGTGACGTCACTGAGCAGAAATCCATTTTTACACCGCTTGCCAGCATTAATTAATTTCCTTCAGGCTTTAACTGAAAGTATATTTGCTGATTTTTAAAAATGAAATAAATCAGCCATTCAAAGGGGATGGGGAATCATTTAAAAGCCACAATTCCAGTTTAATTGCAACTGTAGTGAATATTTTACTTATATACTTCTATTGCACTGGTTTATGTTTTTATTTTTCTGGAAAACTCAGGTTGGTCTTCTAAAAGTACATTGTGGTCCAGTCTGAAAGCAACTGCGAAAATACTGTGCCTCCCAAAAGATTTTTCAGTATCTGATACAAAATCACATTAGGGTGCCTTCATGCTCCGGATGCCCTGCATTTTCACTAGTCAGGCAATTTCTCCCGTCTAGCTGCAGTAGGGGTTTTCGAGTTGGAGGGAAGAGGCTGGGGCATGCATAGGAAGCTGCATAGCACAGTTTGCCTGGTTTCCTCCCCACTCTCCCTGGACCCCCCATTACCCCCCATCTCCGCCTTCCATTTACGAGCACACAGATGTAGCCACCACAGAGAGAACTGCTCTGGCTCCAAGGGGGAGGGAGTGGGGAACGTGGTTTCTGGGCTCCAAGGTTGGCACCCTGGTTCCAACCTCAGAGCCCAGAAACTAAACAGTCCTATGACACACACACACACACACACACACACACACACACACACACACGGATGGTGTCTAGGAAGCATAGGTTCACTCTCTTATTTGCATAAGGACCATGGCTCAGTGGCAGAGCACCTGCTTTGCATGCAGAAAGTCCCATGTTCAATCCGCACCATCTCGGGTTATGGCTGGAAAAATTCATGCATGAAACCCTGAAGAGCTGCTGCCAGTCTGTGTTGACAGTATTGGGCATGATGAACCAATGGTCTGACCTCAGGTGTTAGTACCTTGCTATGTAATGCATGGCTACTATATCGGTGTGTGTGTGTGTGTGTGTGTATGCTAAAAGCTTCTTACTGGCTCAAAGGTTGATCAAAGAGAAACCTTTAAATATGTGAACAAATTCAAATCTTAGGATATCTTCTCAAGGGGAAAAATATGAGTCTATTGATATTTTGAGCTATATTATTTTTTTGGTGTTGTTTTCCTGTAGGTTTTGCATAAGTAAGTACTACTTCATATAAGGTGCTATGGCCATGTCTCATGGAATCCTTCAATTTCATACTACTGTGCTAAACATTCTGTGTTTTAGGAAATAACTGGTGAGAAGGGTTTATTCCATTGTCACACTACTGCAAGATTCAAAGCTGTTGATTATTTAAATAGGGATTCACTCTCTCCTCTCCTCCCCCCACTCCCAAAGAAGCATGCTCCCATCTATTGGGTCAGAAGTACTGCCAACCTCCATCCTCTGCCCCCAGACCTATTGTTGGCCTCAGAGCCTATCTACACACGCAGGATAAAACACTTTGAAAACTGTATATGGAGTGTATCCTGGGCCCCAACAGTTCTCAAACCCATTTAAACGGTTTTAAAGTGTTTTAAACAGTTTTAAAAGCAATAGTGTAGATAGGCTGTCAGAAACAGTGGGGGAGGGATCTACAGCATCCAGAGAATGACCCCACATACAACTCCCCTCTTGATATTCAGGGAGGGGTTTGGCTTATCTTTGGCCAAACCCCTCAGAGCAATCTGACACCACACTAAAGGCTCTTCTCCTGGTAGGCTCAAGCCGAGCCATAGATCCATATGGAACCACATGGGGCATGCTCTCTAATGACCTCAGTGACCAGGCAGGTTGGTAAGGGAGAAGGCCCTCTCTCATTAGTGGAAATATACATAAGCAGAATATTATCTCTGCTTTTTAAAATGCTTGTTATGATTTGGTGGGACTGAAACACATTGTTTTATGACATATTTTATGTAAACATCCCTTGGTAATTGAAAGTAATGATACAGTGCAGTCTTTACTCGGGAGCAAGCCCCAATGAGTTCAATTACTCCCAAGTGTGTATAAGATTTCAGCTTTAGACTTCCTGGAGTAAATACAGTGGGATTTGCTTCCAAAGAAACATGCATAGGGTTGTGCTGTCAATTCCACTGAAAACTAGGTATTGAATATTAGATCTGATCCTCTGTAAAGATGATTTTAAGCAATGATATGGCTATGAACTTAACTTAATTGCAAGGCTGTCAGAGGCAGTTCTGCCAAGTGGAGGCAGATTTAAAATTCTTTAAATGAGATTTAAAATACTTCAAATTAAGTAGAAGCCGAAATGTTTGGTTTTTTTCTGAACCATATGCTACACAAATTAAATGATATTAGCAGCTAAGTGAGTGCGATCAACTGTCAGCGCACAGGAATTTATTCTTCCAATATAGGATGAATTTGTCTTTAAAAACCTGGCACACCTTGGATCTCTAACGAAGAGAGGGAATTTTAAGGATGGTAAGGACTGATTTTTAACCTTAACATTTTTGTCCAGGATTCCTTTTAGGGTAAGGATCCGTAGAGGGGCTAAAAATGTCTTCACTGGTTTGTTCTTAGAAATGGAAGCCTATAGAGTTTTCCTTTCTGTCTTTCCTAGCTCCATTGTCTCTCAGACTTTTTATCCAGAAAGGAAATCTTTACATTATAGGGTGACCATATGGAAAAGAGGACAGGGCTTCTGTATATTTAACCATTGTATAGAAAAGGGAATTTCAGCAAGTGTCATTTGTATGCAGGCAGCACCTGGTGAAATTCCCTCTTCATCTCAACAGTTAAAGCTGCAGGAGCCCTGCCGCCATGACCAGATATAAAAGAGGGCAGGGATCATGCAGCTTTAACTGTTGGGAAACAGGATACTAGGGTAGAAGATAGGCCTCTGGTGTGATCCAGTTTATCTTCATACATTTGTTCTTTTATTCTCACACCAGCATATCTTCCTCATTATATATTGCTCTCATCTAAGATCTGAGTCATTATGTATATCTTTAAAAAAATTAAATGACAAGTCAAATCATCTCTAAAGATACATATTGAAGAACAGTATTTATTTCCATATTTTCTACCTTGTATAGGAAATGCTTCAGCAAAATTCTTTAAAATCTATCAAGTTTTACATAATTTCTAGGGCAAGCTCTCTCTCTCTCTCTCTCTCCCTCCCCCTCCCCCCTCCCTCCCTCCCTCCCTCTCCCTCTCTCTCTCTCTCTCTCTCCCTCCCTCCCTCTCTTCAAATATAGCACTCAGTTAATTTGTTGTGGTGAAATACTAATTTCCTAACATAACCATGAAAGGGTATATAGACATTGCATGGACAGTTCTTCTGGAATTTCTTAATGTGTTAAGGAACTAGAATAGGGTTGCTTTGACCAAATCCAGATGAGGGCTGCTCAGTTGTCTAAAAGGTGTCTCTGTTCTCAATTTCCCCTACTTTCCACCTCAAATTAAAGTCAAATGCCTTCAACTAGAAAAGGAACTGTATGCATGCATACAATGAATACAGATGTGTGTATTGAAATGTTCATACATTCCCCAATGAAAGGAATGTTGCATCTGATGTAGATAGGAATCCACAGCTAGGCCCACTACTTGAACACAGTCATGTGTGACTGGACTGAGGTCAGATTTGGGGGGTGGAGGGAAGGGTCACATTTCCGTACCTTTGCTTTGCCTCCTGCTTCTGTCCCACAATAGGGATGAACAGCTTACTCTTTCTTCACATGGGGGAAGAAAGAGGAAGCAAGCAATGACCACCTGGACCATTCACTGGGCGTTTTTACCGTGCAGCTTCTCCTGCACACAGCAGGAAATGGCGGCAGGTTTTGTTATAGCCAAAACAAAATGGATTTCATGAGGCTCATTTTATGATAGAGAAAAGAGAAAAGGAGCGGGAGAAGCCCGGGAGAAATGCTGCATTGTCAAAACGCCCCACGAAGAACCGTGAGTGGCCAGCCGTGAGCATGTAATAAAACGTTCATCTGAAGAAGCTCTTCGTATGAGAAAAGATTATATGGTCATCTGGTCCAATCCCTCTTCCTGGGGAAGAAGACTGCCTTCTCCAACCCGGCACCCTCCAGATGTGTTGGACTACAGCTCCTGTCCCCAGAGGATTGGAGATTGGGGGAAGCAGCAGCTGTGCACTCATCTGGCACATGTAGGAGACAAGCAAAGCTGGGTATTGCAATCGTCTGATGCTTGCAGGAGCTTCTCTGTGCCGGGAAGGCAAAAGATGAGAGAAGCCCACTCATCTGGCCCTTGCGGGAGCTCCTGCAAGCCCTGGATAAGTGTGGAGCTGCTGCTGCTCCTCCAATCCTCTTGTTATTTTTTATTTGTAGTTGGTAATAACAAGAGGATTCACCTACATGCTGCTTGCCCTCCTTTGGAAGGGAGAAGCAGTGTGCAGAGAAATCCCCTTGTGATCTCTGCTTAGAGTTCAGAATGAAGAAGGGAATTTCCCTCTCTGCTTTCTCACAAAGTCCCTGTTAGGCTGCAGGTTAAGTCGTGCAGAGGGAGGGGAGGACCCCTCAGAGGGAGGCCGAGCCTCTGTGGGCTGGGTAGGCAACTTCAGTGGGTCAGATTCGGCCCACGGGCTGCAGGTTGTCCACCCATCAAAATGTTTAGGCTGGACAGTTAGATATAAGCAAAGGCAAAGAGGGTTCTAGTCAGCAAGTCAGTCTGGCATCACTCCACAGCATCCTTGGCCATGATCCTGTCATTTTGCCAGGGCCCACTGCTGCTCTGGCACCTGCGCTCCCCATACCAACAACCTGAAACTAGTCATTATACCCTGCACCTCCTCAGGCAGGCAGCTTGGAGGTACCATGTACCATTGCTGCAGGGCATTGTGGGAAATTTAAGTGGAGGCTCCAAGCCCACCAGATAGGCCTACCAAAAGATACTTTGCCCAGGGTGCCCTTAAGCCTGGAGCCAACCTTGCAGCAAACACCTAACCATCTGGATATTAGGGCCATCAGTGTATATTGCTACAACTAGCCCACATGTTCAGTTGTTTGGTCCACCTTGATCAAAGGGCTATCTTAACGTTGTCTCTGCCACAGGGTGGTTCTGATTCTGAGCTGTGTCAGTTATATGATGCAGCCGCAGATTTGAAGCTACCCCGGGGCAAAGAGGCGAAGATGCACGGCTGAAAAGTCAGGGACTTACCCTGACTTTTCTAGCCAGAGTAAGGTCAGCTGGCTCTTCTGCTGGTCTGTCCTCTCTTGGAGACACTCCAGGGGCGTTCCTGGGTGGAAGGTGACCTACTGGTCGCTGGAAACCACGGGAGGAGGAGGGGGAGCGGGGGAGCCCAGAGAGCCTAATGGCCACCAGAAAGCCCGTGCTGCCTCCCCTCGTAAAGACAACTTGCCACAGCTGTGCATCAGTGATAGCACGAGGTTTGGCGGTGGGGTGGTGCCAACGCGGTACCATGAAGACAGCCCCCTAGTTGGTATGTGTTAGAGACAATTATATGTCATTGTCACACTAGTCATTAGTCATCATTGTAGCTTTTAACAGTTGTCAACAAGCTATGACTTTTTCAAAATCACTCCCCACCCCACACACCTCTTCCGGATAATTTTGTGTAAATAAATATATAGCTGTAATGTTTCTCGAAATGATTCAGCATCATCTGCAGTAGTTTTTCAAGTCAGAAAAAAAAATCATGTATGCTAAAGTGTGGTTAGAACTTTTATGATTCTATATTTCTAGTCTGCATCACTGACATAGTGGCCCCAGATGTGTATTACTTCTTACCATTCGTGGTGCTTCCCTATATTTCCATATGGCTCATAGTATTGTTTTGCCAAGCTAGTTTTTGTGATTGATTTAAGGAATGTTCAGTAGAAAATGTATAGCCCAAGAAGAAATTTAGAGAGTTAAAGAAAACTACTTCAGGCCATCTTTGAATCCACATTACTAAATAAAATCTCCCACAATTGGATTTTATTCCATGGATTACAGGAACTCTTCAATTTGTGGTCAGTCTGCTTGTGGATCTGCAGGAACGCTGAAGAGATTTTGAGCTTTTCTACACGAGGCATTTATTGTGTGTTCATGATTCCTTACTCACAGTTGTTTGAGGGTTCTTTAGATGATGTCATGATGCTCTCGTTTTGTTTCTATTTTTAAGAACACTTTCCTGATTTTTTAAATTTTTTTTAGAGCTGGGAAAATGGACTATTATTTCTTTAAAAAGAAAGAAAGATATTTTCCTACTTGTGTAATTGCACAGTGCTACCTAGAGGTTATGTAGTGGAAAAGCAGAAAGGAAAAGCTCTTTGTCTAGAGCTTGAAACTCAATTCTGCGAAAGTAGATACAGAGGATTAACAGCCTTGTGCAGGAAAGCTCTTTACCTACAACAGGGATGGAGAACATGTGATCCTCTAGATGTCGTAGGATGGCAGCTCCCATGATTCCTCACCATTGACTGTGCCAGCTAAGGCTGGTGGGAATTGGAGTCCAACAACATCTAGAGGCCACACATCCCACCACCCGTGCCCTACAGTTAAGTGACCTTTGGACTATTACATCCAGATGGTGGATTAGAAAATCCTTGACAATTGTGTACCAAAAGGTGCCCACTTACCACCACCAGCAAATGGCATCGATGATGACTCGCCATTGCAGATTATCACAGGTGAGTTAACTCCTGTAACTACAGACATGGTGCCCCTGTCAGCATAGTCAGTAATCCTCGGAGTTGTAATTCAAAACATCTTGAGGGAAACAGGTTGGGGAAGGCTGAACCTATTGTGTAATAAAATAACTATTTTGTAAACATTCACATGGCCAAGAGCAAATAAATGAATCCCACTAGTGGTAATGGCCAGACAAAACATTCTTCAAATGATGCCTAGCAGAGCCATGCATGGTTGACTTATTTACTTCAGTGTAAGAGTGTACAGACCGAATTCAGATTGGGACTGTGGCACTCTGGGAGTGCCTTAAGCTTTTCCTTTCCTACCTTTGTCCTGAAATCCCCTCTCTGGTTGGGGTGGGGTGTTTAAGAAAAGAAAAGAAATAATGCCTCCACTGATACTGCGAATGGGATTTATAGATGCAAGGACCAAACCTTATAATAGATTTCCATAAATGATGCTCTCTTTTATCATGGAAATGAGTTACCTAAATGAAAACATGGTCAATTTATGTACAGTTTCAGCAGTTGACGCATGCCATGTGTGCATATCATTGCTCTGGGGAGATTGTCTATATTTTGCTTCTGTGCCAGTCAGTCTCCATAGCAACCTGTTTGCTCCCATGGAGCAACAACATGTTGTTGTTTTTCCAAAAAAAGAAAAAAATAAGCCTTATATTTTTGAAAAGTTGGTTTCTTCTCTGTGTGTATTTTGTTGGTGTTTTTGGACAAATCGTGGCCTTTTCCTTGATATGAACATTTGCTGCTTTCATTTTCTTGAGGCTCATGTTTAAAGCTGGCTTTCTCAAACTGCTGTAGTGCCACTGACAAGATCTAGCATTTTTCCTTTTCTGTCTGAAAGGTTTATTTTCTTACCTTGCTGACATATCAGGCGTGGAAGTACATTTAATGAAAAGTTTGGTGGATCATACACTGCAGAGGTGCCATTTGGAGGGCCGTCTTCTCTATGTTTAAAATCAACCACATGTGATTATTGCTCAGGAGTGTTTATATTTCTAGCCGACTGGTTCTGCACACTGATGAGTGATTATTGTTGAAAACAATGCTCCTCTGCTACATCAGAGGCTTCCAAGCATGTGGACATGCAGCCTAGAGGTGGATTAGGAACACTGAGCTAAGCTTCTCGATTATCTTTTTAGAACAGCCTTCTCCAACCTCATGCTTTCCAGATGTGGTGGACTACAGCTCCCATTGTCCCCAGCCACCACAGTCCTCCATGCCGGCTGGGAATAATGGAATCTGAAAGGCAAGTGGTTGGGGAAGGCTGTCTTAGGGCACAATCCCATGCATGTTTAGGATTGCACCCTTAGAAGCTTAGCACAAAAACCAACAACGAGCCACATCAGTATTCACTAAATGATTCCAGGAATAATTTATGGAATTGCCAAAGTGGCCTGACGGCAGTCATCCATTCTTCCTGTACTGAGCAATCTACCTTTTTAAAAATCCGGTTGTAAACCAAAGCCCAACAAAGTCCTCTCTTTGGAGTTTTAAAAGCCTTATGAAATGCAGCTCAAGCGCAAACACCTCAGCACTTTCTTCCCAGTATTAATTTATCTCTACTTGAGGTCCGAGCACTCTTGTAATACTTTGAGACAGGCTCAGCATCTGCTTCATCTGGAGGTAATGAAGCTTTCATTTTATATGCCAGCTATTCAAGTCCAACATCTGACAAGTGAAAAATAATAAACTTTTCACAGATGGGCTATCAGAACCTGTGTTTTGTTTTTGTGCTGAGTTGCCTCTTCTCCCTCCCCCCCCCCCCATTCCCCACTGGCCCCATTCCCCAGGTTTCCAATTTGCATTCTCAAAAATCTTTCAATAGGCAGAATCTTCTTATGAACAGAAAAATGTTACCTGTGAGTTCTTTTGCAGTGACGATACCATCCACATTTCTGCTAGAATGCACTTTCTTTGACAAGAGGCACAGAAAGAAGGACCTGAGTTACATAACAGCGAGTTACACAGTAGTGGCTTTGAGGGCAGATTACAGAACAAAACAAAACGAAGAGATAAGAGATGTATTTGGGACTGAACTGACAGCTCTAGACAGAGACTTTGGTGAATTGCTGTTTTGTATCCAAAGCCTTTGCAACGCAGGAAAACCTGTACACTAGGTACTAGAGTGTCAGCCAGAGAGGAATGCTTTTAAAATCTACTTGATACTAGGATGCTGAACATGAGATAAAGGACTGGGTGGGGGGAATTGTTTCCAAATGTAGTAGGTGGCACTAAGAGATAGATCACACAAGAGTTCACACTGAGAAAGGACAGTGACAGTACAGCTAGACCTATGCTGCAGACAGAAGTGAGTGAAAGTGTAACTTTAAAATTCATTTTAAAAAATCTTTATTTTTTAAATCAAATTAGAACATAGGAAGAGCCATGCTGGATCAGACCTCCCACAATGGCCAACCAGATGCTTATGGGAAGCCCACAATGGTCTTAGTAGAACAGCATCCTCTTTCTCATATAACCCTGGAACTCATCTTCCAAAGCTTGCTGCCTCTGACCCTGGAGGTACCATACAGCCATCATGATTAGTAGCCATTGATAACCTTATCCTCCATGAATTTGCTTCATTCCCTTTCATAGCTGCCGTGGGCAAGAAGTGCCTTTGGTGCCCCCCCCCTCCCCAGTCAGTTTTGCAGAGCCACTCAGGAGATGTATGGGGCCTGGTGCAAGTATGACATCCATAAAGAATGACATTGCTCAAAACCATGATCTCTCAGCTGTTGTGCTTCGGTTTGCACAAGCCAAATTTGAAAAGCCACATTCTGAGTAGTAGCACTGCACTAGGCAATACAGAACTATCACAGGTGTTACGTTTTGTTTTGTAACAGTTCCTGTCTTTTGGTGAGCATTCTTTATCTTAGAATATCCATTCTTTTTTATCTTTAAAAATAATAAAGAAAAGTTATAAATAAAAAAGGTAGTCAGCTGAGCTTTTACAGTTTACGGTTTTATTTTATTATTTATACAGTGCTTATAGTGTTTACAGTATTTGAAGTGCTAAATGCTCAGTAATGATGCCTCCAAGCAAAGCTGAGTTTCACTGATTTTTACCTAGCACTAATGACATCGCAGCGGAATTGAAAAAGAAACATACGCTAAAGCTAATTGAAGGAAGACCATTTTTGTAGTTAGTATCCAAACAACCTGTAGAACCTTGAAAGAAAGGTTACAGGCCCTTGCTTAGTTTTTGCCACTCCAGCTCACTGCAAACAGTCCATTCTAAAAACACAGCCACTGAGCTCAGCTTGGCATCCCCCTCAGCTGAACTTGGTGCCCCATTCAGCTCAGCATGGTGCTCCTCTCAACTCAGCGCCGGGACGACTACACAGTCTGCCCTCCCACCCCTAAGCCTGGCCCTGATAGCTGTCCAAGTAGGTGGTCATCATTACATCTTCTGGAATCCAATTTCATAGTTTAACTTTGTGCCATGTGAAGAAATACTTATTTTTGTCTTTCCTGAATCTCCCAACAATAGATAACCCCAAGTTTTAGTATTATAAGAGATCACTCTTTCAATAAGACAATATTGAAATAAACAGTTATGGTTGCATCTCAACTAGAAATGAAAGAATTAGTTCTTTTTCAATGGTGGGTTTAGCACAAATACCCTTTTCTGTCTTAAGCAATGACAACCCATATTCAGTGGATATGGCAGCAGTAATAAGAAGTTCACAGGTTTGGGTGTGTGTACACACATGTTCACCCTTTGGCAATTTCCTGCTCACACAGGAGCTTTGATGGGCATATATAGTGCTCCCCTGTCCACAAGAGCATTAATTTCAATGGAAGAAGCAGTTGTGTGTGCATCCTGTTGCCATGTAGAGGATCAGCGCTTAGAACCAACCTATTCCCTGCCATTGACTATGTCAACAAATAAAGAAAACACAAGTGCATTGCTGATCAGTTATTCTTCAGAACATCACTGTTGTACATGGCTCTTCTAAGATAATGTTGCCCCTGTGTGTCCAATGGGGATGTATTAAACTATCTAATTAAAATCGTTGTCTGAAGATAAATGTGTTTGTCCTTTAGTTAAATAATTTTTGGCAGCCTTTCTGAAAATTCATTCCCTAATGCTTTGGCATGTAAATAATTGTAAATTGCCAGCATCAGGGGAAATTCATAATAGCTGGCAGTTATGGGACTAGCCGTTGCATGGCCTTTCCCCGGAGAGAAAGGTTCCAGTCGGTAGAGATGGAAAGAGAGAAAAGGAGAAGACTTTGGTAAAAAGAAGGAGTTACAGGTATTGTCGTCCGAACCAGCTCCCTGTGAGTTGCCACGCATGTCAATGAAAGAAACACTCCAGTGGTGGTTTAAAAAATATATACTTTTGGGACAGGAGACTTTACATCCTAGGTCAAGGTGGCTCAGGTCAGCCATGCACTCAGCAGTCCATGAGGCAGGGAACAGTAAGAAGGAAGTAGAGGGAGGAGACAGGAAGGGAGGAGCAAGTATCCCAGGAATCCCCACCCACTTTAACTCTTTAGCTCCAGGTTCGGTGACCTGTAGCCCGAGTTCTGCTAACAACAGGAACTGTAAAATGTTCTCTAGGTGATATAAATGAAATTACTTTCTATGTCGTCTGTGGCTTTTGTCACCTGAAGAGTACAGACAAACAGTGCTCCAACCTCATATGGGTGAGTTGGAGATCCACCCCCCCCCCCAACCCCTTGCATCTGGGGCAGAAAGTTCCATGCCGGCTGTCCTCCAAGGTTGGAAAAGCAACCTATGTAAACCGCCCAGAGAGCTTCGGCTATGGGGCGGTATACAAATGTAATAAATAAATAATAATAAAATAATAATATTGGAGGCAGGGGCATAGACTTCTGTAATTTTATTTGGGGGGGAATGGGGCTAAACTTGGAAAAGGGGGGCTAGGTTTATTTGTTTACACTTATGTATATATTTCTATTCCTGGAAACCATCCTTCATGAACAATGAAGTGTTTAAAGCCACATATTAAAGCCACTGGAGTGTTTAAAGCCACATATTAAAATAACAAGTACTCAACAAAAATATTACATTTTAATTATAATATTATGATAGTTTACACACTACCCCACCACCCATAGTCCTATACAATATACCAGTGTTCTTCAAATTTCCCCCCCCCCCATGACCCAGTACAATAATATCACATACCCTCAAGACCCTATTGCTGTACTTAGTCTGAAAATGTCTGACACGTAATATGCTTTTGACTCACTAGTCAAGACTAACAATATTAATTTAAGGAGATTCTTTATAATTAAGTAAATCCTACTGAGATCTCTGGAAATAACTTCTAAGTAAACATGCATAAGTTTAGGTAGCTAAAAGTGTTTAATAGCAGCTGGATCATGCCATGATGTGATGATGATTATGATGATTGCACCATTAATGTGCATGGTAGATTAGAGAGAGAGAGAGAGAGAGAGAGAGAGAGATTGTTCAGACATATTTAAAAGGCAACACACACACAGTATAATTCCTAAATGGGCAATCTTTTGTCCTACAAGGCCTGAGGGTGCAGGAGGAAATGAATCTGGGGAAGGCTAAATCTGACACAAAAAGAGAGTGGCTTTTGTCTTGCAAAGAGATCTGCTGGCCAGCTAAGGAGAAATCACAGTTTGCTTGGAGGTAATTTAGACTCACCCCCAAACACATAGCAATACAGGCAATTTGAGACTGACTGAGGAATCTGTCAGCCAGGCTGTGGGCTTACTGATGTTACCTGGTTGGGCATTGCCCCTTCTGGGAAATCCCAGTGAGGGCTTGAGCTCCCCACTCCTGTAGTTTATGCCCCTGCTCGGAGGAGAAGGAAAGGGGGCATCCCACTAAGGTCCCCTCTACAAGGATTCGCTTTTGCGCCCGGTTAGGCGATTATGCGCATAATCGCTGAAGCACATTTACACCTAATACCTCTGCACGAGAGGCGGCGAGAGGCGGCGAAGCGCATTAATGGATGACCAAAATGCGCTTTACAAGTAGTTAATGCGCATAAGCGCTTGTTCACATAGGCAAAATGCGCTTTAACGGCCGGAGCAAAATAAAACTCACTATTTAACGCGCATTCGATAATGCGCATAATCAGAGAGATAACGCGCCTCTATGCCCGATTTGCACTCCGTTCTTGTAGAGGTAATTTTTTTTAAGCGCCTTGAAAGAGCTTTAAACCTCTCTTGTAGATGCAGCCTTTGTGGGGAGGGAAGAGACTGAAGAGGCCAGGATATGAGATCTCCTGAGCCTCCTCCAGCCTCCTTCCCTCTCTCTCCAAAGTTCCTTTGCCAGACAGGCAAAAAAGCCCATTTAGCAAAAAGGGCCCCTTTTTGCGCCCGGCACGCCTGGGCGCGAAAAGGAGATTGCGGTGGGGGTGTGATGACAGGCAAGACAGCGGAGCCACCCATTGGAGGGCTCCTCAGTGGTGCCACTGTGGCTGGGAGGGGACTGAGGGAGTATTTATTGTACTCACCCCTCCCAGCGGCCTCTCTTTCTACATCTTTGCGGCTCCCTCCCTCCCTCCCTGTAGGCAGTGTGGGTTCGCTGGTCGCTCATTAGGAGGGCCAAGTAGGAATTTTTTGCTCATAATCAGCTTTATGTTATGAGTCTTTTTGCCTACTTCACACTGTAAGACAGGTAAGGAGAGGTAATTAGGTTGAGGTAATTCGGTCACAATCTAATGGCAGGTTTTGCGGACATCCGGAGCGTTGTTAGGGTTGGTGAGCATTCACAGGCACTGTTGTTGTGATGGGTAATGCCTGAGGCCCCTCAGCTGTGAGCTTTATGGCGGCAGCTGGAGGGATAAGAGTTACCTTTTGAGGCTAACCTTTCTCACCCACTCAGAGCTAAACGGCGCGAGGAGGGGTCGACACTGGAAGGTGTCCCTACCCCAAAAGGGGCAAGCCTGGGGGGTGGCGTTTGGAATCACGCCACCTCTCAGGTGGTGAATGGCTCGCCCATTGATGAGCAGGATGTCCGCATAGGTTTCCCATACTGCAGATCTATAATAAAAGTGGCCCTGTTTTTAAAATCTTGTCTCGTCTCGTTATTTCACACCCTACATTTCCCGCAAATGCCTCCAACGCTTCTCCCACCCTGCTGGCAGAGCACAGGAATCTTGGAAGCTTCTGAGTTAGGAGGCTTCCGAGCAGCAATTCTTAGGATCATGCCCTTAAATGTTATGAGTAAAACAAAGTGGACTCTTCAAAAGAATCAATTCCAGAACACCAACACTTGTGGTGGGGTGGGGGATAGATAAAGATGAGTGGAACAACCATAGACAAGGCTCACAATGCCTAAAGTCAGCAGTGACAAATGTCACTATTCCACCTGCAGAGGCCAGACTTTCACTGGGTTCCTAGCGACTGTGAAATTATTCCTTCCATTAATGTGGGCTCCGCAGACCTCTACAACAAAACATGCCTCCAACACAGATCCTAAAGCCCAACCCTGTGTTTAGGTCTATTGTCCCTATTTTTTAAAGTATAAATTCTTGCAGTCCTCTAGAATAGCCTAAAATGGAGCCAAAGGGGTGGGAGGAGGAAATAGGGATAGATCTAGTCAGAGGACAGGAAGAGAAGAGGAAGGTATTCTATGTGGGGGACTGGAAGCTGAATGCCTGAGCGGATGGGGCCATTTTCTTTGCAACCATGACAACCAGAGACTTTTTTTGAAAAAGAGAGAGGGGGGAGGGAGAACTGGCACAGGGACTCTCTGCTGTTAATGGGGGGGGGGGGCACATAGGAACATGAGGAACATAGGTAGCTCCATTATACAGACCATTGGTCTATCCAACCAAGTATTTCCAACACTGACTATCAGTAACTCTCCAGGGTTTCAGATAAGGGTTTTACCCAGCCCTACCTGGAGATGCTACTAGTCCTGATAGCTATGTGCCACCTCCAGTAGCAGAGGCAGTAAACCAATGTACACCAGTTGCTCGGGAACATGGGAAGGAGGGTGTGGTTGCACTCCTGTCGTGCTTATGGGTTTCCCATGTGTGAACAGAGTACCGGACTAGATGGACCCTGGGCCTAATTCAGCAGGGCTCTTCTTATGTTCTTATACCTGGGAATCAAACCTGGGACTTTTTGCATGTGAAAACTGTGTGTCCCGGCTGTCCTGCAACAATTGGCTAACCTGATGTGAGTTGGTGGAAGCAAGTGGAAGTCCCTGGCAAGCCTATTCATTTTGCAAGAGTTCCCGCCAATCAGAACAGCACCAGTGGTTGTTGCATGTTCACTGGGCCATGCGGTTCCTAACACCATGCCTGGGGTTTCTCAAGTTTTGGCTTTCTGTGCCGATATGGAGAGCAAAAGGACAGGGTTGCTTCAACATAGCAGAGAATGTTTATGGATTGCACCTTAACTCTTAACATTCGTGGCTTGTCCTCAGTAAGCTTGTCTGGAACAGCAGCCCAAAGCAGCCTAAGTGGGATCACGACTGTGTACACACTGCGAACTGCATTCTACAAAGGTGATCATATCTGGCTGGTGATCAAGAGCAATCGTCTTTTTACAAGTATATCACAGGTTGCTGGATATTCTCAGCACTGAATCTGAAACCATCAGCTGTATGCATAAAAGTACATGTGGAAATTAAAACTGTAGCCCTTGGCTGCCACCTAAAGGTTTCATTTGTCTCTATAAAGGGACACCCTTGAGTTAAAAGCTACATTTGGTTCAAGCATTCACCTAAACACTTGTTGCAACTGGCAGACTTCAATGAAGAAGAAAAAAACGCAGTGATGTTTTACTGTGTGCAAGCCTTGCCATCTTCACATTTTCAGGAATGCAAAAAGTCCTGAAAGCATGTGTGGAGAGCATGTGCTTTTCATGCAGAAGGTCCCAGGTTTGATCCCTGACATCTCCAGGCTGAGCCGGGAAAATTCCTGCCTGAAACCCTGGAGAGCTGATGCCAGTCCGTGTTGACAATACTGAGCTGATGGGCCAATGGTCTGACTCATTATAAGGCAGTCTCCTACTCTCCTATGGCTTGCAAGGACAGGTTTAAAATCAGGACAGCTTAAATAACAACACATTCATGTGTTAATTCAGATGGTAGTGGTGCCTTATATAGATACAGTCCTTGCATTCTCCTGCCCTAGGTCAGGCTACAATTCCCACCATCCCTCACCATTGGCTATTCTGGCTACCTAGGGCTGATGGGAGTTGTAGGCCAAACATCTGGAGGACCACAGGTTGCCCACTCTTGCCCTAAGTACTGCTGACAAATGTCTTACATAGATTATCACTTCAGTGTAGGAAATTGCATGTATCATACAAATACTGTAACGTAAGTGACCAATGCATAATATGTCTGTTTCACCTTACATCACAAGTTGTCTGGTGATTCACAGAAGAAAGGAAAGATTACTTTGGGGCAACCTACTAAGGTAAACTGCCATGCTACCCATAAGATCTGTACAACATGAGGGCATCTCAGAAGCACCAAGACTGCACAGATGCATGTGCATTCCTCGTACATGGTTGTGTACCTGACCAATTTGCAATTTTTCTATACTGAAGCAATGTCCCATGTAAGAAATTTGTTGTATGTGAAAGTGGCCCTAAAAGATCTGCTGTTGAAATTATCTCTTGTGTACCCTGAGAGATAGCACATTTCAAAGGTTTGTTGGCGATGTGGAATCAACAAAGGATTCCTTATCTCTCTTCCACTAGCCATGAGAACAGTTCATTCTTTCCCTTGTTCAAAAGTGGTTCTTTCCAGTCAGTTGTACAAAGGAGTAGTGGACGTGAATTAACTTAGCCAGACGTCAATTACCAAGGGATGAAGGATGTTTCACTTTCTTCCACCCCCATAAATACCACACTGCCTTCCTGTTATCCCAGTTAGGAAAAATGTAATCATTGGGTCAGGAATGGAGCTCCCTGTGGACATACTTGGAAGAAGCAACAGTGGCCCCACTAAAAAGGATGAGCGATATTAAGATCCATATAAAAACCCAACTATTTCCTTAAGAACTGAACAGTCTAGGAAACCAACTCCAGTTTGATCCACATGCCAATGAGGATCTCACCTCAAAGGAAAATCCTCATATTAAAATTGTCCAAAAATCTGAAAAACTGGGTTCCTTGGGGCATCCTACCAAGGGATGATGTTATGCTACTTGTGTAATAGGAAAGCAACTTGGAGGCACAAAGCATACACCTGAGACTGGGAAGGAAATGAGGATGTGGAAGGAACAATGTCTTCCTATAGCCAAAGTAGAATAGGTAGCCAGGCCTGGTTCAAGACATTTTGCTGCCTGCAGTACAGAAGGACATGGTGCCGCTTTTGGTCAAAGTTCATAGTACCCAAGGCTGGACAAGATATTTTGGTACCTGAGGCAGAAAAATCCACTAGTGTCTCTCCCTTTCCCTGGCAGTAGAAATACAATAATACATTAAATAACTAACCATTTGCTAACCTTTCACAACATCCCAAATCACCTGCCTGAGGACGTCACCTCACTCTGCCTAATGGTAGGGCCAGCCCTGGAAGTAGGAGTGTGATGCCATGTCTCTTCCTTCATTCAAAACCTTTCTTATGAAATGCTTAGCATAACTCCCTAGTCCCTATGCTCTACTTTAGCCTATAACTAAACCTAAATAAATGTAACTGAAACAGCTGTATATTCCAGGCACAGGTAACTCCAGATGTTTTGGACGACAACTCCCATCAGCTTCAGCCAACATGGGCAATGGTCCCAGATTCTTTCCCTGATTAAACCACTACCCGTTTCCATCCCCTTCCTCTCATTTCTCCTGGGTCAAATTTTAGATTGCAAGTGCCTCAGGACAGGGACCTATCTTGTACTCTGTAAATAGTAGGGGTGTGCATGGACCCAAGAAATCAGATTGGATCAGATCGGAGGCTTCCCAGTTCAGTTCAGAGCCGATTCCGATCCGAAAATCAGACGTCCAATTTTCGGATCGGACGCCATTTTAGGTGTTTTCGCCATAGGCTTACATTGGGGGAAAGAAAGCTTTTCCCCAATGCAAGCCTGTGGTGAAAACATGGGGGTGGGAGAGTGGGGACCTAACTCTCCCTCCCTCCCTCCCTGTCCCTCGCCCCCACTCACGCTCCTTACCTGCCGGGGCCGCCCATTTCCATCCACTGCCGCCCGCAGGTCCAATCTACTGAGAAACAGGCTTCACGGTCTGCCTCTCAGTAGAGTGCCGGGTGATGACATCACCCAGTGCTCTACTGAGAGGTAGGCCATGAAGCCTGTTTCTCAGTAGATTGGTGCAGCGGATGGCAGCGAGGAGGCAGCAGGTAAGGAGTGTGAGTGGGGGAAGGGAGGGAGGTCCCCAGTCACCCACCGCCATGTTTTCCCCATAGACTTGCATTGGGGAAAAGCTTTCTTTCCCCTAATACAAGCCTATGGCGAAAACACAAAAAATGGAGGTCCAATTTTCTGATTTTTCCTGATCAAAATCCATTTTTTGAAATCGGAATTGTTAATTAACATTCCGATTTTGGCCAGATCAGGCCCGGATCGTGGATTGGGTCTGATCCGTTGCACATCCCTAGTAAATAGCCATGCACTATGATGATGATGATGATGACGACAATGATGATGATGATGATAGCATTAAGTGGAATCCTTCTCTGCTCTGCCTCCCTTGATTTGTTCCTAGCTCCATTGATCCTACACTTTTCTATAATTTTCTGCTTCCATTTACTCTTTTCCCTCCTCACTCCATTTTAAAAATATGTTCCCTCCAGCAACTCATTCTAAAGTTTACTGGCAATGCAACACTAATGACATTAAGCTGCCCTACTGAAGGTTAGGCAGGTCCCTTTGGAGCTATGCTGCCTGATCAATCCTGCACCAGCTTTAATCTATAGTCATGGGTTCAGTGGGGCGTTTACTTAGGAGGGAACTGAACCAGATGGCTCTCTTTGCTTTTCCAGGCTCAAAAGGATACTATAACTGCAGCAGTGTGAGCAACAACTGCAGCTCAGCATGAGAACAGATGGAGCGGACAGGCAAAAGGAACAGAAGTGAGGGAATGAAGGACAAATGTGAAAGGCATGGGTTAAAAAGAAGTCTGGATACAATTAAAATCTCACATTAAACCTAGGCAGATGTTTCAGTGTGCACCGGTGCATTCAAAAGTATAAATATGTTCATAAAATATAGGCTGACCATATGAAAAGGAGGACAGTTCCTGGTGAAATTCCCTCTTCATCATAGCAGTTAAAGTTGCAGAGGCCCTGGCTTCTTTTGTATATGGTCACTCTAGTATAGTGCCTGCAACTTTAACTGTTGTGATGAAGAGGGAATATCACCAGGAACTAATTGCATACAAATGATACTGGCTGAAATCCCCTTTTCTCTACAACTGTTAAAGTTACAGGAGCCCTGTCCTCCTTTTCATATGGTCAGCCTATAAAATAGACAGCATGTAAATATAACCGTATAATGTAGAAGGAGATATGTTACTTTATACAGCTGTGGAATCTCATCAGGCATGGGGATTTAAGACATTCCTTGTCCTCTCTATGATTCAGTAATGTTGCATGCACCAACCTCACACAAAATTCTTAATTGTGTACCTCAAAGAGATCTGTTCTGGACTTTCAGTTGAAAAGGTGCTGAAACAATAAAAAATGAAAATGCTTTCATTGCCCCAATGAGGATATCCTGTATAGTTCAAAGATTTACTCACTGCCCTGGCCCAATGATGTTAAACATGTGTGGATAGAATGCAATGCAATACATGGAACTGAACTATTTGCAAAGTATTTTGGATAGTAACATGGTGCTAATACAATATTGTTTAGACTTCTTTGCTGTAGCTAAACTCCATTCTTACACCAGCACAATACTCCTCCATGATGTGCAAAATGTACTAGAATTAGGCTGCAATGCTATACTCACCTACCTGGGAGTAAGCCACATTGATCTCAATGGTACTGGCTTCTGAGGAGGCATGTGCAGAATTGCACTGTCAATAGCCTTAAGGCATGGAGAGATCTGCCTGCATCCCAAGAAGTTCAACAACTCCCAGAACTTGCTGAGGCGTGTTTCTGACTAAATGAATGAGCGAGGCAGGAGGAAATTTTGAGAATCTAGCTAAAAACAATTCAACGTGAAATATTTCTAAGGGGTGTTTCATGGAGCTATGTTGCATGTCCATCTTTTTGAAATGAAGTGAAGGTATCTGAAGTTTTGTTCCATTACTAAAGACTTCCAAAAAGGTTGACCCATGGATCTCTGTAATCTTCATGGCCATTTTTAACAGAATGAAGAGACGTGGATGCATCTGGATGAGGCTTTTATCATATCATTGCTCTGCCCCTTTTACAGATGTTTGTTGGGGCCCAGAAGTTGTCATCTTCCACATGTAACCCTTTTGGTGTTTTCTCACAACTTCATCCATCTGCATCCTTAATGGAGAACAACTATTAAGGAAAAAAGGATAGTATAGCTCCACAGAGCCTTCTAATGAGTAGTGCTAGGATCTCTCCATCTGGAAGCACCCTACGGGTACAACTTTGTCCTCCATTTGTAGCCCTCCCATGTGTTTCCACTGCTTCATCCATCTTTTTGTCCTACTAGGAAAAGAAACTGTTGAAGAGGAAAAGACAAAAGAGCTGCATAATGCCTTCTGATTGGTAGCTCTAGGAGTTTCCTTCTGGAAGCACTCTCTATGTTGGTTAAAGCTGTCAAAGTATGATTTTAGGGAACAGTCTGAAAACAAAAATTAGATATCCTGATTCTTGGAAACATCACATTTTCCCCAGTGACTTTAGAGAGAACAGAGTTTATGGCCTGGTTCACTGTAACTATACCAATGTGGGAGCCTCTTCTGCATGGTCCAATGCCATGCAACTTGGATAACATTTAGATGGTGGAACGATATGAGTTGATGCTAGAAAGGAAAGGGTCTGTAGCATTTGTCCTGCCTTTGAGCTTCTTCAATATGGATTTGGACAGAGCAGTGTGGGATCAGATCACAAATAATGACTCCTGCATTGCAACAGTAACACAGAGCTTGGGCTTTAGTGAGATTTGTGAAACAAAAGTTATCTCTGAGCCACTGTGATATCACAAGAAGCAGTACATGACACAGAAGTGCCCACATGCTGCTGCTTTTTGTCAGCTCTTGTAATATCTGAAAAGAGCTCTCTCTGACTTGCTGAGAGACGCACACATGTGCTGCTTGGGCATCTCCCCACAGGAAAAATGCAGAAGTTCCAGTTTTGCCCATCACAAGAAGAGGCAGAAAGTGCAAACACATTCACACACCTGCCACTTGCTGCTTCTTTGAATACATAGGTCTGCTTTGTGTGTTACAAGGTCAGGAGACCTTTTGACTGTGGGCAGCTACCCTGTGTCATCAGCCATCAGGGCTGCAGATTGAAGCATGTTCTAGCTCAGCCTCTGGATTGGCCTGCTCACCAAGGCTGGCCATTAGTCCCGCCTAGACAGGAAGGGCTATACACAGCTTCCTGTTCAGATGCGGACTTGGAGTATCAGAGGGAGTATTCCTATGTGTGTTATGCCTCCCCCAAAGTCCTCATCATCAGAGAATGAAGGGGAAGGGGAAGCTCCAGCAGATCCAGGGGAAAGGACTAGCAGCAAAGAAGGACAAGACCCCTTACTTTCAGGGGGCAGGCAATAACCAGCTGAAGCCCCTTTAACAGAGTTGGACGATGAAGGGGATCAAGAGACTTCTCCAACCCAGCTGAGTGCAGGCTAATGTGAGTCAGGGATCAGCCAGCAGGCCAGAGCTTAGAAGCTATGAGGCTAATTGACAGCACCTAGTGTCAGAGGTTGAGAGCAGCCCAGGGAAGATGCTGGAAACAATGTACAGCCTCCTGTGTTTGGCCCATCCAGCTCTCTGTGTGTTTTGACTCTCTGGTGAATTTTGATCCCTTGGGCTGCGACCCCCAACTCTGCCTAGGTCTGATTCCTTACTCTGTGACTGCGTGATTCAGCTCTGTTGGCATCCCAGGTAACCAAGAAATTCCAGCTGCAGTTTTTCTGGCTCAGCTTCCTCATTGATAAGGACAGCAATAAATCTCCACTCTTAGCCGGCAAACGCTGAAGATGTACACCAGTTGCTGGGGAACATGGATGAGAGGGTGCTGTTACACTCATGTCCTGCTTGTGGGTTTCCCATGGGCACCTGGTTGGTTACTGTGTGAACTGAATGGTGGACTAGATGGACCCTTAGTCTGATTCAGCATGGTTCTTCTAAGGTTCTTAGCAAGGGTCTTCCTGGCTCTGGTGTGTTTTAGTAAATTCTTAAGATTCTGACTTTGTCTCTCAGCTCTGACTTGCAAGCACATTGCTCCTGGATTCCCTCTGCCTGTTGCTCAGCCCTGACTGTCAGAATGGGATAGGAATGCTTGTGGATAGAAATCAGACACTGCCCATATTTCATGGGGTTCTTTCGAACTCAGAGACGTACTCTGGTTCCCTGGCCATGGAAGCAGATGTAACCAGCTACATCTGATGAAAAGATTACATCAATGACCTTTATTTTCATATTGAGAGGATGTTACTATTATTCATGCCTCTAGACTGGTGGAATAATGAACTAGTAAGGTGTAATATCCCTATGAATATATTTTGGTGTGATTTTATCTTACAAATAACATTTGGATGAGATTTTGTTTTAAAATACCTTGATTCACTTTGAGTCCAGGTTAAAAGTTCAAATAAAAATATTTATAGGACATTCTTAGATATATACAGAAGAGTAACAGAGGTGGGAGGTTTTATTGTTGTTGTTCTGATAATTCAACTTTTTGCTGGGTCCATCCAGATACCAGAGCTCACAGACTGACCTACATAATCCAGATCACATGAAGCCAAAATCATGAACAGGTGCACCACAGAAACTTTACCTGTCAAGAAAGGAAACTTTATCTGTCTCCAAACAAGTATATGCAGACAATAACACCTTTTTTCTCCCTAATACAAGGAATTCAAGGTAGTTCACATGGTCCTCCTCCTTCTCCTCTCCATTTTATCCTCACAACAACCCTGTTGAGATTGGTCCAAAGTTACCCAATGAGCTTCATGACTGTGTGGGGACTAGAACCTGCATCTCTCAAGACCCAGTCCCACACTCTAACCACTACACCACACCAGCTCTCAAAGTATCCCTATTTGGGTCTGCTGCCCACTCCTCCTGCTACGATCCATGTCTTGGGGGTCACCTCTGCTGTAAGTATTCAGGCTCCCCACCCACAAAGTGTAACCCTGCATAATCAGGGTTCCACATCAGAGGGGGAGCCTAAGTGCATACAGCAATCTCCCTTCTGCAGACATCCCTCTATGTTAGGCTGACCATATGAAAAGGAGGACAGGGCTCCTGTAACTTTAACAGTTGTAGAGAAAAGGGAATTTCAGCCAGAGTCATTTGTATGCAATTAGTTCCTGGTGAAATTCCCTCTTCATCATAGCAGTTAAAGTTGCAGAGGCCCTGGCTTCTTTTGTATATGGTCACTCTAGTATAGTGCCTGCAACTTTAACTGTTGTGATGAAGAGGGAATATCACCAGGAACTAATTGCATACAAATGATACTGGCTGAAATTCCCTTTTCTCTACAACTGTTAAAGTTACAGGAGCCCTGTCCTCCTTTTCATATGGTCAGCCTACTCTATGTGTTAATAGGCCAGTGGGTGCTGAATAGGGCTTAGAAGTCATATAGAGAAGTAGTTCTGACATCAATAGAGTGCAGACAGCAATCTATTTGCTCTATTTGGCACTGGTTAGGCCTCATCTTACTGCATCCAGTTCTAGGCACCATGTTTCAAGAAAGATACATACAATCTGGAGGGGATTCAGAGGAGGGCAATGAGGATGATCTGGGGCCTGAAAACAAAGCCCTATGAGGACTAGGGCTGTGCAAGATTCAAGTCTTGGATTCAAAGTTTGAATCATGGAAGCCATTTTCTGGCAGATTCACCATGTTATGATGGATCCGCTATTTCCTCGCACAGCCCTAGGCTCAGTACAGCCTACAACCTCCAGCATGCAGTGACTGGGGCCCCCTCCACAAGGATGCGCTTTTGCGCCCGGTTCAGGGATTATGCGCATTTTCGCGGAGGCGCATTTACGCCTAATCCCTCTGCACGGGAGGCGGCGAGAGGCGGCGAAGCGCATTAATTGATGTCCAAAAAGCGCTTTAGAAGACGTTAATGCGCATAATCGCTTGTTCACACGGCGAAAATGCGCTTTAACGGCCGGAGAAAAATAAAAGTCGCTATTTAACGCGCATTCGAAAATGCGCATTATCGGGGATATAACGCGCCTGTACGCCCGTTTTGCGCTCCGCTGGTGTGGAGGTAAAATTTATAATGAGCCTTAAAGGCTCATTAAACGTCTCGTGTGGAGGAGGCCTGGGACAGTTGGACTTACCACGGCCCAGGAGCAGAGGGCATCTGTGTTGCCTGTGCCGCCATTGCCCACTCCTTGGCATGATTGGCCTCCTCCTTCCTGGTGTGATCTTGCACGGGAATGCCGGGTGACAGATCCGCCAGAAAATGGTGTCCGTGATTCAAACTTCGAATATGAGGCTCGAACCTTGCACAGCCCTAATGAGGACAGAAAGAACTAGGCATGTTCAGCCTTGACAAGAGGGGAGAGATGATAGCACTCTTGGAGTACTTAGAATCATCGAATCATCGAATTGTTGAGTTGGAAGGGACCACAGGATCATCTACAATGTGCAGGCAAACTTGAAAAGTACAATGATGGAACCAATTACCTAGGGAGGTAGTGGGCTCTCCCACACTAGAGTCATTCAAGATGCAGCTGGACAGCCATCTGACAGATATACTTTAAGGTGGATCCCCTGCATTGAGCAGGGCTTGGAACTTGATGGCCTTATAGGCCCCCTCCAACTCTATTTTTCTATGATCCTGTGATTCCTTGTCTGTCTGTGATAAAGAAATCAAGAAATATTTATGAGTAGTCTAATTTCATGTTTTAAGTTGCAGTGTGCATGTTTTAGGAGAAGACGAGGAATCCTTCAATCTCACATATATATCAAGCAAAGAGGATGAACAATGGTTTGCAATCCAGACAAAACACCGACTCTTATCAAGCTGATTAAGACTACAATCCCAAACACGCTTGCTAGGCTACAAGCCCCATTGAACAGAATGGGACTGTGCAAACATTGCACTATCAGTAATGTGTTGCAAAGTTCAGCCACTTATCTATTCCAGGACATTTTAAAGAAGTGAGGCTGTAGTGTTTATAATATGTAGACAATATTATTCAAAAAAATAATAATCTAGATTTCAACCTGAACCAGTGTCAGGTGGAAGACAACCTCATCCACATTGACTTGGAAATAAATCCCACTGTGTTCAATTTATTTATAATTAATATTGCTTAATATAATTAAATCCCTAAGCAGTATTCAATGGAGCTTACTCCAAGTTACATGTGTGCAAGATTGCAGCTTTAGTCAGGCTAAAGTCCTATTGGGATTGATGGGATTCAAATTCCTTGCAAATAAAACCTCACCCAGTGATTTCAATAAGATTTAAGCATAACTAATTTTCTCTGGATCAGGGCCAGAGTGTATTTTTAAGATTGGCCAGAGGGCAGTTAACCCATTCAAAATAAGAGAGAGATAAAGAGAAATTTTCTCTGGTTATGCTATGGATTCATGTGCCAAGAAAAAGCATCACTCTGTCCTGAAACACAAGTTACGCATTATTATTATTATTATTATTATTATTATTATTATTATTATTAGATTTTTCTGTCACACTTTTCCAACAAGCCCTTGGGCAGTTTACAATAAAAATAAACAGCAGCAACAATAGTCAAGATTGTAATAGGTCATAGTAGAAGCATTGGCTGCTAAAAGAAACACTTGCAATGAGTTATGATCATTCTAGGAGTCAATAACTCCTTTTGAAACTAGGTCTCCTATACCAGAGTTTGCTTTGACGCTCGATTCTCCAATTATGCGCATCTCCTGACAATCGCATTTACGCCTAATACCTACACACGAGAGCTGTTGAAGCACAGGACGGGCTCTATACAAGACAATTTAAAAGTTGTTTACATGCGGAGAATCGCATGGAAATGTTGCTGAAAGTAATGTGCTTTGTCCCGAAAAAACTACCCAAACAAGTTCCCTCCCTTTATTCTCCCCGCCCACTAGAATCTACCGCCTTTGGTTACCTGGGTTACCTGCTGGTAATGACCTGGTTTACCTGTTCGGCTACCTCTCTTCCCTCCATTTCGCCTGAAGTTGTCCCCCCTCCAGCACCCTTTGAAAACTTATTTTTAGTCAGGGCTGCCGCTCTCTCTCTCTCCCCCCCCCCCCTTCGCCCAATTGCCATTTCAAGTGAACTGCTCAGGAGTCAATGGGAATGTGCCTCGCACACACACATGCCAAAACAGATAGGAGGATGCTGCTTCGTTCCTTCCCCCTCCTCTTCCCAGCAAGCTCAACCATTGTAAAACACACACACACACACACACACACACACATACAGAGCTCATGTCAGGAACCCAGCAAGAAGCGAGGGGATGATCTGTCTAAGCTGATCGCTAATTATGCACACATGCGCACATCCTTCCAAACCCCTTTGCTTCTCATGAAACCACCTCCATCTGGCCCAGTGTCTCCATGTAAATAATATTCCATCAGGGTAATTAAAAGAAACTTTATTTTCGGTTCACATTGGGTCTCCTCTTCCTGGAGCTTCCATCCAGAGAGACGGAGAACAAGGAGGAAGTTGCCAGGAGGAGACAGGAAATAAAACTAAATGAAAAAGTGAGAGGTTTTCCCAGTGAAGGGGCAGTTCTATGCAATGACATCACGACCACAGTCCGCACACTCTGATTGTTAATGTGCTTGAACAGCAATTGTTTACACGGACATAAGGCGCTCTTACTCCCGCGGTAAATAAAACTCGCTATTTAATGTGAATTTGAAAATATGCACAATAGGAGATAAAAAGCGCCTGTACTCCTCATTTGCGCTCTGCTCTTGTAGAGGGAAAATCGGTAATGCGCCTTGAAAGAGCTTTAAATCATTCTGGTAGAGGCAGCCTGTGGCCTCTTCCACACGAGACGTTTAATGAGCCTTGAAGGCTCATTAAAAAATTTACCTCCACAAGCACGGAGCGCAAAACGGGCATACAGGCGCGTTATCTCCCCGATAATGCGCATTTTCGAACGCGCATTAAATAGCAACTTTTATTTTGCTCCGGCCGTTAAAGCGCATTTTCGCGGTGTGAACAAGCGATTACGCGCATTAACTGCTTGTAAAGCGCTTTTTGGACATGAATTAATGCGCTTCGCCGCCTCTCGCCGCCTCCGGTGCAGAGGGATTAGGAGTAAAAGCGCCTCCGCGATAATGCGCATAATCGCGGAACCGGGCGCAAAAGCGCATCCTTGTGGAAGGGGCCCTAGTCTTACAAAGAAATAGTAGATGCCAGCTTTTTCTATATTCTTGTGAAGGACTTTAAAAATGCATCCGGTGTTAAGATGTAATCAATATATTAATTTCCTCTACATACCAGATTTTTGTATATTTTGTTTTATGGTGCTGCACTTTCGAAGTGTTGGAGGGGAAGTAGAGGAGAAATGAATCATCTATAGCAAATCCTTACATTTTGAAGTTATGCAAAATATGTAATTTGAATTGCATGGATTGAATATTTGTGTGTGGCTAGATAGGATGCTCTACAATGAAAGCATATAGAACAGCATTGTACTTGAATAAAATGTGATGCAGCCTGTAAGTTTGAATGTTAGTATGAGTCAGTGAACATACGTGAATAGAAAGAAAGGGAGTTTCCTTGCCTTGGCTTGAAATGAAGGTACTTTCCATTCCTCATTAGTTAAAAGCAGCCTTTGGACACCTCTGTTTGCTCATCAGGCACTAAGAGAACACTGAAGAACAGTTGGCTGATAAGCCCATGGCGTTTCGCTTTCTTTGCTATCCTTAATGTGAGGCAGTGCAAATGAAACTTACTGAAATATTAAACAATTATATCCTGGAGACGGAGGCGAGACAGCATTACTCACAGAGTAGGATGCATCACCACTGGTGACAGGGCATCCATGAATAAAAATTATTAGAGCTGCATAGTACTGTGGGAAATGAATGAGAGTGAATGGTTAGATTTATTACTCACTAGGAGTTGGTGGGAAAGAGTGCATGGCCATTTATCAAGTTTGATAAAAAAAAAAAAAAACTTGTTCTTTGGCTTCATGTATGGGTGCGGGTAGAAAGGATCAGCCAGCAGTGAGCTATATCACCTATATCTCTCTAGTATTATTTTTACATTGTCCTGGGAGTATTATATGATCCATAGGTCCCAGACAAGATTTATGGAGACATGTGACTCAACTCAGGTTCTATTGTTCTCTTCAGGTACAACAAGAACTGTACTTGTAGCCCTGAATGGACAATTTCTTACAGTGGTATACTGGTCACGATAAAGACAAAATAGCCTCCTTTATTAGTGGCTTATGGGTAAGATCATCCCTCTGATTTTTTTAGCTCATCCTTCCCAGAATGTGTACTCTCAAGATCAGTCACCAGACAAACAGCAGACACTGCCACACAACTGTAAGAAATTGTCCATTCAGGAAGTGTAATTATTATTTTGCAACGTTATCAGTCCTTGAAAATTGTTATTGAACATGCTAGGTCTACAAGAGCACCTGATGAAGATTTTAGCGAGTCAAAACTGAAATACACCGTAGACATAACTGATAGTTGTTTTGAAATACACCAGCATAACTGATAGAGTTGTTTTGAAATCCTAACTGTTTATAACTGTAAACCAATTAGCACAATTTCACCTCTAATTATTAGGGGTGTGCATCAGATCGGGTCCGATCCATGATCCGGAGCCGATCCGACTGAAATCGGATAAAATTATCCGATTCTGATCCCGGCTTCTGGATCGTCCAATCTCATCCAAACCGGTCCAAAAGGACCTGATCCAGTTTGGATACGATCAGAGGATCGGACCTCCTCCTCCCCCTCGTGCTCCTTACCAGCCAGGGCTCTCTGCTGGCGCCCGTGGGCACCAGCAGACTGCAGTGGATGGCCCCAGCAAGTAAGGAGTGGGGGGGGGGTTACCTCCCGGGGCTGTCCGCTTCTATCCGCTGCAGCCCGCGGGCGCCAGCGGACGACCCCGGGAGGTAAGGAGCGCGAGGAGGGAGGAGGGAGAGGGCCCCACTTACCTGCCGGGGCGTCCGCTTCCTTCACCTGCTGTAGATTTACTGAGAACTAGGCTTCGCCGGGCACTCTACTGAGAACTAGGCCACGAAGCCTAGTTTTCAGTAGATCTACGGCAGGTGAAGGAAGCGGACAGCCCCGGCAGGTAAGGAGCGTGAGGGGGAGGAGGGGGCTTACCTGCCGGGGCCGTCCACTGCCATCCACGGGCACCCGCAGGCACCAGCAGACGTCAGTGGACGGCCCCGGCAAGTAAGAAGCGCGAGGGGGAGGAGGGGTCTTATGTTGCAATGTAACATTTAGTCCACTTGTAACCAATGATTTGGTCCACTTGTAACCAACCCATATTTTCCCACTGCTTCTTTTTATCAAAGAAAACCCATTACAAAGGAAAGATGGAATAGCTGCACAATGCCTTCTGATTGTTAGCACTAGGAGCTTTTGTACATGAGGTTGTTAATTGGCTGTTAATCTGCAGTATCTACTTTTGGTTTCCTCACAGAACTGAGATCTCAGCACTACACAAGGAGTGATTCCTTCCCTGCTTTCCCACTGCATAACCTCTAGGTGGCACCGTGGTATAATGGAATAATGCAAATACATAAGAAAAAGAATGGTTTCTTTCGCGTTCACAATTATTCCTGCTTTTTAAAAAAAAACTTGTTGAAAGTACTGGTTAGACACAGAAATGACACTCGAGGGTCATGGTGTCTAACCACGAGTAGGGAAAGAGAAGAGCATGATGCCTGGTATAGAAAAGCCCTAGGACCCCTTCCTTAGGAAGCACCCATGTATAGGATTGCATTGCAAGATGACTAGCAGTAGAAATGTACTTTGAATGCTATAGCCCAGTCTGATGCCCCCCAGATGTCTTGGACAACAACATTCATCATTCCCCAGCCAGCACCGCCATTGAACTTGCTGGCTGGGGGATTATGGGTGTTGTAGTCCAAATACACCTGGAGAGCATCAGGATGGGGAAGGTTGTTTAGCACTTAGGTTCAATTGTTGGCCTCTCCAGTTAAAAGAGATCTCAAGTAGCATGTTCAAGAAAGACTGCAGGAAAAGGCTTGGAAAAGATGCAGCCAGCCAGAACAAACAATATTGGGGGCTTGATGGCCTGACTTGATAGAAAGCAACCTCAGAAGTGATATGTGAGGAACTGACAGCAAGGGCTTGCAGGGGCTTCCCTCATCCAGTCTTCACTGCTTTTGATTCCATTTTCCCAGCAGTGGGAAGCAAAGACTCTAGCAACAGATTAACATGAACAACCGTGGCTCCTGGATGAATAGTCCACATTGTTTTAAACAAATCCAGGGCTGTGCTTAGAAAATGCAGCAAAGACTTTCTGACTGAAGTAAGACTACACAGGACCAGCCTTACCCTGCAGCAAGATGAAGCAATCCTTTCAAACAGATTCCTAACCAAGCGCAATTTTCATGCCTCCCACCTTCCGTCTCCGTTTGCCATAAAATAATCCCTGCAGGATAAGTGTCATGCCATTCGAGCGCACATTGAGAATATTTGGCTTTCAAATAGGTATGTTAGGAGTGCAGCCTGAACTTCAGGGAGAGAATCCGGAGACCTACTAGGGACAAACGGAGGCAGATTAAACAGTGAGCTCTTTGGAGGCCCCAGGGCTCCAATGCAGAGGCCCGTTTCAGTCTCACGACATGGCATCGCAAATTAACAAGAATTGCTTTTTATGAGGCACCAAAAGCAATCATTCACGATCTTGCAGCTACAGTCTCCCCCCTCCCTGCCCCACTCCACACTTCTGGGATTAGGGAAGCCCAGGTAGGGTTACTACTCTTAATCCCATCAAGTGTCAGCTCATACTGTTTTTTTGGTAGCAAGGCTTACGCTGCTTTAGCACAGGGCCGAGGAAGCTCTTACAGCAGGAGCGTCAGGAATTCAACAGGTGCAGTTCCGCACGCATATTGTAAATACCTCCACCGTGAGTATTCTGCCTGCCCTGCTGCAAAATTCGGAGCACGAGAGCCATTTCGGACCAGTTCTATTTGATTTTTTTTTATTTACTTGAAGTGGCAACCCTCTTTGCTCTTCCAAACGTGGGAGAGAACCTGAAGTTGAGTGAAAACCAACCAACCAAACAACTTCCCCCTTTCATTCCACACACTCCTTCTCCCCCGGGGGTGGTGTGTGTCTGCGGGGTGGGGGTGGGGGTGGGGGTTCTAGCTCTGGCGGCTCAGAGTGGGGGAAACTCGGCGGCCTTGGGGTGCTTTTTGACCTCAACGAGCGGCCACCGTGGGTTGACTCGTAAACCGTGACGCGAGGGGGAGAACGCGGGCGGCCGGGCGGGCGTGTTCTGCAGGCGCCCCCTCCGCCCCATTCCCGTCGGGAACAATAGAGCAGCCGGGGCTTTGGAGGCCGACAAAACAAAGAGCGGGCTGGGCGGCGACAGCTCCAGGCTCCGCCCCCGGCGTCCCTCCTACACAAATTCACACACAGACACAGGCTCCTCTCCCCCCTCTCCCCTCCTCCGTGCTCCCATAACCTGCCTCTTAGCATCTCTTTCTCCCTCCTCCTCGCCCCCCGCACCCTCCCTCGCTCGCTCGCTCGCTCGCTAGAGATAACCGCCGGCAGGGGGAGGGGGCTCGGCCCGTGTGCGGAAAGCCGGGCGAAGCGACGATAAGAGCCAAGCGCGCCCTCAGCCGCCCACGCCGGCGCGCAATTGGAGCGAACGCCTCCCCGGGGGACGGGGCTGGGAGGCTGGGGAGAGCCAGGGCGCCCTTCAGCCTTGTCGGCGAGGCTCGCGTCGACCTGCCCCCCTCCTCGCCTGTTTTTCTTTCGCTCGTCCTCTCGTTCTTTTTCACCCCTTCTCCTGAGAAATACTCCGGCTTCTCCTCCCTGTTGCCAAGGCACCGGGCACGAGGAGGACGGAGACAAAAGCCTTTTGTGTGCAGCTGCGGGGCGGCTGCACGAGCGCCTGGAGAGAGCCAAGCAGGGGGCCGAAGCGCATGGAGAGTCCAGCTGGGAAAGAAGGTCGTCGCTCCTCCTGCCCTCGCCTTGCGCCTTTGGGCTCGGCGGAGGGATGGCCAGACTCGCCCTGACATGCGGCGGCGGCGGCGCTGCTCCTCCTCCTCCTCCTCTTCCTCTTCTTCCAGAGCTTCCTACCGGCGCATCGGGGGCAGCGGAGGCGCCTGTTCCCTGTCGCGCGCTCTTCGTCGCTCCGGCGGGGCTGGAGATCCCCCAGCGCGCCCCTCTGCCCGGAGCCTGCTTGGCCTCCTCCTCGCGCAGCCACGAGAGGGCTCGCCTGCTTGGCGTCCTGTGGATCCCGCTCCTCGCGGTCCTGACCGTCGGGCTCGTCTCCCTGCACAAATGCCAGCGAGGTCCCGGCCCGATCCTGACGGCAGCTCGCTTGCTCGCGGCGGGGGTGCCGGGCTTATGCCAGCGCCGTAAGTTTCTTCTCTTGTCTTCCCTTGCGGAATAACAACCGTCTCCTTTCCATAGAAATCTCAAAGATGCACCTGACTGTGGCTGCGATCCTATTCGCGATTATCCGGAGTGAGGGATAGATCTCAGTCAAACTCAGGGGGACTTCGTCCTTTCTAAGCACGCGGAAGAGCGAGTTTTTAGATAGACTTAGGGGAAAGAAATCCCGCGCAGTTCAATGGGACTTGCTAGTTAATGAACCTCAGGGAAGATCCCTTTCATGTGCTAGGAAGTCTTTTCAAAATAAACCTGGACTTAGGCCAGATCTACACCTTGTGTCAAACCATTACGAATGTGGAACAAAAAGCAGGAAATAACACTATGAAAGCAGTATGTGGAATGTGTCCTGCGCCCCAACAGTTATCAGTGCACTTCAGTACTTCTATAGAGCAGTAGTGTAGTTCTAGCCTTAGATGCTGGACTCCCTCTCCTTAAATAAAATGTTTCCCCACGGCTGCGATAAGCTGTGGAGGTGCAGAAATAAGATAGTGAGGAGTCATTTTGTACAAGTAGAAGTTCATGGTCCAGGGAGGGGGTCAGGCAAGAGGAAGTCACCTTTTGTTCCTTTCCCAGGGAGATGATTCTTAATGATGTCACTTGGATCTTAATATCTCCTTTGACAACTATTAAGCAACTTTTAATGGCACTTTCAAGGGGTTGTTTGTTTGTTTGTTTGTTTGTTTTTTCTTGTGGCTTGAATGGCTGCAGCATCTTTCAGGTGTATCTGGTCCCACTTATTGTAGGAACTTGTGGATTTATTGGTCCATCTTGTTCAGTATTGTCTATGCTGACTTGCAGCAGCTCTCCAGCGTTTCAGACTGATACTGTCTTCCCACCACCACCACATTTGCTGCTTCTGGATTGCACTAATATGCCCCTCCTTTTTCTTACTACTATTTCTCTCCCTGTCCTTTGCAACTGTGGGCTAACTAGCCTTCACTTTGCCAGTTTCCTTGTATGTTACCTACTCAACATCCCCACAACAGCTGAAATATACACGGAAATTGACTGGGCAAGACTACACCTATTGGACAGCTCAATCTGAGCTCTTGCGAAAGACCAACAATTTTTTAAAAAACTATTACGTAAATTTAAGGCATTGAAAGTAAATGCTCCGAAAAGAGATAGCAATTACAATGGGGAGGTGGCCGGGATGAGGAGGCGAGACAGGTTGTGCCGCAAAGGACACTGGGATTTGTTCAGGGAGTGGGCTGAGGGAATCAAAGGGAAAACAAGCCATACTGAGCCACTGCACACCCGATCAACTGTTGGACATAACATGGGTTGGCGAACGAGATGGCTTCTCCTCCAGGGTGGCTGAGTGTTATGTGCAAACCTCCCTGCAAATCCCACCTGAAGGCACAGAGGATTGAACCTGGGATCTTTTGAATATAAACCTATGCTCTGCCACTGAGCTCTAGCCTTTCCTATGCCTGCATGCAGCTGCATGCTTTCTTTATGTTAGTATCCCACTTCAGGTGTTAATTAACATAGAAAGTCTAAGATGATAGTGCATCACCCAATAACTGCTCTTTTGAATGGCATACTTTGCATACTTTGCTCTGTGCTAGACAGTACTTTTTGCATTCCATTTATATTTGGCCTCACTGTTAACAGTGCCTTTTGCTCTACACCCATGTATACACAGAGGTGCTGTCAGGTTTCAGGGGACCCTTGGCAATGTCCCCCAGGCCTGGGCCCCACAGTCCACCCTTGGCAGCCCCACAGTGTGTTTATATAAACCTCCTGAGGATAACCCTTCATGCATCCAATGAAGTAGACTCTAGTCCATGGAAGTAAAGTTGCTTAACTTCAAGGTGTCACAACACTCTTCATTAACATTTTTTTGTGACAGAAACAAGAATATTGAGGCGAAACTATAAATACCAACATCTCTGTGGCCTTACAAGTATAGCATGTTGAGAAACAGCTTTTCGTTGGAGAGTCTAGAGTTATTCTCCCATTGGACAGAGTGAAGTTTAGCAGAGCAGCTATAAACAGGACGAGAGTGTTATATTTTTCCATTAGATGTATTTGAGCCAAAATCTCTGAGAGAGAATGAGCAGTTGTTTTCACCTTTTTCCCCTTTTACCCATCCCTGAAATAATAATAAAGGAAGAGTTGTAATAAAAACTTGGGTGGAGTTCTGTAGCAATAGTTGTTGCTGCTTCAGTTCCAGAGATAGAATATCAGCATTGAATCATTTTTTTTCATAATAAAAATATACAAGCTTTCATGTTAAACAGTATTTGTTTTTGTACAAAACAGAAAGACAACTTAAATCTCAGTAAAGCACAGACCAGGACGGATAACACATGAAAGTATTTTTAAAATCATTTTAGACAGAGTGGCCTTACCATAGATGAGTTCCTTCATTGCTTTCCCATCCTTCAAAAGAAAATTCACTGGCCTCCAGCCTAAACATAACCACTGGCAACACAATGTGATACATCTCCTGTGACAAGGGCTTGTGTTAGGTACCTACATTACTTTATTTATTTATAGCGTTCCACATCTAAAGGATTCTGGAGTGGTGAACAATAAAAAATAAAAAGAATAAAACACCATATGAAAAGTTTTTTTAAAAAAAATAAATTAAAAAATCAACCCAATGAAAACTGTGGCTAGTCAGGAAGGTTTCTTGAAATAAAGATGTTTTCTGCAGGTGCCGAAAACAACACACTGTTGGTATCTGCTTGATTCCAGAGGCTGGGAGTTCCACAGAAAGGGTACATCCACACTAAAGGCTCTTCTCTCAGTAGACTCCAGATGGGCCATGTGGAACCACCAGGAGCATGCCATCTGATGACCTCAGTGACCAGGCAGGTTGATAAGGGAGAAGGCGCTGTCTCAAGTACCCTGGTCCAATGTTGTTTAGAGTGTAGCAAAACAAGTAGCAAACATTAAACCTGGGTTGCTAGCAAATAGGCAGCCAGTGCAGTTCCCTCAGCAAAGGAGTTGCATGCTGAAAAGGGGCAGTTCTTGACAATAGCTGAGCTGCTGCATTCTGCACTAGCGCTAGCTTCCAGACCAGCTTTAAGAGCAGTGCCACATAGAGCGCGTTGCAAGAATCCAGTCTTGAGGTTACTAGTACCTGTACCACTGTGGCCAAGCTATCCCTGTCCTGGAAAGGCCATAGCTGGCATACCAGTCGAAGCTGTTAAAAGGCACTTCGAGGCCCCATAGCCACTCCAGCAACAATGATGGAACTACGAGTACCCCCCAGAGTACAAACCAGAACTTTCAATAGGCAATGAGTCTATCTCCCAGGTTCAAGAACCACTCATCCACAAGGCTTCTGTCTTGCCAGGATTCAGCTTCCATTTATTGGCCTTCATCCAGCCCATCACTGATCCAGGACTTGTACAGTCCCACCTGATTTAGATGTCACAGGGAGATAGAGCTGTCCCTAGCGACTGCTCCCAGCTGCTGGGGTACCATCAATTCCCTGGAGTAGCTCAATTCCCAAGGGGGCGAGGAATGGTTACCCAATGTTACTCTCTGAAATCGACCCTGCAGGTAGGACCAGAACCACTGTAACGTAATGCCACCAATGCCCAGCCCACAGAGTTGATCCAGGAGGATACCATGACTGATCGTATCAAAAGCCGGTGAGAGGTTGAGCAGAATTAACAGGGTCACATTCCCCCTGTCCTCCTGATAAAGGTAATTCATCAGGGTGACCAAGGCTGAGTCAGCTCCATAACCAGGTAAAAACCTAGACAGGAATGGCTCTAGATAATCAGTATCTTCCAACAGTGCCAGCAGTTACTTCACCACGACCCTCTCAAGACCTTCCCTAAGAAACGGGTATTTGTAACTGGGTGGTAGTTATCAAATCCCACTGGGTTCAGAGTGGGCTTCTTCAAGAGTAGTCCTTAAGGACAACAGTGATGCTTTTACCACTGCCTGGACCCAGTTGTTCATACCCCCTTGGCTAGCTTTTATTAGCCAGGAGGGGTAAGGATTGAGAGGGCATGTGGTCAATTGCATTACTGCAAGCACCTTGTCCACATCATCAGGCTGCAACAAATGAAATTGATCCTATAAAATCAGGGAGATGGTGGCATGAGACACCTTAGCTGGAGTTGCCCTAACAACTGTATCAAGTTCACTTTGGAGATGAGATTTTGTCCTTAAAGAGCGATGCATAAAGGTCACAACAGGCTGGGCTGTGTGGTACACCAGAAGTACCCCCCCCCCAAAAAAAATCTGTCTCTACGACTACGAATTGAATCGTAATGCTATCCAATTATGGACTGAACTCACATTAAATACCAGCATCGCAAGACAGGAGGGCTCAGTGGATGTGCTACCAGGTACATGAGCACTGGATGAGAGGGCTAGAAATGGAACAGTGTATAAGCATCTGTGACTCATTCTACTCTGAGGTCCTCACCCCACTCCTACCATCTCTCGTTCTGCCCTATGTCACTAGAATAAAGGTATCAACCCCAGAGGTCCCTGAGTCATAGTTTTCTTGGCACCTCTTACCACACCAAAACTTCCCCCACACTCTCAGCATCCACTCACAACTCAAAAATACCCTTAAACACTCAGAAACTCACACACTCCATTAATCTAGCCAATCACACAGAGCCAACCCAGCAAATCACAAATTATAGCTTGTGGGTATAACCATTGACTGGTAGCATGTATGACATCAGGCTTGCAAACCCACCAATTACATTTGTTAGTATCTGTCATTGCCAGAACCATGATAATCCTAAATTGATCTCTGAAGTAGCGTATATTACATTTTATAAAAATATGTTGGTATCATACCATACATAAGAGGGTCCAGTTCCAAAATCATGCTTATCTGGGGAGTGGGGGTGAAGGAAGATTTGGAATGTATTCTCTACACTGGCAAGTCTACTGTCATTTCAAATTAGCAGGTTAGACAACCCTTCCAGGTTTTTGGCACCTGCTGAAAACATATATTTTCCAATAAGCATTCCTAAAATGGTAATCTTGTCCTTGGAAGTTTCTTTAGGTGGTTCATAAATCACCCACCCCCTTCTGGACGTCTCAGAGATGTATATGAAAGTACTGTGTATAAATAGGTGTTTCTGAATACATTAGTAGGGAGGGTCCACTTGCACAGGTAAAGGAATGTGTGTGTAGATTTGGCAGAAGGACTTTATTTGAAATTAATAGAGAAGCCACTGTGCCCTCAGAGCTCCCTTGATTGCATATGTGATGAATAGATGTCCTATTTACATCATTTTAATGCTTAGGAATTTTGTTGAACATCATCTTCGGTCTTTTTAGAGGAAGGCAACAAAAAAAATCAATTAATAATAATCAATCAATAGTAGAATGTAAGTGATTATCAAGGTTGTTCCTGCGCTTCTGATTTGCCTGAGTAATTAAGAAGGGATCAATGATAGCTGAACCCCAGTTTTAGGAACTGATTAACATTCACTTTAATGCTTGATCTATGCACTATAACTCATTGGATGGGATCCAATGGTTGCTGTCCGCCAGTGGAATAGATTTCCCCTCCCCCCTGCAGCCCCCCATGCTCCCCACCCCAGATCTGCTTCAGAGGATTGGGGAGCAGATTTGGGGGTGGCATAGGAGGGAGGAGGCCAAAGGGAAATCCCATTGCATGAGCAGAAGTCCACTCATACAACCTTGGATTAAACCCATCACCTTCAATCTTAGTGGAGGAAAAAGAACTCAGCTGGAACATTTTGTGTACGTGATGTTATCTTATGGGTAATGGACCATAGATGTGAAGTTCCTGGACAGATGCAAAGATAGAATTGGATATTTTGGTCACCTGTGGAATAAGAACTGTCTGATACAAGGAACCCTAGAAGCATGAAAAGATTGGTTCAAGTCCTAGATTAGGTGAGTTTCTGGATACCTGATTCCCTAAACCCAGTAATACAATTCTTTGGGAATAACAGTTTGAAACTGAATAGGGCAAGGTTCGCTGCACTATATTCCCTGCACGTTAAGGTTCGCTGCACCTTATTCCCCTAATGATTAACCATTGTTTCTCTTTATGTCCACATGGCCAATGTCTAATAAGACTTCCAAGTATTACGAACTGAAAGTACTCTGTTTGCTTTGCCTTTTATTTTATATTTTATTTTACTTTTTGAACTTGAACCAAATCCAATTCTAAGTAATTTCAATATCAAGCTTCCAAATATTCAAGATATAATATTTCAAATCAGCAATCAACGTCAGTGTTGATATTGGTAGTTGCTACATCTCCCTTTTGTTCCGTGCTTATTGATGCTTGCTAGACTCTAGAAAACCTCTTCTTTAGGACTGTAGTGCTCAGGGCTGAGAAGAAAACTTATAAAACCATGACTTAATTGTGTCTTGTGGCCTAAGCTTATGAGCCATGACTTGTAAAAGTACTTGCTACTAAGCAAGCCTGATGTCCTTTACACTTGATCTGTGCAGAGCGCTTTTCGGGACAAGGGAAGGATAGAGGCAGGTATGGCAGATAATGATAGTTGTAGACACATAAAAGACAACTGAAAGAATAGATCTTCTGGAGAGGCTTTCTTTGGAAATCTTCAGAGGTGCATTTTGTGGTGGCTGTTCCCAGGCTCCCTCCCAAGGGAGGCTAGGTTTGCTCCCTCTCTTGAATAAAGACCGCTTTATTCAAGAAATCCATCTTGAGTGCCATTTTTTGGTAAAAATGTGAGGTAAAAAGTAAATCAATAAAAGAGATTTTTCTCAGGCTCAGATCCACTTCAGCCTCATAGGAAGGGCTTTTTAAGGCTAAGGAGGCAGAGCTGGACTCCTCCAGCTCACTTCTGTCCCGGGGCCAGTATGCAGCTTTACCTTTTGGAGCAGCTTTCTTGACACAGCTAACACAAGGGCGAGGAACCTTTTTTGGCCCAAGGGCCAGCTTGCTACCTGGGAAACCTCGTGGGGGCGCAGATAGAGTGACCAGATAAAATCCAGGTCAGGGCTCATGTAACTTTAACAGTTGTAGAGAAAAGGGAATTTCAGCCAGTTTCATTTGTATGCAGTTAGTTCCTGGTGATATTCCCTCTTCATCGCAATAGTTAAAGGTGCATGCACTATACTAGAGTGACCATATACAAAAGGAGGCAGGGCCCCTGCAACTTTAACTGTTGCGATGAAGAGGGAATTTCACCAGGAACTAATTGCATACCAATGACACTGGCTGAAATTCCCTTTTCTCTACAACTGTTAAAGTTACATGAGCCCTGACCTGGATTTTATCTGGTCAGCCTAGGTGCAGATCAGCTGAGAAGGTGATATATTTTGTGGCACACTAGATGGGGAGTTCTAGCTCTCTCCATCCAGCATGTCACTGGGGATGAAAATTGGTCCCCTTCTCAGTTGATCTGCACTGGTCAGCTGAAGAATGAACAGGGCCTGAATCTAATCCCTGTAGCAGTGCAGTTGTCAAAGAGGCCTAAAACTCCCCATCCAGCAGGCCACAATAGGGATGAAAATAGTGTTGGAGACAAGGGTATATAACTTGGGAGAGTGCTATGTGACAAACCACACTTTTCAATTCTGTATGCCCATGGGAAACTGGTTGTACAATCCACAGTTATTTACAAATCAGGACCTGTTTATGGTTTGATATCCTGGTTTATCCTATATCCAGAAAGAATGGGAAACTGTTCCAAAAGGCAAATGGAAGCTTTAAATCTTCTCCCCTGTAAAGGAGGGAGGGAGAAGAAGGGGACCATGTGAATTTAAGGCTTTCTGTGTACATTCTCATTAGGGCTGTGCACCGTTGTGAGTCCATATCCAGATCCCAAACTGAAGTGGGTCAATCTGGATAGGGACCGGATCTGACTGAAGTGGTCTGGAATGAGTCAGTTTGGATCCGAAGCACCTCAGACGGCTTTGACCCAATCCGGGACGATGCCAAGCTGCTACCCCTACCCACCATGGGACTCACTTGACTTGTCTGCTCACGCCCAGCAGCCAGTCATCCTCTGTAAGAGACGTTCATCTTAAGAAAGATGGGGGCTAAATGGGCCTTTATGGCCACTGTAGTTTTCAACATTAGTTCTAGGAAAAGACAGAGCCCCCATCTTCCTTAAAAATGATAGCTCTACTGGAGATCAGACAGCTGCTGAGCACGAGCGGACAGGCACTCAGTGGGCACCCAGGAAAGTGCAACATCCATTCTGCTTCTGATGTCTGGATCTTGCTTCTGATCCAGATACAAACTGAGTTGGACTGAGGCTGAAGTGGATTGGGGACAATTTCGAAGCTTTGAATTGACATCCAAGGCAAGTTGGGGGGTTGCACAGCTCATAATACACTTTTATGGTTTGTTGTGGTGCCTAAACAGAGCCATATGGCCTCTACCAATTTAAGATGAGCTAGGGGGCATATCTAAGAACTTGCAAGACAAATTGTCTTGTGCATGCACATCTGCATGTTCACACCCCATTTTTCTTTCTTCTGCGAGTGCTGCTTTGGATACTACACAGAAGTGTGATAACTGTTAACACGGAGAGTCATGCATTAAAGAGGAACTCACATATCTTCCTCAGGAATGAAGTGTATGTTTCCCCTTTGAGTATCAGAAAGTCACTAAGGCCTGATTTAAACATCATACAAGCAGGCAAGAGTGGTGTTGCACCTGAGCAACACCTCCTTCAACTGGGCTCTTAGTTCCTACCTGTACACAGCTACCATGCACTCTTAGCACAGCTGAACAGGTGTTATGCTGGTGTACTACTAACATTGCCCATTTAGCAATTGAAGGTCCAGTTTAATCAAGATGCATGGGTACAGGCAACAGGTAAGTTCTTCTTCCTCACCAGTGCTATGCTTTAATCGGGCATCATGCTTTTCCTTTCATTTTTGTTGTGCATCACCTGACATTCCTAAGACACTTGTGCACATTTGTCTGCATGGAAAGCCCTGCCTCTCTTTCCTTCGGCCTTTCAGCAACAGGTCGGTTGGGTCATGTGCAGAGCATCTCTAAAGAGAGAGATGCTGGTGGAAATGGAAAGGAAGGTTCTGTGCAGAGCATCTCCAAAGAGAGAGAGGCTGGTGGAAATGGAAAGAAAGTGAACACTTGTTATTGCCCATATTTGCTTTTTGAGCCAGTTTCTACATGTATATTGAGATGGGAATGGGATGGATCATGGGGTAGAGGTAGAGAAGGTGGCCTCCTTTGGTACATGGGCCCTAATTTTTCACTCGCATGCCTAGTGTGTGTATATGTGTGTATGCGTTACACATAGACTTTTTTCCAACATGCAAGTACTTTCACATTCAAGTACTTTGTGTCTTAGTGATTGAAATGGCCCTCAGAGAGCAGGAACCCTTAAAACAAAGAATCCTAAGTTCACATTCACAATGACTTCAAACGATAGAATTTGTAAGTGAATGGTTATGATTCAGGGCAGCTGGCATGTAAGCAGAACACGGCATTAGCAATTCTAGTACTCCTGGTCACCCTTCCCGGACAAATCTAATTGGGGAGACTCTGACAAGCAACCAGCAATTACTTCACGGAAATGAAGTGCTGCAGAAAACTCAGAAATGAAAATAAAACCTGTAGCTTGCTCATCTTGAATAGCTACAGTTCAAGGTTAAAAAACCTTGTGTTTCAAGAAGTCAGTACAATCTGCAATAACTGTTTCTGTATTGCCTCATCTGCAGCTGTGGTCCTTGATTCTAGAAATAATTGTTGTGTATTGTCTATCAAAAAACTGACGAACGATGGGATAGAGATCTACTTTCAGAGCTCTGTTTCTCTTTGGTAGCGTGTCATCTGGTGGTAAACCATTTAACAGAGTAAATGGAGACTGATTGTCTCCAAAACCCATGCTATTTCTGCACTCATACATATGCTAGTATCACAGACTGGTCTACAACCAAGACCTGTTTTATAATGTTCATGAAAAGTTGTGAGAGAAAACAAGCAAGTCTTACATATATAATTTCAGCTAATCATTTCAATTTTTCTTTTCCATGTATTTTAAGTGAAGGTTGTGCTTGCCTTAATTGGAATGAAACAGTAAACACGTTGAATCAGTATTCTAAAGTTGCACAATGCTGATAAAATTGACTCTTTCACTGCCTGGTGACAAAGGATTCCTTGTTCTGTGACTTTAACCAAAGGATCATTATACTTTAGTTCAGCCATTTGAAACAAACACCTGATGCTAGGATGAGGAGAAGAAAAACTTGCTAAAACTATTTCACACAACAGTCTGGCTTTATTTGGGGAAAAAATGAAGAAATTTTAAAATGAAATGCATTTTAACCGCAAACATATATAAGTCTCCCAATTTTAGTCTTTCACTTTATTATTATGGCAACCCAATTAGGGTTTTTGCCAGATCCCAATTTTAGTCAGTTTTGTGATTCCAACCAATTAAGGTAGAGATTAAAGTTTACATGTGATAACAAACAGACTAAAGTTCAACAATTAGCTATTTCTTTACATTAATTAATCATTATATAACATTAAAATGCATTGCACTTGGTAAAGAACCTATTTGATAGACTGAGGAATGCAAATCCTGTTAATGTTTTGGTAAGAAGTCTTAAGATACGTCCTGGTCCCCTTCAGGTATTTTGGACTTCAGTTTCCATTAGCCCTAGCCAGCATAGCTGTTGGTCAGAAATACTGAGTCTTTAGATCAAAACATCTGGAAGGCACAGGGTTGAGGAAGGCTAATGTATGGCACCCCAATTCTAGAGATGCATGACAGAGAATGTGTGCAGTTATGTTACCAATTTGTCATTCTATGCAAGGCAAATGGGTCAAATCCGCTCATTATGCTGGGCTCAAACAAATGCATTTCTAAGGTTGTCTAGCCAAGATCGCTTAACTTACAAAAAATTCAGAAACTGTCTCTTGTTGGCCATGGACATTTGTGGTCATCAAGAAATGGGAAGCAAATAGGACAAAGTTCTCAGGGGAGGGGGGTCCCTCAACTCAGTGAACACATTGGTAACTGCCCAGAGAGCTTTGGCTATTGGGTAGTAGAGAAATGTAATAAATAAACTAACAACTGTTTCAGCCAGCTGGGTTTTCTGGTGGTTGCTAAAGAATTCATTGAGCATGTATTCAGTCTCATTATGTTCCCAATGAGGGTGGTATGTCATGTATAACTTTATTTAGAACCAGTGTATTGCTACTGCCACCACAACAGCCAGTTATTCACCTTTTAATGTGTGTGTGTTCTGTTTTGCTTAGTTTTCAGAATAGGCTTTTTAAAAATAATATGGAAGTAAAACACTTTTGAAGACATTCATAGGTCAGTTAAGAAGAGGGAGTGGAGACTAAAGTAACTTTGATTAGCATGACATGATGCTAGTTGATCCATCCTCGTAGAGCTATCCAAAACTCCCAAATATGCTGCTCAAGTGTGTTTTTTCTTGCTGCACTGCTTTGCCAGTCTTGTGTGGGCAGCGCTTAATTGGGTCCGGTTGGCAAAGGGAAGAGCATTAGACACACAGGCATAGCTGGAATAATAAATTGGCCACAACTTTATTGATTCACTTGAATAGGCTTGGCAGCGGCATAAGATATGGATCCTATCATTGGCCAGCCTGCCTGCTGACTGATTTCCCTTCCTGACCTGCATGCAAGAAGCACTGGTGGTGGATGGCAGGGCCTGGGTCACACCACAGCATGGACTGCTAATGCAAACCCCTTTCCACCACCCTGGATGTGGCTGACTCGCTGCCCCCATGCTAGCCTGGTCTTGTTGCCATGGGAATCCCCACCATGGGGGAACAGCTAGTTCAATCTCACTGTCCCTCACCAATGGATCCAACCCAAAGCCTACTAAGTTGTGACAAATGTTATAAAATGAAACATCCACAAAGAATTTACTGATAGTCTAGATCAATTTATTTACAGTGGGATTAATCTTGCAATGGGGTGGGTGGGGAAGTCAGCAAGTGCAATTCTGCAGCCACATGGGAGGTCTACCTGTAGGAGCCTCAGGTTGAACTGGAATCAGAACAAAGGAAAGACCCTGCTGGGTCTGCCTCTTTGGCCCCACCCCACTGAAATGCTGATTGATTCAGTAGTCCCCTCCTGGGGAGGATATGCTGCTGCTGAAGTTGTGCAACCACTCCTCACCAGCCTTTCTCCCTTTGCTGCTGTCCTGCAACGCCTCCACAAATCACAGCTCCCCGTTAAGAAGGGAACTTGGTTTGTCGCATCTGATCCTAGTGACTTCTCATCACTTAAGAGGAAATGCTTCAAAATGTATTAGTTCTCTAGGATATCTGAAGAGTTCTCCTTTGTTTTAAATGGAAAGTGAGGACAAGTGTTTCTCAAGGGAAGCTTTCCCTAATCTTTCCCTTTTAGAGGAGTTAGATTACAAGTCTCATCATCCTCAGCCAGTATGGGTACTTTCTGTCATAATGACATAGAGTGCCATGGCTGAATGTTAACAGAAAAAAATGGAACTAATATTGAAACTGTGTCTCACCCCCACCCCAACTAAGATGATCTGAATAAGAACCTACTTCTTAACCAGACCAAGGCAGGGGTTATACACCTATCTTTTTTAAAGGGGTACAGTAATGTGGTTCTCACCCCTCATCTCCCCACCTACTCACATTCCCCACTATACATTGATTTGATACCCTACTATTGTTCTGAATGTGGACTTTTTATTTTCTTTGCAAAACTGTGGTTGAACATGCATAATGAGAAGTGCTAATATTTTTCCTAGATGGTACTATTTATTTGATTATTATTATTTTTTGCTAAATCATTTTCCAAAGAAAAAATAAGAATTATATTCTTAGAACAGTCTATCTTTAAAGGTGAGTCCAAACAAGGAGCCTGAATACAGTCACATATAAGTCTGACTACAGTAAAAAATATATGACAAATGCAAAATAACTTTAAAATATATAAGAAGGGAAAAAGGAATCAAAGGCAAAATATCTAGGCTAATTCATCTATTTGTCTATCGATTACATTTCTATGCTCCCCCATACCAAAGACTCTGGGCAGTTTACAAAGATTAAAAACCATTTAAAATACATGAAAGGAAGTATAATAGTGCTCTCTCTCTCTCTCTCTCTCTCTCTCTCTCTCTCTCACACACACACACACACACACACACACTAAAAGAGCCATACTGGATCAGACCAAGGATCCATCTAGTTCAACATTCTGTTCACACAATGGCCAACCAGCTGTTGACCAGGAACCCACAAGCAGAACACAAGTGCAGCAGCACCCTCCCACCCATGTTCCCCAGCAACTAGTGCATGTAGGCTTACTGCCTCTGTTACTGGAGGTAGCACATAGGTGCATTCATGCATTAGAAAATGAGACATATGAATGAGTACATGGATCTCAATTCCAGCTGTTGCATAAATCGCTTTGTGGATTTTTATTCTGGCGGGCTTGCCAATATCCAGAACCAGAATCGAAGCAGGCAAATCAGTGGGAAAACAGATTTATTACAAAATGTTGTACAACAGGTTAGCCCAGTAGGCTAACGCCACGAGGCAAGGCTAACAAAGAGAAAATGGCTACTTGATGCCTTTTATACTTCTTTCTCAAACTATGAGTTAATTCTTATGGAATTCAGCTCTCCTTCTCTCTCTGCTGATAAGCCAGAAGTTGCAACTTCAAGGAGACAAAAGAACAAAGAGACATACAGGGTTTGCCAGACATACAGGGTGCAAAGTCAGTCTAAAATGGCATTGCATTGGTTCAGTTATTATGCTACTACAAGGCCCATTCTACTACAAAGCTTATTTTTCTATCACAGCCACACAGAAAATGATATCACACTATTGAAAAGCAGATCTACAGTGACTGGGTGTTCACATTGCGAAGGAATGTAGGGAAAAGTCAGAAGCAGATGAAGGCAATGTTAGTCACCACTCTTTCTCCTAGTTGACCACTGTGCATTCAGCATAGCAATGCAGGAAACTGGCAGTGGGGGAACAGATCACTCTCTTCTGCCCCCCACCAGCTCACTGCATTTCTATGCTGGATGCACAGGAATCTCACCTGATGCACATCAAGTATAGAAACTCCACAAGCTACCAGAGCGCTCACTTGCCTGGATGAAATCCCTTGTCTCCTATGACGGCCAGGTGAGAACTTAAAGACAAGGCTGCAGTGAATATAAATTCTCCCACAACTTTTTCATTTTGACAGTGAGTTTTCTTCGTTGAACCTCGACTGCTGAATTCAGGCACCGTGCAGATTAGGAAGAGATCAGAACAATTTGCTTCTTGTTTTAGAAGCAAATTGTTTTAGTGTTCAATCTCAGACCAACTGTAGTTAGTTTTAATTATGTTTTCTCCAAACCAATCAACTATAAACTGTGGTCTTTTGGTAACTTCAGTAGTTTATTAATAGTCCTCACATACATTTAGGATGGTTTTTCCAAAGCCCCCCCCCCCCCAAACAAAAAAAGAGAAAAAGAAAAGTAGGGACAGATTCTGGATTGCTCTTTACGGGTCAGATAGAACAATTGAACACAGTACTTAATATTAATACATAATAAAGTAATTCATGTTTAGATAACTGAACCAATATTTAATATCACAAATTTGTCAATAAATATATACTGACATCAGTAGATACATATATAAAAATTGATAAATACTATAAATACACAAATTACTACCAATAAATACACTTATCAGTAAATAATGTAAATGCATTCAGTATCAATCTGAACAGATGGTAATTAAATTTTAAATATTACTTTTGACCTTCTGACCTCCTAATCAATACTTTAATTCATTAAGAGAGAGGAAAAAGAAAGAAACAACACAACAAGGCAACATTTGATCATGAACTCTTATCGTAAGAGAAACTGATTTTCCAGTACCTTATGTGAATTCACCATTATGCAATTCACCATGACACGTTTTCATAAAACACACATTAACCTATATTATGATGGCTGTGAAAGCTGGTAAATGGGCAGCAATGAATGAGGAATAAAGGGTGCTTTGTACATTTTTTAATGTTAGTAATATTTGGATGGTTTCATTTTTCTAGAAATAGAAATATGGTTGTTGTTTTTTAAAGACCCCCCCTTTTTAGAGAAATTGGGGGGGGGGATATCCAAAGAGCCATGGTGTTTCACTTCTGCTTATAGTAAAAAAATAAAAATAAAAAATTAGGCTGGATTAACAGTATTAGAGAAGTTTTGTTAGTAGTTGTACTCCAACGAGCCAGGCTAAAACACAGCAAACTGTTTGGGATGTGGTATTAATTTATCTAGCTGAAACAGAAATAAAGACTTAATTTCTGAATCAGGGAATTCCTTGTTTGTTTAGAAACTTCATTAATTATTTGCTTAACTAACTCAGAAGTTAATGTTCACTTTTTGTTTTGTGGTAGTCAAGGCACACAGGTTCAGCAGAGACTCTTTTCTTCAAAATAAACAGACTATATCACAGCAAATCCACAAGCAAATAATTCATGCTTAGAGTAAATGGGAAAATAGGAAGGTGAAAATGGGAAACTGTATTTTGGTGCCTGCTCCCCAGATCCATTTTTGCTCGGACTCTAAAACAGATCAATTTCAGGCCAGCAATAGTTGCTAGACCTCCCTGCTTCCTCTATTCCTAAAACCTGCCTGGGGAAGCAGAAGAGAGGGTTTCCAGAATTAGCATGGGGTACCTCTAGACGGCATATTTGCGCCTCATTGAATGCGCCCTGGCAACATTTGCGACAGACGAGCGGAGCGCAAATCAGACGTACAGCCAATTTATAGACTCCATTAATTTGCATTTTCAAAGTGTTGATTTATCGCAACTTTAATTTTTTCTCCGCAGTTCGAGCGCATTATTTTAATGTAATCAATCCATTTGGATTAATGCTAATAGTGGACGTAGTTTGGAGGGCAGGGCTAGTGGTGATATCATGAGTGAATGACTGCCCCTTCGTTGTTAGAGGGTGGGGGTTGGAAAAAGAATGTGCGCTGTTCATTTTGAGTATTTGAGGTCCGCTAAGGCTTCGTATCTATTCCAGTTCCCTCCCCCCTCTCACTTCTCTCTCTGTCTTGCTGGGATCCTGGTTGGAAAAACTCTCTCCATGCAAGAGAGTTTCTGGCATTGAGCGGCCATCTTGCGTGCTGTTACTTGGGAGTAAGGCACATTGAGCAGGAGGGGGGGACTTGCTCCCCAGGAAGCGTGGCGCAGGACGTGCTCTCATTTTGTTCCTAATTCAAACCTCATTGCATTCTGTGGTTCACATTTCCTGGTGCTAGTGAATTCCGTGTTCTAGTCCCTTTTACTGGCTGAAATCTTTTTTGGCAAAGCAGTTTAATACAAAATCAAGTCCATAGAATGTTTCCAAGGAGACCTGATTTGCAACAGATTAACATCTGAAAGACAAGCGGTCTTTCTATCTGACAGGAAGAGACTGCAATGTAACTTGCTTTACCAGTTTTACCAGGTGAGCAGGGGTAAAGCCACTAGGGCGGTACTTTCCTCAACTTTTCCTCGTTCAAGGCTCAATCTACGCTCCAACTATGATGCGAGTCTATGCATATAAGCAATTGTAAAGCGCAGTATATGGAGCCCGTAATGCGCCTTCATGGCTCTCGTCTATCGCTATTAGACATAAATTCGAATATAGGAAAAAGTGCATATTTGGAGAAACAGGTGCCAAAGCAACGTCGTATAGAGGGACCCATGATAAGCCCTCTCGCTCTCACCTGGTTCTGTGTACCTTCTACAAATGTGCACAGAAGCATCTAGGGCAGGGGACCCCAACCTTTTTGGCCCCCTGGGCACATTTGGAAATTTGAGAAACTGCTGTGGGCACCACCACAAAATGGCTCACATAGAGGATGTGGCTAGTCGCATAATGCCTACTGTAGGATCTGGCTAGTCAAAAGAGGCGAGTGGGGGATAGAGAGACTAGAAAACAGAGACTAGAGCTGGATTTTCACTTTGCATCAAAACATTACAACCTCATCATGGTAACGCTATATCCCCTTGCACATTTAGACCTTGTAGCACACACAATGATGAGCTCCATCACACTTTGGGTTTATCGCACTGTTGTATTTCCTCGTTTCCAGTTTTTGTGCTGTTGACTTACATGACGTCCCTTTCCTGCACTATTCTCGCTTCCCCCCCACACTTCTAGTGCCTTATTTTGAACTGGGGAAAGTCCGTTTCATCTTGGAAGTGCACAATGAAAAACCAAATGTAAACCAGTAAATCTGCTTCTGTGGTTGTGTGTGTGTGTCTTGAAGGCCGTTTTCAGTGATGAAAGGATAGGGTGTGCTTTTAATCGGCCAGGGCAGTTTTACAACTTATTTCCTCCTTTTCATCTTTGGACCCGTTAGGAGTTGGAAGGAAGGTTTCAGTGCTCCAACTCACTCTCTTTTTTTGGCTTCCTTACTTGTTTTGCTGAACCCCTGTCCTGTTGGAATTGCAGAACTTCACCTTGACGCCTATCCACCTTAACCTTTCAAATCACTCTGAGCCTTCCTCATACATCCATTTCTGCCCACTTCCATCACCCCTCCACGTGGCTTATAAATCTTCCTAGTGGTTCTCTTCTGTTTTGTATAATTATTCTTCCTCCCATATTGTCCTATATTATATTATCCTATATATATTTATTATCCTATATTATATTATCATGGCTGATAATGCTGCGGACTCCCATGGAGAAGTTGCACAGAGAAGTTCCATGGGAGACTGCAGGAGAAAACATTTACTGAAAGTGAGTGCTAACAGGCTTTCGTAGTAATGCATCCACAGTCCAACGTGGAGGCGTAGGGCTTGAATTTCATGTTCTAGTTCCTTTTATTGCCTGAAATCTTCTAGGCAAAGCAGTTTAATACACAGAATCGAGCCCACAGGGGGACCCCTAGTTGTTTCCAAGGAGACTGGATTTGCAAGACAAAAGTATATCCTTTACAGTAGGGATGTGTATCATATTGTTAAAATGTCCGATAACGATACAATAAGGTCGTTATCGGACATCCGATTAATAATAACGATACGAAAGAAAAAACTCTGATAAATATCCGATCCGAAAATTTTCAGCCCGATTACATCGGATTATCAGACTGCTATATAAATAAACCTATAACTTCTGTATTTTATTAAAGATCGTTTAAGTTCTGACAGGTCAGAATGACAGCTCACCATGTGCGTTCATTCAGACCTGTCAAAAAGTTGCAGGATCTTTTAAAAAATCATATAAAATCTAGGGTTGGAGGGATTGATCTCAAATTTCATACACATGTTGCTACACATATGTGCCAAATTTCAGATCAATTCCTCCACCCCTGTATTTTATATGAATTTTTGAAAGATCATGCAACTTTTGACCTGTCAGAACTTAAACGATCTTTAATAAATTCATATAAAATCGAGGGTTGGAGGGATCAATCTCAAATTTCATACACATACTTAGGCATACCCCATAAGCATTGTGACCAAGTTTCAAGCCTGTAACTTTGAAAATACAGAAGTTATAGACATTTTTTCTAAAACAATTCAGCTCTATAGGGCACAATGGGGCTGCAAATTAAATATCGGATTTCCAATAATTATCGTGAAGACGGTACAATTAACCTACAATATTATCAGAGACGATAATTTTTTTTTGTCCAAAATTCTGATAACGATAAAATATGATATTTTCGGGCATGCACATCCCTACTTTAAAGTGAGTCATAACCTGTGAATTGCTAGCCCTCTCCTTGGCAACAGATTAACATCTGAAAGAACATAGGAGTGATCTTTTGAAGAGAAGGCAATGTAACTATGAAGTAAAAGTGAGCTGGGCTGTGTGTGGGAATTTAGTATGACTTGGATGTAAATGCAGTTGAAATCAATGGAATTTACTCTGGAGTAAGGGAACCAGCCATCTCTATGAACTGGAGATGCTTAGCTTTGCATGATGAAAGGAAAGGAAAAGCGATCCTTCACAAATGCAAAGAGGTGGAAGGTCGTACTTGTGAACTGTCAGGAAAAGGTTTTAAAGGGCAGGGAAAATTTAAAAATTCTTAAAAAATGAAAGGGTGAACTGATGATTCAAACTTGGCATGCCGAAAGCCCTCCTGGAGACCTATCACCATGCCAAATTTAATCTCTTTATCTATATAAATTACACAGATGTAAGCATTTTGGTTAATTTGCATTTTAAAAATTCCTAAAAATCAAGGTATTGACCTATCTGATTCAAACTTGGCATGCCTAAAGCTCTACTTAAGAGCTCTGAAGATACCAAGTTTCAGACCTTTATCTTTAAAAATTACACAGATGAAGCATTTTTGTACATTCAAATAGGAGCTCCAGTGAGGGAGGAGGGAAGGTTGCCAAGTCCATCACAATGTCCATCAACAACAAGAACCAATGAACTGGAGGGGGAAGGAGAAGAGGCGGGGTGGGGCAGGCGCAATAGCAGCAGGAGGGCAAAAAGAGAGTTTGCTGGTATAGCTACAATAGTGAAAGGGAGGAACGCTTGCAGCGCTTCTAAAATGGAGGTAAAAATGTGAAGGCAAACGTGAGGGGGGGGGGAAATAGGTGTGATGGAGCCCGACATTTCTTGTGGTATTTTGGATAATGTGGAATAAACAGCAGGAAATAACACTATGAATGTGGTATATGGAATGTGTCATGTTCCCCAGCAGTTATCAGTGCACTTCAATACCGCTATAAAGCAGTAGTGTAGGGGCTTTATCACACCTACACTTCCCCCCCCCCCCGTTTGTTTCTGCGGTTCCCCTTCCATTTCCTATGCGAGTCTAACGATTTGATTTACACATGCTCAGTATTGCTGCAGTACCTGCGATACCTGCAATACCTGCTGGTGCCTTTCAGACTTTGCCCATTCAGGAATAGTTCGAAAGAGAAACAAAAAACAGAGCACTCAGGGCATGAGAACAGCATGAGGGGGGGATGACGTCATGCGAGTCCTGCGCTGAAGAACTGGATCAAAGTCGTGGCAGGTGTGCTTAAAACTGCCCATGTGATAACGCCCTAGGTCTAGGGCATCATCAGATGAGTGTTGTAGTGCACACTCATTTCTGGGCACTCATGGATTTTCACTGATTCCTTTCACGGTGTCATCTGCCTCCCGACCCTTCTAGCCTTCGCATGACAAAAAAAGTCCCCTGTAAGTCCATATTATTTTTAAAGACGGAAGTTGTCACTATCTCCTGCTGTGTGTAGGAGAAGCAGCGCGATAAAGACGCCCCCTGAATGGGCCACATGCACTTTTTACTTCCTTATTCCTCTCCCTGAGAGAAAGAGGAAGTATCAAGAAACAAAAGCAGGGATGAAGAAGTGATGGTAGGCAAGCGTGATTTCTCCCCATCTGATGGTGCTCCTAGAGAAAAGGGGAAACAGCAAGGCAAAGGGGTAGAAGGAAGAAAAAAAGTGAGTCTACAGGCTAGGAGTGAGGAGAAACAGTGAGGTAAAGAGATGGGGGAGAAAGAGCAAGACTAGAGGCTCATAATGGAGAGAAACAACAAAATAATGGGGTGAGTGGGAGAAAAAGAGCAAGACTAGGGGCTAGGAAAGGAGAGAAAGAAAGCAGCTAGGGATGGAGAAGGGAGAGAAAGAGCAAGCTAAGTGGTTGGGTTGAGAGGTATAGCAAGGATAGAGGCTGGGAGTGGAGAGATAGAGAAGGAAGGAAGGAAGGGAGGGAGGGAGGGAGGGAGGGAGGGAGGGGAAAGGTCTGTGTGGATGAAAGAAGATTGGATGGGGACAAGAAGCAACTCTTTCCTTCTCTTCCTGCCTGGTGAACAGGTGATTAGTGGCAAGTTCAGGAACCAGAAGGAGAACCTGATATTTTTCAAGGGTGTTTTTTTTTTGTAAAATTAAAACTTTGAAGGGGTAGTGGCAGAGAGCTTTGAGGGCACTGTTGGAGACCACTGCAGGCACCATAACAGTCTTGCCAGGCACCTGTTGGGAGCTTTGTTTGCCATTCCCCATTTCAGTAAGTGTATGGACAAGAGGTAGTGGGGTATTCTTGGTAGGTACAGGCTACATCCTGTCCTTTACATCCTACTGTGCTCACAAGAACTCCATTGGGAGCATGGTAGGGCCTTGCCAATTAGGATGGGTGGAGTTTAAAAATGGATTAAATTTTGGACATCCAGCAGATGAATCTGTTTTAAATGGATACAAAATTTGGCATGAGGCAGAGTGGGTTGGTCCGCTCATCTCTTCAAATTGCAAAATATATTTCAGTAACATTTTGTAGCCAATCTAGAATTCAAAAGGATTCCACAGATTTTCAATGACAAGCAATATACATTCTCACTAGGGATGTGCACTGGATCGGACCCGATCCACGATCCGAGTCCGGTCCAGTGGGAAATCGGATAAATTATCCGATTTCCGATCCAACAGCTGGCTCCGCCGATCCAGTCCGAACCGATCCGAAAAGGCTCCGAACCGGTTCGGCGGATCGGCGGATCGGCGGGCGCCCACTGGCGCCCACCGCCGCTTCCATTGGTGGGCGCCAGCGGGCGCCCGCCGATGAAAGTGGACAGCGGGGGGGGAGGAGGGGGGCGCTTACCTTTCTGGCCCGTCCGCTCCCATCCGGCGCCGGCGGCTACTACCAGTGGGCTCCGCGGCCTGCTCCAGGGTGGTGCGCCAGGTGATGTCATCACCCGGCGCGCTACTCGAGAGCAGGCCGCGGAGCCCACTGGTAGTAGCCGCCGGTGCTGGACAGGAGCGGACGGGCCGGGAAGGTAAACAGGGGGCGCGCGGAGGGGAGGAGGGGGCGCGCGGAGGGGAGGAGGGGGGCCCTTACCTTTCCGGCCCGTCCGCTCCCATCCAGCGCCGGCGGCTACTACCAGCGGGCTCCGCGGCCTGCTCCAGGGTGGCGCGCCGGGTGATGTCATCACCCGGCACGCTATTCGAGAGCAGGCCGCAGAGCCCGCTGGTAGTAGCCGCCGGCGCCGGACGGGAGCGGACGGGCCGGAAAGGTAAGCAGGGGGCGCGCGGAGGGGAGGAGGGGGGCCCTTACCATGTTGATATTTCAGTGAAAACCCCAACACACATTCCAAAGTGAATCCAGCAAGAACCGTATCATGAAACTTTGATGTTCAAGTAGTTCAGCCATTTTGTTGTGTATGTTTAGATACATGTTACCAAAAATGTGTTTTGGAAGAACGTTCTTGCTCTGGCTCGGCCCTGCGTACTTTTATGAATTGGTTTCAATGTACTTATCTTTTTACTGATGCAAAAGAGGCATTGAGCATTCTGGCCAAACCTACACTTGCATCTAATGTTAGCCCACTCTAAAAATAATTTAAAAAATCATTCCATTATTTTAACATTGAGGAGCTAACCCAGCCTTCCCCAATCTGGGCCCTCCAGAGGTTTTGGAATACAGCTTTGGCCATACTGGCTGGGGATTATGGGAGTTGAGGTCCTAAATGTTTGGAGGACACCATGTTGGGGAAGGTTGAGCTAAACAGTGGTAGTTATTGAAGATCCTGCTTCAACGCAAGATCTGAAATAGGTGCCACTTCATATTATTCTAGCTTTCAGGTTTTTGGCTCTATGGATGTGGAGGCAGCACTATTTCATTGTTGTCACACTAGGTGCTCTTGAGAACTGACTGAACGGAGAAGAACAGATTGTATTTCAAGGGTGACCTTCCAAAGGTCTCTGTCAACCTTCCAAAATTCTCTGTCAACGGGTTGAAAATAGTGGATGGCATGCTCTTCTTTTAAATATACAAACATGCAACAAGGTATTAAGCATATGAGGGATATAGTTATTTCTAATGGTGGTGGTCACAGTAGCTAATAGCATGTGACCAAGTTATTGCAGATTATTAACCTGAGATATAAATGCACCATGCCTCAGTAGAAATCCATTTATGGCAGTTGTCACAGGGAAGAAGTAAACAAATAATTTATTTCTGCTCCTTGTAGGCTTTTTGCATTAGGGACTTATAGAAACTGAAAGCAAGGTTACTTATTTTAAAATAGCGAATGTTTGCGCATATGTGCTAGAACTAATCAAAGTGGCATCTGTGAACAGGAATAGCAGTCATGGTAGCCAGGGCCCCCAACAGGACTTTATGGACCTTATGCAAGATTTGTACTCCTCCCCCCTCTACAGGCCAGGCTGTATATCGCTGTGAGTTTTTGAAGAAGAGCAGAGTAAAAATCTAAGCAAGCCATGAAAGGGATGACGGGTGGTGGAACGGGGGCATGTGCATTGTTGTATACAAATGGGCTAGAACCTGTGGAAGCAAGCCCTCCCTCCCTCCCCCAAAGAACTACGAACACAATACCATTGCAGCCACCCCATAAAACAGGCATACTTCCGTCTTTCTGTCTTTTTATATATGAAAAATGAGACAGACAGACAGACAGACAGACAGAGAAGAGGTTGGTAGGACCCCCCACCAAATTCTTATCAATTCCCTTCCCTCTGTGGATCTGATTGCTCTCTTTCCTGAATGTTTTTGGGCTGATGGGAGAAGCTCATTTTGATCAACTTCAAAATGCCATTAATCTTGTGTTTTTACTCTCCAGTAGTATTCTTACAGGTGTCCTATTTCTAGAAAGAGCCTTTGTTGCTAGCATTAAATTGTTTGACAACCGACGTTTTCACTTAGATATTGTGTTTTATTCCCACACATATTTGCAAACTGCTGAATGGCTTCAATCTTCTTATTACAGCAGAAAACAGATGTGTCATCTCAAATGCAGCAACATGCAGCAACTGTCTTGCTGTGGGCCCAGAATGTGGATGGTGTACTCAAGAGGTAAGCTGTCTGTATTACTCATCATAGTACTTCTTTTTTGTTTAGCTGCTTCCTGCCCATCTATGAACATGAAATAAGTCTCTGGTATCAAGGGGGAAAATCTAAAGAATGTTGGAGAAAATACAGTAACTTTTAAATAACCGATCCTTTCTTTTCTATTTGATTTTTAGAAGACACTAGCAGATGACAATAAGAATTGGGAATATAAGGCTGCATTTGAACAACACAATAATCATTGGTGGGTTAATAGTCAACTCCACAGTTGATTATCAAGGGGGTACTCCACACATGACATGATTATAACTAGGGATGTGCACTGACCCCCCGGATCGGATCGGATAGCGGATCGGAATCGGACCTGGGGGGTCGGATTGGATCGGATCGGAGGATGGTCGGATCGGATCAGACCGGATGTCCGATCTGGATCGGACGCCATTTTGAATGCTTTTTCCCATAGCCAAGTATTGTTTTACAAAAACGCCTATAACATTTTCATTTTTAAAGATAGAAGGATGAAACTTGGGCACATTGTAGACTGGTTAGGGATAGTTATATGTGAGAAATTTCAGAAAGATTGGTGCAGGCATTTTGTGGCAATTAATTTTTTAATAAATACACAGGAATGGCTATAACTTTGTCATTTTTAAAGTTACACACATGAAACCTTGCCACATTGTAAGTGGTACCTTGGGACCTATGTGTGTAAAATTTCAGAAACATAGGTGCTTGCCTTGTGTGGCAATTAATTTTAGAAAAATGGGTAGTAGTGGGGTAAATACAGTTACGCCTCCCATTTTTTTATTTTTAAAGATACAAACAGGAAACTTGGGCAAATTACAGGTAACGCTTGGCTTGATATGTGTGTGAAATTTCAGAAAGCTGGGTCCAGGCATGTGGTGGCAAGGTATTTCTGAAACAATGAGGAAAGAAACGCCTATAACTTTTTTATTTTAAAAGTTAGAAGTCTGAAAGTTGCTCACTTTGTAGATGGGTTAGGGGTAGATATGTGTCAGAAATTTCAGAATGATAGGTCCAGGCATTTGATGGCTATAGAATTTTTAGATTAAATGTTTCAAAAGTTTTTCCACAGAGGCCTGGTCTTCCCCTCCTCCCCCTCCCGCTTCCCGCGAAGAAAAGGAAACACTCTCTCTCGATCTCTTTGATCCTTGCCAGTATCCATTACAGAAGGAGAAACAAAAGAACTCGGCTCGTGTCTGCTTTCCTACTTTCACTTTTTACTCAAGCAGAACGGCTGAGCCTAGCTCAGTTTTGCAGCCATGCGTGCAAGGATGGATCACTCGATCTCTTTGATCCTTTGTTCCTCCCCTTCTCCTTCCCCTCGCCGGCGTTGTGTGTGCGTTTCTTTCCTCATTGTTTCAAAAATACCTTGCCACCACATGCCTGGACCCAGCTTTCTGAAATTTTACACACATATCAAGCAAAGTGTTCCCTGTAATGTGCCCATGTTTCCTGTTTGTATCTTTAAAAATAAAAAAGTGGGAGGCGTAACTGTATTTACCCCACCACTACCCATTTTTCTAAAATTAATTGCCACACAAGTAGTTCCCAAGGTACCACCTACAATGTGGCAAAGTGTCATGTGTGTAACTTTACAAATGACAAAGTTATTGGCATTCCTGGTATTTATTAAAAAATTAATTGCCACACAAGGCAAGCACCTATGTTTCCGAAATTTCACACACATAGGTCCCAAGGTACCACCTACAATGTGGCAAGGTTTCATGTGTGTAACTTTAAAAATGACAAAGTTATAGGCATTCCTGGGTATTTATTAAAAAATTAATTGCCACAAAATGCATGCACCAATCTTTCTGAAATTTCTCACATGTAACTATCCCTAACCAGTCTACAATGTGCCCAAGTTTCATCCTTCTATCTTTAAAAATGAAAAAGTTATAGGGGTTTTTGTAAAACAATACTTGGCTATGGGAAAAAGCATTCAAAATGGCGTCCGATCCGGATCGGACCTCATCGGATCGGATCGGATCGGATCAGGGGTTAGTCGGATCGGATCGGATCAGATTTTCCTGATTTTGGGGCGGATCGGATTCTGATCGTGGATCGGATCCGATCCGATGCACACCCCTAATTATAACCAATGTGGTGTGGATTAAGGCAGCATCTAATTGACTATTAATCAACGGTGTGTTTGATTGACACATTCCTAGCTCTCTCACCCCCCTCAATCCTCCTTCAGGTATCCCATCAGCCATTCCAAGTTCTGCTAGCTGGACTAGAGTGGCAACTGTCACTTTGGTCCCTCTTGCCAGGGGACTCTGTAGTCGCGGAAAATAACCAACTGTGTGTGACAAAATAGTCAACGGTGCCTGACACATGATACGATAACCAACAGCTGTTCAAATAATCAACTCTGCACCATGTTGTTTATTTGCATTGGTTATTTCATCCAAATAAACAACCGTGGTGTGAAAAAAAGTCCTGACAAACGACACAATAACCAACTGTTGATTATTTAACCCACTGTTTACTATCTAACCCACCGTTGGTTATCATGGCATCCATACCCTGTCTAAAAATGTGTAGCTGGGACGGGGGAGAGAATGACACTTTTGAATGAGCTTTTGTATTTCTATATTGTGTGTCACTATATGGATATTTATTACAGGTGTGATGGTGTGACATTTGACTCTTATATAGAAGCACATAATGGTAAAATCCTGTTTATCTTCTGTTAATTTTGTGATTGCCATAAACAAATGGGAGTCTCTAGTGGTCAAGATTGCTTTGAAATAAATCCAGCTTCAAAAGAAAGGGGTTGGTCACAACACAGCTATGAGGGTCTTCAGCATATGTTTTGCAGGAGCTCGAACATTCCCCTTGATGGGACAGTGTGGATATGCAGAACTTCTGCCACAAGTTAGACATTCCTAAACCTACTTAATTTTAATTAGAGATTTCAAAAAATGCTTTAAAGAGCACTCAACAGGTGACGGCTTATATGTGAACAGCAGAGACTGCAGGGCTTGTGCATAAGTATGATCAGGGGCCAGGAAACAAAGCCCTATGAGGAGAGACTGAAAGAACTGGACATGTTTAGCCTTGAGAAGAGAAGACTGAGGGGAGACATGATAGCACTCTTCAAGTTCTTGAAAGGTTGTCACACAGAGCTGGGGCAGGATCTCTTCTCAGTCATCCCAGAGTGCAGGACACGGAATGATGGGGTCAAGTTACAGGAAGCCAGATTCCGGCTGAACATCAGGAATAATTTTCTGATTGTTAGAGCAGTACGGACAATGGAACCAATTACCTGGGGAGGTAGTAGGCTCTCCCAGGCTAGAGGCATTCAAGATGCATCTGGACAGCCATCTGTCAAGTATTGAGCAGGGGGTTGGACCTGATGGCCTCATAAGCCCCTCCAACTCCACTATTCTATGATTCTATAAGCTACTGGGCCTCCATAAATGTGCAGCTGCTTCATATATTGGCAGAGAGGGAACAGCGACAACATCCGTATTGACACAGGAATCACAATTTTGTTGCCTTGGTAAGAGGGCAGCTGCCATTATTCCTCCCATCTACATATGGTTGCTGCCCAAGCAAATTCACCCTATATACAACTTCAGGGGATAATTGACTCCAGTTTTCCTTCCATTGCAGCCAATTAATTGTTTTCAACTTCCAGCTCATGACATCTTAATTTTAGAAAGTTGGCAAACTGAAGGTATATTGTAAAACAAAACAAAAAATTAAACCCACCCAACATACTTTACTATGTCTGATTTCCACTTTTAGCATATGGAAAAAAGATGTAATGACAGTAAAGCATAGCCAAACTCAAACGGGTTTAAAGACTTTCTGTTTTTGAATTGAAACCTTTGTAATTCACCGTTTTACACATTTGTCTGTAAAGAACAAAAGGTTTCTAATTGAATATCTTAATTGCAACTAATGCTGCCATACGGCTTCAAAGAATTCCCTATTTAGCTTATGCGTAACTGATGTGAGACTTTCTAGTAGATTTTGTTATACGCCAACTATTATGGTATGCACTTCATGGCATGCACATAAGAAGTCATGCGTGATCTGCATATGTACAGATGTTAATATACCAATAAATTCATGAATCACACATACATATACCTGGGACCATTTATTACTTTCTATGCCAAGTGGCATGCCTGCTTGTTGAGCTTGATTCTATGTACATGCTAGCCCTGTGTAGATTTAGTTATGAACACATGGAGGACTGGGGAGCATTGTCGTGTGCATTGTCCTGGCTGCACACTCACATGCATTCAACTGAATGCCTGCATGGAGCCTATACAATGTATACAGTAGAATACACCTATACCTTTATTTGTCTAGGGCTCTCTCCACACAACTGGCACGCATGTGCTTTTGTAGGGTTTCCAGTTGCGTGGAGAGAGCTCTGCACAAATGCAGTTGTGTGTGTGTAGAATCTATAGGGACAATTCAAGTGGGAGAATGCATTCAATCCTTCCCCAGCCCCCTCCTTGCACAGGGCTACTGTCTCTACATGTTAGAACCATGCCTAGGGTTGAATGTATTTATTTATTTATTTATTTATTTATTCATTCATTATTTATGTATTTATTTATTACATTTATACCCCACCTCTCCACCCAAAATGGTGCTCAAGGTGGCTAACAATAAAACCGAGATTATACCCAAACTGAATTAAAACATACAATAAAAACAAATGAGTTAAAGCACAACTCTATGACTTTCAATTGCCCTTTCCTTGCCTTTGCATCCGTCCCTTCCCTTACGAGTTTTTCTTTTCTCTTCAGCAAAGCTACATTGTATTCCAGCAAATAGATTTGGCAATCAGAGCAATTCAGTTATGTCGTTTTATAGCCAAATGCATTTTCAGATGTTGAATTTATTTTCTGGTCAATAAAGAACACTTGCCTTGGGAATGCAATTCTTATTAAAACGTCTTAGGCCACACGCAAAATGAAAAACAACATTTGGTTGAGAGAATGAAACAGGGCTGGTACACCCAATCATTTTTGAGCTATAAAAGTACAATGAGCTCATTTTTCATTTTGGGGGTATGAAATGTGAAAGCACCCCATGTGATGATGAGATCTCATTACTATGTTGTAAAAAGCATTATTAGTGACTTCTTGCCAAGCTGATTTGGTGATAGCAAATGGCATCTGGAACATGGAAGTATCCCAAGGAAAAGCTCACACCTTGCCCTGCACATGCACCTAACTATGTTCTAGTTCATGGGATATTATTATGTAGAAAGTGGAGGCTCTGGTGGGGCTGTGAATCCATTCTAGAGTCTAGTCAGAGCTGACCAGAACTCTAAAAGGAGCTATCCAAGGTCCTGAACTTATTTTGGGGACAGGGTTAAGGTATTTGGTTAGCTTTTTAAATGAGTTCTGTGATATGGATAAGGTCAAATATCTACTGTCCTGTAAAAACAGGTTTGTAATGTTTAACACAGCCAAATTTGCCATGAAGGCTGCAGAGCTTAGACAAACTCATGTGACCTGCCTTGAGATGTAAGGTTTTAGTTGTATGTTCATGTATGTTTTAACATTTTATAACATTTTATCTATCTCTTCTATATGTAACGTTTTTATATTCTGTGTATAACTTTTGTGTACTTGCTTGGCTAAAACCTGTATTTGGTTGCCTTCAATAAAATTGTAGTTAGAATAAAACCCAAACTGGATTCAAAGCCTCATTGAAATCGGAGCCATCAGTCTCCACTGCGTGTAGATTTCACAGCTGACACTTGCCCAGTTGCTCCTCTCACCTTTTGAAGTTCTGAAGACTAGGGCCAGATCTACACCTAGCAGGATATAGTGGCATGAAAGCAGTATTTAAAAGGCAGGAGCCACACTACTGCTTTATAGAGTATTGAAGTGCACTGAGAACCGTTAGGGCCCATTGACACATACCATCTACTGCTATGTCCTGATTGGTGTGGCTCCTGCCTTTTATATACCGCTTTCATACCGTTTTCATACTGCTATATCCTGCTTGGTGTAGATCTGGCCTAGGTTTAATGTTCAGTGCAATCTGCATAAATCTTATAGAGATTTATAAAAGTATGTTTCATGTGAAGAGAGTGGATAGCGATAATTTTCTCCCTCTGGGAATCCCCTTGGGGTTGAAGAGTGGGATAGAAGTGTATGTGATAAAATAAACAAATGGTTCTAGAGGGCACTCAACGATATTAATAGTTGATTCAGAAGAAACAAAAGAACATACTTCTTCACACACCTGAAACTCCATCATACTTCATGCATCTGATGAAGTCGGCTATAGACCTCAAAAGTTAATTCCAGAATAACAGTGTCAGTCTATAATGGGCTACAAAACTTTGACCCAATTTGCACGAACAACCCATGATTTGGTAACCATGGGTTGTTTGTGAGCACGTGGGAATGAACAAGCATGTTGGTTCCCGCGGCTTGCTTGCTTCAGCTTTCAGTTCATAACTCAGGACATCATGAAGCATCCTGGCTTCCATCATTGAAAACAGAAATGGCAAGAAGGCAGGGGGCAGTATGCTCCTCCCACCCAAAATTCCAAGATTAAATCTCCAGTCTAACCACTTAATTCTTGAACTTTCCTGGCTTGATGTTTGTGCACAACAAGTGCAATCTGTCCAGAATTCAACATGGTTCTTATGTGCACTAGGATCTTTTTACCTTGGCTGATGATATCATCCTCATCCTGGCCTAACTGAATGTCCAAAGAGTGCCTATTGTTTAGCTACTATCCAACAATAGAGGCCTTATATCTCCTTATATATCCAGTTCAATCCATCTGAACTGGATTGCTTTTACTACCCAAGTACTTTTCTCATTTAATGGTAAATTAATTCAATGCATGCAAATGTGTCCTGCTAAGTTTCTGCAAAATTGAATTGCTTCTGCTATCAAGCTTTAAAATTTTGTTGTACACTTTAAGGCATGCTCAAATAGTTTACAGTTGAGGAAAAACCACCAGAATCATTATAACCACTTCAGAAAACATTTAGCAAGGTGTTAAGCCTAGGAGATACACAATCAAGCTGTGTTCTTGTAAATATTGGCCCAAATAATTATCTGCAAATAGAGCTGTAAAAATAACACAATATTTTTAATTTGACATGTTAAGTAGTCTTCAAGAACTTGGAAACTTGCTCACTGTTTTGTGACATTTTGAATGGATCTCATAAAGGTATTATAACTACTATAGATTATGGATTTTCTGGACCAGAGGCATCCACTTTAGGATGCATTCCACTTGAAGTCATTGGTAAAATTTCACTTTCTCTTAATAGAACTAGATCACCCTTGTTTGATTATAGCACAAGCACATTTACAATGAGAGAAATGCTGCAAGTTGCATCGTTTACTAAATTAAATGCCAAATTGTTAAAATGTGCAAAACGCTCCTTCATTTGAAAATATAAATGTTCTTCAAACACCCTTACAGCAATTAGACATAACTTTTGCTTTACTTGTTGTCTTAGCATAGCCATATATACCTGGGTCTTCAAGCCAAATTAGATCTTACATTAAATTCATCACTTGAGCTTTTGTGGTCATTGTTTCTGTTAAACTGTTAATAGCTACTACAGGGTAGGTTAGGGGAACCTGATATTCATTTGGATTGCTTTCTTTCGTTCAGTGGTCCTGATGAAAATTCCACCACTACCGCAGCAGCAGCTATTATCCTGGAAGGGCAAGCCTTTGGGGTAGGGTGAATTTTTGTCAGGAACACAGCAGGGGGGGGGGAATGGTAAAACCCTCTCCCTGTGCAGTTTTAAAACTATTTTAAAAACAAACAAAACCACAGCACTTCTTCAAGAGAGACGTTTAGTGTTTCATCTTGTTTGTTTATTTATGTTTTATGTAATTATTTATGCAAGAGGCATCTAAGCCTTTAAATACCCAAAAGTTCCCCCAAAGTGGCATATAAGGCATAATAAAATCCTAATAAAACAGACATCAAAATTAATATTAAAAATCATGAACAATAATAAGCAAAAAGAGCAACACAAATCATTTGATTTCAAACCAGACATATAGTCATGGAATCAGCAAACACAGCTAGCTATCAAACACAACAAAAATCAACAAAATCATCTGCCTACCCACTTAATTAAAAGCAGTCTGAAATTAAAATAAATAAATTCAGGTCCTCCTGAAAGAAAATGGAGAAGGAGCTAATTGTATCTCTCAGAGGGAGGACATTCCATAAATATGAGCCTGCAACAGAAACAGCCCTGATTTTCCTGCCTGCCTATTCAACCCTTCCTGGCAGGCACATCTAATGCTCAGATAGGTTCATGTGGATATTGGTGGTCCTTTAAGTAACTTGGGGGCTGTCTTTATGTGGGCTGTGGATCTGCACTGTGTTGGTTAGATGCCGCCGGCACAGCTTCGCATCCATCACAGGGTTTTCCCGCAATGCTGTGGTTTGAAAATTCAGGAACTAACCCCGACTTTTTCAGTTGGAGTGATGTCAATACCGTGCTTCCGCTGTCAGACATCACGCCAGGGCCAATCCGGGGGCAGTGCCTAATGGAAGGCAACTGGTGATTGGTTGCCTTCTACCAGGAAGAGGGGATGGCTCCGGGACCTGAATGGCCATCCAGAAACCCCACGCTCCCTCCTCGATGTCGGTATTACCTGACTCCAGCCCAGGAGAGGGAAAGTGCGAGGTTTGAAAAGGAGACAGCACCAATCCAGGGCCATGAAGACAGCCCCCTGATCTTAAGTAACATGCATGAACAGTCAATACCAACATTTTGAATTGGACTTGCAAGCTAATCAGCAGCCAAGAGAGCTGATGCAGGACTGGCACAATATGGTCTAAATGCTTAATCCAATAAATGCAATGAAATATGGTTTCTTTTTCCTTGTATGCTGTGTTGGAAGGGCTTCAACTTTAAAGATGGTCTACAATCATTTAAAATAAAATAAAAAGAAATGCCCATTAGCATCTGGGCCACAGTATTCTGCACCAACTGCAGCTTCTGAACTATCTTCAAAGGCAGCCCCCCTATTGTTCATAATGTAACTGGTGTACTTCACTGTTTGTTTGAAATAATTACTTTTTGGTTATGTGGCTGTGCTTGTTGACACTACAACAGAAATTCTTTAACTGAAAATGCTCTAATGTTGTCCTTGTTGTTTTGTCTCTTTTGAAACAGGATTTTATGGCTGGAACAAAGCAGAAGGAACGATGTGACATAGTTCCATATTTAATTAAAAGGGGCTGCGGTGCAGATTTTATAGAAAGTCCCAAAGTTGGTGTAACAGTAGACAGCAATGATGTTAATATACAAGTGACACCAGGAGAAGTTTCAATCCAGCTCCGTCCAGGTCTGCTTATTAAAAATAAAATATTGTTTAGTTGGGTGCAACTTAGCAGACTGAAGAAAGTGTGTTTTCACACAGAGCTTCTTGTCTGCTTTTTAGGCTAGACTTCTGGTTAGGCTAATTCTGAGAAGCTCCTACAGATACAGTTTTAAACGAGGACTGGAAGCAATCTGAACCCATACCAAGAGCAGCTGGTGGCTCTGATGTCAGGTGAGTCTGCTCCAGGTTTCAGTCAAAACCATTCAGAGCTCTGAAGGAGCTATCCAAGGTGCTGAACCCTAGCCCACAAAGCGCTTCTGCACCTTGGATAGTTTCTTTAGAGTTCTAATTGAAATCTGGAGCAGATTCACTGCCCCACTGACATCGGAGCCATCAGCCTCCACTGACTCATACCCATTAAAAACAAACATACTGTAGAACATACTTTTGGATATGCCACTTTAGGTACCATTCCATACTTCCATCTATGTAGCGGTTTGGGTGTCCACAATTGTTATGTCCTTGGCATCTGCCCAACGAATGAATCTGTTGGTTATTGTCCATTGTCTAATTCAATGTTCACTGAAATTGGATAATTAGAAGGGAATAGTTCTATATTCAGCCACCCTTTTCCTCAGCTAAATCCTGTAAACGAGACTGTGGCCATGTCTACACCAGCGATTTATCTCTGGGGCGTATCAAGCTTGTCCCTGTGAATCCAAATGATGCACAGGGCATCCTGGGGTCAACCAGGGATGACCTCTCAGTTGTCCCAGGATAACTGGGGCTACTTTTATCTTTATTTTTCCTGTGGTTCTGGGACAACCCTGAGGACCGTGGGCAGTGTGGGGCACACTCCCAGATCCTCCCTCATCCCCGCAAGTAGCGCAGCACAACAAATGGGAATGGAGCTCTGCGGGAATGGAGCTTTATTAGCATCCCTTGGATGGCTCTTGGCATCTGTGGGCATTGAGATTTGGTGTGTCTTTTTTTTCTTTTTAAACTTTCTTTTGTTCATGATCGTGCCCACGTTGCTGCACAAAAGTCTCCTTCCCCCCACCCCCCCAAAAAAACAAAGCGCTGCGTCGGACATCCCTCTTTCCTTCCAGATCGTCGCACTGGTGTTTGGATGCTGGGGAAGGATCCCGGAAGCTGGAAAGCCCAAGATCCTCACACTCCCTCCCAGAAGGCTCATAGGTATAGATGAGCCCTGTGTTGTCTTAGATTGCCTGTGCGTCCTTGGTAGGTGTCATTCTCAGATTGAAGACAGACAGACCTCCTCCAGGTGTGGGTATTTCCGCAGTAGGCAAGTTCTGATTCTCCCCGCTCTCACTTCTGGACTGACATGCACAATCTAGCACTGACTCCAGTGTGGATTTTCAGCCCTACAATAACTAGGGCAGGATTTGTGTTTTTTTCTCTTTTTAAAAAAGCTTGCTTCCACCCAGGCGTCCAGCTTATCTTTCCATGCCTTTTTAAAAGCCAACTTATTTGCTGTGTGCCTATGTGTGTGGTTTATTTATTTTTTCTTGCTTGAAACCTTGTTTTGAATGATGAGGTGGTGGCTTTGGGATTCCCACAAAGGTCAGCCAACCAGCAAAGCTGGATGAGGTGGTGTGAGGGAGGTGACTTCAATAGATATGAAGTGCATGTTTGATTTCTTGAGGAAATCCCTTTTCAGAAACTAGGGAGATAAAAGAGAATAAATTCTAAGGCAGTAGTACTGAACACAATTGCTTAAAAACATAAAAATTTCCAGTTAGTGATTTATTATCTTCCAGTAATATTATCAGTCCTGTTGTTCTGTTCTGCCTCTGTCATGGCAAGAAACTGATGTTGTTGAACGCTGGTGAGGCCTGGTTAAAGAGTATCCATTATTATTATTATTATTATTATTATTATTATTATTATATCCTGCCTTTTGCCCAATGCTGGGCCTCAAAGCGGCATTACAAAATTAATAGTTAAAGTCCAGTATGGATTGGGCTTTCACCAAGGTCTTTGACAAGTCAGGTCAACCAGGGAGGTAGGAACAGGAATAGGACAGCATCATGGAGAGCTACAAATAGGGCTGGGAGCCAGACAAGTTTGTCTGTATGTTGCTCCAACAAGCAGCGGAACATGACTGAGCCTTAAGGATGCGTTTGGCTTCCTTTAGGCTCATTAGCCCCACATCCTAACTGATCAAGGCCTTTTGTCTTAAAGCAACCCGGTGTGGTTTCATAGCCTCAGGCTGCAAGAACATGGGGGTGGCTGTGGCATGCTGGTGTCTTCATGGCTGGAGTCTTCAGAGTCTATGGACGGTCATGCGACCTCTACTCGATGCAGGGGGCAGTTCCCTGGGATCTTCCTGGGCAACTGCACCCTGAGAAGGTAGAAGTCTATTGATACCTTTCTGTAACCATGTTCTCTTCCACAACTATTAACTTAGGAGCATTTTCTGAGGATGAATAGTTGGGGTCCTTGACCATGACATGAATCTGATTACACTGTGTACTGCTGTGCATATGCAGGCCTATTGACTCACATGGAAATGTTTAGAACAGGTTAAAGGCATTGCAATCCAAATGAATGTTGTACTTTCATTTAATACATCTTTAATAGAATACATCGTCTACTCAGTCAGATGGTACAAAATCCTCCATATTAGTAATCCTGCGAATCCCTCTCTTTCAGATCTTTTACTACACCCTTTTACCTCTTGCCTAGCAAGCCCTTTGAAAATTTATTTCCTAATATGTATGTAACATTTCTTTTTGTTATAAGTTTAGAGACCTTGTATGGACATCCACCTGCATCACAAAGCTTCACACATCTTGCCAGTCATCCGGAAGGATGAGATTGGGTCAGCTGCTCATTCTCAGAATTAGAGCAGGGTGTATTTACAAAGCATATCCTGGCTTCTTTCATGTTAGGTTTACACAGGTATAAACTTAGTCCACTGCAAAAAGTTGCTGTGGTATGTTAATACAGAATAAGAGTAGAAGTCATTGTTTATTCATAATGCTGGTGTTCCAGACTCTTGGGGATTTAAAGTGATGATTTAAATTGGAGAAAACAAAAACTCTATTCATGAGAAAAGTATTTCACATTGTGGGAGGTGCCTGGAAGTTTGGAAACTGTGCATGAACTGCTTTTGTAAAACCATCATGCTTAGTGTGGTTTTAGCACATTGAACTGGTCATTCAAGAGCTGGCTTTGGGGAGAATATGGCAATACTAGCCAGATATGTGCAGGGCTTTTTTAGTGGGCAAATCACAGCTGATGCAGATGTAGCACAGACATGTTGAAGTCAAATGTTGCAGTGAAATTGCCCAGATCATTTGAAGGAGCGGGTTCGTAGCTTGGGGGTTCTCCTAGAACCATCTCTGTCACTTGAGGCGCAGGTGGCCTCAGTGGCACGGAGTGCCTTCTACCTACTTCGGTTGGTGGCCCAGCTACGTCCCTATCTGGACAGGGATAACCTGGCTTCAGTTGTCCATGCTCTGGTAACCTCCAAGTTAGATTACTGCAATGCACTCTACGTGGGGCTGCCTTTGAAGGTGGTTCGGAAGCTGCAGCTTGTGCAAAATGCAGCGGCCAGATTGATAACTGGAACCAGTAGGTTCGAACATATAAGACCTACTCTGGCCCGCTTGCATTGGCTGCCTGTATGTTTCCGAGCCCGGTTCAAGGTGCTGGTTTTAACCTATAAAGCCTTACACGGCTTGGGACCACAATACCTGATGGAACGCCTTTCCCGACATGAACCTACCCGAACACTACGTTCAACATCTAAGGCCCTCCTCTGAGTGCCTCCTCCGAGGGAAGCTCGGAGGTCGGCAACAAGAGAGAGGGCCTTCTCTGTGGTGGCTCCCCAATTGTGGAACGATCTCCCTGTCGAGGCCCGCCTGGCGCCAACATTGTTATCTTTTCGGCGCCAGGTCAAGACTTTCCTCTTCTCTCAGGCATTTGGCAATATCTGAGGAGCCTGGGTCTGTTTTGTTTTGTTTTTGTAGGTTTTTTTTTGTTTTTTTTTGTTTTTTTTTTGTTTGTTTTTTTTTGAAGTGTTGAAGTGGTTTTTAAATGTACAGATTGTGTGTATGTTGTATGTTTTTGCTGTTTTAATTTTTGTATATTGTTTTTAATTGTTTTTAATCCTATGTAAACCGCCCAGAGAGCTTCGGCTATGGGGCGGTATACAAATGTAATAAATAAATAAATAAAAATAGAGTGAGGGAGAACATCAGGTGGTGGTTGCTCCTGCCTCCATTTCCCCTACCGCATTTTTCTCTTCTCAGTCTCACCTCAGTTCTTCACCCTGCACACTACCTGCATGTTGCCACCATGGCACCAGGGACTCCCTGGTGAAGTGAGTGGCAAGCTAGGTTTGATTAGGAGTAAGAAGGAGACAGAGTTGCCAGGGTGGGCATCATGGTATGATTTCAGAAATGCCATTATTTCTAAAACTCCTTCTTCCATGCTCTTAAAAGCTAGGAAAATGTAAAGAGGGTTATATCATTTCCTTGACTGAGAACAGAAATCTTAATTACAAGCATAACTGGCAGAACTTTGAAACTTTCATAAATGCAGTAGTCCAATGACTATCATTTCATATTTGCATCTCTCTGAGAAATTCCCTTGAGGAATTTGGCACTGCATACATGAGGTTATCCCATTCCACACACACACACACACACACACACACACACCACACAAAACCTACACAATATAACCCTGTGGGGGAGTTTAGGACAAGAGATAGTGATGTACCCAAAGCCACTTAATCCTTTAAGAATCTGAATATTTATATAAATCGGTGTAAAGGTCTTGTTAACATTGTGGTGGGAAAGCATGACCATCCCTTCCATGGAATGGTGGTATGATAAAAGATCAACAGTAATTCTGCTGAAGGAAATGATTTCACACTGAACAAGACTGAAAAAGAAGTCTTAGAAAAACGCACAGGTTATTTTGCAATCTCATTTGCTTTTCATTATCTCCTTCCAGGGGGAGTATTCAGCAGCAACAACAAACAAGGCTTCTGTGACTCATTTGTTGCTTTTTTATTGAGTTTTTTTTAATTACTAGATAGCTAATGCTGCTTCTGCTCCTCTGCCAAGTCAAACTTCTCTGTAATTTGAGACAATTGTTTGTCATATAATAATTTACAGAAACAACATGTCTATGTTTAATGTGGTACACCCCCCCTACCCAAGTGTACCTCCCACAAATTAGGCAGGCACCTTCGCATCATCAAGAAAGTCGTGATGGTGGCCTCTTAGTTTGGAAACTGCATCCAACATTTCTGTTAGTATGCATGGTATTCTGAGCGGGGAGGGGGAGGGGGGAAACAACACAGTTCATAAAAATGTGACCTCTGAGATGTAGGGAAACATTTTTTGGAATAGATTTCAAGACCAGCTTTGGTATGGCATTTTATCCATACCTATGGAACTGGCATTTAGATTTTTCAGTCTTAAAATGAAGTATGCATGCTTGGTGTACCCCTCCAATATTTGACATGGAATTATGGTTTCTTGGAAATGTTGTAGAGGCAGTGTGTCATTACTATGATGACAGTGATGATGAGTGAATCTTACCAAATGTAGTGAGCAACTCTGTGGTAATCTCATAAATTTATTTATTTATTGAAGTTTACCTGACCAAAAGAGACTGATAAACAAAGTAGCAAGCAGCCTAACATCACCCCCAAAAGATACAAACCACAAACTTTAGAGAACAAAAACTCCAGACAAAGCAGCTAACCCCCCCCCCCAAAATTAACTAGGCCATCAGACAGTAACACGATTAAAACAACATCCAATCCACCAAATACCCTTTTTTAGAAAAAACAAAGACTCTTGAGGTATAAGGCTTCTCTGGACCTTCCGGCTGGTATTGATTTTAAAAGGAGTCCTCTCTCTGCTAGGGATGCTGGGACATGAAGTCCCTGTTCCCTCCATGGCCAAAATTGGTGCTCGACTAGGAAGATGGAGTACCCATTTGTCACTGCCTTCTGCCTCAGCTAAGGTGTGTGACCCCTTGCGGAGGCAGGAAGTGGTGGCATTAGAAGGGGCTCTGCTTGTGTCTGGTTGGAAGGAAGGCCCCATTCAACTTACCCGCAGGGGATTGAACTGGGGCATGTGTTTTTGCAAGCACTCCTATTCGAGTTCTTGCAATATTCCTATGTAGTCATGCCACAAATAATTCTCAGCATTAGCTTTTCATAATTTCCAAAAAAGAATAAGCTTAATGTCCCCAGATGTTTTGAGTATATAATAGGTAGGGTGACCAGATTTTGAGAACCAAAATCCCGGACCACCCACCACCACCACCCCGCCACCCCACCACCCAAAACAACCCCCCCACCGCGCGCCCGTGCCACCTGCCCCCGCGCCACCCACCCCCGCGCTGCCCGCCCCCGCGTCGCACTGCCCGCACACATGAACCGCGCCGCTCGCGCCGCCCGCCCACGCCGCTCACCCCACACCGCTCGCCCTGCGCTCCTTACCTGCTGGGGCGTCCGCTTCCCTCCAGTGCTCGGAATCTACTGAGAAACAGGCTTCGCGGCCTGTCTCTCAGTAGCGCGCCGGGTGGTCATCACCCGGCGCGCTACTGAGGGACAGGCCGCGAAGCCTGTTTCTCAGTAGATTCCGAGCACCGGAGGGAAGCGGACGCCCCAGCAGGTAAGTGCCTTGTGCTGCCCGCCACCGCCGCGTGACCCCCCACCGCCCCGGTTTGCCCCCACCGTCCCCCGGTTGGCCCGGATCGCCCCAGGGCCATCTGGTCACCCTTTTGGGAGGCTAAATTTCTGGATTTGGCCCCCCAAAACAGTTTTTCCCGCCGGATGCGATTTGCTCCCCATTTTCTGGGCATGTCCGGACAAATCCAGGCGGATGGTCACCCTAATAATAGGCCTTTTTTAACATAGCTTAAAAATCAGAGGGTTTTTTTTTTCATTTTGGGATTATTTGTGTGATAGATTGCTCTAAGCATTCTTGGTTTTTTAACAATTTGACTTGTATCTCATTATATAATTGTGTTCAGTGCAGAATGATTTCCTTTATTCATTGATCCCAAACATTAGCTAAACTTGTTATTTTGATCGGGAAGCAGCTCCCTTTTTCCTCCTTTCCTCTCTCCGCAACCAAAACTAAGTAACCAGTTCAAAGTACGTTGATCAATAATAATCAAATTCCCAGAAGATTTGATTAACCACAGTTCAGCATTAATAAAATGTGGTCAACATTAAGATATCGTAACAAAGCCACTTCAAACTATAGTCCCAACCACAAGCTGCAGTTACCCTAAAACTGAAGTGAAAACTTCCAGCCTCCTCGCTGTGCCAGAGGGTCAAGAGCATCAGCCCAAGGCTTCTTGAAGCTTGGTGTGGTAATGTGATGGTTTAGCATTAAATCTAAATGAGGCCGATGGCAGGAAGCTATTGCAGAAGAGAGAAGGGGAGCTTTCTGGGATTGGCAGTTCTCTGGCCTCTTATGTGGCTACCCAAATAGAAGAGCTACTGCTGGAACGGTGGCTCTTGTCCAAGCAACAAGTGTCCTGGAATCAGTGAACCAGAAAGTTGAGAAATACTGATGAACCTAAACTGGAACGGAACCTGAAGTTGTAGTTCAACTTCCTGATCAAGGATATCCCATTTGTAAAGAAAACAAACAGATCCATTCAGAAACTGCCAGCTCCGAACAAATGGCTTTAATTTATATGCAAATTCTTTCCCATTTTGGTCAGACTGACTTAGCACTCTGAGATTTAAAAAGGATATGTACAAAGATTACTTTTTAAACACTAGAAAGTGTGACTATTCACCTTTAAAATTCGTGAAGCCGATTATTTGAAAACATTAAATTACTAAATTTAATGTTTAATTAATTTAATAATTAATTAGTAATTATTAAATTACTAATTAATTTATTCAAAAGACACCAGCTATCACAGAATAGCTGGTGTCTTTTGAATAAAAATGTACTTTCTTTGCGTAATGAATTCTGTAGAAATGAATATTTCCCCTATTCTGTGTTCTTCCTTTACTGGTTTTTATTTAGTGATCTTCTATCAAGCCATGCTCATTCTTTTTTTCCCTTTTTCCCTTTCCTTATTTCTGCTTTATTTCTAGTATTTGGACCATGGATCACCAAGTATGTTTTGACATTATAATTATTCTGTAACTTAACATACATCAGTTTTAACCTCTTACGTTGCAAGAACAGAAGAAATAAACTTTCTAGGAAAAGCGCCCTTCTCTGAGCCTTTTAGAAGGACCCCTGTATCTGTTGGTGGATGTTGTGGGCAAAAAAAGGAGAGAAGCAGGTTCTCAGAATGCTTAAGATACTTTATTTTCAAGCCCAACGCATTTTGGCCTATGTTGTTTTTTAAGGCCTTCTTCAGGGGGTTGATAAGAGATGTCTGCAGAAATACTCTTAACAGGATGATAGTCTCCTATGATAATCACAGGCAAATGAGCTCACTGAGTGGGCATGCCACAGAAGGAAGTCACTGCTTGGTGACCTACTAAGGATAATTGTCACCACAGGCACGTACATACACGCACACACACACACACACACACACACATCAACACAAAACCTCCAAGTTTTTTGTTTTAAAAAAATCCAGCCGATGTTGTTGATGTTGGACTTCAGTGCACTAACTTTCCGCTTGTAGTAATGAGCGAAAGAGTACCCACCCTACTTTTTCAGCCCCATTCACAAGTTGTGAAAGTTGGACACTATTTTAGTGACATGGGTGGGTGAAAAATCTAGAAATGTGTGTGTTGGGGGGGGCGCTTATTGAAAAAATTGGTAGTGCCTTATTTTTTCTGGCTTGTGGCCCACTAGCTGCCATGTTCCTCCATAACACCCAACTTAAAATGATGCTATATCATTGTAAGGGATTATGGGGGAACATGGCCAAACTCTATTTAAGAGAGAAATAACATTAGCTGTGACTTTTCCCAGTAAACTCCAGCCCATGAAAAACATAAACTAGATTTTCTTTTCATCTCCACCTCTGTTTCCATAAAGTGTTCCTTTTGGAGCGTTCCTTCAGCTTATTTTTCTTTAATTCTTCTTGATTTTGTCACTTACACACAGACACAAACTTTTATTCATATGTATTTTATACAGCACCATCAGTACCTGGTGCTATATCACATTATAGAGGCAAAGCCAGACTAAAATAGACAACAGGGAAAACAACGGCATGACAGGGAGAGGCTGGGGGAAAACGAAGGTGGGCAAATGTAGTTACATATACTCTCAGCTTTGTTACAGCTGGGAATTAGGATCAAGAGTATAAGCCAAATAAAACTGTTTTTTAGAAAGAAGATATGCTTACAAGATTTGGTTTTAAAGTAACATGACTATTGAGAAATATTCACTATAGTTCTGCTTTTCATATATCAGGATCTGAAGCAAGCTTTATGTTGAAAGTCCGCCCACTGGAAAAGTACCCTGTGGACCTCTATTATTTGGTTGATGTGTCTGCATCTATGCACAAAAATATAGAAAAATTAAACTCCGTTGGATTTGATTTATCTCGAAAGATGGAAGATATTGCCATTGATTTACGACTTGGATTTGGATCCTATGTGGATAAGACAGTATCACCTTATATTAGTATTCACCCAGAAAGAATCCATAATCAGTGCAGGTAAGTAATGTTAATATCTATGACACAAATTCACCCATACACATCCTAAACAAATAATCTAAATCTTTAGGAAAGGTAAGATGTAAAATAAATGAGGAAAGGTTTGTATTTGGAATATCTGGTGTGAGTTTTTGCAGTGCCTCCTAACATCTTGAAATGTGATAAACATGCCGATGCAATTGTAAATATGCTACTTCCTAAAGCTCACTGCTCCAGCACAAAAGCCTATAGGTAGTGTTTTTGATGTAATATGTTTGTAGAGCTAGGTTTTCTAGAATCAATAGTATGCATTGAATAATTAAAACTCTGCAACTTGGTCAAACAGAGCGCTTGCTTTCCTGCAGTGTTCTGATTTGGGGGAGAGACTTGGAGTTTTAAAGCATGCTCATGACTGTCCACTCACGGACCTTCACGGGTCATTTTAATGACGCTGTGTTTCTTCTGTGCATCTCCCTCTCATCTTCCGCTCCTTCCACCATTCATTTCGTTAGAAAATAATCTTCATTAAACGTGACTCTTCTGAGCTATAACACAATTTTCTGCCATGTGCAGGAGAGGTTTCACTATAAAATGCTCACTAGAGGGCGCTGTCCCACTAAACTGAATGGGCCACATGGTCGCTTCTCTTCCTGCTCTCTTCCTCCGTGTAATTGCAGCTTGTTGCAGAAGTGGAAGAGATGCAGCTTCATTGCAAACAGTAAGGGAACGTGATTTCCCCCCGTCTGAAGGAGCTCTTAATTTGTGCCCTGATTTTAAACTAAACTAAAATGTTTTAAACCTATTTATGGCTGATGAAATATTGGACATCCTGACCAGGGTGGGGAGTGGGGCGGTGGGGGGTGGAGGAGGCAGGAGAAAAGAGATGAAATAAATTGCACCTGCTAGGAAGGGGAGTGCATATGGCATCTTTCAAAGAAGAATGTTGTAGGCAGTCCTGCTTCAAGTGCCTCGATCAAGGCTCAGATGGTCCCAGGAGTCACAAAGAGAGAAATTAGGCCAGGCCAGGGTCATACACCCAATTCCAAGTATGGTTGGCAGGAGAAGACAGAGGCAAAGTCAAGCAGCCCAGAATTCAGTTCAGAGGTGTCAGTCTTACAGAGCGTCAAGGCCATTCAGTGGGGGTCTGAGAGACCTCACTTCCCAAGGTTCCTTTCATATTTGTGGCATTCAGGACCATGCCCACACATTAATTCATCAACACTTTGTATCTTAACTTGTGATATGAAATTATATTTTGTGTTTATCTATATAGTTAGAGAGAGATGATAGCCACATTCAGACAATTAATAATTCAAGATACGAATGACCCTTGTGCCTCCACATGCAGCTGCTTTTCTCACCCTTCATGTGAGCATCCATACAGGGTTTGAGTTAGGGTTAGGGTTGTCTTCCATTAACTATAGTTTTCAGTTATATCCAAACTGAGAACCTATGGTTAATGGCTTCAGAACAAGCCAGGATATGAAGCCATGGTTTGAAGCTGGCTTAATATCCTGGCTTGTTTTGAAATGCTTAACCATGGTTTCCCAGTTCAGAAGTAATAGGCAATTATAGATAATGGGAAATGTCCTGGCTTGTTTGCTGGCTCACATGAAGAGAAGAGCGAAGTGGTTGTGTGAGGTGGGGAAGCACAAGGCTTATTCATAACTCAGCTTCTTAAGCTGAGATACAAACGCCAAAAGGCAGCTATCATATAATAATTGTGTTTTGGCTAACTACTGCTTATATTAAAATTTTGCTTAGAAATCAATTATAATTTTACATCTCTTTTTTTTGCCAAACAGCGATTTTGATATGGATTGTATGCCGCCTCATGCTTATATCCATGTCTTATCACTGACTGACAAAATAGCAGAATTCCGAAGTGCAATTAATAAGCAAAAAATCTCTGGAAATATTGACACACCCGAAGGAGGCTTTGATGCTATGCTTCAGGCAGCTGTGTGCCAGGTAAGAGGTAAAACTGATAATTTGGCAAAATACCTGCATGTTATTACTGTGTTTCATAGTGCTCTGCTATTGTGTGCATGTGATTAGCTCTTCACAGATCAAAAGACAATTTTATAGAGTTTTGCTTGTGGTTCTCAATTTTTTTCTTTCCATGCCCATCAAAGTGTTTTTGCAGGTATTTGTAAGACTTCAAGTATGAAGGAGTCCTTCTATCAAATGAAGGAAACATTTAGATATAACCCACTTTATTTCACCCACTTTAAACCCCATTCAAATAGAACCTACAAATGTTTTCTCAACCAGTGCAGTGTGTTTAAGTACATTTCAGTGTCTCCTCTTCGCTTGCATCTTCCCATTATACAGCTTAGAGTTAATTATTCTTTTCTCTCTGTAGAGCCATATTGGTTGGCGCAAGGAAGCAAAGCGTCTACTTCTCATGATGACAGATCAGACCTCTCATCTGGCTCTTGACAGTAAATTAGCAGGGATAGTAATTCCTAATGATGGAAACTGCCATCTGAAAGATAATGTGTACGTCAAAGCAACCAGTATGGTAAGGTATATGTCATCTCTAGTATTAGCTTTGGACTGTGGTTCTCAAAGCGTTAGAAGGGCCAATATAATGGGATGCACCTCTGCTGGGTGGCATAAAGTCTGCTAGATCCCTCCACACTCAACTTGTTTGTTTGGTCAGAAAGGACTATGCCAACATATTTCCTCCTAATCAGGTGTGAGTACCTTTTGGACCTTGTAGAGTTTGGATGTTGCAGTGTTCAGCGGAGAAGATAAGGAGATGTTGGTGAAGCGACCCACTCTTCACACATCTCGTGTCTGACTCAACTAAGATTCAAATAACAAGGCCTGTAAGAGTGCTTTCAGATGGTGTGGTCCTAGCTCTAGCGATCAGAAGGCATCAAGCAGCTCTTCCATCTTTTCTTTCTGAACAGATTATCTGCGGGAAGTGAAAGACAAAAGAAGCAATCCCATTGATTTCAGTGGGTCTACTCTGACTGGATCCAATGCAATGGGCCACCTGGAATCAGAAAATGTTGTGCTTATAGAGCTCAGTACAACTCTACCAAAAATGTGATAGATAGCTAGGCCATCTCAAATACACATGGTGAAGGGAAGACTGCATCCTACCATAGCAAGTCAGAGGAGGAGGTTCTGTGACGTGTGCTAAGTCTGTATTTGTGCAGGAAATTAGTGCTGACAAACCAGCGAACATCTGTCGGTGCTTTTGTAGCAACTGATGCGTCAACAAAGCATTCACAGCCACAAATTATTGCAAAATTCCGTTCCAAACTAAATACTGTGGTATTCCAAAGGCTAATACAAATTAGCTGAAATGTTTGGTTGTTGCAGCCGGCGCATTTTAGGAAATTTGTTTCTACCCAATCATCAATTTGGGGTAACAGGAAAAATAGCAGAGGTTGTGATTTCCCTGCCCTAGCTTTAATGCTAGCCAGATGCTGGGCACCTTCTTCATTTCTGTTTACCCTCCTCCCCTTGTGGAGCCGTGTTCTCCGCTATTGTGCTGTAACACTAGCTAAAGAGTAATATCTCTTCCCTTGAATCCGAATGGTCCGAATGGTCCACCTCACCTACAATTTCCCCTATTTCAGCATCTAATCAATCTGTTGGGTGTCCAATGAATGGCATGAATTGTGGACTCATATTGAGATCAAGCTCTGATGTGTAATGTGTTGTTATTCTAGGATGAATGAAAACTTAGTTCAGAGGAAAAGAATAGTGTTGCAAGACGTGTGTGTGTGTGTGTGTGTGTGTGTGTACGTGCGCGCGTGTGTGCATGTGTGTGTTTGTGTGCTAAGCCATTCAACACACCTACCGATGTACTTATAGCATCAGCACAAGGAGACGCAGCTCCTTGCGCCTGCATTCTTCTCTGTGCTTTTGAACACTCTAAGAAGCTACTGGTTTAAACTCTTCCCCACCTCCATTGTTTTGGTAGGATTCTGCTCACACAACTGCTATCCACGGGTTCCCTTTTCTGGCGGCAGCCACCCTGCAAGGACAATGTAATTTTGTAAATGCCTTGAGGATTTTTAATGGACAGATGACTCATGAATCCATTTATAAACATATGTGTGGAAAGAATACATATGCAGTGATTGCATCACTTCTATAACTTTAAGGGATGCCAGTGCAACTAAAAACAGAATGTATACACCTGACCAAAGCATGTTTTCAGCTTCACATGTGTGCATAGTGCAGGGAGCCAATATCTGATCGAGTGCAATTTTACATTCGTTCTTACACCCAATCATTACTTTATCACCACTCAGCTTGGCTCCCCTGAGTGGAGCTGGAGGAGCAGGGCAATGATCTCTGATGGTTTAAGACAGGAATGGGCAATCTATGGCCCTTAAATTAATTTCAAAAAGCCTTTGCATGCGATCAGTTCAGACCTGTGGAAAGATCCCCCTGTCCCTTCCCTGACAGCTGCTGCATGGAAAGGAAGAAGGAGAGAAAACCAGGTATTCGAAAGAGAAAGGTTGGGGAGAAAGAATAGAGAAAGAGGAAAGGGGTGAACCCACTTTTGTCTGCTCTCCCCCTGACAGATTACCCAGGAAGGAATGTGACCCTCAACAGAAGAAAGAGGGTCAAGAAAAGGTGGGGGAGAGAAAGTGAGAGAGATGAGGGAGGAAATGGAACAAGAGGCCAGTGTGGTGTAGTGGCTAGAGTGTTGGACTGGGAGTTGAGAGATGCCATGGAAGCTCACTGGGTGATTTGGGGCCAATCAGCCCAACCTACCTCACAGGGTTGTTGTTGTGAGGATAAAATGGAGAGGAGGAGGATTATGTACGCCACCTTGGATTCCTTGGAGGAAAAAAGTCGCGATATAAACATAATAAATACATGAAATAATAAAAGATTTTGAGAGAAGGATGAAAGCCAAAGCGAGAATTAAAATGGATGCCTATTTAAAAGCATGTTCAAGCTAAAGATGGATTCTGAAGATGAAAAGGCTGAAGGCTATTGACCTAGCTTGCATCCCTGTCACCCATTGCCCATAAATTAGGATACTGCAATTGTGATGGGATCCCTATTCCACCTCAGACATTTATGGCAAAAATGTAAGAAGTCCATGGATGTAAAGTTTCTTGTTAATTTCATATCCATAGCATTCTGTATATCACATTAACTGATAAACACCACACTGTGTGTCCCTTGTTGTGATTTACAGGAGCATCCATCGCTGGGTCAGCTTTCTGAAAAGCTCATAGACAACAACATTAATGTTATATTTGCAGTCCAAGGAAGCCAATTTCACTGGTATAAGGTATTTTTAAACATCATGATTTTATGTTCTGTAAAGACAATAGATAAACTGGAACTATAACTGTAACTCTGTTCTTCCATAGGAGCTTTTGCCTCTACTGCCTGGAACTGTTGCCAGACAGATAGAATCACAAGCACCAAACCTCAGTGATTTGGTGGTAGACGCCTATGAGGTACATGCTTTTGAAGTTCATGTACAATTGTTTCTTTTTTCTTTAATGCAGGTCTAATTAATTAAAGAAAGAAATATTCAAAATGTAGGTTTTTAGGAAAGCAGCTAGTAAAGTGAATATTCTTTTGGCTTTAGCTACAACCGCAATATCACAAGGTATTCATGGAGTCCATATATCTCTATAAATACATTTTAAAAATGGTTCTCTTTGTCAGTTAATGAGGTCACAGGCTTTTCTTCATCCAAACATGCTTTTGGGGATAACAAGTGGGATCTGAATGCGAAGCCTGCAAGCAAACTTTTCAGCTTTCGGCTTTGGACACACTGTGCCCTCCCTGTCTGAGTGAAGCCACGCCCTCTTTCACCACCCATATATATCTAGAATACCAGACACATTTTCTTATGATAAGGCAACACTGTGAGTTAACAGAGAAAAAAAATCACACTTTTTACTCAAGTTTATGGCTTTTATTTATGTTCTACCTTTTAAATAGAGCTTAGTGCTCTGAGGGAATTAGAATAATTAAGTATGTCGTGTCCCATTTAAGATTGCATTCTGCTGCTGGTTTTAATCTGCTTTCGTGAAGTTCTAATGGTTTTATTTTTTGCTGCTGGTTTTATCTGTTTTTTTATTCTGTGCTGTTTTTATTTTTGTTTTAATATTTGTATTGTACGTTTTTAATGTATTGTACTCTGCCCAGAGAATGTCATTATTGGGAGGTTTAAAAGTACAGTAAGTAAATAAATTGGGAGATGGATATTGCATATTTGTTTTAATTTTCTCATGTCGGGGGAGGTGAAGTATCATGTCATGAGTGGGGAAAGGTTAGAATCATAATCAAGAGGGGAGTTGATACTACCTACTGATGTCAGGGCAGTCTTGCCACAGAAAACAGGGAACTCACTCCCACAATGGTGTTCCTTCTTTGCAGGGCTGGCCCTACCATTAGGCAAAGTGAAGCAGCTGCTTCAGGCAGCAGATGGTGAAAAGTGGAGATCAGTAATGAGGGGTTTGAAGACTGCTGCATATGCTACGTGGCTTAGACTGTGTCCCCTAAGCTAGCCTCAGGGCTAGAGGAAACTGCTGTCTTGTTGGCAGTGTTGAAGTAAAATTCAACTGTTAGTCTGGTTGGCTTTGTGTATAGAATGAGCGGAGGAACCATCTTGTCCTTTGACAAACGTCTTTAAGTGGTTCTAGATGCTGATGGTGTTAGTTGTTTGAACCCGAGGCCACTTAGTACATGGACACTTGTAGGCTCATGCAGCCACATTCAAAGATGAATTTGTGAACTTGTCCTACAGCATTAGAATGGAATGTAGGATTGTCAGAAATACTGAATTGTACAATTGTAAAATTAGCTGAAACACAGACATTGCTATCCTGCTCCTCCTCCTCTTTGGGATTACAAGTTCTCTTGGCATGAGTGAATGATATATAATGGAGCCATTATACGGAAAACAATTCATTCCTTTATTTGGAGACAGATGAGCCTTTTCGTTTCAGTTAAATCCATTGAGTCAGGAATGCTAATGCTTGCTAGATGCCTGTGTAGTGCCTGTTGCCATTGTTCGTTTGTTTTTATTTCAGAAGCTGCTCTCTGAAGTGAAAGTTCAGGTGGCGAACCCAGCCCAAGACGTAAATGTCAATGTTACTGCTATCTGTCCTGATGGGAGTAGAAAACCAGGCTTGGAGGGATGCAAAAATGTGAAAGCCGCAGCTGAAGTAGGAACATTCCTTTATTCACAAAGGAAATGAAATATTTTGTTAATATTTCTATAATAGCTTTTCAGTGGAAGAGGGTCTTTGTGGGATTTTAAAGCAGATTTCTGTGGGTCACAGTCTTAGGCCCTCCAGTTGTTCCTTGATTATATTTCTTCAGAGGTTTATTTTAAATATTATCCTGAGAATAAAACCTTTATGCTTGATGTTATCAACAAGCTGTTGCTTTTTAAAGTTTCCCTGTGCTGCTCATACAGTCTGTGCAAGGCCTAATTGACTGAAATCTTCTAAATGGGGTGTGTGTGAAGGAATGCAGTTGTTAATTTTTTTAAAAAAAAAAAGTAACCCCAGGTGAACACCTTGTTTTTAAAAGTATTCATACTGATTCTTTGCAGGGCCGGCCCAACCATTAGGCAAAGTGAGACAGATGCTTCAGGCAGCAGATGGTGAAGGGTGGAGATCAGTGATGAGGGGTTCAATGACAGCTGTGTATGCCACATGGCCTAGTCTGTACTCCCCTAAGCTAGCCTGGGGGTGTAGAGGAAAACACGGTCTTGTTGCCAATTCCTAATGGATAGTCTTTAGAGTCATCTCTATTAGTCTGACATTATTTCAACCTCCTTTTATTCATGCATGTCCCTAATGATCCAGAGTGTTGGAAGTTGCTCCTTGAAGTCTTGGATGCCAGTGCCCCTATCTCGTGTGTGTGTGTGTGTGTGTGTGTGTGTGATGCTTCTCTACAAAAACAGGCAGGGAAGCCCTTGCAGATTGAGGAGATCATATGGGAAAACCAAACCGTACGCTAGCGGTGCATTAGTACACTGGGGCATGAGAAAGCATTTTCAAACTGAGGCTGTGATGAGCATCAAAAGCAGCAGTGTTTCAACACAGAGGAACCCGTGGACTCTTTCTTTGGCTGTTGCAGCTTCCCCTCCTACAGAGACAAGTCACTTTTGAAACTGAACAGTAGTTACTGCAGGGGAAACGTGTACTTTTAAAAGGACTCTTCTTGCACGTAAATTACCTTTTGTTGGCAACCTCAAAATGCAATATACCAATCAAGCACACTTCCTTGTGTGAAGATCACAAACCTGCCTCTTAGGCAGGATCTACACTACTGCTTTATAATGGTTTTGAAGTGCACCGACAACTGTCGAGGCCCATGATACATTCTATATGCCGTTTTCAAACTGCTTTCAAAGTGTTATATCCTGCTTGGTGTAGATCTGGCCTTAGCTGCAGGGATCTTTATGAGGAAATTGTTTACATAGCTTTAGCTTCCCAGTGCATCTGGAAAAATAGACTCTCGTTTGTATGATGGGACACGTTTTAAAGATGTTGGAAAGAGGGGCCACTTGGAAAGTGGTCCAACAAGGAAAGTAAGGTTCAGTTTGTGCTTGTTTGTTTCAAACGAAGAGTAATTCTAATGGGCCATCTTGTCCGCTATGGGAGCCAAAAATAAAGAGTTTTGTTGAGGGAATGGTGACAGGTGCCCCCCTCACACACACATACTCAAGATGTCAGTGTTTCAAAAGTATGTAGGTATGTGTAGAAATTACTTGCATTTTTAAAAGTTTCCATAAAGCCCGCATAACACATTTGATATTAGAGTAAGTAAATATATATATATACATATATATATATATATTACTTTTTTATATACCACAGGTGTTATTCAACATCTCCATTGCCATGAAAGGATGTGGTACAACTGAGGAAAGAAAATATGTGACTCTAAAACCCCTTGGTTTCAATGAAACTACGAGAGTTAACATACATACAAGATGTGCTTGTCAGTGTGAGGACAGTGGGAAACACAAAAGAATATGTGTCGATGAATTGTCCCAGGAGGATACTGAAATGTCCAACTGCAAAGGTAGCACCTGTGGCTCTATTAAAGAATTCCCTTCTGAGCAATGCAAAATGCAAGAGGACCATCTCATCTGTAATGGTCAAGGTGACTGTGTAGATGGGAAATGCATTTGCCAGACAACCAAACTTGGCACCATATATGGTAAATACTGTGAAAAGGATGACTTTTCCTGCTCATACTACCTTGGAAGGTTATGTGCTGGTAAGCTTCAGATGTTTGCTATGTTTTACCCATTCAGCTCAGATAATACTATCTCTTCTATTTTTTATGTGTGTATACCGACAGCACCAACAGTATACATAGTCCTGTACAGCGTTACATAGGAAAAAATAGACAGGACTTCTGCCCAAGAAATTTGCAGTCTAAAATGCACCATGGGGGTAAGGTGGAGGGACAGTTGGGGAGGGAAGGGTGAATGTTGGAAGTGTAGTTATGGAATAATGAGGATAAACCAAGACAAAAAGTAGGTTGAAGGGGGGTGGGGAGATTTGAAGAAAGGGAGATTGGAAGAACCACTTTAGGTTTTAACTGTTAGCCATGCTGCCTGGGAATGATAGGAATTGCAGTCCAATGCTTCTGGAAGGCATCTGGTTGTGGAAGGTTGATGTAGAGCTTTGGGGAGTAAGGTAATCTGGAGCTGTCTTCACGGCCCCGGTTTGGCCCTGCGTTCCCTTGAAACCCCACGGCATCACAGCTGTCAATCCCCATGGCAGGAAGGAGTGTGGGCTTTCCGGCGGCCATTTGGCTCATCGAACTCATCCCATGCCCTCTGTCTGGCCTTCCTGCTTTTCTGGTGACCTATCAGTGGTCGCGATCCACCCCCGGAATGCCCAAAGTCGAAGCGGGTCACCACTTGTAGATGGTGATGACCTCGCAGCAAAGCAAAAAGTCGCGGTAAGTCCCCGACTTTTTAAATCCGTAGCTTTGAGGAAAAGCCCCATGGTGGCTGCGAGTTGGTGGTTGTGTCGCATAAGCAGCGCAGTGCCACCGCACAGCCATCACGGGCTAAAGAAGGTATATAGACAGCCCCCGGTCTCACCTTTTATTCTCTGCTCCCATAGGCAATGGTGAATGTGAAGATGGCAAATGCAAATGCTTTGGTGGCTGGGAAGGCGATCATTGCCAGTGTTCATCGTCGTTACGAAAGCACTGCATGAATTCAAACGGCCAGATTTGCAGTGGAAGAGGAGCTTGTGTGTGTGGAAAATGCAAGTGCACTGATCCTAGCAGTTTTGGCCGTATGTGTGAATTCTGCCCTTCTTGTAGAACAACGTGCAGTGACAAGCGGTATGTGGTTGAACTAAAAATTGTCACTTTTAATATGCAGTGATGGACCACCCTCTATCCTCAAAGCTTTTGCCCTGCCCCATGCAGTCCTGTGCTGTTGACTGTGGCACTGGACAAATGGGCTGGTCTTTCTAGGAAGAAATAGCATAGTATTGTGATGTCCTGTATAAAAACACAGTCTTGGAAGTTTCAGGAGGCTGAGTGTATGTGCATTGCTCTTAGTTCTGTCTTATGGATTATTAAACACATTATGATTCATAGGACACCCTTTAAGCAGGAACTTTTAAGGGTTTAGAATTTCCCTCTCCCCCCTTTCTCTCTCTTTATCCCTCCCTCCCTCCCTCCCTTCCTTCGTCTCTGTCTCTCTACTTTTCTTTCTTTGGCTTGCAACAGGAATTAAGATTGCCTAGATTTGCTAATCAGAAGTGTCTTGTGGAAGCTGTGTACCTTATTTATTTATTTATTTATTTATTTATTTATTTCATTTTTATACTGTCTCATAGCCAAAGCCCTCTAAGCGGTTTATAACAATTCATAAACATATTACACAATACAACATAATAAAAACAGTCTAACAAATTTGAACACAGAAAAATTAAAACAAAATGAACAGCTAAAAGCAATTTAAGAAAACAACAATAATAATTGCTCTTCAGTCCTATCCAACACATGCAAACACACACACACACACACACACACACACACACATATACACACACCTTCACTGCGTTTAAGCTACTGCAATCATCCCAACCCTGAGACCAGCTCTGTGCTCCCTAATCTTTACCTGAGGATCCTGTAAGCCCTTGCTTTGGGTGGAAGGGCCTTGCAAAATGTGCTAGATCACGGCCTTGTGAATTTGGCAAGCTGACATCACATGACATGACTTGCTACACATGCGGATTGCTCGTGACTAGCAAATAAGACATGTCTGCCAGTGCTGAGAGGACACAAACATGGCCTTACTTTGTTTTGGACTTCTTTGGGCCTTTTCAGGTGTTCTCAGGCCACAGCTCCTACAATTCTCCAAAGGCAAAAATATGTTAAGAAATGAAAATGAAACAAAATATTCTGAAGAGCTTTTTATCTGCAGATTTTTTTTAATGATGCATATGTCATATCAATAAAGAAATTCTTAATTTCCAGTCATTCATTGTATTGCACATATTGCAATAAGTATTAGTAAGACTACAATATATGGTTCACATTTGGTACCCTGCCATCTCCTGTCTCAAGCAGCCTTGAACAAAGGAATGTTTTAGTTCTTACTCTTCTTATTGCTACTAAGAAAACCAGATGCTGAATTGATAAGATGCAGAGTTGGCTTGCAGAGCTTTGTAGCTAAGAGACAAAGAAGAACGAGGCAGCATCCATTCAGTTTCATTTTGCTTTACAGACATTGTGTGTCCTGTCGGGTGTACAACTTGTCTCAAATTACACTTGATCGGTGTGGATCCTCATGTGCTTATAGGGTGCATAATATTGAGCAACCTTCAGGTAGGTAAAGAAATTTCCAATACAATGCTTCTTTGTCGAAATTTCTTCATTCCCCCCCCCCCTGTTGAGTGCCCTCCCTTACCTGGTGACAAATTGCCAAGTATTGTCAAATTATATATTTTGATAGAGGCTTTTTCTTCATTCTTCTATGGCCGCGCTCGGATGACACTTCAGACAATGGAGGAGGAAATAGGCAACACACAGTACCTTATTTCAGAGGTACTCCCCACATGACATGTTGCCCCTCCCCCCGTTATGCAGCTGAAAGTCCCGGCGTCCTTCTGAATGGCTGGTGCCCCTCCCTCCTCCCTCAGTCCTCCTGGTCCTATCCCATCATGCATTGCAAGTTCTGCTGGCTATACAGGAGCAGCCGGGGTGCTTTTGGCCACTCCTACCGGAGAACTCTATGACCTTCCGGAATAGTGCACTCTACAGGGGAGATTACACAATGGAGCCCACCACGCGACGTATTAAACAATGGGTCTCCAGATAAGCAACAGAGCATCCCATTGATTTTCCTTGTTGTTTCATTCCAGAAAATAATGTACTGTGAGTTGTGTGCCCACTGTGTGTTGCCCTTCAAACGACACAATAAGCAACACAGTGGTCATTGCCTCTTTACCCAACCCCAATCCCCATTGATTATCGTGTTGTCCGAACCAGCCTATGTGTGGTTTGCCAGAATGCTTAGCATCGTCTTGGTTGCATATCAAACGGACTGTTTTTTTTCAGGTGGATAGTAACCAGCCAGAGTAATACAGGAAGAAATGTTTCTATAAGCCTGTGGGGTTTTATTTCTTCATATGCATTTGTTTTATTATTGTTTGAATCAAGCCACCTTGAGTGCTGTTTGTCGTGACAGAAAGGTGGGGTAGAAATCAAATCAATCAATCAAAGACTACACTTATACCACATTATCAGGTGTGAGCAATTCAAGGAGAATTATGAATTACCTCTTCGGATAGGGGCAACTAAAGGCTTAGAAGCTGCCAAAAGTTTCTCTCTCTCTGGGCTTGTCTCTACTCCCTATATTCACCATAGTGTTTGCGCAGTGGCACTGCTTTGTTTATATGATGCAACGACCAACTCACAGCCACATCAGGGTTTTACCTTTGAAACTGTGCTTCCTCACTGTGTCCTTTCCCCGCAACTTTTCCATTTTCTCCGATGCCATCACATTGTCTCTCCCATCTGTCAGTGGTGGCTTTGATTCAGGCATGTTCCTAGGGATGGAACCCTGTGCAGGGTAAGCCCAGGAATGTAGGGGCAGGGGCTGGGTTTGACAAGGGGGTTGGCCGCCGGATAACTGCGTTCCCTCCTGCCTTCTAGATTTAGTGTTCTCACTCTGCAGGAGGGATGCTGCAGGGATTTGGAGGGAAGCAGATGCAAAGCAGTGGTGTATAGCCCCCACCCTCTCTCTCACACACACACAAAGACCATCATCTGTTTCCCCTCCCACCTCCAATTTATTGAGGGTTTGGGGGTATTATTGTATGTGTTTACATGTAAAATGTAATCTGAGTTCTCAGTCCACTTGGCGTATAGTATAGGTGGGCAACTTGTCTCTCACTGAGAACTACACTTCATCACATATCAAAAATGAAACTTGGGATTTTAAGACATTACACTTTGTCTACTCCAGCGCAAAATCATTTCTGGAATTTATTATTTGAGGGTTTCAGTTCCTTGTAGGGTGGGGGAGCACGGTTGTTTTTAACAATGGGAGCCAAACTTAACTGAAAAGGTACAGGAAGAATTGAATTATATGTAGTATAATTATATTTAGAGAGGTTCATGAATTGAAATTATTCAAATTCCAACACGTGGAGGTGTTAAATCTCATAGGGAGAGTTAGTATGATGTAGTAGATACAACAACACTAAAACGTATTGGCTGGAGAACGTGGGGCCATTTTAAATTTGGGGAGAGGTCGTTTGTCTTTTCTTTCCCTTCAGCAAAGCCATAATCTGCTCATAATTTGATTGTGAGGCAGGGTGTTAGCAAAACAAGTTCCTGTTATCAGCTAACGCTTTTTACTTGGTATACAATGCACTCAGTTGTATAATGGCAGACCTTTCTTTCTTATTAATGTCCTTATTTCATAACGAAATGATTTAACCATGTAAAATTCTGAATTACCTTATCATGTTAGGGTTTTGCTCTCTGTTAGATTACTGTATGTACCTTTTGGGGGTCAATGTAAATTTTACATACTGTTTTTTCTTATTGCAGAATGTATCTCCGATGACCCAGGCCACTTCAAAACCTTTTTCAAAAACTTTGTACTCACCTTTCTGATTGGGTTAATTAATATACTTATAATCTGGCGGATATTTTTGCAGTGGAACAATAATAAAATTAAGTCTTCAGCTGATTGCAGAGCGTCTGCAACAAAAAAGGTAATTGATCCATGATTGATGTTTTTCTTAAACATAAAAATATTAGCTGTATGAGACTTTCTGACCAGTTATATCTTCTCCTTCAAGGATAAGATGTTTTTGCCTACTGTTTGTACAAAAACAGTAACCTACAGACGTGATAAGCCTGAAGAAATAAACATAAAGCAAGTGCAAGTAAATGAAACTTTCAAATGCAGCTCCTGAAGACAAGACTGCTTTGTTCAAAGCTTTCACAGTCAAGAAATTTATTTGAAAGATCTTGCCTGATACTTTGAGGTGGGCAGGGAGGGGGGGTTATGGTTTTGAACACTGTAATGAGGTGTCCTGGGAGTTTAGTTGCACAACATAGCTAGATCTCAACTAGAGCTGCTCCATTTTGAAAAATAAATGTGCATTAACTACTGATTAACCTAATTACATTGCTGATTAAAGCTGAGATATCTGGATAGGGAGCCAACTCAATCTTGTTTGAGATTGATAGATCAAATTGGCCTAGACTTCAGTGTCCTAGCTTAAGTGGGCTTTATATGGGTTTGCAACACCACTCTGTATTGTAGCACTTTAACGTAATGTAACTTATTAGTTGTGGCACAGAATGTTAATCTAAACTGATGTGATGAAAAAGCACTGATCTCACTTTAGAGGTAGCTAACACAGGTTTGATCTATGGCAGGGATTCCTAAACTGTGTTAAGAAAACTGTAGCTGGCATAAATAAGAGACAAGTTCTGATCTGAGTGCTGGGAACAAACAGATTAGACAAAAAGAATGTGTCACCAGATAGACCCACAGGGAGAAGACATAGGGAATTCAAAAAGTTTGCTTAAAAGGTTATAATTCCTTACTACCACCAGCACTGATGAGCAAGCCCAGATATGTTACATTGCACAAACTTGGAGCTGAGTGGATAAGTAGGCTTGCATCCAGTGTGCTCAAAAGACACTAACAACACAATCCTAAACATGTCTGCTCAAAAGTAAGCACCACTGAGTTCAATTATGCTTATTCCCAAGTATAGGATAGCAGCCTTTGGCTACAGTCCTAAGCATAGTTTATTTGAACAACAAGCCCTGTTGATATCTGTGAGATTTACTTCCATATAAACATGGGCTGCAAATGCTTAGAGGCTCATTGGGAAACTTTATTCCTCCTGGCAACTTTGTGCCTTTTGATAGGGAACAGGGCTGGCTCTACTGTTGGGCAGAGTGAGGCAGTCACCTTAGATGGCAGATGCTGGGAGATGGCAGCAAAGTGTTGGACAGAGCTATGGGCCACTTAAGCTAGTCTGCAACACTTGGATGCAGCGGAGGCTACTGTCTCATCACCACTGTAGACGAAAGATCCAACCACCATTACAGTCAAGGTTTGTACATAGAATGGGAGTGTGCCACCTTGTCTTTTGCTTCAGGCAGCAAAATATCTTGGGCTGGCTGTGGTAAGGAAGTTCACATCCTGAAGAGCTATTTCTCTATGTGAATGAGCAAGTCATGTGATAACACTATGATGTATTTCAGAGAACACTAGATAAAACTACAAGTTTGTTTTTGTATACAGAGCACATTTCATTGAATCTCTTTCACAATTTCCTAACTATTCTGTGTTTGTTTGCTGTGAGGTCTTTCTAAAATTTGATAGGATTGTTTCTTGTGAAAGATTGGAATAAAGATTTTACTTTTGTTTTTTTTTTAAAGTTAACATTTCCTCATGGTTTATAGTTAAGAATCAATTTTACATCATCAACACAATATATTAAAGCTTTCAACTCAATTTGATCAGTGGCAAGCATATGAGAAGACGTCAGTTGGCGAGTAGATTGGTATGAGTAGTCACTCTAGCTTTGAAATTGTATGTCATCAACTCCGTTCAGACGAGATGCTAAGCTATGGTGGTTAAGCATTTTGAGCTAAACACTATGGTTTAGTGTGTTATGTGAACCATTCCTAACATGGAAGCTGCATAACCGCAGTTTAGCCATCTGCTGCAAAAGGGTTAGTGGCCAAACCATGGCTTAGTGTGTTGTCTGAACAGGTTCATCAAATCCATCACTTTGTCAACTCCGCAGGGCTTACTTCTGAGTAGACAAGTATAGGATTGTACTGTTAATTTTAAAGACACTGCCCTAGTCCATACATGTGTAGAGTTCACATCCTAATTCTCCAATGTTGTTGGAAGCTCTGTGCACACATCCCATTGCATGGAAGGAGTATCCCAAAGCATTGGAATGGAAGAGACAAAGCATTGGAGTGGAACTATGCATTGTGATCCCATGGATCTTTGAATTCTGATAAAAAGTTATTGATTTGTGGAGATATGCTCCATCAAGGCTACAATGCTCAAACTGCACAATTTTAGCACTTTTAGAATCAGACTGTATATTGTTCTTTGGAAATTTCATGACCTGTCTCACTGAAATTCTTCAAGAGATTTGATACAATCTTTTCTCCCCACCCTTGCTTTACACACTCCTGAAAAAGGTACCCAATTAATGTCAAGATACTTAAATATCACTAAGAGTACCATGATATTTATAATTTCTGCAAGCATATATATCAGATTTTCCTTCTGTTTGCCATGCCATGATATGATTACTTAGGCATTTCAATATAATTTGAACAGGAAATAGATGAAATCTGATATGTATATTTTGTAGTGTTTCTGGCTGTTTTTGCTTTTATTGTGTTTAATGTGTACTGTTCTTTTGTAAAAACAAATGGATAAGTTGTGTTTTTATAGATTTGGTGTTTAATATGTAGACTCTGGGGGGGAGGGGCTCAGAGTATAAGGGTATTATCCTATAAGTGTAATATTGTTTTTCTGTCTAAGCATTCATAGGATTGTACCCTAAATGTAATTTTTAGTGTTTATTCTAATCTTAAAACAGTTTGAAATCACTGCCGTAACTTCCGTTGAAACTTAATACATATTTTATTGAAAGTGTATTTTTGTAGTATACATGACTAACTCTTTTTTCTAATTATTTATTAATTTGTCACTTTAGCATATTGTAAGATTTTTTTTATTTTTCTATGACTGATTTAGGATTACGTGAATACAAAATTATTGTACTTTATATCATTATCAAACATCAATAAAATTTTGTGTTTCTAATCCTTTTTGTTATATTGCAATATTTTTAATATGAATGTCTTCCTCAATTTAACTTGCTATATTTTTTCTTTAAAGTTTAAACCCACTTAAATTAAAAATAATTTCAGCTGTACAGCTGTGATTCTACACATTAAAATTGATGTGCAAAGTCCCATGAAGTTAGTCAGTATGTACACACGTGCATGTGTGCACATACACACATTTTAAAGAAATCTTTTTTAAAATCTCAAGTTTCACTTCCAATTATTGAACTACAGCTTGGAGGAACCAGAAAATCAAGGGTTCCAGTTGACTTACTTGAAGAAACATTCATGTACAACACTACTGTTTTAGATTCGCAAACACATTTTGCTTTAAAACTTTCCCTCAAACCCAGTATTAGGCATTGGACTGTTTTAAAATATTTAGGGTTCTGTGTCTTTTGAACTATAATGGAAGTGAGCACTAAAGAGAAAGAGGAAACGAGAGACCCACCCCAATCCACTAGCTGGTTAGTCACTCAAAAGGCTTCTCCATTTAATTAAGTGAAGAGCCAAGCCATCTTCACTGAGATCAATGGAGAAATGTCAGGTCACACTCAGTGGGTGGGTTCAGTTGATCATTGCCACCCATGCTGCTTTAAATAAGCCACCATGGTTTGTAGCACAGGCTGGGTGCCCGCAAGTGCCCCTTCCATAATCCAGTCTTCCCTTCTTCATAGGTTTGTCGTCTGAACCCGGTAAGGGTGGGTTGTTGGTGTGTGTTTAACCCATGAGCTGTTTTAGGGTTGTGAGTGTTTTTTTAATCATGGCAACAATCCACCCTCACCAAGGCCCTTTCTACACCATAGAGGTGGGGAGGGCAGGAGGTGCGGCAATCCTCGAAGTACCTGGAAGTACCTGCTTCCAGGATTATCACGATAATCCACATCATAGGTGTGACGACCCGAGTTCCTCTCGAGCCATTGTGCCATCACAGCCACCATTTTGTGTATGTGTGTGATCCTGGAAGAGCGCTCTTGCAGTCCAATGAAACGGTAAGTGAAGATAAAAAAGTGCAGGAAATCAGGGGGCCTCCCCCACCATCCTGGGGATGGCGAAATTGCTGTCCCTCCCTCCCCTGATGGTTAGGCTCCGTGCCCATTTGTGCTGCCTTACTTATTTGCGAGAAAGCACAGCAGCACCCAGGATGGGCGGCCACATCTCCCGCGGGAAGTTCCCAGGACCATGGAAAATTCAGGATTTTCCAGGGATCCTTTATCCCTGGCAAATCCCGTGCCTGCCGCCCAGCCCCCCACCCCTGGGAGTCCCTGTGCATCCTTCGGACTCATAGGGACCAGCCAGGGGCCTTCCCAGGCCACAAGCCTGGTGTAGAAATGGCCCAAGTTTGGATGACATGACAATCTATGAGGGCGGGTTGAAGTATGGAATGGGTGATTGTGGGCACCTGTCACATGCCGCAAACCATAGTGGCTTATTTAAGCGGCAATGATTGTCTGAACTTGGCCATTAGGGCAACAGAAGTTTTTGGACACACAGTATTTTTAATAGTAGATTCATTCGTACATGTCATATATTTTCATCGTTTCATCTTCATCATTCGTTCGTATTAATATACTTGTCTTAAAAGATCTTACATTGCTTTGTTCGATCTATTAGTACTAATGTATCAATTTGGCAAATACTTTAAGACTTTATCCTAGTGCCATCCCATTCAGGCACATTGTCAAGTCACTATGGAAGACATAGTAAAAGCATTTCTAGCTCACCTTTCCATCCCTCAAAGAGGCCTTCTCTTCTGCCGCTCCCAGACTGTGGAATGGCCTGCTGGAGGAGATTTGTCAACTTAATAGTCTCTTTGACTTTAAGAAAGCCATAAAGACCGATCTCTTCCAGCAGGCCTACCCACTTGAATTTTAAGAGTTTTATTGGTATTTTAATAACGTATTAGTCTTATGTGCTTTTAATGAGTTTTATGTATTTTATATTCGATGTTGTTCCCCGCCTCGATCCAGTGGGGGAGGCGGGTAAGAAATAAAATTATTATTATTATTATTATTATTATTATTATTATTATTATATTTACATTAGATAAAATAATGTGAAAACGTAAAAAAACAGAACCAAGAGAATAGGAGCAATACTGGAGTGTCAGCAGCAGGTACTGAGTTAATTTGTGGCAAAATCTAAACAGCAGTATTTTGACCTTCTTTGCAAAGACAAAGCAAGAGGTTATTAGCTAGGTGTCCCTAGTCAAGGACTTCCTCTGCCTGATTGCCATGACCAAGAAGGCCCTATTCCAGATTTCCATAATGCAACTATACAAAGAAGGCCCTTAGCTTAAAATCTAAGGATGTAGACAGGAAGTGGGTGTTTAGTGGCAAACAATTGGCACTTTAAGGGTAAAAAAAACACAAGTATTTTAATTTGGGGATAGAAACATGTTGGAAATCTGTGAACTTTGTACCTCACTGCTATTATGTGGTATTAAATGGTCATGATTTAGACTCTAAATACTGAGATCCTGGCCAAACCTTAGCTGTTGCATTTTGCACAAGCTAAATTTTCTGGATATTATCCAAAGGCAGCCTCACATAGCATATGTCACATAAACTGACTGTAGTTATAAGAAAATCTGTTTTCTCCAGAAATGGGAGGCATCTTGATACCAGCTTAAAGTGGGCTTGTGTGCTCCTGCCCACAGTCCTAGCTATCTAACCTGATTCTTAAGAGAGAAGTGAATCCTGTCAAGATACTGGCTGTACATCTGATCCAATGGTTTCAAGACCTCCATAGTCTTCCTGGAATCAGAAAGGAAACAGAGGATTGAGAATCATCAACATACTGAGAATGCTACACTCTAAATGTGCAGATCATCTTTCCTGGGTGTTTCATGCAGATCTGCCTTCCCCCATCTGGTCCCTTCCAGATGTGTTGGAACTGCAATTCCCAGTTACCATGGCCAATGGGAATAATGGGAGTTCCAGACCAGTACATCTGAAGAGTACCAGGATGAGGCAGGCTGATATAGATGTAAGCACAGGAACTGTCCAAGCCAAAGACCATGAGCTGAGCTGCCAGCTGCTCCACAATTAGGTTAAAAAAACTATCCTCCTGGAGTTACTGACCTCCATGAAGCAGTGTCTTCAAAATCCATCCCTTCCACCCAGTTGGCTAGTCTCACCATTGCTGCTTAAATTAACCAAGAAGGGCAGTGATCAAGCGAGCACGTGATGGCTGTTCTCCAGGAGCATTACTGTATCTCCTACACACACACACACACACACGAGTTTGTGGCATCCAGGTTTCCATCATCGTGAATTCTTCCTGTCAGACTTCCCAAATACATAACCTCTATCCCACAACAACACTCCTCAACAAAACTAAGGAGACAGCAACTAAAGAGGACAGAAAACAGTTACTCAGAGAATGACAGAGATGGTAGCTCTCCTTTGGCAGCTCTCAATTCAAATCAGACACCATCCATTCATGATAGGACCAAAGAACAAAAGAGGACCAGAAAATGCCAATGACAAATTTCATAGAATCACAGAATAGTAGAGTTAGAAGGAGCCTGTAAGGCCATTGAGTCCAAAGGCCAGCTCTATCCCCACACAGCTCTCCTATCCAAGGCAGAATGGACCTCCAGAATTAGAAGCAGTAGTTGTTGAAGAACAATGGGAGAAGGCTACTGGCTGCCATCATATCCAGTGTGTGGGTTTCCCAGAAGTATCTGGTTGACCACTGTGTGAGATCAGTAAGTGAACTAGATTGGGCTGTTATGTTCTTATAGAGTGGCTATACTCACTCCACAGAGGAGCAACCCAAAGGGATGATTTTCTTCGGTGTTGCTCCTTTGGTGACAACCTAACAACTGTGGTGAATGAACTCTGGTGGAAATATCACCAGAAGAAGAATCACTGCCCAAGTAGCCAGATGCCATAGCTCTCTCCTGGGTGGTACATTCAAGGCTGTGATAACTCACATAGATCTTGGTTTTCTTCTCCAAGCACCAGAGAGGCACCAAGGGTGCTCTAGATGACAGCCATCTTTTCCCAGACCTCTGATTTCCCAGCTGCCACTTCCACTGCTTCCATTGTATAACACTTGCATTTGGTTCTTGAGGGAGACTTTTATTTATACAACTCTTCTCACCTAAACTCCAATACACAAAACTTATTTCAGTTTCCATTGTCTACAGGAATGAAAACAAATCCGTAGGTCTTTATTGTGCTGCTTTTCGGTTTTATTAGAAATGAGCCATGGAATTGCAATGGGAGGCAGCTAAATCTCCGTAAAGCTTACAATTTTGCTGTTACTATTATTGTTGTTCCTATTTTTCATTTAGTGGTTCCAATTGTTTGCTCAGCATAATCTTCGCATGCTCCCAAGAACTTTCCATTTTATTGAATTTGCATGAATAGATATATTAAACTTTTTAAAAACTGGGGCAATGGAGTAAAAAATATATATCATTGTCTGAAGGTGTGTGTATTTGTGTGCATGAGAGAGACAGAGAGATAGACAGACACCCACAGAGAAAGAGAGAGAGAATATTTCCCTCTATTTCTGATTATTTAAGCTGTAAGTGCCATTGCTTATGTAGCCTCTTGTGTGTGGTGGTGCTGCTGTCTTCAATCATGATGTTTGAAAACAGCAGCACCACCCACAATAGGGAGGAATGAACAGGGGCCTGCCTACACAATGCATGTGGCCCCCGCTTTGCCTTGGTTTTGCTGCTACAGGGTGATGGCAGGTCATCTTGATGGCAGGAGGCAGCACGGGCTTTCCACTGGCCATCCAGCTCACTGGGCCCACCTCCTGCCCTCTGCCCAGCTCCTGGCAACCAAACAAGAATCACCATCCACCCCAGAATGCTGGAGGGAGGTCACATGGCAGAAGGGCTGTGGTAACCTCACTTTGAAGAAAAAGGTCAGGGTACCCTGACTTTCCCCCCCCCCTTTTTTTTTTTTAGTGCACAGCTTCATGTAAAAGCCCTGGGTTGGCTGAAGTTGCCAGCTGCATCGTATAACTGATGTAGCACCACCGCAGGGCAAATAAGCCATTTAGATAGCCCCTAAATTTGCAGAACCCAAAGGTACACCTTTAGGGGGTGAACTGGGGAGAGGACAGCCCAATGAGGATCGGGTCTGCTCAATGGTTATGGAATGTTGACTGTCATGGAGGAGGGCTCAAAACTGCGCGGTAAGGGGAATGGAATGAGTATTCATGAGAGGAGTACTGAACAGGAACACTCTACCAACTTTTATACATGAGATTGTTAATCTGATGCATGTACTTTCGGTTTTATCACAGAATCTACACAAAAAAGCTTTCTTTTCCTGCTTTCCACTACATATCCCCTAGGTGGCACTGTGATATAGCAGAATAATGCAATTACACAAGTAGAAACATACATACATACATACAGTTCTGGAAACTAGGAATAGATTATGAGTCCTTTTGCAGGGGTATCACAGCTGGGGAAGGAAGGATTAACCTTTTCCTCCCTGCACACAGTGACCCTCCCCTGAAAATCGTTTGCACACACATAGATTTATCTTGGCACCAATAGAAGAATTGTAGAGTGGGGGGTGCACTGGAGAGGGAAGGAAACCCTCTGAAAATCTCTCTCCAAGTGGCAATATGATGTTGAAAAAAGCTGTGATTGGCACCAATGAGTGGTGGGGTTTTGTTTATTTTTCTCAAACTGCTCAGCAGGGAGACAGTTAAGGAATGGAGCCAGCTGGAGTTGGAAGTTGAGGGCGGGGAGGAGAGAGAAAGGCAGAGAGATTGTGGGGGAGAAAACTGTGTGTGAGTGTGTGTAAGAGGGGTGGAGTGGCTCTGTGAATTACATAGTGATGGTAGAGATGGCTTTAGGATTGGGCACTGTGCAATAAAAACCTTTAAGGGGCTGACATACCATATAGTCCCTTACACTAACACAATCTTGGTGCCTCTCTTCCAACAAGGGATCAGGTAAGAACTGATGCAACTTCAGGCTGTCATCACGCATTCCTCAAAAAGATGTAACAGGTGGAATTAAGAGGTTCCTTCTTTAGATTTAGCAGTTTAATCTCGCTAGCTGAAAAACATTAGGAAGTCCTGAAAGTTCATGAACCCACTGCTGTCCTGTCATGACTCTCCAGAATTTCCTTGGAACTGGATGTTTACCTAAATCAATTGCATCAGTGTTACTCAACACTGAGTGTTTCAGAGAGTGGCCAGCTCTTTGAACTGCTGCCTGTATAAAGCCATGGTGGCTCTGGTTTTCTGAACAGGAATTATACAGAACAATGATTGCAACTCTTGCGTTTTGAGTTTGCATGTAGTCTTTTTTTCAGGGTGACTATATTGTTTTGTCCGTGCATGTATTTTTGTCTTGTACATTTTTTGTTGCTCTTTTGCCTTTGGGTGCTTCCAGATGAGGCTTTTATTGTGCAATAGCCCTGCCTTCTTTGCAGAATTTTACAGGAGGTCAAGACATCAGTATCTTCCTCTTGTAATCCTCCCATCTTTGTCTCCACTTCTTCTTTCCACACACACACACACACACACACACACCCCAGAAAAGGAAGAAAAGCTGGAAAAGCCACACAATGTTTTCAGATTGGTAATGCTAGGAGGCCTCAGCTTGTAGCAGTCTTTGTTACAATGGCTTACGGCTGATACAGCATACATTCATTGATTTAAGGTGATTTATTTTTTAAAAAAACTGCAATTAACCCTCTCAGTCTCTTTTCTTTGGCTAATATTGTAGGAAAGATTAATGTATTATTATTATTATTATTATTATTATTATATGTTCTTCACTCATATCTAGCCTGTTAAAAACTATCTGGTATTTGGGAGTATTTGGTTATACATTTTGCACACTTTTTTTTTTTTTTTACTGCCATCTCTCTGGGGATTCTCATCATGGGATCCCACCTCCTCCTCCCCCACTCTTGAGTTAGTCAGTTTTTCATTCATTGTTTATTCATCTGTAGCTGGATTTTGTCTGCTGAAAAATCTGCTTTATTTCTGTAGTCACTGAGATTCTGAATTGGCTCAGTGCCTTTGTTTTCACACACAACCTTTGTCAGTGATTCTCTAGGTTTCCACAGCTGCTTTGTCCACTTCATGGCTCCCTGAATACATTTTTCATCCATTCTTATGTTTGAAGTTCAATTAAAATGCTGAGAAGTAGGACTGTGTCTCTATTAAAATTAGTGTAGACCACATTAGATTTACCACATGTCCTGGTTTCCTCTGGAGGATACTGGGATTGTTTTGACTCTGCATTAACAAGGCTTAGTAAATGTGCTGGGAGGTGTTGATCTTTCTCAGCTCTGTCTACCTGGATTCTTGGCCCAGTGCTAACATACACTTGAGGGCTGGGCAGAAAGGGTTACTATGCTCTATAATGATTTCATCTCCTTCTCCAGTATTCCTGTCCAGTGGAGCATGGGGTTTGAGTGTTTGTACCAGTGTTGGGCACTAGTGACAGACTGTGAATTCTGTCATGCCACTTCCCAACAGTTCCTTGTACTGAAAGTGTCCCACCTTGTACTAAAGGCACCCAGATTGATTGTTCTGAGGAACTTCAACATCCATGCTGAAGCTACCTTATTAGGAGTAGCTCATAACTTCATGGCCGGGATGTCAACCATAGGGCTCTCCCAACTGGTCTCCAGCCAGCCCATCTGTCATGTCGAGCTTACTGGCCATTTGCACTTGGTCAGGTAAACAATGATCTGTGTGTAGGGGAATTTGCTTTGTATCACTGTCAAGTTTATTAATAGTAAGTCCACAGACCTTCACAATCAGGAAAAAAAGATGGTTTTTTTCCCCATACAGTGTGGGGAACCCCCCTACAAAAATACAAGAAAGCCAACTAAGAATGTATTTTTTTTGTTATTAAAAATATAAATGAGATAAACAAAACAAAACAAAACAATTCCCCTTAAAATATTGGAAAAGGTGCTCGCAGGTTATACCAGCCTTCCCCAATGACCATACTGGTTGTGGATGAGAGGGCTTGTAGTCCAGCACACTTGGAGGGCATCAGGTTAGGGAAATCTGGGCTATACAAACTTTGCAATTGATTTGGTTGGATAAGATCATGCATCGATGTTCATGAAGGCTATATACCACTTTAAAGTCCTTCCTGGGAAGGGAAGTTCTATCATCATCAAGCAAGTCTAATTCTATCATCGTCTAGTTCTATGAAACATGTAAAGCGGTTTCTATCTCTTCACTTCTACATGGCATGCACAGTAATGCATATGGAATGCCATGGTATCTTCCTTCCAAAATAATTGTGGTAGGGTAACCAGATAAAATCCAGGTCAGGGCTCATGTAACTTCAACAATTGTAGAGAAAAGGGAATTTCAGCCAGTGTCATTTCTATGCAATTAGTCCCTGGTGAAATTCCCTCTTCATCACAACAGTTAAAGTTGCAGGCACTATACTAGAGTGACTATATACAAAAGAAGGCAGGGCCTCTGCAACTTCAACTGTTGTGATGAAGAGGGAATTTCACCTGGAACTAATTGCATACAAATGACACTGGCTGAAATTCCCTTTTCTCTACAACTGTTAAAGTTACATGAGCGCTGACCTGGATTTTATCTGGTCACCCTAAATTGTGGGAAAAACACTGAAGTGAATTAGTGTAAATGTTTTCCTGAATTTTTGGGACAAACAATGGTCTCCAGTAATTAACACAGCCTCCTTGTAAGCTACCCCTAAATCTAGGTGAGATCAGATTTTTAAGGCAGATATTGACCTGTTGAGATAAAACTAATTTTGCCTTATTATAGCCAAAAGGAAAAAAATATATAAGGTACTGACATATCATAGGTTAAAAAAAAAGTTCTCCAGAGAATTCTTCCAACTATGCCTGTAAGACTGTATACACACACACACACACACACACACACACACTAGAAGAGCCCTCCAAGAATAAAAATATCTAGGCTGACCAGATAAAATCCAGGTCAGGGCTCATATAACTTTAACAGTTGTAGAGAAAAGGGAATTTCGGCCAGTGTCATTTGTATGCAATTAGTTCCTGGTGAAATTCCCTCTTCATCAGAACAGTTAAAGTTGCAGGGGCCCTGCCTTCTTTTGTATATGGTCATTCTAGTATAGTGCATGCACCTTTAACTGTTGTGATGGAGAGGGAATTTCACCAGGAACTAATTGCATACAAATGACTCTGGCTGAAATTCCCTTTTCTCTACAATTGTTAAAGTTACATGAGCCCTGACCTGGATTTTATCTGGTCAGCCTAAAAATATCTCTTTGATTCCATTTTCATGGTGAGACCATGTGGCGTTGAGGTTTGTTTGCTGCATTTTTATCCCACTTTTTAGCCTGCTTTGTCTCCCAAAGCAGTTCATATCAATAAGAGAGGGGGGCAGCCATCAGGCTTACAAACTAATATGACATGACACCCAAAGGGGGGGAATTGGAGGAAAAAGAAGGAGGAAGGAGATTCAATTTTCAAGGCCAGAACAAGATGGTAAATTATATGGGTGTCCGCAGGACTTTTTCAGGGGGAAAAGGAAGGGGGGATGGTGGGGAGAAGATGAACAGCAATTTCTGATTGTAATTGGTGTGTATAGTATGCACCACTATAAGACACTTGTGCATTTTCCTGGTGGATGCCTTTTTTTAAAACCTTATTGGCACATTCCATGACATTTAGAAGCCCACACAGATTAGGAAAAAATCCAAGGAATGTGACAGTGTAAATGCAGAAGGGTGTTATATTCAAGAAGCATCATGAACTCCAACAAAACTTTATTCAGAATGAGAGATTAAAAAAAAAAAACACTAGGAAGAAGAGAGAAAATACCGAAATGCACAAACATAGTACAACAGTACCAGCCAAAACTCTAAAGGTGCTATCCACGGTGCTGAAAGTATTTTGGGGATAGTGTTCAGCACCTTGAATGGCTCCTTTAGAGTTCTGGCTAGTTCTGACTGGATTTACATCACCAAAATCAGAGCCACCAGCCTCCACTGTTTTGTGACTCTCTCTCTCTCTCTCTCTCTCTCTCGCAAAATTGTTAAAACCTTAAATGTAATAAAATCAAAGGGCCGACTGACCTGTACTGACATTATCGTGCCTACTTTGTGGCACTGGCACTGCCACGTCCTTGAGGTGTTCTCCAACAGAGCTTTTTTGAGTGAACCAGGGCCTACTCTAGCTTGGCCCACAAAATAATGTTTCAGAGTCCTCAGTAGCATGCTGTGAGATATTAGTAGGCACTTTAAGGATTCGATTGCTCACATATGTCACAATAGAGCCCACAAGTTCTGCGGTGCCATCACCATCTAGTCATGGTTTGTGAGATGACCTTCTGTTATTGTGGTTTGAGGACATGGTATTTGTAGGGGTGTGGCCTACCACTTGTTAGCTCGACACTTGCCCTTTATGGCTCGTAACAGCTAGCAGAGGATTGACCAGTTGAGTCTAGGTCTAGGAAGTGCTTAATGCCTCTTTGAGAAAGGAGATAGTCCCAGCTCCCTTGAGACAGGCAGCCATGAATCTGCAGCACAATTCCCAATTCAGATCACTTTTCAGTCATCACAGACACACAACACTGGTTTCCCTTTGTGTGGAGATAACACCTAATATTTTTACAATGACAAATACTGTAACATGGGGAAATAGAAAGTGTTTTTGAGGCTTGTAATAATTCAGAAGTGCTCCAGGCTATGGTCTGGAATGCAATGAAAGCTGACATTTGCGTGTTGTGTATAAATGATTGTAGCACAATGCAAAAGCAGAGCAGAGTTGCTCAAGGGAAAAAACAGCCCGAAATGTTGAAATTGGAAGCTGCCAGTAACATAGGAGATGCTCAAGGATTTTGTCTGCTCCACTTATTGAAGTGAACCGACCTAACCTGTATTTTCTGGACTAATGTGCAGGTCAAAACATAGTTATTGTTCAGATCGCACACTTTTACAAATTTTGTGATGCCAAGTTCTCTGCTCAAAAAATGTACCAAAATGTGTATGCACATGTTTATTCTAGGATATGTTTAGGAAGCCATACTCTGAGAGAAAATATTTTTGTGGGAAAAAATGTCAAAAAAAAATGAATATATTGGATTTTTTTTTAAAATTGCAGATTAATGTGGAAACAGGATGGAGGTGATGTGTGAATAAACATGTGTAAAACTGACATGGATCAGATAGGGATGGATCTGTCTATCTGTACCATAAAGGAACAAGGAACAAGCAACAAATTTTATCAGAACTTGGAGGGCAAGATAAAGGAATTTCAAAAATAGGGGCAAAAATGGATACAAACCCAAAATATTATAAAGCCAGAAATAAAACTTCTCACCAGTAGCTTACAGAGTGAAAACTGTAGCAAGAAGGACACCTAGTGGTGATATAACCAAATAAATATCCACGATAAAACCTTTTACACTCAGAGCACCATCACACCAGCAATTTATCACACTCTTCCCATGCCAGGTATGTGTTTTTGCAGTGTAATACTCACATGACATCATCCCTGTCCTGTGCTCATCTCACCTCTTCCCCTCCCTTTTCCATCTTATTTTGAAGCGGGGAAAGCCTGTTTTTCCCCCTCCTTCTGCAATAAAGCCACTCCTCCCTCCTGTGTATTGCTGTCCTTGCACTATATCGGACCATCCTGTTTTTTGTTGGGTGCATGTGTGTCAAAGGGTGGTCTCGCTGACAAAAGAGGAGGGTGGGGCATTTCTCTGCTCAACCGTGAAAGGGGAGGGAGAGAGGATGCCCAAACACCCCATGGAGAAGGCGAGCGAGGCCACTTCCACCTGTGTCCAGGACTTGGTCCCATTCAACTCTATGGTTCTTACTCCTGAGTAGGCATTTCTAGTTTCCAGACAAGAACAATGTCAGCTTCCCCTTGCCATGCCAACATTGAGCACAAATTCTCCAAAAACTAATTGTAATACTTTCTCTTCACTTATCTGGTTTAATATGGTCTTAGGGGAAAGCATAGTGTGTTGTTTTATCGTAATTGCACAGTTTCAGAAAAAATATATTAAATATAAAAAATTAACTGCAGAGGGAAGGAGAATGTAGGGGGCGGGGTGGGAGCTTTTGCCGGCATAGTAGCGATGCAGATGAAAAGATATGTGAGTGCAATAACGCACAGATGTGAAAGTGCCCAGTGCTCTACTCTCTAAGGAAATGGAGGGGGAAACCGTGGATGCAAACCGGTGGGGAGGTAAATGTGATGGAGCCCTCATAGTTACACATCTGATGCTCCAACTAGTGTTCCTATTGATACATATTTAGAAAAAGCTGGAATTTAAAAACTGGAAGAACAACACTGTCATCTGCTTGATCAGAAAGAGTCTGAAAAGAATCAAAATCAGAAATATTTAAACTGAAAGGGAATTTAAAGAAATGTTTAAACTGAAATCCACACCACTTGCAGTTTAACAGGGATTTTTTCCCTAAGAATCATACCTCATCTCATAGCTCTCTTTAATCATATTCTAGAGGGATCCATATTTCTTGCGTTTGATATCATTTCCAGCTCATAGTGACACATATTTTAGTCTGCTCACACTGCAGAGGCACAGTTTCACTTTATGGTCTGAAAGAGGGGATTGTATCCTAGCACGGAGAGAGCACATCCTTTGCAGCCTGCCAAACTGCTGCGTGGGAGGAATGTGATCTTCATGAAAAGGGAGGTGTATGGGGATGACAGTCCTTCCACGCCTTCCCATCCAAAGTCAGCCCTACCATTAGGCAGAGTGAGGCAGTCACCTCAGGTGGCAGATGTTGTGAGGTGGTATCAAGGTGTTGGAGGAAATATCTGCGTGCTATGTGCCCTGCATGTGCCCCATACTTCAGCATTCTGCCTTCAGATGCAGTGGAGAATGCTGTCCCGTTGACAGTGTTAAAGAGTCATCCTCCAGCCCACATGGAATAGGAACGGGAGCCATTTTTTTCTTCATTTGGATCAAGAAAATCACCTGGGCCAGCCCTCTATACTAGAGTGACCATATACAAAAGAAGGCAGGGCCCCTGCAACTTTAACTGTTGTGATGAAGAGCGAATTTCACCAGGAACTAATTGCATACAAATGACACTGGCTGAAATTCCCTTTTCTCTACAACTGTTAAAGTTACATGAGCCCTGTCCTCCTTTTCAGATGGCAGCCTACGTATGCCGCTGCAGATAGCTCCTTTATTTTATCATGAAAGTGGCCCATTCATTTTCACGTTTTGTGTGCACCATGGCTGCTGTGCGTTTAATTTACAGTAAATTAAAATGGAGTCTGGGCTTATGACCAAGTGTATTAGTGACACATGAAGTAGTAGAAGTTTTAACTCCCCCCAAAGCATAGCTTATGCCACATATGAACTGTAACAGCAGGTTATTTAGATAAAAATGGAAGTGGATTACCCCAATCCAGCAGCAGTGATCTGTATGTAGAAGCACGGTTCTCTGCAGTTCCCTTTGCTGGATCAAGAACCATGTGTAGAACAGGTGCTCTGTGTGGAGTTTCCTTGGCTAGATCTGTGAATCCAGCATAAAGCATCTGTAAGTGGCTCTAGTAGTTAGATTTGAACTGTGTGCTTAGTGACAAATGATTGGCAGGCACTGTCAGCTTTGAAATGGCCTCTAGGGGCATAGGGAGGCAATGAACCCAGGCTTCCCTTCCCCAAACTGGTGATTGAAATTGACCATGGGTTTCCCTCACATGCCCATTCTTTGGGGATTCCCCTCCCCATACAGAAAAAGGCATGGAGGATAGAAGAGGGTGAAATGACCAAAACTGACAGTGCAGGCTATCGGACTGTTAGGGATGTGAAGGCTGCCCATTGCATGCATGTCTGAACTGGAATCAATGCCTTAATGTCAATGTGACCTGCCACCATTTTAAAAGTCCAAATCTCATTTGGTGTGGACAGGTCCCTGTCATCCTTGCCCCATGCCCAAAAAGGGATGCCTGACTTGGCGACTTGGTTCACATTACTCATCCCAGGCAGTGGAATCCAGAGTGGATATCGTTTTTTACAGTATGGTAACTGGACTGGGTGAACAGTGAGGCAACTATTGATGTTCAATTTAACATCTGTACCTGGAGTTCAAATGCCCCAACCAGCAACTAATTGATAGCAGGAGCCAAGTTGCCTTTTCATGTTCCCAACGGCCACAGTTTTAGGCAAAGGCACATAATCCACAGTGCATGATACTCAACTGCACTGCCTCACCTTTGATAACCATAAATCAAAGCAGTCATACAGAGTTGAATTTTGCAGAATGAGTCCTTCACTTTTATTTTAGACGAAGATGTTGCAAAACTACTAAGGTTGCAAACCTGCACACCTTTACCTGGGAATAAGTCCCATTCAATCCAATGGAACTATGTGTGTAGGATTGTGATGTAAAAGACCAGCAGAACCAGTTTGCAAAACCAGTTTGTCCTTTTATTTCCAAAGCACCTGAATAGCTGACATTTTTACATGGCCACAGGTTACTGCATCTGGGTCAAGGGACATTACGTATAAAACAGGTTATGGAAAGTCTTCTCTTCTCCTCCCCTCTCCCAGATTTTTGCAACAGCACCTTTTGTATGATGGGGAAGTCACTGTGGAAATATACATATCAATCTTGTCACCTTAAAGGTCACAAAAATAGAGTCACAGTGACAATCTGATGGTTGCAGAGTAGTAATGAAATAGTTTCTAGCAGTGGAGGTCAAGGTGCCTTTCGACCCTAAGAGGCTTGCATTCCACAGACTTTCCATGGCCAGAAGCTTCATATCACTGGTTTTCACATGCAACCCAACCGATCTTTCCTTCTCTGCCCCAGATCTACCATAAGAAGCCTCATGCTCTCCTCTCCCCATCTCACAATCCATTACACTGCCCCATAATATTACACCATGTTCTACTAGCCCTCTAAGCTACCACCCTCATAGACTCCAGCCAAGGGTTTCTTCTTGCAGTTCCCAATGGCTGCACCAACAGAAACACCATGTAGTCCTAGACCAAACACCCAAATTCCTGGCACTTCAGAATATGGCACAAACCAGGAAAAAATTCATTTTGCCCCTATGAGCCGTTCAGTGTGACTGGTTTCCTCTTCTTGATTCTCTATCTTCAACTGCTCAGTAGCAGTTTTGGAGCTGCACGCTGGGGTCATGGCCCCTTAGTATTGACACTACACAGCATACAGGGAGCCGCTGGGTAAGAGCCATCACTTGTGGGACATTTGTACCTGTGCCCTCGTCTTTCATTTCCTCACAATTCTCTTTCCTCCTCAAGAGCCCAGCAATATTTCTTGAATACTGCCTCTTCCCATTGATGAATCATCATTAAGAGCACAGTACTGTATAGCATGGATGGGGAGGGAAGCAGAACCTTAACACCTTTGAGGATTTCCCTGGGCCTATCCCCCTACTTCGCTGACCAACCAGTGATCCTGCCCCTGAGGGTGCTCTCAGCAGGCAGCACAGTGTTCTGGGCTGGCTGCACCACAGGAAGGCAGGAGGAGATCTATTGCCCCCCTCCACCTACATCCCCACATGGCAATACAAAAGGGCTTTAGCTTTTAGGCAAGCAAGGAACAATATTTGTATTTTTCTATGTTATTCCCGTTACATATAGTAAAGTTAGCAATGAACTGAAAACAACACTATTTTTTAATGGGAAGTGCCTTTGGGAAAAGAAAGAATCTGTCCGTCGCATATTGAAAGATGATCTGCAAACTCCACTAAATATAGACCTTTCAGTATCGCTAATTTTGATTTTCAAATATTCTTCCTGTGCTACTGATATCAGACTAGAGAGGCAGTGTTGTGTAATGGAGTAAGATTGGGGACAACCAAGATCATCATCATCATCATCATCATCATCATCATCATTATCATCATCATTTTATTATGCGGTCACACACCCACTAGGAAAAATAACAGTCATTGTTAAAACCATAAAAACACAATCATTAATTCATCATACAACAGGCTAAACAGGTTGTTAAAAGATTCACATATTTAAAATATATAAGCATAGTTAAAACACCTGATACAAGAAATTAAAAACAACAATATAGATTAGAAGTTACAATTAGGGTAAAGAAATCGTTTTATGAGACCTTTGTACGGAGAAGAGGAACTTAGCCACTGACTCTATTGTTAACTCCCCGACGAGGAACGATCTCCCCGACGAGGCCCGCCTGGCGCCAACATTGTTATCTTTTCGGCTTCAGGTCAAGACTTTCCTCTTCTCTCAGGCATTTGGCAATATCTGAGAAGCCTGGGTTTGTTTTGTTTTGTTTTGGTAGCTTTTTTGAAGTGTTGTAGTGGTTTTTAAATGTACAGATTGTGTGTATGTTGTATGTTTTTGCTGTTTTAATTTTTGTATATTGTTTTTAACTGGTTTTAGTCCTATGTAAATCGCCCAGAGAGCTTCGGCTATGGGGCGGTATACAAATGTAATAAATAAATAAATAAATAAATTTGTTTGTACCTGCCAGAAAGTATTCCAAATACTGTTTGGATGTCCTTCCAGGGCATTTTCACATAAAAGGGCCAATAAATCTATTTTGCTCCTTTCTGTGGAGGCTACATTAAAAAAAAATGCCCTAACGATTCAACTTTTTCATCATCACAGGGGCACAAGCGATCCTCATATGGGATGCCCTGATAGCACCCTTCCAGTATTATTTTTATTTATTTATTTATTTATTTCACTTATATACCGCCCCATAGCCGAAGCTATGGCAGGCAGGCAGGAAGGCAGTTGAATCTAGCCCTAGAAAAAAACTGATGGTACTTGGGGATGGTCAGATAGTCCAAATATCTGGCATATCTAGGAAATTCAAATATTAGACCAGATTGTATTGGAGAGTAGGATCTACGTGCATTTGTCATTAGGGGTGTGCACGCCAAAAAATATCGTCGTTTATCGTTATTGTCATTTCAGACCAAAAAAATTATCGTCTTCATTCATATCGTAGGTGAATCCGTATCGTCTTCATGATAATTATCGTGAAAAAATGATATTTTTGCAGCCCTATTTTTAAAGAAAAAAATGCCTATAACTTCTGTAGTTTAAATGTTAGAGGCTTGAAACTTGGTCACAGTGCTCATGGGGTATGCGTACGTATGTGTAAGAAATTTGAGATCGATCTCTCGAACCCTTGATTTTATATGAATTTTTTAAAGATCATTTCTGTTCTGACAGGTCTGAATGAACGCACGTAGCGAGCTGTCATTCTGATCTGTCAGAACTGAAATGATCTTTAAAAAATTTATATAAAATTGAGGGTTGGAGGGATTGATCTTAAATTTGGCACATATGTGTAGCCACGTGCGTTCATTCAGACCTGTCAGAACGGAAACGATCTTTAAAAAATTCATATAAAATCGAGGGTTGGAGGGATCGATCTCAAATTTCATACACATACTTAGGCATACCCCATAAGCACTGTGACCAAGTTTCAAGTCTCTAACTTTTAAAATACAAAAGTTATAGGTATATTTATATGGCAGTCCGATAAAATGATAAAATCACCCGAAAATTATCGTCTCCGATGATTATCGTAGGTTTTTCTAACGTATCATCATCGTTAAACACATGCACGATAACAACCTTATTGTATTGTTAGAGTACATTTTAACGATATGATACACATCCCTATTTGTCATAGCATATTGAAAATCAATGTCCTTAATCCGTTGTTCTACAATAGATTTTGCCACAGGATAATCTTGTGTATGGAGAAAATCCATAGATAGACCTAATAAACACAGTTTGGCAGTAAAACCTTTGAACCATGAACTGATAAAAACATCCCTTTGCAAAAGATAAAGATAGCCTTGGGATGGATCGGCATATACAACCTTTAGCCAATATTGAAACGCAAGGGACCAAGCCCTGCCTTCTATAGATGCAAAGTCAGCCTCCAGGCGTAGTCCAGCAGATGGCACACACCTTGGCATTCCAATGACAACCAGGATCGCATTCCCACTCGCCATGAATCTCACTTGGTGGCCTTGGGCCTCTCAACCTAACCCACCTTGCAGGGTTGTTGTGAGGATACAATGGGATGGGAGCGCCACGTATGCTGCCTTAAGCTTTTTGAAAGAAAGTCAGGATAACATTGTAAGAAATAGTAAAAAATGCTTAAGAAAGAGGATTTGGAAAATGCCTATAAAACCTTTAGTATATTTCCCTGCAGTTTAAGGCTGGGCTCACTTGGTTTATCAGGAGATACAAGTTCTACTGGCACCTCTGATGTAGACCACCAGGTTTGCACTTCTGGCATCTTGTGGGCTGGATTGTACAAGTTAAATTTCTTGCCAATTTCTATTAGAATGTCCTGCATGGCGGGGTAGATGGCCTTCAGTTCTCTTCCAATACGTTTTCTTCTTAGTTATTTACTATTCAAATATTTTTCATACCAGTATAAAAGTTAAAACCAACATTTAATGAATTAATTAATAAACACCCTGCTCAAGGCAAGAAATGGTGCATAAGGCAGCCAGCAATAAAATCCAGATTAAAAACACATTCTTAATTAAATCACAACATAAATGCAAATATATTAAAAACACAATTAAAAATGCAGCAATAGAAGAAATAAACCTCAGCCAGACCATTAAAAACCTGTCAGCAACACAATAATTCAAAAACAAATCTGTAACAGAACATGATATAAATTAGTCTCCTTCCTTCCTCAGGAAGTTGCACAACATTCCTGCATGTTGCATTATTTGGGGGTGGACAGAGAAACATGGCCCAGCCAGCCTTAAGAATAGGTTTGACGTACTTCCGGTGAAGATATGGCGGCCATGCCAGCTATTAGCTCTGCTGTGACTAGACGGAGTTACCTCTCTGGGAGCGTTCCAGATGGAGCTTAAAATTCCCCAGATGAAGGGGAATTTGAAAGCATGCCACAAAGGGTCATTTGTGCTCGTTTCATGGGCTAATGAAGTCGTCTCATCGGATTTACGAAATGGAGGAGCCGGACCGTGGTGTACATCGCTTAGATACCGATCCAGAACGAAAGGTCGTCTGTTCTTCATTCACCAAGAATAACATCGTGATGACGGGGTGCCTATGATGCAGAGAAGTGTTGGGATAACATCTGGTTTGCAGGTATTTAATCATCCCTCCCTAGTATATTTGAAATGAGAAGAACTTGGAAGAAGATAAAAAGGGGGGGGGGGAAGAGAGGAAGGGAGAAGGAATGAGAGACGGAAGAAGGAAAGCAAAAGGAAGAGGAGGTTGTTGAGGGTCTCTCTCCGTCGAGCAGCTCCAGATAAGAAGAACAGCAGAAGAATTATGGCTATCAGCAGTTAAAAGTGGTTTTAGAGTTAAACATATTTATTTATTTATTTTATTTATTTATTACATTTATTTTGTTTTGTTTTGTTTTTGTAGTTTTTTTTTTTTGTTTTTTTTTGAAGTGTTGAAGTGGTTTTTAAATGTACAGATTGTGCGTATGTTGTATGTTTTTGCTGTTTTAATTTTTGTATATTGTTTTTAATTGTTTTTAATCCTATGTAAACCGCCCAGAGAGCTTCGGCTATGGGGCGGTATACAAATGTAATAAATAAATAAATAAATTAAACATAAGATTGATTACTTTCACTCCCCAGCTAATTGGATAACATTTGGTTTGTTGAGATAAAGAAAGGTTGGCGATGAGTTACTTCATTTTTGTTTTTGTTCTTTGAGAAGAAGCATAACTAAGTATGGTTCACTTTTGGAGAGGAACATTTAAGGAAAGTTAATGACTGTGAGAGCATTAAATCTGTTTTTAAAGATGGGGTAAAATGGATGACACCACGAGTCGGAGAAGAACATATTAAAGTGGCGGCTGCTGAAGAAGAAGAAGAAGAAGTTTGTAAACTGTGGGAGTGTGGCATTGAAACGGTGGCTGGACTGCAGGTTGAAGCGTTTGGCAAAGAGATTTGGATTGTTTTTTGTTTAAGAAAGGTGAAGAAGAGATATGCGAGTAAAATGGGACTTTTTGTTATTTTTTGGTTTTGTGTGGTTGTGCTTATTTTTAAATACGACAAAAGATGGAGGAAATATAAATAAGAACAAATTTAATGAAAAATTGCTTAAGAAGTATAAGAGAGGGATGAATAGTAATTTGGTGGGTTAATAGAATGAAATAATAAGTGATTTATATTTGTATAAAAGAATTGAAAGTTTGGTTTAAAGTTGGGGAGAATTATAAGATTGGTTTATATATGTACATAAAAAAGGGGGGAGAGATTTGATTAAAATGTAAGAAGAGGGAGAAAAGCGAGGGAATGAAATCTTATATATTGAATGGAAAATGTCATATAAGAAAAGGAGGTTAGGAGAGAAATGGGGCCATTTTTTTTCTTGTGAGTGTTTTGGGGCTGTGATGGGGGGGGAGAGACTTTGAGGAGTTTGGTTAATAATGAGTGGAATTTTTCCTGGAATTTTGTTGGGTATGATCTGTTTGAGATTTTTTTATTAGTAGTATTATATTATTATTTCATTATTATTAATATTATGTTTAGAATGTATTTGCAATATGAATAAGAAATTTGCTAAAAGAGTGGGAGGATATAAGTTTAAAATTGTTCTGAGTTATAAGAATATTTTAAGGATGAGTTTTAAGAAGAAGAATTGGTTGAAGAAAGAATTGTGATGAAGAAGGAGGAATTAACAAGAGTGGCAGGAATCCTGATTATTATTATTTTTAGATGGAAGATTGGAGCATGTGGAAGCTTATTGGATTCTTGCTGGGTTTGGGTTATTTCTTTTCTTTTTTCTTTTTTGTTAATTAAGTTTTACGTAGTAATAAGGGAAGAATAAGGGGGAGGAAGGGAGAAAGGTCTGGTTAGTTTTATAGTTTGTAGGGCAAAAAAAAAGAAGAGGTTTTTATTTTATGGTGAATGAAAAACTTTATAAGAGAAGAGAAAGGGGTTTATTTCTATTGTGATTTGTGCAAGTAACTTTTAATAACGGGGGATTAAGAATGCTAACATGTAGCTGTGTTAAAAGGGGAAGATAGATGTGTTTGCTTCTTTTTTTCTCTTTTTCTTTTTTTTCTCTTTTTTTCTTTTTTTTCCATAAAAACAACAACAACTATGTAGTACCTGCTTTTTAAAAAGATTTATAAAATTTGCTGTGGGAAAGGTAGGTGGTCCTTTTAATTGTTGTATGTCTCTCTAAGGTTATGTTTTTATGTTTTTGTCTTTATGTTTTTAATAGCGAAATAGAATAAAAATTATTATTAAAAAAAATAGGTTTGACCAGGTCTAGTAGTGTCTTTAACTCCCCCACCCTGACCTTTGAACAGGATATTTCATTCCCCCTCTTCCCATATCATTGTTCCTTCAGTTTCGAAAGCTGTTTGCCATGTCTGGGAGGCGATGGAGTGGCTGGGGCTGCTCTTTGACAAACATAAGCCCTAAGCTGCCGTACGGAACACTTCTTTCAGCCCTTTGTGCCTACTCTACATTTTCTCTGCGGTTCTATACAAAGGACAGATCTTATAGCCTAATGAGCTACTTGTGCATTAACAAGTTCATAATAGAATCCCTTCAGTGCCAGCAACTGGCTGTGAGTTCCCTGTTCCATGACTTTGCCATTCCGGATTACTGCAATGATGTCCGAATTCTGGATAGTTGACAACCTGTGAGCAATAACGATGCAGGTTCGACCTTGCCTAGCGTTGTCCAAGGCTTGCTGGACAATCTGCAGTCAAGGGCAAAAGACAAAAGACACCTTTACATCAATTGCACAAACCAAACATTTTCCCTCCTTAGAAAATTTAAAACCGGTCATCTTTGTTTTTTACACGTCTCGTAGGAAGCAAGGCAAGGATTTACTAACCTTTTCACTTTCTGTATCAAGAGCAGATGTGGCTTCATCCAGAAGCAGAACTGCTGGTTTTCGGACCAGGGCACGGGCAATGGCTATTCTTTGTTTCTGTCCTCCCGAAAGCTGTGCTCCTTTATCACCTACGCGGGTATTGTACTTCTGTAGTTTTAAAAAAGACAAGGCCACAGGCTGTGTGAGTGTTGCAAGAAATCGCAGTTGCAAGGCAGTATTTGTAGCTCCAATGAAATGTGCTGCATCAAGGTTTTGCAAATCTTTAACAATAAAGGAAGATGTCTGTTTGTCTGTGCCATAGAGTTAGGGCCCTGAACTATAGACACCTGAAGCTTGGCATGCATACTAAGGAGGTCCTGGCACTGTGCACATTAAATTAATTTAAATGCATCACTGTTTTTAAATCTTGCAGTACTACCTTAAGTGGCAGACACATAACTTTGCAGTTGACACAGTTTGAAGGTAGGGGGGAGTAGTATCAGGAGCTGAGTAATATGGCTGCCCCACCCCCACTGCTGTGGGGCAGTCCCAGCTCAAGGAAATGGAGGCTAAAGGGGCCAAAGAGATGCACCATGGAAGGGGCCATGCCTGGGGGGTGGGGTAGTGGGCATGGTTTGTTTTTCTAGAAGAAGCCACCTTGAGGACCCATGGCTTGTTGTTTGGTTGTTCAGGGTGATTAAGAACCCACATTGCATGCCTGAAGAAAACACACTACATTTGGACAACACTATAACCCATTCTGTGAAAAACATGTTGTGTTCAGACAACATAATAACAATGAGTGGGTTAGCATGTTGTGTGAACCCAGCCATTGAAAAGAAATTTGTATGGCTATATAGTCTATTTCACTACATGTTCAATGCCTTTATTTATTTATTTATTTATTTATGTTATTACATTTGTATACCACCCCATAGCCAAAGCTCTCTGAGCGGTTTACATAAGGTTTATATGGATGAGGAAGCAGAAAGGAATAAAGGAGTTTTCACATTGCATTGAAATTTCATGTAAAAAATTAAGAACTGACCAACCCGACTTCATCATCTAGCTGAGAACACAGTAGGCATTTTAGTAATTATGGGGAAATGTTGAGAATCTTGTGGGGGAAAAAATGAAGTTTAAAAGGGTTCTTGAATGTCACTAAAATGAAGGTGAAATTAAATGCCAAATTAGAAGAACTCACTATTTACTTCAGATGTTTGTTAGAAGAAGACAGTGGTAGGATTTTGTTAAATAAAAAAAAATGTCTTACTGAACAGAAGTTCAGTCTTGAGAAAGTTAGGCTTGCTGAAGTCCTGTTGAAATAAATTACTCTGAGATAAATGTCCATAAGAATGCAGCTATAACTGTTAAAATCCTGCCAAGTCTTACCTGGAACTAAACTCATTGTTTTCCATGCAAAACATTCCAAGGCAACATAGTAAGAGTAGACTTCAGGATTTAAGAGGGATTTAGGCAGACTGAACTTTTTCTAGACTTTGCCTCAGGTTTTTAAGGAGAAGAGCAGCAGTAAGATTTAAGATAATATTGCTCCTTTTTATTTAGCTATTCATTCGATATGCTGTGCATTCTCACTGAGAAAGAGAGTACTGGATAATGTAAGGATATCTTTATTTACCTCTGGGAGATTGTCTATAAAGTTGTGAATATTAGCTGCTTTAGCGGCTTCTTCAACTTCTTCCTGGCTGACAACCCTGCTGTTATCTCCGTACTGGATATTCTCTGCAATGCTGCAGTCAAACAGAATAGGTTCCTGTTGCACAAGGCCCAGCCTGGATCTTAGCCACTGGATATGCAGGGATTTGGTGTCCACTCCATCTGCAAACTGCAAGCAGAAAGGAAAGTATAGAAAATTGAAAACAAACTTCCCATCATGCATTGCCCTCATCCTGGGCCATTTGCTTGCATGGGTCACACTTCTAGGGTGACCACCTGTCAGGATTTCCCCAGATTTGTCCTGGTTTTTGTTCTATCCTGGGTGTCTGGGGGGATTTTCTGTAATTGTCTATAATGTTTTGGAATTACACACTTTTCCCCTTTAATGCTGTCATCCCCCCGCCTCCCACTGCTCCAAGCGGGGCCTTGCTGGACATTATACAAAAGGCCCCAATTGGAGAAGAGGGGGGCAGAAATGACACACTTTCCCCTCCTTTGCTCCAATTGGGGCAGAGGAGGGGAAAGCACACTTCCCGGGGCCTCCGGAAAGTGCACCATTCCCCCCTGGCACACTAATGGCGGCTGCCATTAGCATGGCAAGGGGGAATGATGTACTTTCCAGAGGCCCCAGAAAGCATGCTTTACCAGCCCCGGCATGCTTTACCAGACACACACACTGGTTGTCCTCTGTTTTGGTTTCCCAAATATGGTCACCCTACACTTACCTCACACTTCCTCCACCTCGGCTCCACTCAGGGGTAATTGTGGAGACTCACAACAAACAACCCACACAGAAGAGTAGTTTTAAATGCAGGGAAACAGTTCTGGCTGACAGAGGGAACCATTTGCTGAAGGAACATTTTTGATGAAATGTCTATTCTCGGCTAGGGTAAAGAAAGAGCCTCTGACTCACCACATGTCCTGATCCTGGGTCATAGAATCTCTCCAGAAGCTGAATGGAGGTGCTTTTTCCACAGCCGCTGCTCCCCACCAATGCCAGAGTCTGACCTTTGTTAACCTTGATACTGAGGCCTTGCAAAACTTGAACTTCTGCTCTGGTTGGATATACAAAATGGATGTCCTTGAATTCAATGTTGCCTTCAAATTTCTCCTATGGGGAGGGGGTGGGGAAAGATCAACATTGAAATGTATTATGAAGATTTTACATATAGTTTTCCATCAGAAATAATTCTGGAAAACAAGACATCACACTTATAAATTTCAATCCAAATTTTCCTACAATCTAAACCAGGCTTCCCCAACCTGATGCCCTCCAGATGTTTTGGATTCCATCTCCAGTTATCCTTGACTATTGGTCATGATGCCTGAGGCTGATGGGAGTTGTAGTCCAAAGCATTTGGGAGGATGCTCTAAGCCTATTATGCAATTTATATTTCTAATATATTAGTTTATTTAAGTAAGGTTGTTTTAGCAAGCCATATCCCCATTAAATGAGCTTAATGAAGCCAGTTCTTAGGAATTAGTAATTGAGCTGATGCCAGTAAGGGTTGGATCCAGATTTATTGGATCCAGATTTAAGCACATGCAACTGGGCTGGCAGAAGTGACTTCCTCCTCCCCACAGCAGCCACTCCAGCCCCATGAAAATGCTACACAGAGGGTATGGGAACCTGCTAATAGGGTTGAGGTGTGATGTGGAAATCCCTGAAAATTGGGCAGAAGTGTCTTCCATGAGAAGAGTCCTTCCATCAACTGAAGGCAGATTCTGTATTCAACCCCATCTCTATTCCTGGTTGGATTCCAAACACTTAAGATACCAGATTAATACAACAACAGAGTATATAGACATACCATTATATTTAACACTTGTTTAAGAATATTCACTGGGGTTTTTTTTCCTGTAATGCCTTTTTCTTAAAGCACCCCAACAAACTAAAGAGATACGACAAAATATTTTTCCTCCAGATTCCTGAGCAGCAAACCCTTAAAAACATTTAAACACAGCAGACAATCCAGCCAAAGTAGAGCATTTTTAGGACTCATGGAAAGGACCCATTTAAGCATGTGCTTAAATCTTCCATTGAAAGAAAATATACTAGCAAAGCAATCCAATGCATGTTTACTCAGAAGTAAGCCCCACAGTGTTGGATAGGGCTTATTCCCCAATATAGGGATGGAAAGCCTGTGGCAGTCCAAATGTTGTTCAACTCCAACTCCCATCAGATCCAACCAGTATGATCATTGGTCAGAGGTAACGGGGGTTGTAGTCCAACAACAACTAGAGGAACGCAAGTTTCCCACCACTGCCTTGGTCAGAGTGTTTAGGAGTGTAGTTGTAAAAATGTTTAACCTTGGCTGAAACCTGCCCTATGCTCTTGCTAGTTTTGCTTTCAATACATTCCAGGTATTAATGGAAAACTTCTTTCTAAAATCACATCTGATTTTTTTTCTTTCTTTCATAGGCCTGTTATCAAGGGAACCACAACATTTTAATTTCTAATGAGGCTGTACTGATTCTTTGCTATCTTATTAAGGATGGATAATTAACCAAGCTGCTTATAAAAAATTTTCAAATCAAATTTGTAGAGACCAAAACAAATAATAGAATTGCTAAGCATTTATTCTACACCTCTGAGAGTAATATAAGAGTCCATTTAATGCATTAAAGGAGACTAACACAAAAAGCAATTTCGGTAAGATCTTACCAATTTTTCACCTTCTTCGCTATAGCTATCAATTGGAGGCTTCCGATCCAAAAGAAGAAAAATTCTCTGGGCAGAAACCTTTGCTTTGCCAAAATCCGGTGCAACAGAGTTAGCCTGACCAACAGTCATAGCAGTAAATACCACTACACTGAAGGTTCTGGAAAGAAAATATAGGTACTATGTTGCTGTATTAGAACACAAAATATATACTCTTGACTATTAGAGTCTAGCATAACAGACATCTCTAGAGTCAATTGCAAATGAACAGTGATCTTATGAACTGAGTTTTATATAATAAGCCCCTTTTAACAGGGCTTATGCTATTACTGAGTACTGTAACTTTCTACGTCACACCTGAGACTCAGTAATCATTTATCTGTACACAAGAGAAACCTGGGGAAATGCTGTTGTCTGTAATCCAACCTATGATGAGAAATTGTTCGTAGTAAGGATGTCAAACTATTCAAGTGAGCCTACTTAAATCAAGGAAACATATTTGAGGTTACGATCCTAGGCATATTTTTCTGAAAGTAAGTCCCATTAAACTCAGGGTGATTTATTTCTGAGTAGATATGTTTGGGATTATGCTGTGACTCTCTACAAGTGTTACTAAGCAAAAAAATATTTTTTCAATGCTCAAGTTCTACAAATGATCTGACAATCAGAACAAAGTCATTCATTTATGTACACTATTTGCTGGGGAACATTGATAGCAGGGTGTTGTTGAATTCATATTCTGTTCGTGGATTCCCGTAGGTTTGTGTTTGACCACTGTGTAAACAGAATGCTGGACTAGATGGACCCTGGGTCTGATCCAGCATGGCTCTTCTTATGTTCTCATGTCCTTTAATGTGAAAGCCAGCTTATTCTGTTATATCGGGCAGAGGTAGGAATTGAACATTATCTCTTGTCTTGACCAAAGATAGAAAAGGACACATCCAGGAAAGAAATGTCCATCTTTCTCTTTGTACCTCTCTAGGACAGTGGACCTTCCATCATGGAAACATTACACACCACATTTCAGGTTTCCGTGTGCTCTATAGACATGGTCTAAGGGCTGTGGAGGTAGCAGCAGAACTGACATTAAGATCTTACAAACATAAGATCAAACCAAAGCCAATCTAGTCAAGGATCCTGTTGCCCATAGTGACTAGCTAGATACTCTGAGGAAGCCCAGATTGTTGTTCCTTACAACTAGTGTTCAGTCGCCTACTGCTTTTGAACTTGGAGATTCCACGTAACTATACTTATTATTAGCAATTTATATATTCATCATCTGTTTTGTGTCTGCATCTCTGTGAATGACAAAGAAGATCCGAACTCTACACCAGTATGCGTGTATGCACACATACACAGAGAGAGAGAGAGAGAGAGAGAGAGAGAGAGAGAGAGAGAGAGATCTGTGTATGACGATTTCCACATTGTTCTTGTTTTGAATTCATTGCCATAGAATAGGTCTTTAGAAACTCAGAAAATATACTTACATATAAAGGTGTTCAAAGTTAATGAAACAATGGGCAATAAGCCATGCTCCAAATCTGAAAACTGCAGCATTTATAAAGAAGTTCGTACTTTGGGCTATGCCATATGTCAGTCCTTTAAGGGGAGCTTTCTTCAGGGAGTCCCTGATAACAGAAGGTCAATGAAAAAGATTCACAATTTTTCATGAAACAAAAATGAACAGCAGAGTTTCTGCTTCTCAAATAAAAATGAAATAAATGCTAGAGGCATTGCATTAAGAGACCTCAACATCTAGTAAGCTCTTAAAAACAACCCTTGTCCTAGCTACACATGAGCCATCAGTCCTTGGCGGAACAATGGAATCACTCCTGCTGGCTAAATATTTGCTGTACCCTTTGCAGCTTAAGATATGGTTCATCTATACACAATGGACATAGCTACAAGAAGCAAATACAAACATAGCTACAAGAAGCAAATACAAACACAGCTACAAGAAGCAAATACAATGGAATTGTGTACGCCAAATAACTTGTAATTCCTTCCTGCAAGATAGAGTGAGTTAATATCATAGGTATTCAAATCTATTGCATTTGAACTCTCTATATGTACAGCACTTACTCATGAAGTCCAATATGCATATATGAGATGATTATGGGAGCAGAGCAAGGCAAGCCCAGGCACCACGCAGGTGCCTGCTGCTGGCCCACAACACAATGGATATACTTCACTCATGATAAACCAGCTTGGCTTATGCTTCAAGGGACTGTAGTTTAATCAGTAATACTGTCCACACATTAGATAAAAATGAAGTAGCACTTCCTCCCTTTTCCAAAACATACAAAAAGGACTGTGGGAGTCATTATTGGAACTAGCTACTTTTGCACATCCAAAACTCAGTAAAATGATTTTTTCTAAGCAGAATCTCAGGACTGCTGATACCATAAATAAAGCTGGTTAGATATTGGACTCTGCATGTATTAAGCTGTAGCATGCCCCTACAATCAGCTGGAAAGAACTTCTAGCAGTGGCACGCTAAAACCCAAGGCATGCAGAGTTCTGCCATCGCACATTAGCCATGCCGGATCCTACAACTAAATCCTTTCAGGATACCAACACTTCGTAGGCATTGCAAACATCAGAAATCTGGGCTTCAAATGCTAAAGAACTTGTCTGGGAATAGTGGGAGAAGGTTAATTTCTTCAGTTATATTTTCAGAAGTTTAAAAATTATACATTAGAATGTGTGTGTGTGTGTGTGTGTGTGTGTGTGTGTGTGTGTGAGAGAGAGAGAGAGAGAGGTATAATTAAGAAACAAAAGGAAGTCCAGAAAGTAGAAGAACCTGTATTCCAAGGTTACCTGAATGGAGCTTCTAAGCTTATCTTATACTTCTCAAAAAATACATTTTCACTTGTTAATGCAACCACAGTTCTTATATTTTCAACAGCTTCTGTTGAAATCTAAATTTGGGAAACAAAAACAGTAGAAGGCTTTTTAAAAAAAACTCCTTTACTAAAAAAAAAAAAAAAAAACTAAAGGCCAAGTGCTCTCCGTGAGACATTTAACATGGCAGTCTTACAAATACTGAGCAAAGCACAACCACATGTAGGACTGGGCATTGATACAATACTAATGGTACTGGTTCCCCTCTATTCGTTATTGGTTAGGCCCCATCTTGAGTATTGCATCTAGTTCTGGGCACGACACTTCAAGAAGGATGCAGACAAGTTGGAGCCTGCACTCTTTCATATGACTTCTGGGCTATCTAGAACCGATAAGAGTTTGGAACTTGCTCTAACCCTAACTCTTCAGAAGGCCAGATCTCAGAGGGTGGGGTGGGATGGCAGCATGCCTAAATTTAGGTAGAAATAGTGTCTTCAAAATCTGAAGCACAATTTTCTAGTGGCTATCTAGACAATCAGTGCTGCAGTCCAATTCTTGCAATACCATCCAAAGCGAACCATCCTGAGCACCTTGGAGAAAGTCCCTGTCTCCCTTGTGAGCATCAATATACCTTCTGCTATGTTTGGAGGGTAGCTACGCCCACTGCTGGATCTGATTTGACACCTCAGGTATCCAAAAATGACTGGGGTTTCATTTCTGTGTGATATGCGGCATGTGTGAACCCTGAAGGGACTCTTAGGGCTTTTTTATCTGCTATTTATTATTATTATTATTATTAGTAGTAGTAGTAGTAGTAGTATTGGTGGTGGTTTGTTTTAGTGTGTTGTATGTTCACTCCACACATGTGCATTAATAATACAGTGCATTGTGATCAGGTTTGAAGAACGACAGACATACAATACCTAAAATAATAAAGTAATGACGGGACTTCTGGAGAAGCATTATTGACATGAATAGAAACTAAGAAGAGTGCTGGATGTAGTGCCCATTGTCACCACCATGGACTTAACCCAGGGGTGGGGAACTGACCACAGAGAGCTTCCATCATTCCAGACCACTGCCATGATGGCTGGAACCAATGAGAACTGGAGGACCACAGGTTCCTCATCCCTGTCATAATCATAGTCATGCATTTTACATATGGAGAACTTACTCGTCCGGCTTCCTCAAGGGCTTTTTGATCCTTTGCTGCATTACCAGTCTTTGTTTTATGACTAATAGTCTGGGTAACAGCAATGAAAGGAATACAGACCAGGATAAGCAATGTTAATTGCCAGCTATATACAAAAGCAATGACAATGGATGTCACAAGTGTGACGACAATCACGGTTAATAAGCCCAGTCGACTTCCAGTAGCCTTAAAAAACAAAAACAAAATACACATTTGGAGATCTCAATTTTTGACTTAAAGAATAGCTTTAAAGAAAATCATTTCAAAACTACAAGTTTTCATATAATCTAAAAATTTCAACATCTCACTAAACTAGTGAAGGAGTCATAACTATATGGGCCTTTCAAATGATCACCACTGTCCACCATGGCCTATTTAAGCAATGGTGGGTTGCAGCATGTGCTGATCACCATTTTGAACATGTAAGCAAACCACCCTTGGATAATCCTGGAACAAACCATGAGTTATCCAAGGGTTGTTTAAACCCATGCTGCCTGGGTTCACACAGCACAATAGGCCACAGTGCACACCTGCTGCAGTTGCATATTAAAAATGGTGGCCTGCATGTGCCACAAACTACTGCAGCTTAAGCCACAATGGGCTGTGGTGATTGTGTGAACCCAGACTAGGGCTGTGTCTTCATCAGCCATTTATTCCAGGATAATATCAAAGTTGTCCCTACCAGGCCACATGACACACAGCTCATCCCACTCTGATTTTGGGTCAACCCCTCAGTTATACAGGAATATTGCTGACTGCTTTTGTCACGTCTTTTTCGGCTCTCTTGCTACAATCCCAAAGTCCATGGCTGGTGTGCCTTCCCCCCTTCATGAAGTTGTTGCTGTTCGGCACGAGTTCCTGGCTCGGAGAACAGCCAACCCGCTGTCAAGGGCATGTCCAGCGGTTTTGGAGGTATGCGGAAGTGGACCCGTCCACCATTTTCAGCACATTTTTTAATTGGTCATTGGTGTGTTTTGATGCCGACTGTGTGTATTATTATTTTACACAAACATATTTCTATGCAGCATCACATATTCTCTGGACTTACTATCCACCCCATGCGTAGCTGTGATTTTTCATTGGTGCACATCCCTCTCGATTCATAAAAAAAGCCCCATAGCCATGTCATCCACATAGCCCTGCCCACTTCTCCCAATCCACATGCAGAAGCGGTGTCAACGTACACACATCCTCCTGCAATGGCACCCCTGTCATTGTGGGAAACTTCCCTAACGTGTGCCCCGTGAGCGACGATCATGAAGCAGGGAACCATCACTATCATCCCTCCTCGGTTGCGAAATGGCTGTAGGTGTAGATTAGCCCACGTCTGCATTGCTGCAAAAGGGTTAGCAGCCTAACCATGCCTTAGTGTGTTGTCTGAACAAGCCCTAAGAAGGCATGATGAACATATATTCTCCCTTTGGCTTCAACCCATACAGATGCCCTGCTCTTGCCAAGTCATGCTGCTAAATCTTTTGAAAAGCCATTCAGTAGTCCTACACATGAGCATTATTAGTTGGAATTAGTAATCACAAACACACCATAGGATGAGTGCAAAGGTAACTCTCCATGCCAATATGATGTCAGCAGGGAATGCTACCCAGGAAGGTAGCTGGCAGATAACCCATTTTCTTAGTATTGGAAAGAACTCATCCAAAGGCATCTATGTCAAAGAGCATTTAAGTGATACAAGTCATCCTCCTCCAAGCTCTCTCTCGACTGGTTGAATGTCCTGAAGCGTGCACTATAGTGAACCAGCTCGTTTTGGAACATTCAGCTTACAACTAGCTGAATTGTTGATGGCAGTCACAAAAAAGGACACTGACCATATGATATTTAAAATATTGGGTAGTTTCAAAAGCATATTTATTATGCTGCTTTCTTGTTGCAAGCACAATTTCAATGAATCCAATGAGCAATAAGTAGAGAACGTACCCCTTTAACTTGAGAAGCATCTGTTGCAAGTCTGGTTAACAGAACCCCAGTGCCATTGCTATGGTCATCAAACCATCCAATTTCCTGAAAACAGAAAAGGTACCTCAAATCATGCATCTGCATATGCCTCATCATAACTCAGAATGGCTGGTAATTGCACCATATGGGCAATTAAAGGTTCACTAAACAAGGTACCAAGGCGTGCATTCATCTATTCCTGATGGGGTATTTACCTTAAATAAAACATAGATGTTTTCTTCTAGTTTGTTGTTTGTCAATGGGTGGCGGGGTTATTTAGACAAAACTACAGCTATTCCTAACAACTTGATCCTCAAAACTCTGTGGGCCAATCTGGGCCACATAGATTCCCTCACTGGGGTTATTTCCAGAGAGATCAGGAGGGATGCTAAAAGATGTCTCCCCACTCACCCTTCAGATATTGGAAAGAGATAAATAACCAAGCTGAGAAATGGTGCCTGCTGTAATTTCAAGGCAAGGTCTCCTAATTTAGTTTTTCTTTCCATAGAGATCAAAGTGGATGGAGGACAAGAGAGGGAATACGTAAGCCTAAATCCTGTTTTCAGTTCAATCTGCTCTGCTCAGTTTGTTCTACCTGGATTCCTTCCCTTGGAAATCTGAAGGCAGCCTGAGGCTGCATCTACAAGAGAGGTTTAAAGCTCTTTTAAGGCGCTTAAAATTTTTTACCTCTACAAGAACGGAGCGCAAATCGGGCGTAGAGGCGCATTATCTCTCCAATTATGCGCATTATTGAATGCGCATTAAATCTCGAGTTTTATTTTGCTCCGGCCGTTAAAGCGCATTTTGACTATGTGAACAAGCGCTTATGCACATTAACTTCTTGGAAAGCACATTTTGGTCATCCGTTAATGCGCTTCGCCGCCTCTCGCCGCCTGTATTTATTCCTGTATTTATTCTCCTCAATAAAGTGAAGCTTCCTTTTTATATTAGCATTTTTCAAATGATTATTTATGAAGATATAATGCTTTCTGGCTAGTTCAAACACCTGAGTGATTTTCCACCTTTATTTTTGAGTTAGATATATTAGGCCCATTCAGATGTACTCTTTAGTTAATTAACCTACAATTAACTGGGTTGCATGCCTGGTATGTGCCACTGCCATTTTGAATGTACAAACTTTGATTGGAGGCTATTTTGTTAAATAACCCCCAGTTAACACAAGAACTAATTGTAGAATTGTACAAAATGGCAGTGGCATGTGACCATGGGAAATTGCCACCTTTACATGAGAACCAGGTCATTAGCTTTCGTTTCATCACATATAGGCTGACCATATGAAAAGGAGGACAGGGCTCATGTAACTTTAACAGTTGTAGAGAAAAGGGAATTTCAGCCAGTGTCATTTGTATGCAATTAGTACCTGGTGAAATCCCCTCTTCATCACAACAGTTAAAGTTGCAGGCACTATACTAGAGTGACCAGATACAAAAGAAGGCAACTTTAACTGTTGTGATGAAGAGGGAATTTCACCAGGAACTAATTGCATACAAATGACACTGGCTGAAATTCCCTTTTCTCTACAACTGTTAAAGTTACATGAGCCCTGTCCTCCTTTTCATATGGTCAGCTTACATTTAAGTCCTTAATTTTCAGAAACCCTTAAAAGGTTGAGTGCAGTCATATGTCAATGGGAATGCACATACACAAGGTCCCAGGTTCATCTCCAGGTAGACCTGGGAAAAGATCCCTGTCTGAAACCCTAGAGACCTGCTGTCAATCAGTGTACTCTGGACAATACTAAGCTTGATGGACTGATAATCTGACTCAATAAAGCAGCTTCCCAGGTTCCATCTTCATTGGGCTTAATCTTTGTTTAAAAATTTCATGCACCTTTTTATGGAAGTCATAGATTACCTTGATTACATATTGTTACTGTTAGCTGTTCATAAATCCCTTTAGTCTGATATACTGTGATTTGGGACTAACACTGAAGCCAATGGACCAAAGGCCTGGCCCTCCCTAACAATCTTCTTTTGTTCCCCTTTTATTACATCCCTTTTGTTCCCCCTTTCATTATACCCCTTTTGTTCCCCCTTTCATTACACCCTGCTTTTCCACCAAATAATGCCCCTCAAGGCAGCCACATTTCATTGCTACCTGTTGAAGCAAAGCTTTGAATGAACGAGATCGCAACCGCATGGTCAGAGCTTCTCCAGACTTCGCAAACATGAATCCCTGAAAAAGTATAAAGACAAATATATTAATTGTATAGTCTAGTAAAATGCCATACCATTTTAAATATAAATATCCTGTAGATAGGGATTGGTAGTTAAAGGAATTTATTAAAACAGGGTACAGTATAAATCCTGGTACAATTCCATATGTGATGGTAAGTTTCCGGAGGGCTGGCATGTCTGTTAGTGACACTAGCACAACACCGACACCATTATAACATTCACCAGGGTGGGGAACCTCAACCCTGTGGGCCAAATCTAGGCCTCGGGTCCCCAGACGGCCACACACCCTTCCCTTGGACCCACCCCTTTCCCCTGACTAACAAATGTTTGGTGGTGTCCTAGCTTTGGGGGCAGTTTTTTCCTACTTGAAAAGGTTTGAATGCCTTTCCTAAGGCTTAGTTACTGACAAAAAGAGCTTTACTTGTACATTTACTAGTATTTTGGATACTTTGGTCCCATCCCTTTTGCCTTCAGCCCCACCCACCACTGGAATCCACCCATGAGAGCATCCCTGGGGCTGACAGAAATTCGACAGCCCAGATTTCCTCCCCACACCGTATCCCTGGTTTATTTTGTCTTTTAGTTTATAAACCTGAGGACAGGGCCTTTAAAGATTTCCACAGTGCCTGGGACATTTCAGTCACAAGAAGAAGGAGAATTGGTGATACTATACTAACTAAAACTTTTCTGTAAGGTGGTCTTTTTTAAAAAAAAAAACATAGGACAATTTTTTCCTTGATTTGTACCATTTATAAAAAAAAAACCTAGTGGGGGAGGACAGAGAGGACCCTTTTTAGGTGTATTATTTTAAAAATGTAAGCAAAGATAAAACATTTTCACAGAAACCGACAAGTTCTGTTGCTGGTGCAGGGCTATTTCTACTATGCCATTAGAAGGTGGGACTCAGTTGCAAATCCCTTATTTTAAGCTCTTAGGTTTCAGCATTAGCGCAAAATATACTCAGTGTGTGATTTGTGAGATGGAGTCTTTTCAAACCCAAAAGACTTCATTGGGCAAAGCCAGTAAGCCAACACCAACTAGGCTGTTCACAAACCCCCAAAAGGAAGTCTTCCCTTTAAGGAACAGACTCCCCCTATCGCTTTACCCCTCTGTCATTCAGTCACCATGCAAATGACCCATGGTGGCATATGCATACTTTCAAATGTCTTGCTAAGATGCAGATGTCTTTTTAAATTGAAATGCTTTAACAAAAAGGAGGCACACACATTGCACAAGTTCAAAAAAAGAAGTTTGTACATAATCATGGCTCCCGAAATGTTAGTGATCAGAATGCTCCTTTACGGCAATTCCTTATTAAGTAGGTCAGTTTTCCCAAACATGTGTCAGACCATAACTCCCATTATCAACAGCTACTGGCCATGCTGACTGGGAAAGATGGGAGTTATACTCCCACATATCTGAACAGTGCCAAATCGGGTAAGACTGAAGTAGGACTTGTGCTAATGCTTACCTCAATTGTATATGTTATTAAGCTGATCACTCCCAGCAGAAGAAACAATAGAGAAAACATCATTGTATTTTGGCTTCTCTTTGCCTCATCCTGTTCTCCAAAAGCCTGGCTTGCAAAACAAAATGTTAATCACCAGTTGGGATCTTGGAATACATTGCAGGGGCACAACTAAGAATTTGGGGGGAGGGAACCTATGCTAGAAGTCTGGAGGAAATCTACCTGGAAATTATTTATTTAAAATATTTTTATGCCACATTTTGACCTAGCAGTCTCCTAGAGAAGCTCACATCCATGAAATGCGCAAAACAAACACATACCAGCACACTATTAATACAATCAAAAATAATCAAACACAGAAAAGCCATACCAACCAAATAAAATAAAAATAGCTAAAAATTGAAATGAATAACAGAAGTGAATAAATAAAACAATCATAAATTAAATATTAAAACATCCTGGTGAATAAAATGCTTTGGGTGCCTAAATAATGCTAAGGTAGTCACCTCCCTTTCTTGTCCACAATGATTCTGCAATCAGGGAGCCACCACTGAGAAGGTCCTCTCCCTAGTCACCAGCCACCTCACTTTTGAAGTCTGGGGCACCTGGAGAAAGGAAGATCTGCAGATCTTCAAGACTGGGAAGGTTCATATAGGAAGAATATTCCCGCCCCAGGCTACTTAGGGCTTCAAAGATTAATGTCAGCACTTGGATTTTTTTCTGGAAATAAGCTTAAAGCTAGGGAAGAACTTTTACATTTGGCCAAATATGGTCACACTCACAATAGCAAGACCCTATCAATAGTATACACCAGCTTTCCTTAGATGTTTTGGACTACAACTCCCAGTATTCCTGACAAAACTGAAAGTACTTGGGCCACTTGTCAAAATAAAGAACCAAAATAAAGAATCTCTCTGTCTTCATAAAATGAGAGCACAATTAAGTTCTAAGGAGGAGAGAAAAGGGGCTTGGTTGGATAGTGGAAGAGAAAGATTTTGCATAGTCTACTGAACAGGCCTAAACTTACCCCAATGATTTTACCAAACAGAACTCCAAATGCTGGACTAACACCACCTCTAATGACAGCAGTAATGACTCCAACCACAATATAGCAGAATTCAGGTTTATTCAGAGCCAGAATTCTGGAATATGGCACCTCCTGGAGCTTCTCTTCCTGCAAGAGACAAAATTCCACACTGCAAGAAGTGATGTAATTGCTCAGAAATGTTGCCAAGTAATTCACATGAACTCAAAGTGTGCTAAATAAGGAAACTTACTGAGCTACATACTTCCACTGATTTTCATGACCTCAAAGCTTTAATTGCTCAGTCAAAAGAGAATAAGAAATGGAACAAAAGGCTAAATCATGCCAAAATTTCTCTGCAGGAGAATTGAACCAGCCATCATGAAAAGCATGAATGCACAAACTATAGATTATGCATGCTTATCAAAGCCAACCCCAAAGTTCTAAAAAGCGTTTCTACCTGTTGTTTTGTTTTGATCTTCTAGGCTATCTAAATCAACAGAGAAGTGGATTAAACTAGACGTGTGCACTGGATTGGGTCCGATCCACCATCCAGAGCCGATCCAGGGGAAATCGGATACAATTATCCGATTTCCGATCACCCCTCTGGATCGTCCGATCTTTCCTGAACCGGTCCGGAAGGACCCGATCCGGTTCGGAAAAAATCGGAGGATCGGCGGGCGCCCACTGGTGCCCACCACCGCTTCCATTGGTGGGCGCCCGCTGGCGCCCGCTGATGGAAGCAGACAGCGGGGGGGGCTGTCCGCTTTCATCGGCGGGTGCCAGCGAGCGGCCGCCGATGGAAGCGGACAGCCCTGCCAGGTAAGGATCGTGGGGGGGGGGCTTACCTGCCGAGCTGTCTGCAGCAGACAGCCCCGCCAGGTTAGAAGCGCAAGGGGGAGGGGGAGTCAGGCCCCCACTCACCCACCCGCTGCTATGTTTTCCCCATAGACTTGCATTGGGGGAAAGCTTTCTTTCCCCCAATGCAAGTCTATGGGAAAACAAAAATGGTGGCCAATCTGAACATCGGACGTCCGATTTTCGGATGAGGATTGAGCCTGATCCAGTCCGGGGGGGGGGGGGGCTCCGATTTTGTCTAATCCGATCCGGGACAAAATTGGAGGTCCCGATCTGGGTCCAGATCCGATCCGGGGAGTCCCTGCACATCCCTAGATTAAACTGCATTTTGACTGTTATATCTTTTCTGAAAGATAAGGTTAGCAGTTTATCATTAATTGTGAGGTTATGTGAAGAAGAAATTGATCATATAAGTAAGTATAAAATATTAGATTAAATTGTGAGAAAAAACCCTATAGGCCTTTTTATTTTGCTGCATTGGTAAATGCTGTTAGAAACATGAGCATATTTCAGCAAAATTGGATTATTATTATTTTCATTTTAAATAGTTTTGACCTTTCTGGAACCAGCAAGAATAAGACGTTCTCAGATTTTCAAAATTGATATTGCAAGAAATGTTACATCTGGTTCTGTTTTAAAATTCTGCATTATTATTTTTTGTGGGTGAAGACACATGTAATAGGCGAGAGAGAGAGAGAGAGAGAGAGAGAGAGAGAGAGAGAGAGAGATCAGAATGAGTTGTATCCAGTGGTGTCATTTTGCTAGCACAAAGCTACTACCTGTTGCAGAAGCCGTTTTAGCAAATGTAAAATCTAATACTTTGATTATGCTTATGCCAACTGTTCTGCAAGGCACCGCACAAGGCTTTGCACAACTCATTATAACTTCACAGGACTATCTGTTCCTTGTGCTCATGGTGCTATTTGTCCTGTTGGTGGTTGTGCAACACTAGTGGAACAAGAGCAACTCTTGCAATTGTCCCACTATTGTAAAGTTGGATATAACCCCATATGCCTCCCAGCTGACAGAAAAGCCCAGTTTCACTGCTGAAAAGACAGATCAGCATACCAGCAAATCACACACTCCTGCTGTCTGCCTTGTCTCTCTCTTGTCCTTCAGCTGAGCTTTCTGCCTTTGTTTTCATATGTTCTGCATGGACATTCACATATTTATCGAGTCATTCATTGCATTGTTAATTTTTTTAAGTTTCCTTTTTTTTAGGAATTGGGTTCAGGAATCCTTGGTAGCCTCGTGGGAAGCCAGCTGGCTTTAGCTTCAAGCTTGCAAAACTGTTTTGTTCAGAGTTCGATCATGGAGAGGAAAGGTACTCTTGGATTCAATGCAACAAAGGCACTTCCAGGTCAACCTAGAGGCATCTTCACTGCATTCAGTCCAGGGGCTCATCTACACCTACCAGCTATCCTGGAGTGGGGGGGAGGAGGATCCTGGGCTTCCCTGCTTCCAGGATCGTCCCCCAGCATGCACATGCCACAACGTCCCAGATTCTGTGCAAAAGTAAGTAAAAAAACAAACAAAACTAAAACTCAGCGCTGAAAAGCACCAGCAGCCATCCTGGGGATGGCGAAACTGCTGCCCCCACCTCCCATGGGCATGGAGTCCGTCCCCCTGCACAGCTCCATGCCTGTTTGCAAAGCCCCGCTACTCACAGGGAGGAGGAGCCTGTGCCACACTGCCTGCGGTCCTCAGGGTGCCATCCATTTTATCCAAGGGAAAGTGGATAAATGGAAGGTGTAGACGTGGCCCAGGACTGAGCTCTGAACAAAACAGTTTTGAAAATTTGGAGTCACATTAATATTTGTTTTCTTTGTATTTTTCCTTTATCAAGTGTTGTCCTTTCTTCAGTATCTTACTACAAACAGTATTGGAGAAGACTGTAACAATGAAATATTGGGAATCTTCAGATAATTTGTATTTCAGCAACAGCCAAAAAAAATCTACCATTACACAGTATATTAATTTGGGTGTTCATCAAAGCTGAACCTCAGCAATGATAAAATGTAGCAAGATTTACAGAAAAAATAATGTAGCTAGCTAGCAATTCATAACAAAAATGACCTATTCCAAATTTATGTTATCCCCAGAAGACTCAATAAATTTAGTATTTGAACCTACCACTTTATCCTTTTTTGCCTTTTTCCTTTCCTTTCTCTTCTTCTTTTCAGAGTATATTTTAGTAGAAGCCCTATTGACGTTGCGTTTCTTGGACATTCTTCGAAAGCTCTCCCCATTAACCAATTCTGTGCCACCAACAGGATTTTCCATGCCATTTGCCTCCAGATTGTTTAGGTCTTCTCTTTCAAAGTTATCCTCATCCTCCTCAAAATCTGTCTCTTCTTCTTCTGTTTCACCCTCTTGATCATTCCTACCATAAACCTAATAATAAAAACAAAAGAATTCACTTGGAAGAAAATACATTACCAATGTGCTCCACAACTTTTATTACCATGATACAGTGGTACAGTTCCATTATGATTTGCTACTTGTTGTAGGGGAAATCATTCTATAGTGAATTCCTGCATTGAGCAGGGGGCTGGACTCAATGGCCCTATAGGCCCCTTCCAATTCTTCTAGTCTATGATTCTATGATTCATATTTGGATTCCATGCCAATACCCAATGGCCAGAGATGTCCAGAAAAGGGTTTCTAGCATAGCATCATCCCTGATGATGCTATGCTAGAAACCCTTTTCTGCCAAAAACTGTGGGTATGCTGTGAGTTTTTGGCAGGGGAATATTCAATATGGAGGATCCTGTCCCTATGCTTTGAAGCCTAGGCAACTTGTACCCAGACCTTTGGGATCAGGTCTGGGGCCACCACAACCCACTATGCTTCCAAATGACACTAGCAATGTTTTCTTCTACTTCTCTCTCTCTCTCTCTCTCTCTCTCTCTTTCTTAACTTTTCCAGGGCAAGCACCCATGCTTGCCATCTTCATTTCCTAATCCCAGAGTGCCTGTGGGAAACAGGCACTTTGAGAAATGAAGATGGCGGCTGCAGCTGTGGTATTTCAGTGTGAAGCAGGATAGTCTAAGAACCTGTGGCATTTATTGTGCACTCGTGATTCCTCAATCATGGTAGTTTGCTTTACATGATGTCTGGGGCTTCTCCCATTCTTTGCAACCATTATAGTGTGTGTGTTTTTCTCCCCAACAAGGAAAGTCTGGTATTTTTTGTGAATGCGACATGAAACCCTGCTGCATTCATACAATTCCACTATACCGCAGTGCCACCTAGTGGATGTGTAATGCAACACATAGAAAGGCAGAGACAGAAAAGCACATGTAAAGGAGCCTATCTTACTCTCACAAAGAATCTGGAAGCAGAAACCTTGATAAAGTGGTGGATTAAAAGCCTCATGTAGAAAAGCCCTAATCGTGAAGAGTTCTATCTAGTAGAGCATTCTGTTCACACAGTGGCCAACCAGCTGTAGATTAGGAACCCACAAGCAAGACATGGTGCAACGGAACCCTCACACCCATGTTTCCCAGCAACTGATGTACATAGGCTTACTGTCTCTGATACTGGAGGTAGCACATATTCATCAGGACAAGTAGCCATTGATAGCCTTCTCTTCCAGAAATTTATCCAACCCCCTTTTAAAGCCATCCAAATGGTGGGCATCACTACATCTTGTGGCAGTGAATTCCATAGTTTAACATACACTGTGTGAAGAAGTACTTCCTCGGATGCCCCGGGTTCTAATATTATGTGAGAGGGAGAAAAATGACTGAGGAGGCCAGCTTACTCCATATCCAGGGGCCTCCCCAGCCTCCTTCTTTTCCCCTTCCCAGCACCTCAATTAGATGGGTAAAAATGCCTGTCTAACTAAAATGCAGGGTGGTGGGAGCATGGAGGCAAAAATCGCCTCCGCTCCTCCTCCCATTCTGCATTGGATGGCCATGAGCCCCCAATTTCGGAGGCTTACAACCATCCCCATAGGATTGCTCTCTTAATTTATATCCCACCTTTCTGCCAAAAAGGGTAATGAAGGCAGCAAACTGTAAAGTTTATTACTTATTCATTTATTTTATTCCATTTATATACCACCCCATAGCCAAAGCTCTCAGGGCGGTTTACAAAAATTAAAAACATTGAACACTAAAAACACCGATGAACAAAATTTAAAACCATAAAAAGCATAAAAACAAGTTATAATTACAATATCCTTTAAAAACAACAATTCTGGGACAAAGCACAACAACAACAGCAACAACAACAATACAAAACCCTCATCATATGCTGTTAAATGCCTGGGAGAAGCGGAAAGTCTTGACCTGGCGCTGAAAAGATAACAATGTTGGCGCCAGGCGAGCCTCATCAGCGAGATCATTCCATAATTGGGGGGCCACCACTGAAAAGGCCCTCTCCCTTGTTGCCACCCTCCATGCTTCCCTCAGAGTAGGCAACCGGAGGAGGACCAAACGGGCAGGTTTAACCAAAATCTTATATTAAAACATAATATGAAAACAAATAAAAACATAACAATAAAAGAAATAAAAAGCATCCATCCAATTACACCCCTCCCCCTTGGCAACATACATACCAGAGTATATGCTAAGGGTGTTTCTGAATAAACATGTTTTTGCCTCCCAGCAGAAGGACAACTGAGAGGGGACCAAACTAGCTGGTCTTGGTAGGGAGCCCAGAGCCTGGGAGTGGCCACGAAGAAGACCGTCTCTCACCTTTGATGGTGGTGGCACTGAGAGAAGGGCCTTCAGGTATCCTTGTCCCAGGTCATATAGACCTAGGTGAGAAGGAATTTGGAAGCAGTGACAACTATTTTAGACCGACTTGTGAGGTCTGAACCTGGACAGAATGTGTTTAAGTGAAACAAGCCACCTGCAATTTATAATTTCCGAAGCTGGCTTCTTTTCACTAATCATAATTAACCACAGTTTAAGATTTGGGCATAATGCTATACTAAGTTTAATCTAGACGGGAAGCAGAAGCTTGTAATCACCTCATGGCTATGCCAGATGAGGAGAAGGATGTGACCACAGCATTTCATTACCTGCTGCATTACAAGGGAGTAGTAAACTCCCCTCTCTGCCATGAGTTCGTCGTGTGTCCCCTGTTCGACAGGAAGGCCCTTCTCAAAGCCAGCAATAACATCAGCTGTCCTGATGGTGGAGAGTCTGTGAGCAATCACAATGGTGGTACGGCCGGTCCTGGCCTTCAAAGAGGAGAGAAGAGAAGCATTTTAAAATAGAAAAAACATCATCCCACAACAACTGTTAATTCAGGTTTGAGTCAGATACTTCTGAAATGACTGTAAGGTCATTAACAAAATGATACCTTTGTGGGCAGCTGGATCCTACACACATTTACTTGGGAGTTAAGTCCCAAGCATCATTTCTTTGTCCCTGGTACAACATAGTAATACAGATTTTCCTATACTTGTCTGTTTTGAAAACATGGAGGCTTGATTGGCATATAAACATTTTCAAGCATGGCCTACCATGTAGTCTCAATTAGGGGTGTGCACGGACCCCCCGGATCGGATCGGGACCCGGATCGGGACCTCCAATTTTGTCACGGACCGGTTCGGACAAAATCGGAGGCCCCCCGGACCGGATCAAGTCCGATCCCGACCCAAAAATCGTAAATTTTTGGATCGGCCGCCATTTTTTTCCCCATAGACTTGCATTGCAATGCAAGTCTATGAGGAAAAAATGGCGGCGGGTGGGTGAGGGGGGGCCTAACTCCCTCCCCCCCGGGGCCGTCCGCTGTGGACGGCCCCGGCAGGTAAGCCCCCTCCCCCGCGCTCCCTACCCCCCCTGGGGCCGTCCGCTTCCATCCGCTGGCGCCCGCGGGCGCCAGCGGATAGAAGCGGACGGCTCTGGGGGGGGGTAAGCCCCCTTCCCCGCCACTGCTTACCTTCTCGGCCCGTCCGCTCCCGTCCGGCGCCGGCGGCTACTACCAGCGGGCTCTGCGGCCTACTCTCGAGTAGCGCGCCGGGTGATGACATCACCCGGCGCGCCACCCTGGAGTACGCCGCGGAGCCCGCTGGTAGTAGTCGCCGGCGCCAGACGGGAGCGGCCGGGCCAGGAAGGTAAGGGCCCCCTCCCCCCCCTCCGCGCGCCCCCTCCTCCCCTCCACGCACCCCCTGCTTACCTTCTCGGCCCGTCCGCTCCCGTCTGGCGCCGGTGGCTACTACCAGCGGGCTCCGTGGCCTGCTCTAGAGTAGCGCGCCGGGTGATGACATCACCCGGCGCGCCACCCTGGAGTAGGCCACGGAGCCTGCTGGTAGTAGCCGCCGGCCCCGGACGGGAGCGAACGGGCCGGGAAGGTAAGGGCCCCCCTCCCCCCCTCCGCGCGCCCCCTCCTCCCCTCCACGCACCCCCTGCTTACCTTCTCGGCCCGTCCGCTCCCGTCCAGGGCCGGCGGCTACTACCAGCGGGCTCCGCGGCCTGCTCTAGTGTAGCGCGCCGGGTGATGACATCACCCGGCGCGCCACCCTGGAACAGGCCGCGGAGCCCGCTGGTAGTAGCTGCCGCCGCCGGACGGGAGCGGACGGGCCGGAAAGGTAAGCGCCCCCCTCCTCCCCCCCCCCCGCTGTCCACTTTCATCGGTGGGCGCCCGCTGGCGCCCGCCAATGGAAGCGGCGGTGGGCGCCAGTGGGCGCCCGCCGATCCGCCGAACCGGTTCGGAGCCTTTTCGGACCAGTTCGGATTGGATCGGCCGATCCAGCTGTCAGATCGGAAATCGGATAATTTATCCGATTTCCCACTGGACCGGACTCGGATCGTGGATCGGGTCCGATCCAGTGCACATCCCTAGTCTCAATTATTCCCCCTCATGCTAATGGGCTTGCTGCCCAGCTATGCCCACAGGAAACACATCTACTAAATTCATCCAAGCTTTTTTAAGCCCTGTCAATGGGACCTACTCTTAGATACGACAGTGCAAACTGTTGCATCTTTGGTAGGGTATGTTAGATACTACACCATCATTCAACAGGTCCCGCGACATATATCTTGCCTCAAAATTTAGTCCCTCCCATCAAATAGCTGACTGAATACCAGGGATATTGGAGAAATCTGCTACAGATTCAGGAATCTGACTTGCGGATTCCACAGCAAATTGGCTTTTTCTGAGTCACACGGATTTTGCAGACTTGTGGGCCAGTTTTTCATATCTGGAAGGGATTTGTGCTTATTTGCATTACTGCTCATGTGCATGAGTGCAATTGCACATTCACACATTAGTGCAAGTGTCATTAGAACATTACTTAATGCACATTTGTGCAGGGGTGCCTTAACGAAATCCAGGCTTTCTGTCAATGAGCAGATGATGAAAAGGAAGGCAATTGGCAAAACAAAGAGGGAACGGATTTAACAAAATCCCTACGTCCCTCTGAATACTAATTTACTTTTTGATGGGAAGCTGCTGACCTTTGTGCTCAGAACTGTGAATTCAGTTGTTATATTAATTCACATCCTGGTTTCCAGTCCTTTATGTTCATTCTTTACACCTTGCTGAAACTCAGCTCTGGAAACTATGTAAACATAGCAGCAGATTTACCTTATCCAGGGCTGCTTGCACGATGGATTCACTCTGCGTATCCAGAGCAGAGGTGGCCTCATCCAGCAGCAAGATCTTGGGGTTTCTGGCGAGGGCACGAGCGATAGCAATGCGCTGTTTCTGCCCTCCACTCAACTGGGCTCCCCTTTCCCCAACCATGGTGTTAAATTTCTGGGACATTCAGAACACAGAACTCAGAGGAAATCACATTGAAGATTTACTATTAGTTCGACTAACAAGAAAAGGTGATCAATGTTCGAGTTAATGCATTCGATGCATTCTGTAGCCAAACCAAAAAATTCCAGAGCAAGCAGAGGAGATTTTCATTTCTACCTGCAGAATACCATGTCTCACTGAGTATAAGAGGGACACCTCATTCCCATGACCTAGTATCACACAGATGGTACCAATAATAGTTTTATCCCTGAATCCATCAAGTATAACAATAGCAGGAATCACTCCCAGGGTAGAAAGGTACATAATATCATAGATTCATTTACCTGCATGAAGTCTAAATAAAACATTCCATTGATTTAGATTTTTATATTCGATTGTTAATGTTTCCTATAAGAGTAAAGTTTGTATTTGCTAGACATAAGTCTTCTATTATCAAAAGGAAGTAAATGAATATTAATTGGCTAAATGAGGCCACCTCAATTATTAAACCTAATTAAACAATGATGAGTATAGCCACCTTGGCCCCAGTTACAACAACTTGACTGGATATTTGGAAGACATATGAACAATAATCTGATTTAAGAAACCTTCTGATGCACCAATGTCACAAGAATGAATATTCTTGTAATCATAAGTTTTACAATGGTTTTCCTGTGGGAACCTGCATGAGGCAAAGATGATTCCAACAAAGAAAAAGTAAATTGTGATAACTATTAAATAATTACCTTAATATGTATTAAAAAAAGAAACACTGAAACGATCAAATTTCACATCTTATCACAAATATAAACCTATATAGTATATTACAATGACTGTTGACCGTGGTAAAAATAATAATACAAAATTCCAAAACTTTCAAAGGAGTATTAATGGAGGCACAGCCGTGCCTCCATTGTTAAGGGCCGTCAGTAAAAAGCACATTCCGCCATGTTAAAGTGATAATTGGGGGGGGGGGGGTTCATTCTAACAGCCATAAAATCGAAAATGTTTCATCAACCTTTCTGAAATTTACAGGTGCCAGAAAGAAATGTTTGTTTTACATTACCTGAAAATTTCAAGAAGATTGGTGAAAGATTGAGGGAAGGAGAGCAGTTTAAGGTAGAAAAGGAATACAAACCTCTCTCCCTGCTTTTGTAAAATTTACTTCTGGGTTGCTACTTTTTGTGCTCACAATTTGCATAATTTCTAGAGCCTTATTAAGTAATCCAGTGGTGAGGTCTTCTTCCTCCTTGACTGTAGTTGGTGGAAAGCTTTTCGTTTTTTTAAAATTCCCTTCGGTTGACTTTTAAGGACTATTTTAACCTCTCATTCAAGTCAATGAGGTGGCTATCTTCCCTCATAACGCAACACTGACACACGCTCAGTAGCGTCGCTCTCCCCCCTCCCTCCTGCCTTAGAATGTGGGGTGGGTGGGTGGCTGAAATGGCCACTGCCTCTAGCACAGACCTTTTGAGTGAAGAAGAAGAAGTGTTTCTCTTTTCTCTTCTGGAACATGCATTCCTTTGGCTCTGAGAGTATTTTGGGCTATCTTCATAAGGCCAGTTTGCTCTTTTGCTCCCTGGTGAAGCAGGGTGTGGTTCCCCTGGATCCATGACAACTTGATCTTCAGATCTCTCCTGGGAATAGGTGGCTATACCTTTCCTTCTATCCCCCCCACCCCATACACACACAGTGCTCCTTCCCTCTTTTCTAAGAGTTTGGTCCATACTGTTATAAGTTGAAAGCTTCAAACACTTCATTTAATTAGTTTGGGCCGGTGTTAAGTTTTAAGTACAGCGTTGAAACCTTTCAAAGTGCTTCTGGGCCTACAACGCTGGTTTCGGCCTAGTCACCCTGTTTTTCTAATAAGGTTTAGAAACAGTTGAGCTGTCGTTTATTTTGCGTAGTGTACACACATGGATTTTCTTTCTAATCCTTGCAGTCTACACTGGCTCCCTCCTTGATTAGGCTGACCATATGAAAAGGAGGACAGGGCTCATATAACTTTAAAAGTTGTAGAGAAAAGGGAATTTCAGCCAGTGACATTTGTATGCAATTAGTTCCTGGTGAAATTCCCTCTTCATCACAACAGTTAAAGTTGCAGGCACTATACTAGAGTGACCATATACAAAAGAAGGCAGGGCCCCTGCAACTTTAACTGGTGTGATGAAGAGGGAATTTCACCAGGAACTAATTGCATACAAATAACACTAGCTGAAATCCCCTTTTCTCTACAACTGTTAAAGTTACATGAGCCCTGTCCTCCTTTTCATATGGTATATAGTATATTCCTATTTATAGGTTTTAGCTGTATATGTTTTAGTTTTGTAAGGCTGCCCTGAGGCCCAGCATTGGGCAAAAGGCAGAATACTACTACTACTACTAGTAGTAATGTTTCAGATTTCACTTCTGCATCTGATGTTCTTTTGCATTTACTTTTCTTTATAAACCATTCATATCTTAAGACTTCTTGTGTGGCATGTTTTCATTGGTTTAACAAGTTAAAAGGGGTATTCACTTTCATGGTTTTCATGATTATTTCATGCTTGCTGTTTTAATTTTTGTATATTGTTTTTAATTGTTTTTAATCCTATGTAAACCGCCCAGAGAGCTTCGGCTATGGGGCGGTATACAAATGTAATAAATAAATAAATAAATAAATAAATAAACAGGCCTAGTAACTTCAAGAGTAACAGAGTTGGGGAAAATCCTCAATCTCTTTGCTATCAGAGGCACTGAGTAAGGGACCCCTAGAGATAATTTAGACTGACCCCAACCACAAAACACTATTTCCCCTTCTGAAGAGATCTGAACCACAGACTACTAAAGACAAACAAAGCAGCAGGCCATAATAACAGTTCTCATGTGGCCATTTGCCTTATGAGGCAGGTACTCTGCGGGCTACCAAATGGAGGGACTAACAAGCCATAAAGTTGCCTGGCTGGGTCTGCCAGAAATCCACCCTCAACACTCCTGGAAGGTCCATGTTCTATAGCACCTGCTGTCAGATGAACTTGAGGGAATCCCACCCTCCACCCCTGGGTTTAATTTACTGGCTTCCCCTGGCTGGACCTTGCAGGAAACTATAGGGACAGACAGCGCAGGCATTCATAGCACACATAGAATTCTAAGATTGGCAAATCTAAAAGCAAGTGTGTTGCTTTGCAAGAACCAAGGAAATTCAATGGGTCTTACTTTTGAGTAAATATCTAGGGATGGAAATGCAGCCTGTGCAAGAACTGGGTAGGGTGACCATATTTGGGAAACCAAAAAAAGAGGACACCTAGTGGGTGGCAGGAAAATGGCTTTCTGGGGCCACCTTAAAGTCCCCAATTGGAGCGGAGGAGGGGAAAGCATGTCATTCCCACCCCCACCCCACTGCTCCAATCAGGCCTTTTTCTATAATGTCTGGGAATGACACGTTTTTCCCTTTAAAGACCTTGATTGGAGCAGTGGGAGAGAATGACACACCTCCAGAAAGCATGTCATTCCCCCCTGCCACGCTAATGGTGGCCTTAAAAGGGAAAGTGTGTAATTCCAGGTCATTATAGACTATTGCATAAAATCCCCCCTGACACCGAGGATAGAACAAAAACCAGGAGAAATCTGGGGAAATCATGACAGTTTTTTTTTTAATTTATTATTGCATTTATATCACACCTTTTTTTCTGCCAAGAAACCCAAGGTGGCATACATAATCCTCCTCCTCTCCATTTTATCCTCACAACAGCAACTCTGTGAGGTGTGTTGGGCTGAGAGTCTGCAACTGGCCCAAAGTCACCCAATGGGTTTCCATGGCTAAGTGGGGAGTAGAACCCAGATCTCCCAGCTCCCAGTCCAACACTTTAGCCACTACGCCACACCCTAATGGTCACCCTAGAATTGAGCCATGCCAAGTTGGAAGCAGACTGGTTTGTGCCTTCATTTTTAGGATAGTTTTTTTAAAAGTTTGACTTCAATTTTTTTCTAAAATTCAAGGCATGAACCAATCTGCTTTCAACTTGACATGGCTAAAACCTTACTTAAGAGGTACCATGGTGCCAAGTTTCATCTCTTCATCTTTACTTTCTTTCTTTTTTTAATGTACTGCTCAAGGCCCCAGACCCCAAAGAGGAGTATTGGGTTTGAAGTTTTAAAAAAATCCTAAAACTCAAGGCATAAACAGATCTGCTTCCAACTTGGCATGGCTCAATCCCTACTGAAGAGCTACCATGCTGTCAAGTTTCATCCCTTTATCTTTAAAATGATGGCACTGTAAGCATTTTAGTTAATTTAAAAAATTAAATTGAAGTTTTAAACATTTCTAAAAATCAAGGGATGAACGGATCTGCTTCCAACTTGGCATGGCTAAATCCCTACTTCAGAGCTACCGTGGTGCCAAGTTTCATCTCTTTATCTTTAATTTCATTTTTTAAACTTGTACTGCTCAAGGTCCTGGACCCCAAAGAGATTTCTGTTTGAACTTTAAAACATTCCTAAAAATCAAGGCATGAACGGATCTGCTTCATATTTGGCATAGCTATATCCCTACTTAAGAACTACCATGATGCCAGGTTTCATCTCTTTATCTTTAAAAATGAGGGAGATGCAAGCATTTTGGTTGATTTATTAATGTTAAAAGTGAGTTCAACACATAACACTAGCTTTGATTTTATATTGGATGTCAAGATGGTATAACATCCTGGCTGACGCTGGCTTAGTTGTCAACTGTATAATATCCAGTCATCCGTTACACAAAGTCATGAAATTCATTAAACAAAAAACCTACGGTTTACAAAAGCAATGTTAAGGCTCTACAGTTTCCAACCAAGCACCAAAAAGCAAGGAAATTGGGAGTTAAGGCTCACAAGCCTTAACGCTACATCCTCCCTAAGGAGGCAGAAAGTGCAAGTGAAATTCTCATTCTCCCAAAGCAGATAAACCATGAGGACAGGGTTGAGAATATGATATGCAGAGGTGACAGTGGGGTTGTGGAAAACTGATCACGAACAACTTAGGGCCACCTACTTCTCTTTTTTTGTTTAGAGCAGCCCTTCCCCAACCTGGTGCCCTCCAAAAGTGTTGGACTACAACTCCCATCATTGCAAGTCAGTATGTCCCATGGTCAGGAATGCTGCGACTTGTCATCTCAAACACCTGGAGGGCAGCAGGATGGGGAATGCTGTTCCATACCCTTACCAAATACAGGGTCTGCCCAATACTTTTTTCTCACACACATCTCGCATATAGCAGCACTCTTGATAACAAAAGGGGCACTATTCATTACAGATCTAGAACCAGAGCATGTGCCAGGCACTTCCAACTTTTGGTCAATATCCTGCCTTTCAAAGAACCAATGTTTTTTTTTCTTCAAATGTATTTATAAAAAAATATACTGTTTACTCCCCACAATCCCTGCACAATACATCATCTCATCAAAGCAACAGCGGAGCAGAAGAGGTTTAGTTTGGCTGTCTTGAACACCTTTCAGATGAGATTAGTTTGCAATCCTATACCTCTTGGGAGAAATCCCTAGTGAATTCAGTGGCACTGGCTTCTGAGAAGACATGTATAGGAGTCAACCTTCTCCAGCCTGGTGCTCCCCAGATGTGTTGCACTGTAACTCCCATGTTATGTGTTATGGGGAAGACAAAAATCAATTCATACTTAATTTTAAAATAATACTTACGCATGAAAGTATTAGGTGGTAGCTCTGCCTTTGAACTCACACTGCTGAACAAGTAAGAGAAATCCTTTATCTGATATTCAAGAAACAGACATCCTATGCCATGTGTTGAAAACTAATGTTGATGTCTGAAGGGCTATCTGGATTAGGTGTTCAAGATTCATTCATTGTTGTTTCATTTGGTTTTGACAGTTTATTTAAAGTGATGCAGCTCTTTTGTAGTTCCTTGATTGATCACATATCTTAATGCTGGAAAACATCATACTTTAGTACTGATGTGGGCAGAAAATAGATCTATCCTGATGATTTGGACATCAACTCGCAGCATTCCTGATAACTGCTCATGCTGATAGGGGCTTTTACAAGTTGAATTCCAAAACATCTGAAGATCTACATTCTGCCTTCCCTTGTTCTTGAACAACATTCCCCAACCTGGTGCCTGTCAGATGTGTTGGGTTGCAATTCTCAACATAAGGAGATGCTCTAAGAAATGAGAAGTAGCTGGTCCTAAGTTGTTCATCATCATTTCCCACAACCCCACAGTCACCTCTGCAGATCAAATTGCATATCTAGATTTTTGAGATGACAAGTCCCAGCATTCCTGACCATGGGACATGACTGGATATTATACAGTAACCAGAAAAACCTCCCTGTGAAATGACTAAATTTACTACATAAAGAAGAACATTTGAAGGCTGACAAACTTAAATCCTTGCACATCTTTAGCAGAGCTCTCAGAATCATAACAGAGAAATTGAAAGCTCAGGTACTCACATCAGGGAGTTTTGATATGAAGTCATAAGCATTCGCTTCTTTAGCTGCCTGTTCAATTTCAGCATCAGTAATATCCTCTCTGCCATAACGAATGTTGCCTGCTATTGTGGTTGCAAACAAAACCGGTTCCTGGCTTACAATACCAATGTTTTCTCTCATCCACTTGATGTTAAGTGTCCTGATATCATGTCCATCTATGGTAATCTGGGAGAAAGAGTGTTGGGGTTTGCAACAGCCACAAAAGCAGAATTTAAGTGGGCGTAATTAAGAGCTAGATTCAGGGCACAATCCTATGCATGGGAGTTGTAGACTATTTTCTTTTTAAACAGGCATAGGATTGCACCCTCAGGTAACTTTGTTAGATAGCAACAGATAGTTACACAACAGATCAGGAACAAAGTGAGTAATATACTTGAATCCGGTCATTATTTAAGATGTTTTCTTAAAGAAACTTCAGTGATGTCATTATCGAGAACATTTTGTTTTTTATTTGAAAACACATGTTACAAAATAAAAAAGTATGGATTCGGTCCAGGCTAAGTTAATTGTACTTAAGTTCCATTTAAATAATTGGTTTTCATTGATTTCATTGGCAATTAATTGCAACTATCTTAGTTTGGATCCAACCCTTAGAATTGCTCTTCAAATTACTGAAAGTATTCAAATTGGGGTAGTTAACAAAATGGCATGAGCTCAGGTCAATACTGTATAACACTGACTCCCAAACCGTTCAGTGAGCTGCTTTTTTTATGTACAGAAAATTGCAATTAGTTGCTCTATAAATTGCACAGCTGTGGTTCAGTCAAAACATACCTGTCCTTCCACTGGATCATAGAATCTCTGCAACAGTTGAATTGTAGTGCTTTTCCCACAGCCGCTGGAACCCACAAGAGCAATCATTTTCCCAGGCTGGATTTTTAAGTTCAGACCTTTGAGAATCTGGAATGATTAAAAGAATGTTCTTTGAAACACAGACATTTTTGCCACCTCTCTACATTAATAGGTTGGACCACTGCAACAATGAAAAGAAAAATAAAGACCACAGAGGCATACTTCTTCAGGAAGATGACCTATGGTGGTATCATTTGGTTAGTGAATGCCATCCTAAAAATGATGCACTCCTTTAACATAGCTGACCGAGACATTCTGTATTCCCGATCCCAGTGCTTCTATTAGGATGGATCCAAGATATCTGAATGTTGTCTGAATGTCTCCTCTCAAAGAAGGTGCCTCTGCCTGATTTTTGGGAATCTCCCTCCTCTCCAACACACAACTCACTCCATTCAGCAGGGTCCCCAACCTTCTGTACAGTATTTTCAGGGGATGGGAAAGTTGGCTTTGAATAATCCAATTGCATATGCTTAAATCTAGATTCAACCCAATATTTTTATTCTGTAAACAACCTATAAGCACCACTTTTTTATCAGTCAGAAAAGAGCAATAACCATTTTCCTCACACATGTGGTTATATCTAAAAAGGGGGCAGGGAGGGGAGAAGGAAAAGAATCTTACTTGAGCATCAGGTCTAGATGGGTAGCTGAAATTGATGTTTTTGAATTCAATCTCTCCTTGGAGCTTGTCTGGCTTGAACCCTTCACTGGAACTGCTATCTATGGGACGGGGCTGGAAAGATCATTTGGAAGTAAGTTACACTTCTATACCTGTAATTTAACATAGTCATGTCTAATGTTAAATACATTTAGAATTGCACTCTGCAAAATGCTGCATTATGTTCTTCTCTTCTAAGAGGGTTGAATTTCTGGTAAGTAGAGATGCCATTTTAGATTAATGGGCCCATAATTCTCAGCAAGATTCAAAGGCCGTATCAGCTTGGCTATATCAGAATAACTAGCAATAAGTCCAGTATACTTGTTATTTGTTGATGTTACCTTATTATGCCTCATTACAAATCAGTGACATAAGTGGTCATGAGGAATGTAGTCTGAAACACAAGAGAGGCAACTCCCTTCTTGTTCTCCCTAAATGACACTTCTGCCCATAAAGCATTTGGAACTGAACTGGCCAGAACACATTAATAGCATTGCCAGATTTAAATCTGGAATAGCTAGGGTTCTTTGCTTCCCATTCCAATCCCTGACAAACATGCCTTTTCAGAGGCATTCAGAATTTCAGTGCTGACTGAAAAACAAAGGGAAGTACCCAATGCTGCTGCTCTACTTATGACCTGGCGCTGGCGTAAGCAATCTCTAATGCAATGTCAATAACATACTCTAATGCAATGGGTTTTCCCAGAAAACCCGTTTGAACTAGTATATGTTATTGTTATTGTGCTAGAGAATGATTGCGCAGGAGCACTATACTGCCCAAAGGGTTAATTCCAGAGAAGTGCAAGTCGTAAAAGTCTTCTCATTTTAAAAGTCCTCTGATTTTAACATTTATAAAACCTTGAAATTAAAACCCAGAAATTAAAAGGTGGCCTGAAAATAATTTTAAATAAATCAAATAAGTAAAAGTGCTGATACCACAAATGCATTTCTGGATCTGTGGTATCTCGATCCAGACAGAGAGGCGGGTAAGAAATAAATTATTATTATTATTATTATTATTATTATTATTATTATTATTATTATTCTGTACTCCTAAGTAGATCAGAACATATATACAGTCCAACTTTAAACACATCTATACATGTTATTATTCTGTATTACACCTAAACAAACCATTTGCTGTTTTAAAGTTAAAAATTATAAAGAAAGTCAAAAAGGATATAGATGAATTTAAAAAGATATTCATTTTCCCCCATACTGGACTCAAGAAATGGACTGGGATATTTCATAACCTTACTTCTTGCATAAGATTCTAGTAAGTGAAACATTACAATAGTCATATTGCATGGGCAGTGCTCAACTGGGTCTGGCTGGTGAAGGGAACAAATTAGACACACAGACTTAGCTGGCGTAATCAGTTGGCCACAACTTTATTGACTTTCACTTGAATAGGCCTGACGTTGGCATAGGGCATGGATCCTGTCATCAGCCAGCCAGTCAGCCTGCTGTGTGATTCCCTCTTCCTAGCCTGCATTTCAGGAGCATTGGTGATGGATGCAGGATCAGGGGCACACCAGGAACCCCTTTCCACTTCCTTGGATGTGGCCAGTTCGCAGAGCCCATGCTGATCTGGTTTTGGTGTCATAGCCCCAGGATCCCTTATGGGATTCCTCATCATGGGGAAGCAGGGAGCCCAATCTCGCTCCCCTTCACCAATGGATCAAACCCACGCTTATCACACTAGGTAACTGTGACAAGTGTTATAAAATGAAGCAGCCACAATGAATTTACTGATAGTCTGCATCAACAATGGAATTAAGGACTTCCGGTGAAGGCATGGCCAATCGAGGCTGCGAGCTATGAGCTCTGCGGCGGCTGGAAGGCTGGAAGGCTGGATTGCCGTCTGGGGGATCCTAGATGGAGTTTTTCATTCCCCAGATCAAAGGGGAATGTGAAGAGCAAGCCATAACTGTCTCGTAAACCATTGTGGGAGAGCGGAGGGAGGAAATGATGAGACGACACAAGAAATTGGGTTTTAAACAAGGCCACTTTTATTGATAGATGCGCAGAAGGGAAACCTAAGCAAGCATCTTCTACCTTCAAACGGCAGCCGCCATGAAAACCAGGTGAGACATTCTCCACCAAAGAGTGGCGCTTGAGCTTCGCCACCCCTTGGCATCCCCTCGTGGGTAGGGAGACCTCCCAGCGTCACCCCCCCCCCCCAGGCAACCTGGCCTGAGTGGGTGAGAAAGGGAAGTCCCAAAGGTAACCCTAATCTCAGCGTCTGGGCCACAGGACTCGCAGACACCGAGCCTCAGGCATTACCCATCACCGTCAGGTGCCTCTGAATGCTCGCCGATCCTATCCCTCTGAAGATGCTTGCGCCTATACGCCAATAAATGTGACAAGATTAAATTAAACGCCAATTAACCTAATTAATACTCCCAATCTGCCTTGCAGTGTAAAGTAGGCGAAAAAACTCATAGCCAATGACCGGGTATGAGCAAAAAATTCCTACTTGGCCTCCAAAGGACGACCAGCAAAGCCTACACTGCCAACAGGGATGGGAGGGAGGGAGCCGCGCTGCGCGAAGTGAGAGAGGAGGGAGGTCGGAGGCTAACTAATTAGCTCCGCTCCCCCTCCCCTTGCGGTGGTGCCACCCGGGAGCCGGCCAATGGCCAGGCTCCACGCCTCATCCTCCTCCCCCGCCCACAACAGCCCCCACCACCCAAGCTGCGCTGGGTGTGTGTTTGGGGCGTTTCTATGAAGTTATGAAGTCGTTTCATCGGAAGAACAGCATGGATGGGGGAGGCCGGCTATCATCGCTCAAAAGCCTTACCAGACCCAAAGGGCATAAGATGGGTCAGCCTTCATTCCCCATAGTTGGATGACATCGGGATTTATGGGGTGCTTTTGTTGCAGCGAAGTCAAATGGACTACATCTGGAAAGCAGGGATAAAGGAAACATCCTCTCGCAATATACTGAGTTATTTTTGGTTTTATTTGGAAGAAGAAAAAGGGCGAAAAAGAGAAATGATTTGAAAAATGACGATAAAAGTACTGAAATTATGAAGAATTTACGTATGAGTGAAGCAAGAGAGGTGGGGAAATGCATAAGTTTTGTTGGAAGAACAGCATAAGAATTATGGTTATCAGCGTTCAAAAGCCGCTTCAGATGGAAAACAGCTGGAGTGTAGGACGAAGCCTCTGCCGCAGTGAAGTTAATTGGATAACCTTTGGTCTGTAGAGATAAAGAAAATATTCTCTTATACCACTTAGTGGGTAAGTGATTTTATCTTCTTTGAAGAAAAAGTATAACTAAGTGTCGTTTATTTCTTGAGAGAAATATCTATGGAATGAGGATTTTTAAAAGAAAATTAAATGACTGTGAGAGAGTCAAATGTGTTTTTAAAGATGTGTTAAAATGGACAACATTATGGGGAAGGAGAAGAAGGAGACAAAGGATTAAGATGGCGGATGCAGTTAACCGAAATTATAAAGAAAGTAAGTCAAAAAGGATATAGATGAATTTAAAAAGATATTCATTTTTCCCCATACTGGACTCAAGAAATGGACTGGGATATTACTTCTTGCATAAGATTCTAGTAAGTGAAACATTACAATAGTCATATTGCATGGGCAGTGCTTAACTGGGTCTGGCTGGTGAAGGGAAGAGAACAAATTAGACACACAGATTTAGCTGGCATAATGAATTGGCCACAACTTTATTGACTTCCACTTGAATAGGCTTGACGGTGGCATAGGGCATGGATCCTGTCATCAGCCAGCCAGTCAGCCTGCTGTGTGATTCCCTCTTCCTGGCCTGCATTTCAGGAGCATTGGTGATGGATGTCAAGGGCACACCAGGAACCCCTTTCCACTTCCTTGAATGTGGCCAGTTCGCAGAGCCCAGGCTGGTCTGGTTTTGGTGTCATCGCCCCAGGATCCCTTATGGGATTCCTCATCATGGGGGAGCAGGGAACCCAATCTCGCTCCCCTTCACCAATGGATCAAACCCACGCTTATCACACTAGGTAACTGTGACAAGTGTTATAAAATCAAGCAGCCACAATGAATTTACTGATAGTCCACATCAACAATGGAATTCATCGTGCAGTGGAATTAACCTTTGTCAATTGTTATGCATGTAAAATTCCTTCCCAGCCCCATTAACTGGTGACTACTTCTGCCACTGTATGACATCTTACTACCCGAGGTGGGTGGAGAAGTCAACAACTGTAGTCCTGCAGCCGCATGGCAGGATAAACTGGAGAAGCTTCAGGATGAACTGGAATGAAGTCAAAGGAGAGATCTCACTCCAGTGGGTCCACCCCTTTAGCCTCACCCTTGTCAAGCCCATCAGAATGCTCTCTGGCAAGGTGCTGATGTCACAGCTGTCCAACTGCTCCTCACCAGCCCTTTCTTCCTTCGCTGCTGGCCTGTGGAAATAACATCCCCCAGTATGAGAGGAACACAGTGGCTCAATTTGGATGACACAATAAACAACTGGTGTGGGGGAAACAATCGTCAGTTGTTTTGACTATTGTGTCATTCCAATGCTGCCATAGTCAACTCAGTGCTGATCCTAATCCACACCACAGTTGATTATTTATTACCATGTTGTTTGGGGAGTACCCCCTAGGGTTAGGGTTAGGGTTAGGGTTAGTCAACCCACCATTGACTGTCGTGTCGTCCGAATTGAGCCAGTGTCTGTATTTTGGCCAATATATACCTTTTTGATAATTTTGAAAACTTCATAGGCTGCTCCACGAGCACTGGCCACATGCTTCAAATTTGGGGAAGCTTGTCCAATGGAGAATGCACCAACGACCACCGAAAAGAACACCTATAGGGGAAATACGGGAGCAATAATTAACACTGGTTCTCAGTGATTTACAATCTATTAAAGCAATTCCATAGCAAGTGATACATAGGTCAGTACTGAAAATGTGCTCTTTATGAAAACAACACAATATAAAAGATTTCCCTTTATGTTCTTCACCAGGATTCTGTACCTCTTGCCAAGCTCTTCCTGTCTCATATGTAGTCTATTTGAAGTGTCCACAGAAAAGAGAAGCTACAAAGAATTATGGTCACAATCCTGGATACATTCTGGCTTTACATAAAGTGAAGTCTAGTTAACTGGAAAATGGAAGAGTCCATCGGGTCGTTATTTCTTCCAGTAGGTGGAGCTGCTGGTTTACTTAGCTCTGTTTTAAGGAATGTCCACCTTGATTCCAAAGGGCTTTCCTCTACCAAGGGGCCCACTCCAGCAAGGATAATTTGTGCTCAGGAGGAGTCTTTTGTGCACAGATTGTCTTGCTAGGTGTGCACTGCTACCATAAGAATGCACCTAAAATTAATATTGAGATTGGTACCACATCAGGTTCATACATGCATCCCCTAACAAACTGTCAGTGTGGTCACTGAGAAAGCTCAACTGTTGGAGCCCTCCCACCTCCAGACTATTATTTCAGAAAAACAAGATAAAAGTGCAATAAACAAACACACAAATAATACGTTACTGCTGCCAGCATCTCCAACACCAGCTTGATATGTGGACGCAGCCCATCTCTGGGTATAATGATCTGTGGATCAAGTTAAACTGTTGCATTACCAGGTAGCAATGCTTCCAGCTTCCGTGGGTTGGACCCTGAGCTTCCCAAATCCTTAATGAAAGCTCTATCTGTATCGGAAGTTCAGAAATCATATTAGCGCACAAGTGATACTTACAATTATCACCGTTCCAATGTTATAGGTATCTTTCTCATCCACTGTGAGTTTGGTTCCATACCAAAAGCCAAGTGCATAGCAACCAAATATCAAAAATTGGGAGACACCCAAAGAAATATTAGTAGCGATGCTCTTTCTCATTCCAACAGTCCTGGCCTCCTCTAGGTTTGTATCATATCTGAAAACAGAGAGATTCCAAAATGTGATTTTTAGGATATTTCCCCCTCATGGATTCTGCTTCCATATAGGTAAGCACTTCTACCATTTTTATTTTCTGAAATCTACATCTTAAAATCTTCTGAGGCTGCTGGAACCTCATTGGGCTTTCCCATTTGAAGATGTGGACTACTGTGTTTACAGGAGCATGCCTAAGACATGTAGGCACATTTTGACCTGCAATGCCCCATTGATGAAGGTTAGAGGTACCTCTTCAGACTCATAATTCAGTGTCATATAGATGGGCAGAAGTACAGCATGAGTTCCAACTGAACATGGGTAGCCCAAATGAATACACCTGATTCCCTCACCCCAAATTAGCTGCTTTCAGGCATGCCTGAAATATATGATGCAACTGAGGATGAATTCAAAACATGATATAGTTCACTTGACAATTCAAGCAATAAGATATTGTTTCATGTGTCACAAGTAGACCATTCCACTGTGTGTAATTTCAACAATGTGGAGGACTCTTGTGCTTCATAAACGTATTGTGCACTCTTCACTAAGAGAACTTAGACATGTACTACATGAGTCTACTCTGAAAAGTTGTAGTTGCAATCTCATCTGGAGTGATGATTTTGCCTGCTGATCTCTTGGGCCTTTCCTTCAGGAAAGAAAAAGTAAAATCTAATGTTTCCGAGCCCGGTTCAAGGTGCTGGTTTTAACCTATAAAGCCTTACACGGCTTGGGACCACAATACCTGATGGAACATCTGTCCAGACATGAACCTACCCGAACACTACGTTCAACATCTAAGGCCCTCCTCCGAGTGCCTCCTCCGAGGGAAGCTCGGAGGTCAGCAACAAGAGAGTGGGCCTTCTCTGTGGTGGCTCCCCAATTGTGGAACGATCACACCAGTATCTACAGGTGGAACTGGAAAAACTCATATCTGAAACCCTGGAGAGCAGTTGTAAGTCAGTGCAGGCAATATCAAACTACAGGAAGCCATTTTCTGGCTGGACATCAGGAAACACTTCCTAACTGTTAGAGCAGCATGACAATGGAACTAATTGCCTAGGGAAGTAGTGGGCTCTCTCACACTAGAGGAATTTAAGATGCAGCTAGACAGCCATCTGTCAGGGATGCTTTAAGGTGGATTCCTGCATCTGGCAGGGGATTGGACTCAATGCCTTAAAGGCACCTTCCAACTCTACTATTCTATGATTCTATGACCATTGGTCTGACTTGGTATAAGGCAGCTGCCTAAATGCATATAAATGCCAACTGACCTTGTTATAGCTTTCGCCTGTCCATTAAAAGCAACAACTGTCCTGATGGCTGACAAGATTTCTTCTGCCACAGCACTTGCCTTAGCATAAGCCAAGAGCTCCTTGGTAGTCAACACTGAAAGGAGCTGGTAAAGAAAAACATTTGAAATCAGACTGCAAAATTACACATCAAACTAATAGAAGAATTGTATATGATGGAAAATTACAAATGTCTTCTGCTGATATGCGTTAATTCCAGACCTGAAGAAGTCCCTTTTTAAACATTAACAAAATGGATTATACATATAGAGCTTTGCACTGAGGAATCTCTTTATTAGCTTGCTTCAATGAAACTGATTGTTTGTATTTTAGCAAAACAGCTAAAAGATTTATTTTAAAAGACATGGACTAAAATGACATCAAAATGGAATTGTGACGTTTGATCTAAACATCAGGAACTGGTAACGATAAATGATTGAAGCCAGTTTGCAGAACTACACATACACCAGAAGGACAACTGGATATGATGGGAAATCAGAAATATTTGTTGTTGATATGCTTTAGTTCTAGCCCCAACTAAGCCCCTTTTCAAACACCAACAAAATGGTGCACATATAGTTCATTGCAGTGAAGACATCTCTTATTTTGCTTGCTTTGCTGAAGTTGATTATATGTGGTTTAGCAAAATGTCTAAAATGTTTTTAAGAAGATGTGTACAAAAGGACAGTATTTTCTTTAAAAATGGAAGTGTAACTTTTGATCTAAATATTGCAAGTTAAAGGAGAGATACGGAAAAATGAGATAGGATCTTTTCCACAGTTATTTACTTCTACAGCTGTCAGAAAGTCCTCAAGACACACATGTCTATCAGCTAGCACAGCAGGCTCAAGGTTGGAAGATTATCATTACCTATTTATCCCACCCTTCCTTTATCGGGCTTAGAATGGCTTACATGGTCCTTGCTATAGGTCACAGTGACTGAAAATGATTGATTCACAGTCTCATAGTAATTATTAGAGCTGAGGAGAAAATTGAACCCAGGTCTTCAGCACTCTAACCACTACTCCACACTAGCTTTGTCTTGTCTATAAATGGCTCCTTAACAGTTTCTTGGTACTGAGTCATACAACTCACGTTGAAAATTAATGGAGGACACACTTTGTAGAATAACATTTTAGTGCATGAACAGCATGTTGAAATGCAAACCAAGCTCTTCATGATTCATATTTTAATGTTATCATCAATTTATGTGTGGGGCTGGTGCCTATGGATATTTGAAAGGATGTGATATACATTATGGAAGAAATTTATTTTCTGTTTGTTGAGAGCCTACAAGAAAAACACAAGAAATGCAAGAAAAACAGGGTCTTAAGTCTTAACCAGTAATGGAATTGGGAACTGGGTTGTCCCATTTTTTCTAATCAATGGATCACCACTTTAGTGTCTGTATCTGAATCATCTATGGACCTCAGGTTGTATCTTATTTAGCAAAAACTCTCATTCTGTATCTATAGGATGTCACAACAACTCTTTAATAAGAGTTTGTCCAAGTAGGCTAATTGATGGAGGTGTAGCCCAGCTCATGTTTCTTTTAATCATATGTTTTGGCCATACCTAATAGTTGCCACTTTGGGGGAGGAAATTATTATATGCACAAATGTTGTATTGGAACAGTCTTTAATATTTACTGATGTACATGCCCTCTTAAATTACCTACCTGCAATTTGGAAGAAAACGTATGGTCAGTACAAATGGATTACCTGCGCCCTTTTGACAACTATGTTGAACGGATAAACATTCACCTTGAATAATGCAATGGATTGCTGATCTAACAGTGCTTTCAACACCTGAATGGGTGGTATAGAGACACAACTTGTGAATGACTACTTATATGGATAGTTGTTTAGGTTTTGTGAAGCTTATGCATAATTGTTAGAAAGTCATATTTTATATATAGACACATTTCATATGCATGCATTGAAACTGATATATTCCAATTTATGAAGCTATATTTTTTCTTTTCCTCTTTTGTTTTGTTGAAATTCTATACTAAAAATTAATTTAAAAATTACAAGAAAAGGGATTTTAGACTAATTATTAGGAAGAACTTTCTGATAGTACAAGCTGCTCAACAATGGAGCAGACTGCTTCAGAGGGTGATGGACTCTTCATTAGAGGTTTTTAAGCAGAGGCCCACTATTAGGGCTGCTGTAGTGATGGATTTCCTGTATCAGTCAGGGGCTGGACTAGATGATCTTTGAGGTGCCTTCCAATTCTATGATTCCATTATTTTTTTCACTCTAGCAACTTACATATGACCAAACACCCCCAGCTGCAACAAGAAGAGGGCTAACAGACATTATCACAAGGGTCAGCTTCCATCCATACACAAATCCTATGATAATCCCAGTCACAAATGTAGAAGAATTTTGGATTATTATACTGATCTTGTCTCCAATGCCTTCATAAATGTTGTTAATATCTCTGCAATTAAAAAAGAAAACTGTGAAAGTCAGTTATTGTGTTTATTCACATACTTTTTACATAGGACATTTTACGTAAGTTCACAGTGTTGAACAACTGAGGTTTGAATGCTATTTTAAAATTATTCTCATGGAGCCCAAAACCAAGTGAAATCTCTTGGATTTTAAAGATCTCATTGTCTTTCCTGGAAAGCCATAAACTATAAGGCTAGTAGTAGCAAGGAGAACAGCTATCTTTTCACTGGACATCACTTGATATTTACTTATACTAACATTCTGATGTACAATAAATCTGCAATGCAATAGACACACTGTAGATCATAGAAGGAACATTCAAACCTCTTGAGGATTCTTTTAACAAGAAAATAGGACTGGAGCAACAAGGAAGAGGAACTAGCTACAGTCTAGGGCATTGCTAGCAAATCAGAAGAGATGCAGTAAATATGAAAATCAAACACAACATCCAAAAATTTCATGGGAGATAATTTCTGTCTTCCACTGGGTGTCATTTGCAGTTCCAAGTTATTAAATAAATTAAAAACCCAAGTGATTTAGGCATTCAGAAGTTATGACTGGACAAACAAAACGTGTCTCACCAAATCTGCAAAAACAGTTACTCCTGCTACTCTTAACTCCTGTTAGAGTAAAGATTTGCACCGCAATGCAATCATTTCTTGTAAGTGTAGCACTCTGGAGTGCCCACAGAGGTCCTATGTCCCATAAGAGATGATCCTTTCATTTTAATAGAGGAAACAAATTCACATACATCCTCCTCTGTGTCCACGGATATGCTCTCTCTGTTGCAATTAATGGAGCAATCCATGCATGCAAGAGCTTAATGTGTGGTAAGTGAAATTAATATGTTCATTTAATTAACAGAAATATCTTTAGGACAATGAATTCAGCATAGACAGTGGCTTTTTACTCAGTCATTTTAAAATGAAATTAAACCCTGATGGCCTGCTGTTTAGTGGGAACAGGGGACTGAATCCATTTGGCAGGATTTTTATTCTTTGAACATGGCTGCCCATAACAGCCTCTGCTGTCTGATCAGGAAGGAGGAACGTGCACAGAAGACCTATTTGTGAATGTGATTAACCAATAAGGTAGGGATACACATCTGGTCCTGAAGTGGTTCAGGTTGGTGAACTTTAGTCCCAGGAACTTGGTTATCTTCTTGGTATACAACCTGCTTGTCAGTGCCCAAATTATAGCTTAAAGAATAACACCTTACTCTGTCAGTCTAGTGTTTAATGATCCAATCTGGATATTATCAAACCAGCCCATCTCTTGGTGAAGTACAGCAAAAAAGAATTTATCGCGTATTCTCGCTGTTTGTCTTGCAGAAGCAGTCCCAAAGGTCCAACTTCCAATAAAGGCACAGAACAAGACAGCAAAGCCGATTCCACTATAGTAGTAAGCATGCCTGTTGAAGATATTAAGAGTCAATAAAGTGTTACATTATAATTTATTTCTTTGCTTCCTTTTGCACCAAAAGCTCCCAAGGAAGTTCAGAAAAGTGACAAAGGTAAACAGAATTCTCTGGGCCAGATTGTTATATTGAAGAAAGGAAATGTATTTGCAATTTGTAAGGTATTTGATAATATTCACACAAACAATTCAAGGCAGACATTTATACAAGGCTGGGGATCTAAGAGTTCCTCTAAATGAGCTATTTATTGCACCCTCGTGATTGGTCACTCATGGATATTTGCGGGTCCGTTACATGAGGTCGTCAATGACCAGGACATCTCCCATGCTATCCTCTGGAAATCCCCCTAGTAAAAGAACTACAGATAATGTGGTAATATCTGTAACACAGTAGGAACGCCTGCCATTAGATGATGCAGTCTCAATGGAAGTGTCTGCCCATGTAATGCAGCCCATAAAAATCGCACAAAAAAAGCAGGAAGCACAAAGCCCCAGTGAGGCAATGTGATTTCCCCTTAATGTAGAGAAGCTCTTTGTAAGCATTTTCATTAAGTAATAACAAGGGATGTGCAGGGACCCCCTGGATCGGGACCTCTGATGTTGTCCTGGATCAGTTCGGACAAAATCAGAGGTCCCTCAGATCAGATCGGCTCCGATCCCGATCCGAAAATTGGACGTCCGATTTTCGAATCGGCCGCCATTTTTGGTGTTTTCGCCATAGGCTTGCATTCCCCCAATGGAAATCTATGGAGAAAACATGGCAGTGGGTGGGTGAGTGGGGGCCTAACTCCCCCCTCCCGTCCCTCCCCCCCACTCACGCTCCTCACCTGCTGGGGTGAAACAGGCTTCGCAGCCTTCCTCTCAGTAGCATGCCAGGTGATGACATCATCACCTGGCACGCTACTGAGAGGCAGACCATGAAGCCTGTCTCTCAGTATATCCGAGCACTGGAGGGAAGCAGCCGCCCTGGCAGGTAAGTGGGGGGCCCTCCCGCCTCCCCCCTTCGTGCTTCCTACCTGCCGGGGCCATCCACTACCGCCCACAGGCAGCAGAGGATGGCAGCAGATGGCCCTGGCAGGTAAGGAGCAGGAGGGGCAGGAGGAGGTCCGATCCTCCGATCTTATCCGAACCGGATCGGGTCCTTCCGGACCGGTTCGGATCAGATTGGACGATCCAGATGCAGGGATCGGAAATCGGATAATTGTATCCGATTTCCCCTGGATCGGGTCCGGATCTTCGATCGGACCTGATACGGTGCACACCCCTAGTAATAACTACACTATGACCTGATTCATTCATCACAGTGACAAATACAATAGAATATCAGATTCAGCATAATTTAATTAATTAAACAAAATGACCCTGTTCAGACAACTAAGCCACAGAGGTTAAGCATTTTGAGCTAAACATTATGGCTTGGTGTGTTGTGTGAATCATGACTTAGCATGTCATGTGAACCGTTCCTAACCATCTGGCTACACAACTATGGTTTAAACATGCTCACTAAACACTTGTGTGTTGTCTGAACAAGCCCATAGCAGATTGACTTGGGCAGCTCTAAATAGATAACTTAGACTAGATCTACACTAGTGCTTTTTATTGGTATTTAAGTGTATTGATAAGGATTCCGTATACCACTTTTCTAGCATTATTTCCCACTTTCTGACTTATTCTGAATTATCCAAAATACCACAACATATATCATTGCGTGTGCTGCAAGGTATAAATGCAGAAGAGGCATATAGGCATATCGCATCAACATGATGGGGTCATACCAATATGACACGTGGTGTATAAGTGATCACAATCATGGGTAGGAAGGCAAGGAAAATTTGGCCTAACATTAAGATAGAACAATAGCTTTCCGGAGCAGCAATTGTGGAGGTCCTTACCTGGTCATTTCAGCTTCTATATCTGTAGCTGCTTCTGGACATGATGGATTATTCATTTTTGTACTATCTGTAAAATATAAATAGTCAAAATAAACAGAAGATTCTTTTTGAAAGGTTCTTTTTGGCAATACCACCATTTTCACAGTAATGGAGTCGGGGGGGGGAGCTTTGTTTATTAAGTAGATATAACCTTTCTAACTTTTAGGCCTAATCTTTTCCAGGTATAGGTTATCTCTAGGCACCTTAAGCCTGTCTCTGATTCTGATCGGGGAATCCAGCCTCGGCGGAGGAGCAGATGCCGGTTGAACCGCCTTTTCAACGGCCAAAGCCAAAACTGACAGAGCCCGCTTTTTCCTTTTCTTTGGTGGGGCATCTGATAGAGGCTTTGCCTCCTTCTTGTTTTTCTTCGCCTCATTTGCTGGATTTAAAAGCAAAACAGAGGATCGGTGAGACCAGTCATGGCGGAACATGATGGAGCTCGATGTACCTCATTCAATTCCTGTGGGGGTGGAGGAGTCCCCACAGTTATAGGAGAACCTTGCCTATGTGGCATAACTCCTTTAGCCAGCTCCACAGCTTGGAGAGCTTTCCTCCACAATTCAGCCCTCAAACGATCCACGCAATTCTTTCTCGCCTGCCTTGTGAGGGATTTACAATGTGAACACGTCTCCACAACATGTTCCTCTCCCAAGCAGAATAAACAGAAGTTGTGTTTGTCTGAGTGGGGAAATTTAGCTCCGCACTTAAAACATTTGTGGAATGGTCCTTTTTCAGCCATCCATATGCCGCAATCTCCCAAGATGGAACAGGAGATCGGCTGTGTAAGGGTCACTAATGACACAACTGAAAATAAAGGAAATTAAATAAATGAAATGGAAAGATTGAAGTATATATAGAAGATAGAAAGGAAAGAATAAAACTCTAAATAGCTACGTCCTAAATTAAAAGATATTTCTCTCACAGAAATTATCTTCACAGACAAAGTCCCTTACAACGCTCATACAGTGGCAGTTAGAAAAGAACTGAGGGGGTTAACAGCAGCCCCTGGGACGGTGGGGAGAAACTCCAATGGAAAACTCTATTAGCTATAGAATGTTCCCGGAAGCAGGCTCCACACAGGCGCAGACCCAGATATGTGATGCACAGAGACCACGAAGAAGAAACATGTGTTACATTTTTAGGACTATACTTCTATGAAGATAACAAGTTCCATTTGCAAGCCACATTGTTAATCAGCCAAAACCAGAAAAGAGATGGAAGTCTTTTTTGAGTCAGTTGGTTTGCAAGAAGACATGGATTTGGAACTTATGGACCAGATTCAACTGCAAAGCTATTGTTGGCTTCTCCCAAAGCAAAATTTCTGTAAACGTTTGTCTACCTTCAGTAAATTTCTCTTATTATTTACTGCTCATCTGGAGAGGTCTTTCTTTGATTAAATTGCATTAAGATTTCCTATTTAAGAAAAATAGTCAGCACTGATAGTACTGTAAAGTCCTTTTGCTTTCTTTGGAGGTGTTCAGATGATCGGGGGGAGCCATCTTCAGCCCCACCCCCTATTACACACCATGTGTTGTGGCATGAGTAAGAAGACATCCCACAGCACACCACGCCAGATTTGGACAACATGGCACCCATGCATCATCACGGGTAATTATGCAAATAGTGGCTGTGAGCATGGCATGCGCCAGGGCTGGGGGAGAAGCCACAATGGCTTCTTTTATTCTCATTATCATCTGAACCCAGTCAATAACATCCTCAGCCTCTCCAAATGGAAAATCAGAATCCTAGTAAAAAGTTGGTTTGGGGAGATTTTCTTATTTTTACCTGTAGACCCATTTACACTGGATCCCACAAAGCTGTTTGTCATCTCGCCAAAGACAACGATCAGAAGCAGCAATCCACTTCCAGCAGCAGCAGCTGCGATGGTCCCTATTATCATCAAAAGGATATCGAATCCATCTGCAAAGCTAAACTACATTGATAAAGAAAAAGAGGGAAAATGTGGATGAAATTCTGGCAGTAGGTTTATTCCAGTAGTCTGAGACTAATCTACACCTGCAGCCCTTTCGCAACGGGAGAGGGATGCTTCCAATTGTTCCCCGCTTCCACGACCGGTATTTACAGGGCACACGCCAGTGAGGCTTACCGCAAGTACAGGACTGCCGTTGCGGAAGCACGTGTGTCCCATTACTGCGCTTCTGCATGTGTATCGTAGAAGTGGGCAGGGCTATGGAAATAGATACGGGGCAGAGGTGTTTTTTTTTTAAATGACCTATGAGGATGCGCATGACCGCAGATGTGCAGCAACACATATACGACCTCCATCGAATATGCACTCCTGTGCAGAGCTATCTTTGTACTTTTTTTAAAAAGGACTCGGCGATGAAACATGCCAATGTCCATCCAAAGCATATGGCAGAAATGGTGGACAGGTCCACTCCCACACCTCTGATACCCATGGAAACACCCCTCACAGCTGACTGGCTGTTCACAGAGCTGGGAACTTGTGATGACCTTGCAAAGTGGGGGGCACACAGCAACTGCTCTTCGGAATGGATGCGGAAGAGCTGGAAAGAGCGCGACAAAAGCAGTCAGGGATATTCCGGGGAAAATGAGAGGTGGAGCTGAGATCACCGCGGAAGCAGGTGAACATCATGTGCCCCGTTAGTGACGACTGCGATACAATCTGGCAATAAATGGCTGGTGTAGACTCCTCCTTACTCAAAACATTTGGATAAGCAGAAGTTGAATGAGTAGGACAGTATGTCTGGAAGATTGAAAGAATAACCCACTAGCACAGCAGTGGGCCCTCCAGTTGTATTAGACTACAACTGTCATCATCCCCAGCCAGCATCTGAAGACCACCTGGTGAGGGAAAGTTCCAGAGAGGTTCCCTTATTGGACTCCCTGGAATAAAGACTCCCCTCTTCCCCTCAGAGTGTTTAAAAGGTAAGCTCAGTTCAGAAAGGAGATTCTGTGATTTCTTTGTGCAGGGAGGGAAGCAGGGAGGAAGCACATGAGCTAGAAGAATGCTCCTGCCACTGGAGATGTGGAAAAGTCAAGATCTAAACTGCACACTCACCAGCTCAAAGAATCCAACCATCTTGATCTGTTCCTTCTTTTCGTTTTTTGACTCGTTTTCCTTTCTAAAAGGATTTAAGAGAATATCAAGTCAACATGATTTTGTATGAGGCAAATCAAAGATGATGAAGAGCTAGAGATAAACCTACTTTTTCTTCTTCGTTTTAAAACGACCATTTTGTGCATCTGCTTCATTCGGCTGGAAAGCAGGGTTGTCATAACCAGTGCTTGGATGCTCTGTTGATGGAAAAGCTGACTAGAATTAGCACAATAAATGTTTTGAGAACACTATGTCTATCTATTCCCCTATCATACACATCAATCAATTCTTTATTTACAGTCAACAGACCAATTATACATCACATTTTATAAACAGTTAATACCACCAGGAGTTTTGCGATCCCCAAATAAAATTCCAATAAATCTAAAACCTGGCCACATTGAGAAAAATAGGGATAGTGGTATGACTACTTTAAAACTTAAGGTGAGGTCATTCTCGAAAGAGTTACTACTACTTTATTGTTAAAAGTCCACAGACCGTACAACTGCGATTTAAACAGAACATAAGGGGGGAACATACACATCTATACAGAATTAAAATTGCAAAAGTAATTGCTTATGTAGATATCATTCAAGAAGAACTAGCAATTTGTATTGTGTAAGGAGTACGCATATGCAGACAACTCTACAGTCCACTTTAGTGGAAAAATACAGAAATCAAAGGTTTCCTAAAAAGATGTGTAACAAGGCAAGAGAGCAGCTCCTTGAAAACACTTTAGCCAAGCTACTACGTCACCACTCTAAATAAGATCTTGAAAAGTTTTCAGGGTGTGTCTTTTTAACATCCTTATCAGGAAAGGATCCACAGTTTGTTTAGCCAGGGCTTCTTTAGATTAAGGGGAAATTGTGTTTCCTTACCAGGGCTTTGCTTCCTGCTTCACTTGAGCAATCATAATGGGGCTGCATTACACAGCTGGAGAGGGATGACCACATGGTCTATAATGGAAAACTTCCCCTCCTCTCGCTGCTCATAGCCCTGAATGGGACAGTGCCCTTTCATGGGTCATTTGTTGCACAGCTCCCCCTGTACACAGTAGGAAATCCCAAGATATTTCAGCAGAATCAGGATATTGCAGTTTTTTTAAAAAAACAAATGGAATTACCAGGGAGGGTGCGTAGACATGCAAGAGGTTGATGACGTCATCAAAAGCACATGTGAGCTTCCAGGAGTGGGCTAGTCACAAGTGTGCCTTATTTCACTTATGTGAAGAAGCCCCTACTCCTGCTTGCAGGTGGAACGAATCAGCAGTGATAGGGCAGCATGTCTAAGCATGCGACTTATTAATAATAAGCCAGAGTTCCAGAGAATCCTGGCTTATCATGATATCCAAACACAGGTACTGTGTTACTTACTTTCCCCATAAAAGTCTTTGTTTTGATTTTAAGTTAGAGCATTGCAGGAACAAAACTTCTGAAACTCTCCAGCCCAATAAATAACTTATATTGGGAAGTTACTTGATGAATAGAGATGAGTTTGCTGGATACATGGGACTCAGAGTGCCATCACACCAGCAGGTCAATGCACTCTGGCCACTCGTTATGCACTCACATAACATCGTCCCTGTCCTGCACCTATTTTGTCACTTTTCCTCTTTATTTCTGAGTAAACAGAAGACCTCAGAAGTAAGCATGGGGTTCCAGTTTGCTGTTTTAGATTGTTTTTTTAAAAAAGCTTCTAAGTAACCACACTATTAAAAGTCAGTCCCATACATGTTTACTCAGAAGTAAGTCTCTCTCTGTTCAGTGAGGCTTCCTCAAAGATAAGCATGCATGGGATTTTAGTATGACTTGGATGTAAATGCAGTTGAAATCAATAGGATTTACTCTTGAGTAAGGGAACAACAGATCTCTATTTTATGAATTGGAGATGCACAGCTTCACATGATCAAAGTAAAGGAAAATCAATCCTTCACAAATGCAAACAGGTGGAAGGTCACACTGGTCGACTATCAGGAAAAGCGTTTAAAGGGGGGGATTAAAAAATTCCTAAACAATCAAAGGATGAACCAATCTGATTCAAACTTCACATGCCAAAAGCTCTACTTAAGAGCTCTCAAGGTACAAAGTTTCATCTCTTTAGCTTTAAAAATTACACAGATGTAAGCATTTTTGTAAATTCTAATAGGAGCTCCAATGAGTGAGGGGGAAAGGCTGCCACGACCATCACAATGTCCATCAATGACAAGAACCAATGAACTGGAGAGGGAAGGAGAAGGGGTGAGGTGGGGCAGGTGCAACAGCAGCGGGAGAGCAAAAAGAGAGTTCACCTATATAGCTACAATAGTGAAAGGGAGGAGCGCTTCCAACGCTTCTGCAATGGAGGTAAAAATACAGAGGCAAACCAAGGGGAAAAATAGGTGTGATGGAGCCCTCAAGCAGAGTAGCTTGGAAAATGCTGTGCATAACACATCAGGACATGCAAGTTGCCATACTACTCATGAAGGTTTTCAAAGCCCAATATGCATGCTCTTCCATAGTACTGTGAAAATCTGGCAGAATGGATAAATAATAGGCATTTGTACACAAAGGTACCAAAAGATAAATCAAAATTGAAAGATATCAAAATTTACCATGGTTGGATTCTTCATTCATTGTAGAACTTCTCAAATAATCCTTCATTGTTTTGTTCTGTGATGCAGTTTAAAATAGAGAAGTAAATGGTGTTCATCAAAAATCTGCATTTAAAGGGGAACATGATTAATCATCTTTCTGGGATCAGATGCTCATTTTAAAATTGGAATTTATTTATTTATTTCATTTCATTTCTATACCACCCAATAGCTGAAGCTCTCTGCGCAGTTCACAAAAATTAAAACCATAGAATACAGCCTGAAGTATAAAATATGGAAACTTAAATCACAATATAAAATCACAATATAAAAACCATGATATAAAAGTACAACTAGAATAAAACTGAACAGAAATGCAGAGATTTTAGAGATTTAAAACACAGATTTAAAACAGCAGTGTTAAAAGGCTAGGATGATACAATGCTAAAAATACTGGGAAAATAAAAAGGATTCACTGGCGTGTGCACAGAGTATACCAAGTGTGCACAGGCACACCCTAATATCTTTGGGGGTCCGCTTCCCCCCCTTCCCCCCCTTCCACTGCTCAGTGATGCTGTTCACACGCGCTGCATGGTGCAGAGCGGCAGCACCTCCAGCTCATCCCTACCAGCCCGCTCGTTGACTTTCCTTATAGCAGCCGAGATCAATAGTATGCGCTTGCTGCCTGTGCCTGGAGTCCAGCAGGCCAGCAGGGAGGTAGAGGCTGCCGTTGCATCTGCTTATTTTCTCGAAAGTGCCTTGCGGTGCGCGCTTGTGCACCTTTGCCGATGGGAGGGGGGGGGGGAAGCGGAAGGTATGAGGTAAGGTCCTCTTCAGGGCCTCTGGAAACGCCCCTTCCCCGATCCTTTCCCTCACCACGTGCAGCCAGCCACTCGAAGACGCCCTGGAAACGACCCTGCCTGCCCACTGCTAGGCAACTTAATTTTCCATGGCGCAGCCCTGCGATTCCCAGGATACTAGGATCAGACTGAATGCACCATATCTGAATTTGCTCCAAGTAGGAGAAAATAAACAGAAGGAATTTTCTTCTCACTTTATTCATCACAAGGGCACCAAGTTGGGGAAGGCTGCTTCCCTCCCCTTTGAACAGGCTGGAAGCTCAAGGGTGGGGGGGGGGAGCTTGGTGGGACCTAGAGGGCCAAGTGGCAAAGCCCACAAAAATTCTAAGTGTGCAGCTTTTGCATGTAGATACAAATCCCCTGCTACCAGCTAATGCCATGTGATATCTAGTAACCATAGATCAACACTATCTGGCCAACAACTGGAAAACAGGAACTCTCAAGAAAGTTAGTCAAGCACATCACATACATTATATGATGGACGAATTAAGAGACAGGCATCAAGACACTTAAATGTAAAAGATAAATCTGAGAGATTATAACATGCATAGCCTTCTCTCTCTCTCCCTCTCTCTCTCTCTCCTTCTCAATTCCAAATAGTGGGGACATGCAACAGAAGTATTCTGTTACAAGTTTATTAGTTGTAAACCTCCCGGAGGCATTTTATTTACTATATCTTTTTTATCCTGAGGGCCAGTCCTTTGGTCTGTTGCAGCAAAAACAACAGAGTCCCGTTGCAGCAAAAACAACAGAGTCCCATGGCACCTTAAAGATGAATAAATTCATTATGGTAAAAGATTTAATAGACTAGAGACCACATCATCTGATGAAGAGGGCTGTAATCAATGAAAGTTTATGCCATAATAAATTTGTTAATCTTTTAAGATGCTTTGAGACATTTTGTTGTTTTATGTTCATCTAGAGATTTACAGATGAGAAAGAACATTCTAAAAACTTTATACAATATGAATAAATATCCAAGCCAGGAAAGAGAATAAGAAGTGTGCCATGGTGTAAAACATTAGAAACTATTTTAAAAAATTGAAAGAATCCTTTTGGTAAGCATTTCCAATTTAAAGCAACCAAAAAGAAATAAGAAAAGAAAACCCTCCATGTGCATGCAACCTTAATTTAGGAAGGAGCTGTTAAATTGTGCTCCTATTGACCTTACAGTTACAAGATGGGGGATACTTGGCTCAGCAATACTACAAGTGAGAAGGATCTTGGAATTGTTGTAGATCACAAGCTGAATGGGAGTCAACAGTGTGATATGGCTGCAAAAAAAGCAAATACTATTTTGGGTTGCACTAATAGAAGTATAGCTTCCAAATCGCACAAGGTACTGGTTCCCCTCTATTGGGCACTGGTTAGGCTTCATCTTGAGTACTGAATCCAGTTCTGGGCACCACACTTCAAGAAGGATGCAGACAAGCTGATGCAGACAAGAGGAGGGCAACGAGGATGATCAGGGGTCTGGAAACAAAGCCCTATGAGGAGAGACTGAAAGAACTGGGCATGTTTAGCCTTGAGACTGAGGGGAGACATGATAGCACTCTTCAAATACTTGAAAGGTTGTCACATAGAGGAGGGCCAGGATCTCTTCTTGATCATCCCACAGTGCAGGCCAGGGAATAATGGGCTCAAGTTACAGGAAGCCAGATTCTGGCTGGACATCAGGAAAAATATCCTGACATTCAATAAATGTTTACCTTTAATAATAAATAAATAAATAAATAAATAAAATTCCCTGGGGGCACACCCTAATGAAATGTGCTGTGCACGCCTATAAAAGGGTTCCACTGGAAAGAGAACATGAGCACAACGAATCATTTTTTTAGATCATCTTCATTTTTCTTTATTTTATTCCTTTTACATGTCCCTGCCAATAAAGTCCACTGGATAAATATTATAACCAAACAGGGCTGGTGTCAAGGGTAAGCATGGTTGGGCATCTGCCAAGGGCCCCCTGGAGTTGCTCCTCCTCTTCGCCATGGCAACCTGATTGTTCACCTGCCTCTAGCTCTGGCCCAAACAACAGTGATGGTGAGAAGGAGGAGCAGGAGGTGCCACTGCCCACTGGCTCCCTGGCTCTCTGCATGTCAAGCAGGCAAGTGGTAGCAATGCTGAAAAAGAAGATGAGGAGCAAGAGCATCTGGTGGCAAATGATGGAAAGGGATGGGGGGCATTGAGGGTGCTGCAGCCAAAACCAGTAAAATGAATCATATCACTATTAAAAGTGAGACCAGGTCTCATTTTCAGGGCTTACCTATTGGAGGGCTCAAAGGATGGGAAGTATAGAGGATTGTGGTTCTTAGACAGACACGGTAAAAGGATTGTAATTCCTAGACAGACATGGCAAAAGGCTGTCTTACACACAATAGTGCACTCTCCTGGAAAATGTGCTTAGTATTGCAGCATTAGCCATTTTACAAGAGAGGTGAGGCACTGATATCTCGCCTGTGGCCCAGATGACCTCATCCATCCCTCTGTGGGCTGGATGATGTTACAGGGCAGACCACATCCCCTGACATCCTTTGGTGCCTGGGAAGTGCACTGGGTGGATCATTCCATGGTGTGCATCGGCCAGGGTGCTAGCTGAGCTGTACTCTGGCTTTCCTCATTGGGGAAGGTCTACATGCAACAAAGCCACAATGAAGAACCAGGTGATGATTCACCCGAGGCATCAGCCAGCCACAGTGTGGGTAGGGCAGCGCTTGACCAGCACTTACAGGAGCTCTTGCAAGTACTGGTGGAGTGCACCAGTGCCTCTTCCAGTTGGAAACTCATGAAGCTGATTGGTGGGAAGTTTAGAACAGATAAAAGGAAGTACTCCTTCACACAGCAATACTATAGAATTTGCCTCAACAAGATATAGTAATAGTCATCAATTTGGATGGTTTGAAAAAGGGGTTGGATAAATTTCTAGAGGAGAAGGCTATCAATGGCCCCTAGTCCTTATGACTATGTGCTACCTCCAATATCACAGGAATTAAGCCTATATACACCAGTTGCTGGGGAACATGGGCAGGAGAATGCTGTAGCACTTGTGTCTTGCTTGTGGATTCCTGGTCGTCAGCTGGTTGGCCACTGTGTGAACAGAGTGCTGGACTCGATGGACCCATGGTTTCATCTGGCATGGCTCTTGTTATGTTCTTTAAACTCCTTATTGTCTCAGATCTGTAATCTTCAGTTCATCTCCCTGCCTCCTCCCCAAGCCCTTGGTCCTCCAGGTCAAGCCTGAGGGCTAGGGGAGGGGAGTTGGTGGGACCCATGGAGGAAGTCCAAATCTCTGCAGACTGGGGCCTCCTCCACACGGGGCGTTTAATGAGCCTTGAAGGCTCATTATAAATTTTACCTACACACGAGCGGAGCGCAAAACGGGCGTACAGGCGCGTTATCTCCCCGATAATGCGCATTTTCGAACGCGCGTTAAATAGCGACTTTTATTTTGCTCCGGCCGTTAAAGCGCATTTTCGCTGTGTGAACAAGCGATTATGCGCATTAACTACCTGGAAAGCGCTTTTTGGGCATCTTTTAATGCGCTTCGCCGCTTCTCGCCGCCTCCCGTGCAGAGGGATTGTGAGTAAATGCGCCTCCGCGATAATGCGCATAATCGCGGAACCAGGCGCAAAGGCGCATTCTTGTGGAGGGGGCCTGGGACAGGGAACCTCCATGGGCCGGGACTAGGACCTGCAAGCTGGACATTCCCCTCTTCAGATTTACAACATATACTTCTCTTAAATGTTACTTTAAGATTTTAAATACATACAAAACCTAAGAAAAAACAACTTCCTCTTTCCTGTCTATAAAGCAACTTTGAAAGGAGTGCTTTGGTGTGGGAAATTAGCAGGGAATGGTTGGTGAACCTTTTCCAAGCAACCACTGGGCTTTGCCAAAGCAACCCCCAATGTAGCTGAAAGTCGATCAAGGAAGTGGGCAGCGCAGCCACAGGAATGGATGGATCTGTCCGGGGGGGGGGGGGGTTAGCCCCAAGAGCACAAATGAGAAGGGAGGGGGACTCCACACACTTTCTTTTCTTAACCCCCCACCCACCCACATAGCACCACTCAGTCTTCAAATTATTTAGGAATGCATTATTTTTACTTTTTACAATGCAGTGTTGAAACCTGGAAGACAGAAGCATTTGTAAAGCTGTAGTCCTTTGCCCATTTCCCTGGGAGTAAGTCTCACTGAACTCAGTGGGATTTATCTCTGACTAGCCAAGAACAGGGTCGTGCTGCTAAGCAGCCAGAGAAATACTATGGATGTAGTATATATATAGACCAGGTAGCAAGTCCATTGAACAGAAACTTATTCTAAGCAGATATATATTACAGGATTGTCGCTTCCCTCCCGGGTGGGTCTGGAAGCGATCAGCTAGGGCTCTAAAGATTTCTTCTGATTAGAGGAAAGACTAGGTGGCTTCCAAAGAGTTTCGATATCCCTGGGGGTGGCCAAATGCAAAAGGAGAGCCGGGCTCCTGACCCTTGAGCGGGGAGAAGAGGCCATTTCAGCAGGTGTCCTTTGTCCTGTCCTCTTCCCCTCTTGGAAGGGGCAGGAGCCCTGTTCCTCTGTTGTACATCTGGCCGCCCTCCTATTAAGCTGCCCCCTTCCCCACCACCACCTTTCAAGCCCGAGTATCTCCTCACCTGGCGAAAAACGCGTCACGTGAGATTGGAACTCAGCACTTCTTCGGCTGCCTGGCAAAAGTCCTCGCCTGCTTTTGTCCTCCGGGAGATAGAATCCTCCAGCTGGTGCCGGCGCCAACTCCCCGGAGCTGTAAAGGAGCCACGCCCAGCAGCTCGGTCCCTTCCCCCGAGGTCGGATTTCACGGAGGACAAGAGGGGTGTGTGAGAGGGGTTGCTCCAAAGACCCCTCCCTCAAGGCAGACCCGACGACCACCCTCGAAACTCCAGACGGATGCGTTGGTACACTTTGTTCACTTCAGTGCTGAACGTCGTCTTTTAAAATGTCAGTATCAAGAACTGCCATATAGGAGCAACGGACCTCCTCAATAAACGTGGCATCTCGAGAATGTAACAAACAGGCCCCGGTAATTATCTCCTCGCCTCAGGAGCTGCCTTGTTTCTGACTTGACCTGAGAAGCCAGAAGCCAGAATTTCTCTCTTGGATCAAGGGGGCAGAAGAGCAAAGGAATCCAAGAAGGGGGCTCTAAAAGGGGAAGAAACAATTGAGCCTATCTACACAAGCAGGATAAAACACTCTGAAAACGTTTTGAAAACTGTATATGGAGTGTGTCCTGGGCCCCGACAGTTGTCACTGCTGTTATAAACCATTTTAAATAGTTTTAAACCATTTTAAAGCAATAGTGTAGATAATGTTACAGCCAAGACCATTTTTAGGTCTTCTTTAGGATTCATACCTGGAAGCAGGTAGCTGCAGACTGGTCTCCACACCTGCGCGGCAATCATTACAAAGCCCTGCCAAAGTGATTTATATCTTTTGCTGTAAATGCAGTTCCACGGCCACTATTTCTTGTGTGAACTGGATCAGAGCCTTTTTCTTTTTAGTTCAATACGAGAACATTCAGAAAGTGTGTGCGGTATTAGTAATGATGCTTACGTATGGGTGTGTTTAAACAAAATAAAAATAAAGCTATCTGAGTTCCCAAATTAATTTGAAGCCTGATAAAAGGCCAATGTAGAGCAGAAATGAAAGGTCACAAATTAAAGAAATTCTGGCTGCACTCTTACATACTGCCATACATGGAAGTATGTCCTATTAAATTCAATTGGACTTGCTTTTAATTAAACCTGGGTAGGATTGCACTGCCGGCAAACGACCCACCCCCCACCCCAGTTTCACTAAAATTCACTGTCAAATTGCAAAGCTCAAACTCAAAATTTGAATGGTGAATGTTACATTTTACCTTGAAATTGGAATTCTTTACCATACACTTCTATTCATCTTTACTCAGAAGTAAGTACAATTGTTTTGAATCTGACTTACCTCCATGGCTAGTAAGGATGTTTTGGCTTGTACCCCTTGTATCCCTCTCTTGATGCTTTTGATTTTGGTCAGTCTCAGATATGAAGTTTCATAAGCTGTTGGCAATAATGTGCTGTCAAATGGTAAATAACTATTGCATGTCATTTATCAAATACAACTGTCCAATACTGTTTATTTTATTTATATCTTTTTTGCATTTATATCCTGCCTTTTTTCCGCCAACCAACCCAAGGTGGCATACATAATCCTCCTTTTATCCACACAACAACAACCTTGTCAAGCTGAGAGTTTGTGGCTGGTCCAAAGTCACCCAGTGAGCTTCCATGGCTGAGTGGGGTCTAGAACCCGGGTCTCCTGACTCCCAGTCAAATTTAAATGTTGAAATAAATATCATCAATGTTGAATACTGATTTCAAGTATCCACAGAGAGCATATCTGATAATTGAGATAATGCCTGGCAAATATCTCAATTTAGAAATGAAATTATGCTCAAAATTATGGGGGTAGGGATGCAGATTTGTGTTTCAGCACATGCTGAAGGTCTTCAATTCAGTCTCTGGTGTCTCCATGTGGGGCTGGAAAAATCTCTTGTCTGAAATCCTGGGAAGCTGTTGCCAGTCAATATTGAGGTCCCCTCTACAAGATTTCGGTTTAACGCCCAGTTGCCCGATTATGCGCATATACGGAGAAGCGCATTTACTCCGAATACCTATTCACAAGAGGCGGTGAAGCGCATTACAGCCTATATGAAACGCGCTTTAAAGTTGTTTACATGTGGAGAATTGCATGTTTACATGGCCATAAGGCGCTTTAACTCTCACGTCAAATTAAAACTCGCTATTTAACACGCATTTGATAATGTGCATGAGCGGAGATAAAAAGCGCCTCAACCCCCAATTTGCACTCCACTCTTGTAGAGGTAAAATTTGTAATGTGCCTTGAAAGAGCGTTAAATCGCTCTTGTAGAGGCACCCTCATGGACAAAAAAAAACATTACAGCCCGGGCACCAGTTCGAGAGCGGAGTCTATTGTACCAGCATGAAGTTGTGGGATATTATTAAAGCTTTAATGTTTCCTCTTATTAGAAGGAAGACCAACTATCAAACATGAAGACGAGGCTCCTAGATTCTGGGGGGGGGGGGGGTGTCAGTCCAATTTAATGAATACTTATCAAAACTGCATGTGCTGCTGCTTCTTTTCCCTGCCTTTGCTTGCTAGAATTATGGGTGCAGTGTTGGCCGCTGCAGCTGTGTGAAGAAAAGGGGGATGCTTTCCATGCTGTGAAAATGATCAGTGCCTGTTTTATTGCCGCTTTCGGTGCTTCTGCTGTGGAGATAAGAGGAAGGGGTGTTGGGGGGGGGAACTGTGGAATGCAGCATGATTATGTGTATTGCCGATGTGTGCATGTGTGTGTGTGGGAGAGAGAGAGAGAGAGAGAGGTTGTAGCATTTCTTTGCCCTGAAACTGTTCAATACCTGTTGCACCACTGCATTTGGGGGTGCTTCTGGGTTGTGGAAAGGTATTGTCTGCGTGTGGGAATATTGAGAGGCTGCGGGTAGAAGTTAGGATCCCTCAAGCCTATGTTTCTAATTCCGAGAAGCCATATATATATATATATATATATATATATTGTAAGCACATGGCTCCATAAGCACAGGGTCCTATAAGCACATGTTCCCATACGCACATGTCTTCAACTCTGAGAATCCAATTTGTAAGCACATGGCTACACACCTTTCTTCCCCTTTCCCCACCCATTCCCTACTCTCACCCAACCGTTACCTGCCCCCAACATCCCCCCAAACTTACCCAACTCCAGCTCCCACCTCACCCCTGCACCCACTTCCTGTCACCCTCACCCCACCCCATACCCTTAATACCCCTGCCCACCCCCACCTGCACCCCCCACCTTCCCCAACACCCCTGCCGCATCTCTACCCCCTATGGTCCCCAACATCTGCCCCCACCCATCCCTTGATCCCCAGTCCTACCCCCCACCCTCCACCAACCCTGCCACCATCTCCCCCTACACACCCTGTCCCTCCCCCCTCCTACCTTCCCTGCCCCCAACTCCTGCCCACCCTCCCCAAACAGGCCTGTTACTTTTCACACACACAAATCTACATTCCCTAACCCATGCCCCACTACCTCCATCCACCTCCACCCCCTCTCACCAACATGCCATCCACATGTGCTTTCAATCTCACATGATATCTGCACAGAAATAGGCATCCCAAGATAGCATCCATATCTTTAAAACATAAAGGCTAGATGTACACTACTGCTTTATAGCAGTATTGAAGTGCACTGATAACTGTTGGGGCACAATCCAGGCCAGATCTACACCAAGCAGCATATAACAATATGACAGCGATTTGAAAACGGTATATGGAATGTATCATGGGCCCCAAAAGTTGGCATGGCATCTTGTGAGTACCGTGCTGCAAATCCGCATACAAGGCATGGCAAGAGTGCACTAAATCACTGGTGTGATGGACCTCATAGTGTTATTTCCTGCTTTTTATTCCACATTTGTAATGATCTGACACAGTGGCTCAATTCGGACAACACGATAGTCAGTGGTGGGGTAATAATCAACTTTACATTTGTTCAACTAGGGGGTACTCCCCACACAACATGGTAATAAATAATCAACTGTGGTGTTGATGAGGATCAGCGCTGATTTGACTATGGCAGCATTCGGATGACATGATAGTCAAAACAACTGATGATTGTTTCCCCCACACCAGTTATTTATTGTGTCGTCCGAATTGAGCCAACGTGTAGAACTGACCAAAGTGAGGGCTGCCTCACACATGACATTTTTTCTATATAGTTATAATCCCTACGCCTTATTGCGCCATCATTACATCTGTTCAGATGCTCTTCCACACAACTATGCAGACACAACAGTCATCTGTGATTTTTTCCCCCCAAACATGGCTGGGAGGGATGAGCCATGTAGAGAAAACAGCCATACAGACCTATATCAGAGGTGTCAGAGTTCTCTCCCACTTTACAAGCCTAGAATGCAGGAAGTCAATGAACTCCTGTGGGGTAGGATAATTGCCATATGCAAAAAGAGCCCTTTTCATTCATTATTCATTTATTAGATTTATATACTGACCCATAGCCGATGCTATCTGGGCAGTTCACAAAAAAGAAAAACCATGATTATAGAAAGTATAAAACCATTCACATAGGTATGTGGGAGAATTGTTGAGACAAGATGGAAACCCGTTAAGAAGTATTTCCTCAGTTCTCCGTAATAATCTGTTGTGTTATTGGACTTTCTTATTAAGTATTTATGTTATCATCTGATCTGGCATAAGTGGACACCCAAGTCGTGCCCTATTACAATTAATTGGTAACCTGTTTTCTTTGTCCTCTTCCCCTTTACTTAATACTCATGTTTTTGGATTGGAACCCTGCTAGAGCCATAACAGAGAAGTGGAGGATGATTGAGGCACCTGGAGATGTCAGAGGAGACGTGAAGAGAATACGTAGAAGAAGACAGTTCAAGTAAAGAAAACTGTAAGCTTTGGAATCAAATTATAAAACAAATACAGCTGGTTTACCATGTTACCAAGGCTGAGTAGCCTGCTTATACCAGCTGGACAGAAAGTGGCAAAGATCTGATGCTTAGTGCTTACCACAATGCATGCAGAATGGTGGGGATATTTAAAACCAGCTTTCAGAATGAGCACGATCTTTAAAAAAATCATATAAAATCGAGGGTTGGAGAGATCGATCTCAAATTTCATACACATACTTACGCATACCCCATAAGCACTATGACCAAGTTTCAACCCTCTAACTTGTAAAATACAGAAGTTATAGGTTTATTTATATGGCAGTCCGATAATCCGGTATAATCGGGCTGAAAATTTTCGGATCAGATATCATTATCGTAAATTGGATGTCCGATAATGACCTTATCGTATCGATATCGGACATTTTAACGATATGATACACATCCCTAGTTTAAAATGATTGGTATTCAGTTTTTGTCTTGCAATGGCCCTTGGAATCAAGCAATAAACATTCATTCGTTCATAAGTAAATAAAACAGACAGCACACACAACAACATATATCTGAAACAATTTAAATTGTTTTGATATTTGATATATTATTTTCCATCTTCTGGTCATTTCAAAGAAAATAATTTTTATTTATTCATTTATTTCATACATTTCTGTACTACCCAATAGCCACAGCTGTCTGGGCAGCCACAACAATTACAACCATAACATACAAGGCAATAAAATACAATATAAAAGCTTAAGGGTTGAAAACTACAGTATCAAAAATGTAAATAATAATCAAATACAATCTAGCAGCTAGATTTAAAATACAATAGCAGATTTAAAACAGAAAATGGAAAACCAGAATTCCTGGGGAAATGAAAAGGTCTCCACTAGGTGCTAAAAAGAGCACAATGTAAGTGCCAGGCAAACGTCTCTGGGAAGTTCATTTTACAACCAGGGTGCCACAGCAGAAAGGACCCTCTTCTTAGGAGCTAACCCTCACACTTCCTTTGGTGCAGACTCCTGGACAGGACAGCTGAAGATGATTTCAGGTACATGTGATGCTTCAGAACGCCCCATTTGGATGTGAATTGGCTACTTGAGGGTCCAACATTTGTGCTGCTTGAAAAGCACCTTCATACTGCTTTATCAAATTCATCATGCAGCTGGTGTGATGGTGTCCTAAAATAGCAGGCACCTCAGTAGTCCCTTGCCTGCTGTTTTTGGTTTGTTTAGTGTTTTGTTTCTTCCAGTGAACGTGATAAGAGATTTCTAGCTATTGCAGCAAGCGAGCAACAGTCTTCCCTGCTAATTATTAACTCCTAGTTCAGAAAAGTAACAACTTCCCAAACAAAGAGTCTTAAAAACGTAACTGCTATATTGTACTGTTATAGCCCAGAAAAGCAAGCATATGTCACCAAAAGTCTTAAGGTGCAATCATAATGCACGTTTAGACAGAAAAAAATGCATAGTGGGAGTTGAAGGCCTCTTTTCTGTATAAACATGCATAGGATTGTTCCTTACGGATGCAACAGTATGATCGAGGGCATATCTAGATGAGAAGTTTGCCTTGTAGTGGCTTCAGAGTGGTGGCAGCAGATCTACATGATGCAGCCGCCTTCCACAACCATCCAGGTGCGAAGCCCCAAAGCTCCGCTTTAAAAAAAGTCAGGCACTTGTCTCAACTTTTTTAGCTTGGAGCGAGGCGACGATGGCGTCTGCCATCTGTTACTATTGCTCCGGAGCTGCTGCGAGGCATGCCACAGCCTATGGTGACCACTGATTGGTCACCATAGGCTGGGCAGGGAAGGGGGTGGACCAGCAAGCCAAAAGGTTGCTGGATCACCTCTGTGCCTCTGCGGACCCTTGTTGTTTTTTAAAAATAAAAAAAATTAAGGGGTGTGGATATTCAGAGAGGGAGCACCCCATTTCTCCTCCCCCTTGTTGGTCCCTCCCCCCATTTAGCTGTAAATGTGAAGGGTCACATTTACAGCTTTTAAAAAAAGAACAAAAAGAACAAAAAGTAGCCAAAAAATTTTTAAAAAACTCCTAACCTGGGTAGAGGGGGCGCGGATGCTCCAAGGGGCCCCTGGACCGCAGCATGTGTGCTTGGGTGGGCGGGTGCGGTGGCAGCAGTGTGAGGTGGCGCCCCCTGCATTTGCACTCCTTCTGGCCATCTACAGGGCAAGGAGTGCAATTGCGGGCTTTCCTGAAGGCGCTGCCACTGTCAAGATGACCCCCAGCTGTGGTTTATTTTGCACTGTGTTTCTTTTAAAAATGTACTTTTAATGTGTTTTTATTCTATTTTATTTTGTCAACCACTCCAAAATTCTGAATGGGGAGTGTTATATAAATATAATAAATAAATAAATCGTAGGGATGTGCAGCGGATCGGATCCGATCCACGATCCAGATCTGATCCGGCCAAAATTGAATAAAATGAAACGATTCCGATTCTGATCCTATGAACCATCCAATCCAATCCAATGGAACCCGATCTGGATCGGAGGGAAATTGGATGCCATTTTGAATGCTTTTCCCCATAGCCTAGTATTGTGTTACAAAAATGCCTATAACTTTTTCATTTTTAAAGATAGAAGGATGAAACATGGGCACTTTGTAGATGGGTTAGGGGTAGTTATCTGTGAGAAATTTCAGAAAGATTGGTGCAGGCATTTTGTGGCAATGAATTTTTAAATAACAAACCAGGAATGCCTATAATGTTTTCATTTTTAAAGTTCCACACATGAAACTTTGCCACATTGCAGGTGGTATGTTGGGACCCATGTGTGTGAAATTTCAGAAACATAGGTGCTTGCCTTGTGTGGCAATTAATTTTAGAAAAATGGTAGCAGTGGAGTAAATACAGTTATGCCTTCAACTTTTTTATTTTTAAAGATACAAACAGGAAACTTGGGCACATTACAGGTACCACTTTGGTTGATATGTGTAAGAAATTTCAGAAAGGTAGGTCCAGGCATGTAGTGGCAAGGTATTTTTGAAACAATGAGGAAAGAAATGCCTATACTTTTTTTTTTGTAAATACATCTTTATTTCGTTTTTACTTACCTTACATAATTCATCCACCATTTTCACATCGTTACTATTATGTATTTATCCCCCTTCCCCCCCCCTTCCTCTTTTTTATTGGTTAATTTGCCTCTGTTCTCTTCTTATTTTCTTCCAGCTTCTTCTCTATCTCTTCTTTCTTTTCAGGAGTCCCATAACTTTTTGTATGCTTCCGCAATATTGCTCTTATTTGGATCTTTTTCCATGTAATCTATATATGCAAACCATTCTCTTCTAAATGTATCCCTCTTCTTTTTTCCTCTATAGACTCTAAGTTTCTGTATTAATTTTTCATTCATTGCTATATTCCACAAAAAAATTCCCCCACCTTAATTGTTAACCCCCTAGCTGTTTTCCAATTACTAGCTATCTGTTGCCTTGCTGCAGTCAGCATAAATCAATCAATATTTTGTCCTTTACATCACTATTTTCTTTAACAAACATATTCAAAAGAGCTAGTTCAGCTGTTCTATTAATTCTTTGAGCAGTGAGCTTTTCTATTTTTTGAAAAACCTTATCCCAAAATTTCCTTACTCTATTACATTCCCACCACATATGCAAATTTGTTCCAAATTCTGTGCATCCTCTCCAACATTCTGGGGTCGCATTTCTGTTCATTTTTGCTACCTTCACTGGAGTTAAATACCATTTTTGTATCATTTTTAAAGCCCCTTCTCTTATCTTTGTGGAGGTAGTTTTGAATGGGAATTTTTCAAATATACTTCCCCACTCTCTATCTTCAATTTCTTGATCCAGATCTTCTTCCCATGTCTGTTGTATAATATCATTCCCTCCAGTTTCCTGTTGAAGGAATGAGGACACGCACACCGAGATGTTCTAGGCAGGAAGCTTGTTTATTGTCTGTTAGCTTGGCTTATATAGATCTTTAGCAATGCTGTTCACGAGGACAGAAGGTTGCTGTGCATGAGGACACAGCGTGATTCTACACAGTAGAGCACACACACATTATGGCTTGTCATAGGATAATACAATGGAGAACAAAATAAGAATGCTACATCATTACTGCAACATTGTTCCTAGCCTGATGCTGGCAAGCTGAAGCTGGAACAGCTTGTTTGAAGCTAGAACATCTTGCATGTAGCGGGAAAGAGATAGGAGATAGAAAGAACAAGGTGAGAGGAAGCATCAGGGTTTTCCCTACAACACTTTTTCTCAGGATGTTTCCTTCATCCTGTCTTATTATAATTCTATATATTTGTGTAATCAGTCCCTTATCTCCATCTTTATAATTGTCTATAAATTTTTCCCACTCAGTTAGCTCCCTTGTACTCTCCTTTACTATCTTTCCATTTCTGATAAATTTGTCAATCTGCAACCATGCCATTCATGATATTTCAACATTTTGTACTCTTCTATTCCATATTTCTTGTGTTATTGGATTTTCTTGTTCGTAAAAGTTTTTCATCTGTATTAATCTTATTTCTTTTAATTTACTTTTGGTTATTGCCTTTTTTTTAATATCATATTCCGGGTGTATCCAAATTGGTGTTAGAGGTGATATACTTGGCATTAATTATCCTTTTTTATAATACCATACTTTCAAAATTCCTCTTATTATACTTTGTTTGTTTCCCATTAATTTTTTGATATTTTTTTTATTATACAGCAAATTTTGTATGTCTTCTTCTTTTTTAAGTCCCATCAATTCCCTCTCTATTTCTACCCACTGCAAATCTCCGTCTTCCTTTGTTATTGCTAAACGCCTATACTTTTTATTTTAAAAGTTAGAAGTCTGAAAGTTGCTCACTTGGTAGATGGGTTAGGGGTAGTTATCTGTGAGAAATTTCAGAAAGATACCGTATTTCCTCGATTCTAAGACACACCTTTTTCCCCATACTTACTTCTGTAAAAGTGGAGTACATCTTAGAATCGACGGCGTCTTAGATTCACCGGATTTCTCCAGCGCTGGAATGGGTTTGGGATACACCCACCCATAGAGCCTTCACAAAGGGGCTCTGCATGCCCCCCCAGTGACTCGGCCTCCCCACTCACCTCCATCGCGCCCCGGTCGCCGCCAGCATGCAGGATCGTAGCCTACTTCATGGAAATGCTGCGTTTCCAGACCTTCTCTACCGCTGCTGCCGCCACCGCTGCCAAATCCCAGGAAGGGGTGAGAAAGAAAGAGCAGGTCAAGCGGGGGTAGGCAGAGGCGGTAGGGGGGCCCAGGCGAGGGATGAGTGGCAGCGGCGGCGGCGGGAAGGAGGAAGAAATGAAAAGCAGAAAGGGAAGGGAAGGGAAGGGTGCGGAGAACCAGGCGGAGGCAGCGGCCACAGCAGCGAGGGCCCGCATGCGCCCCCCCAGCGACTCAGCCTCCCCACTCCCCTCCATTGCTGCCTAAGTCCTCGCTGCCAGCAGTGCTGGCAGCGGCCTCCCTGGCCTGAAACACAGCGTTACTACAAAGTAGGGGCAGGAAGTCCTTGACAGGAAGGGCGTGTCAAGGACTTCCTGTCCTTACTTTGTAGTAACGCTGCGATTCCAGGCCGGGGAGGCCACTGCCAGCGGCGCTGGCAGCGAGGACCAGGGCGGCAATGGAGGTGAGTGGGGAGGCCAAGTCGCTGGGGGGGGGCGAATGTGGGCCCTCGCTCTGCTGCCTCTGCCTGGCTCTCCGCGCCCTTCCCTTCCCTTTCTGCTTTTCGCTTCTTCCTCCTCCCCGCTGCCGCTGCTGCCACCACTCCCTTGCCTGAGCCCCACTACCGCCTCTGCCTGCCCCCGCCCACCCCGCTCTTTCTCTGTCACCCCTTCCTGGGATTTGGCAGTGGCAGCAGCGGTAGAGAAGGTCTGGAAATGCAGCATTTCCACAAAGTAGGCCACGATCCCGCGCGCTGACGGCAGGGACCGGGGCACGATGGAGGTGAGTGGGGAGGCCAAGTCGCTGGGGGGGCTCATACGGGTTCTCGCTGCCACAGCCGCTGCCTCCGCCCGACTCTCCACGCCCTTCCCTTCCCTCCTCTTCCCACTTCTTCCTCCTTGCTGCTGCCACCGCCTCCCTCACCTGGGTTCTGCTACCTCCTACCGTATTTCTTCAATTCTAAGATGCACTTTTTTTTCAAATATAAACGTGTCTGAAAATGGGGTGCGTCTTAGAATCAATGTAAAGCTTTTTACCTATTGGTGGCCCTGAAATTAAGGTGCGCCTTAGATTCGATGGCATCTTAGATTCGATGAAATACGGTAGATCCAAGCATTTGGTGGCTACGAATTTTTTAGATTAAAAGTTACAAAAGTTTTTTCACAGAGGCTTGAGCTATCAATTGCACCCCCCACACACACACTCCCCCGGCTCCCCCTCCCTCTTTTATCTGTCAAAACTCCATGTTGTTGTAACTTAATCTAAAAAATTCATAGCCACCAAATGCCTGGACTTAACTTTCTGAAATTTCTCACAGATAACTATCCCTAATCCATCTACAAAGTGCCCAAGTTTCATCCTTCTATGTTTAAAAATGAAAAAGTTATAGCCGTTTTTGTAACACAATACTAGGCTATGGAAAAATGCATTCAAAATGGTGTCCGATACAAAATCAGATGTCCGATTTTCAGATCAGAATCGGATCTGATACAGTGGAACTCCAATTTTTTCCGATACGGTTAAAAAAAATAGATTCCAATTCCAATATGATTTTTCCGTCCGTGCGCATCCCTAATAAATAGTTTAGACTGTTTTCTTGTGGAGATAACAAAAGGGGGGAATGAATTGGCTTCCCAAAACCCCATTCTCTCCACCCCATAGCTAGAAACACCATAGCAACAAAAGTTCCCTATCCAGATGTGCATTTGGTTCAATAAATCGTATGCCTTTACCATATTTTGTACAATTCTAGGGGAGACACTGATAGTGCTAAATCATCATCATCTTGCTGTAATATCATAAGATTGTACCTCAGACTGCAATCCTAAATAGACTCATGAGGAAGGACATTATATTGAATACAATACAATTCTGTCAATGTCAAGATGTTTAGGACTGTGCAGCCAAGATGAAATTCAAACCCTTTACTGTAATTATGATCTTGATGGAAAGTAAATAGAACAAAAGCCCTCAGCAAACATGACTGGTAGTCATTTTTAAATGTTTGCAAAGCAATCTTCCCCCATCCCTCTGTAGGTAACCATCGTTTATGGTATGAAGAAAACTACACTGACCTAAAGAAAGTTGTTAATCGTGCCCTGAAATCTGACCTTCAGTGACCAGTTTTTCCAGGTAAACCCAGTGGTGGCTGTTGCCTACAGAGGCTGGTGAGGCAAAGGACCCAGTCCTCGGGGGCAGGGCTAGGAAGTGCCCGGAGGGGGAGCAGTCTTTGAGGTCCGTCACACCAAGGATTTACTGCACACTCGCCATGCCTTGTGTCCGTTTTTGCATCGTTGGACTCACATGACGTTGTACCTATTGTGCTGCGACCTCGCTGTTGTCTCGGGGTTTCATCATCCTCAGGTTTTCCCTCTATGCTCAATAACTTTGCTGTTCTGTTCTGTTCCTGTGTAGTTTTTTTCTCGCAGTTATTCGGATAGTCCCGATGTTTCTGATGTGGGAGTGGCTGTGGAAAGGGGAGTAAGCAGGGCAGTGTTAACAAAGAAAGCAGAGGGCGTGGCAGGCAATTCTCCCCCAGCCCGCCATTTCCCCAACAGCCAGCAATCCATACTGCAGAAAGGGAAAACTGAGACACATTAACTTTAAGATTAAAAGTATAAAGCAGTGGGTGGGGAAATCACACAACCAGACCAAAGCACACTCCTGTTCCATAGAGAATCAAGTGACATAAGCACACAAAACCATGCTGTTACTGCTGTTATCTTATGATTATATCCCTAGAGCCACACAGAAACACAGTCATTGAAACCTAGCAGCAAGTTCCCAGAAAATCCAAAATCCATCCTTTTGCATATTGTAACAACAACAACAATGACAATGATAATAATCCATAACCATTATTTTCCCGCCGCACATTGCACAGAAAAGAAAACTGAACCAAGTGTCTTTAAGATCATGAGTGTGTAGAGAAGGAGGGGAAAGAATCACACATCCCACACAAAAGCTTGTCTTTGGACTCATGTTCTCCTGGTCCAACAGCAACTCCCGTTGCACAGAGAATCAAGTGAAGTTGAGATCAGAAGTGCAACATGGGGAGGGGGGGAATCCACGCAACAGCACCACAAAATCTTCCTCCTCCTCCTCATCTCAGAGCAACATAGAAAAGCAATGTTTGGGACTGTGCTGCATCTTCGAAGAGCATCAAAACCCCACCAATTTGCATGTAATACTATTAGTTGTCATCCACGCAAGAGCACTCCTTTGGAGTCACTTCTTTTTTATTTTCTTCATTCAACAAAACAATGGTGATGGGGAATCCATTCACCCAAGGCATGTGTCTGACCAATCTGCTCTTCTTGAAGAATCCTGAAAAGAATGGTGCTGTATGGAAGTTGTTGATACATCACTACTGTCTTCCATAGATGATTCCCAGTCTGTATACTCCATTGAGGCACCATGATGTCTTGGAAAAGTCACTTTTTTCTGGGCTTATATAGCGACAAGTAAACACTGTTATTATCATAGTCCTCTTTATCTCAATTATTTATTGTGTTTAAAGTCTTTTAATTTCTGATAAAACTTTTTATGTTCTTGATCCATGGAAGCAAGTTTGTGACCAAAGTCTTTAGAACTAAAAGATGTTTTAAAAGTGTTAGGCTTATATTGGCTCATTTGCCTTAAAAGAGGTTTCTATCAATAGATTCATCAGGTCCTGCGAGCATTTGTTTAGTATGGCACACCATTTTTTGGTAAAATCTTGGTCATCTCAAAACATGGCTGGTTCTTTTTGGATTCTGAGCCCTCGTGGAATCCTTTGATGTCTACAGTACTCTGTAAAAATTGAGGCATAAAGTTCATTTTTAAAAAAAAGTAACTTCATTAAGTTGTTTCATGGAAAATGTTCAGGAATGAATTTGAATGTTTGTTCAAATATGAAAGATCTGGAGAAAGGTTTATGTAAATGTTCCTTGGAAACGTTTAGGGTGTTGTCCCATTCCATTCCCAGAAAAAACAAACAGGAATATACTGTTCACCAGGGTCTAGTTTAGCTTTGAGTCTCCTGGGATATAGAAGATACATCTCAGGTTTGCACAAGATATGAGTGCTATATGTTTTAGAAACAGAGTGAGTGGCCCAATTCGGATGACACAATAAACAACTGGTGTGGGGGAAACAATCATCAGTTGTTTTGACTATTGTGTCATCCGAATGTTGCCATAGTCAACTCAGCGCTAATCCTCATCCACACCACAGTTGATTATTTATTATCATGTTGTGTGGGGAGTATCCCCTAGGGTTAGGGTTAGTCAACCCACCATTGACTATCGTGTCGTCCGAATTGAGCCTATATGTACCTCAGATAAAGAAATTACTGCTTGTTTTAGAGTTAAGAAATTGAATAGCTATACACAGGTTAGTTCATGTCTGTGTCTGTGAGGAAGCAATGGTTATGTAAGGAGTGGATTTGTTAAAGAGCATGTAAATGTAAAACGATACTGTTTTTACTATTGTCTAGTTAGAACTTAGAAGTCAAAATCTGGGGAAAGTTCATGTCATGTTAAAGTGAGATTTGATTTTTAAAGTTGTTTTAGAATGTGAAATACTACCAAAGGTAAGTACCTTGACCTTTGTGATAAGGAACAGGGTGTTGTCTGTAAAATACTATTCTTATTTTTATTTGTTTGATTTATAGCTCCTGAAGGAGACATCTCCGAAACGTGTAGAGCACAATACATTTTCTTTTTCCGAGCACTGGAGTTCACCTCCTTTTTGTTTCCAGTCCATGGTGCTTTTTTCCCCTTTACTCCACCAAGAGGGACCTGTCATAAAATGTTCCTATATGGAATGCTGCTGCTCAGGATTCCAGCCATTCCTCCTCTTTCTCTCCTCTCTGGTTTTCCATCCCCCGCCTCCACCCCACAATAGTCAGTCAGCATCCTAAGGCACTGGGCACATCCAGTCCTCATTGGGCTCGTTTTGGGTGCACCTCCACCAACAGTTTATTTTACAAGAATTTTTGTACTTCTGCGAGGCTTGGGGCTGCATCATTTGGGCTACGTAGAGCATCATCACATGAGGGAAAATCTCATTTTCTTACCGTTGCTTCTCGGTCCCCGCATTTGTCCTTCATTACTTCATCATTCTGCTGTGGGGGAAAGAGGAAGTAAACAAAGTCCACATGGCCCATTCAGGGGCCTTTTGTATCACACTGCTTTTCCTGCACACAGCAGGAGATCATGGCACATTCTGTTTTTTTAAAAAGTCAGATTAAAAGGGGTCGATTTTGCAACAGAAAAATGAGCGGAAGGAATGGGAGGTGCGTGGGAGGCAGATGTCATTGTCTAAAGGATGTGTGCACATCCATAAGTGGGCAATAGCAAGCATGAGATAAAACACTTGTCTGATGAACCTCGTAAGCAATGACACTCACACCCTGGACATCAGAAGTTGAGGGAATTAAATTTATACCTTGCATTTCTTCCAAGGAACACAGAGCAATTCACACAGATGTCTGTTTCTTCTCATTGAGGTGTTGTGCATTGGCTCTGTCTCTTCAGACTGCACGTAGGGGCTGACATGGATCCTCCATTCCAAAGAATACCTTCCATGTAGAAAACTAGCTTGTCACATTGAAGGGCTCTAACCTAGCCTTAGGCCATGACACACTAGGGAACAGGAGGTGGAATGGAGCGGCTGGAAAAACTGAACAGGGTTACTCTACACTGCAATACTTTGTTGCAGATTCCACCTCTATATTCTAAAAGTGACCTCAGTTCTCCAACTGCCGGTCCTTACTTAGCCGAAATGGCACCATTCATACAGAAGAGGAAGATATCAGGAGACCCCCAAGATTTACAGAAGAACAAAAATATCTTTGAGGGGGGGACTAATAGGGGAAGAGACTCCAAAATAGCCCAATGAAGTGTGAAGTGGCCCTGGAATGCTGACTGACTTCTGGGTGGGGGGCAGTGGGGGGAGAATAGAATGGAGTATCCTGAGCAGGAACACTCGACACTGCAACATTTTATTGCAAGTCCCACTTGCACATTCTTGATAGACTGTCATTTCGTATTGGTGCTTTTGCCATGTCGCTGATTCTCCTCCTCCTCCCCCCACCCTCATCTTTCAAGCATTCTCTGGTCTTGCTACATACTAGTGCTTGTTAACTTGTGTGTTACAAACTCCAGTGGAATATCATAAAGGCATATCTGACCTTGACATTTATGACCGTTTTCTCGGTTGACAAAAAGTTCTCTGCATGCTCATGCAAGGGTAGTTTCCCAAAAGCCATTGTTCACCAACTGGGACATTCGACAAGGTGTGTGTCACTAAAACAGAAGTAACAGAAGGCATAAACGGCATCTTTCCCCTGCTCATGTTAAAGAATGCTCCAAGGTTGTCAAACGGCTGTGATTTATTACTTGGGGTTACAAAGGGAGCACTACCGATTGGATCTAATACACATCTTGGAGGATAAGCTGCCGGAGGGTCATGCCAGGCTCCATCTTCTTTTGCAGCTGGCTTGCCTCTTTGGAAGAAAACCAGGCAGGAAGGGTAAACCAACAGCAGAGGAAAAGGGATCTCACATCCATCAGACAGCATGGGCATCCATTAACATCCATGCCCGATTTTAGCTCTGATTAGAGTACTTTCCCACTATTGTAAGCCTATGTTTGTTAAGTCAATGAATGTATGTTCATGTTCTTCACAGCCTTAGGTCATCTTCAGAGGCATCCACCATGTGCCAAAGTAAGCTAGGCAGATGGTAACAAGAGAGAGGGCCTTCTTAGTGGTGGCACCCCACTTTATGTTGTCATTTTGGTGCTGAGCAAAGACCCTTCTTTTCTCCTATGTGTTTTAGACACCTAGTTCTAAGTTATTAAGGCTGCTTTATCAATTCCTCTTTATCAATATTGTTTTGCAGCTAGGGGGACCATATGAAAAGGAGGAAAGGGCTCCTGTATCTTTAACAGTTGTATAGAAAAGGGAATTTCAGCAGGTGTCATTTGTATGCATGCAGCACCAGGTGAAATTCCCTCCTCATCACAACAGTTAAAGCTGCAAGAGACCTGCCCTCTTGACCAGATACAAAAGAGGGCAGGGCTCCTGTAGCTTTAACTGTTGTGATGAAGATGGAATTTCCCCAAGTGCTGCATGCATACAAATGACACCTGCTGAAATTCATTTTTCTATATAACTGTTAAAGAAACAGGAGCCCTGTCCATCTTTTCAGATGGGCACCCTAGTTATATTGTGTTTTATTCTTTTAAATTAGGCTGACCAGATAAAATCCAGGTCAGGGCTCATGTAACTTTAACAGTTGTAGAGAAAAGGGAATTTCAGCCAGGGTAATTTGTATGCAATTAGTTCCTGGTGAAATTCCTTCTTCATCACAACACTTAAAGTTGCAGGCACTATTCTAGAGTGACCATATACAAAAGAAGGCAGGGCCCCTGCAACTTTAACAGTTGTGATGAAGAGGGAATTTCACCAGGAACTAATTGCATACAAATGACACTGGCTGAAATTCCCTTTTCTTTACAACTGTTAAAGTTACATGAGCCCTGACCTGGATTTTATCTGGTCACTCTATTTAAAATATTTGTATTGTTTTTTTTATATTTTTAAATGTTCTATGGCACTTTAGTTTTTTTTAACTGTTTCTAATCTGCCCAGAAAGTATTTGTTATTGGGCCAATTACAAATGTAATATTTCTACTACTGGGCTAGACCCACTTGTGGATAACTGAGGACAGTCAGCTTGCAATGATCCTCTGAATCTTCTCTCATTTGTGTCTTCATCCCTGTGGATCTGTTCTGTTTCGTGAATATGGAACTGCAACCAAAGTATCCCATAGAGCTGGGGGGGAGGGGGAACCTGCAGCCTGCAGGCCACATGTAGCTCTCAGCCTAGGTTCATGCAGCCTTCAGTGTTATGCAGGCCCACTCTTGCTTTCCAGACCACCCCTCTGAGAATCACTTCTTCTTCTGTTTCATGTGTGTGTGCAAAAGGAAGAGAACTGTTGAGTGTCACAAAGACACAAAGAGCTATGCAATGCACAACTAGGGCAACCAACTGTCAGGATTTTCCCGAAGTTGTCCTGGTATTTGTTCTATCCAGGTTGTCGGGGGGATTTTCTGTAATTTTCTATAATGTCCTGAAATGACACACTTTCCCCTTTAAGACCACCATTAGTGTGGCAGGGGGGATGATGCACTTTCTGGAGGCCCCTATTGGAGCAGTTGGGGCAGGAATAACATGCTTTCCCCTCCTTCTCTCCAATCGGGGCCTTTAAGGGGCCCCATTGGAGAGAAGGAGGGAAAGCGCACTTTCTGGGGCCTCTGGAAAGCATGTCATTTACAACCGCCACGCTAATAGCAGCTGCCAGTAGCCTGGCGTGTGTGTGTGTGACATCAGCCCCCTCTAGATGGATTCCGTTTGACGCCTGGTTAGCTGATTATGCGCATAATCGCTGAAGCGCTTTATTGTTAATGCTTGTATGCAGGAGGTAATCGAGCACTCAATGGGTGACCTTACCGGTTGTTTCAAATGCGCTTTACAAGTAGTTAATGCGGAGAATCGCTTGTTCACATAGTCAAAATGCGCTTTAACGGCCGGAGCAAAATAAAACTCGCTATTTAACGCGCATTCGATAATGCGCATAATCAGAAGTTTAAAGCGCCTCTACGCCCGATTTGCGCTCCGTTCTTGTAGAGGTAAAAATTTTAATGCACCTTGAAAGAGCTTTAAATGCCTCTTGTAGAGGCAGCCATGCTTTCAAAAGACCCTGGGAAGCATGCTTTACTGCCCCCCCCCACTGAGTGTCCTCTTTTTTTATTTCACAAATATGGTCATCCGAGCACAAACTCCACCCTCTTTGAGATTGGGCTTCTCCCATCATCAGCTGTAGTACCTCCAGTTGACTTTTCCTATGGGTCGATGGCCCTTCATAGAAAAAAAATATTCCCCACCCTGCCGCAGAATTCTCCCTGAGTGAATTCTGTCCACTATCTGGAGGCAATGAAGCCACCTGAACTGACCTGGATATTGGTGACTGTCTGTCAGGGCTACAAGCAGTTTGAATCTTCTAGAAAACCATCAGAGGATCCAGGCAGGGGTGAACAATGTCCTCGGGGCACGTAGCAAAGCATTCAGATAAACTGTTTATAACCTAAAAAAACCTGTCATGTAGGTCTAACGTTGTGCCCCAACTTGAAGATCTGCAAAAGGAAAGGAATTCACATTAAACAATCTACCTCCCTCGGTGCACCCCCAAAACACCTGGGATGTAGCCAGGCTTGCAAGACAACTTCAGTTAAAACAGGAGGGGAAAGAGCAAAACAAATGGTAGCCATGTCTGCTAGGTCCATTCCAGAGCTGCTGCATCTTCCTGTCTGAGAGGATACGACAACCAAACATGTATCATGTAATAATGTATAAGATAGTGTAGAAAAGACAGAAAGGGGCATGGAAAAGAAAGGAAAGGGTTATAGCTTAATCTTTCCCAATCTCTCTCTCTCTCTCTCTCTCTCTCTCTCTCTCTCTCTCTGTGTTGGCTCATTAAAACTTTCCTAGTTTATCCTCATTCCCAAACAAGCACATTAACTGGGGTGAGAAGAAAATGTACACCCTAAATATCTTGTGGAGAAGAGGGAAAGAAGCACTTCAGATTGTACTGTTATCAAGTGGATGAAAACTCCCCTCTAAACTTTGACAAGAAATACACATCCATAGTTTTGAAGTCATTTAATTTGAGAGCTTTTTTACATGAGGCATTTGTTGTGTGGTCGTCATTCCCTACTCGTGGTTGTTTATGAGTTCTTGATGTGACGCTCCAGTTTCACTTCTGTTTGGAAAAAGCACTTAGCAAAAGGGTGTTTATTTATTTATTTTAGAGCAGGGAAATTGGGGTATTATTTCTGATGGCAAAAAAAAGTGCAATTTTCTCTTGTGTGTTTGCACTAGGGGTGTGCATGGACCCCCCGGATCTTTGCTGGTCCTGCGACCGTAATAAATTCTATTCTATTCCCCCGGACCGGATCGGGACCCGGATCGGGACCTCCAATTTTGTCCCGGATCAGATTGGACAAAATCGGAGGACCCCCAGACCGGATCGGGCCCGATCCAAAAATCGGACATCTGATTTTTGGATCGGCCGCCATTTTTGTTTTTTCCATAGACTTGCATTGGGGGAAAGAAAGCTTTTCCCCAATGCAAGTCTATGGGGGAAAAATGGCGGCGGGTGGGTGAGGGGGTCCTAACTCCCTCCTCCCCCACACGGTTCTTACCTCCCGGGGCCATCCGCTGTGGATAACTAAATCCCATTGGTTACAATGGGTCTCTATTCTAATTAGCTTACTCTGACTAAATCTGGATCCAACCCATTGCGATTAAAGATTGTGTGAGTTTATGATGTAATTTCAATGAAGTTTACTCCCAGGTAACCATTTCCAGAGGAGTAGGGAAACAACACATACAATACCCCCTCCCCCCCAAAAATGAATCTTGTGGTACCATAAAGTCTAACATTTCTTATGGCATAATAGTGTGCTTCATCAATTGCATGGAATATCATCATTAGTTTTGTATACACTTACGGAGAGAGAGAGAGAGAGAGGGAGAGGTGTAAGGAGAATGGAAAATATGTTAGCAGTGAAGTCAAAGGGGAAAGAAATGCAGGAAATACAGACAGTGATAATTACATTAAAGTTTAGATGTACGTAAATTAAATGACCATTCACAAAGTCATGTTTATAAACCACCAGGGAGTGGGAGAAAGTGTTTCAAACTTTAATTGAATTATTACAGGGTGATTTGTTTTTACATTTCATTTCCCTCTGACCTCAGTCCTTACATTTTTAAAAACTGTACACCCATAAGCATATATACTGCCAATTTATTACACCTTGTTCAGTCGATGAAACGGACTCTAGTCCTTTAAAGCTTATGCCAAAATAAATTTGTTAGTCTTTAAAGTGCCACAAACTCTGTTTGCTCCTAATAAAACTGATGAAAAGTTCTGGAGAACTTCAAAGCTTGCTCACTTTATTAATTAATTAATTAATTATATTTTGGAGTTAGTTTTAATAAAGGCATTGCCTGATTAGGGATTTTGTATTTGTTCCAGTTTTTAGTGCCACGAACTAGGGCTGTGCAGCCTCCCCGATCTGGATCTGGATCTGGATACAGGCGATCCAGATCGGGCCAATCTGATCCAAATCGGATCGGACCTCCCCCAATCCAGTTCGGAACTGGATCCAGATCTGGTCTCCGGATTGAGATCCGGAGACCCTCCTTTTCCCCATAGACTTGCAAGTCTATGGAGAAAAGGACTCACCACCCTCCCCCCACTCTCCCTCCTCTCCTCACTCACCCACCGCCATTTGCGCTGCCATCTGCTGCCATCTGCTGTACTGAGAACCAGGCCTCACAGCCTGGTTTCTCAGTAGAGCAACATCGCGCAGTGTGACCATCTGGCATGATGTCGCTCTACTGAGAAACCAGGTCGCGAGGCCTGCTTCTCAGTACAGCGGATAGCAGCGTGGGTGGCAGTGGGTGAGTGGGAAGAGGAGGGAGAGGGAGGTCCCCACTCACCCACTGTCATCCGCTGCCGTCCGCTGCCATCTGCTGTACTGAGAAGCAGGCCTTGCAGCCTGGTTTCTCAGTAGAGCAACAGCAGTGGACGGCAGCACGGACAGTGGCAGGTGAGTGGGGAGAGGAGGGAGAGTGGGGGGCAGGTGGTGATTCCTTTCCCCCATAGACTTGCAAGTCTATGGGGAAAAGAAGGGTCTCTGGATCCAGTTCTGAACTAGATCAGGGGAGGTTCAATCAGGTTCAGATCGTATCGGCCCAATCTGGATTGCCCGAATCCAAATCCAGATCAGGGGGCTGCATAGCCCAACTAATTATTCACCCCAAGTATATCTTGTTCCAAGTTCAAGCACTGTCCTTAATATTATCTAACAAATTTTAAATACCTTTTCCTTGCAAATATTTTTATTCCCCTCAGTCTGCAACAAATGTTTTTTGTAATGTCAGACGGAAAATATTATCATATTCCTTACACTTTGAGGCATTAATGTGGAAATCAATAGGACGTTAATGACTGAATAACTAAAGTAACATTGAATAGGCATGACTGAATAACTAAAGTAACATTGATTTTAGGGCTTTGCACGAACCCCTGATCCGATCTGGATCCCAATCTGTGAGGTCCAGATCAGGCTCGATCTGACCTGTAATGGATTGGGCCTGATCCGATCTGCCTCAGATCTGGATCTGGATCAGATCCAGGTCCGTGCAGAGCCCTCCCTCCCTCCTCTCCCTCCACTCCCTCCCTCCCCCCAATCACCCTGCTTACCTTCTGCCTCCTCCATGTAGTCCTCCATCGTCCTCGGCGTTGGCCTCCCTCCTCGATGTTGGCCGCCGCTTTCCCGCTCGCGTTGGGTGATGACGTCATCTGATGTGACCAGCAAATGCGGTGCTCTAACCAATTAGAGTGTGGGAAAGCAGCAGCCAACATTGAGGAGGGAGGGCGACGCCGAGGACTACGCAGAGGAGGCAGAAGGTAAGCAGGACGATTGGGGGGAGGGAGGGAGCGGGGTTAGCTGGAGGGAGGGCTTTGACTGGACCCAGAGTGGATCCAGATCATGAATCCAATCCGGCCCAATTTGGGCCCAATCCAATCCGCCTCAGATCGGGCCCAGATTGGGTTGGATCGGCACGATCTGCTCCGGCTCCAGGATCCGGCTCTGGGATCTGGCTCCGGTCACAGCCCTAATTGATTTGAATGGGTCTACTCAAGTATGCCTCTGGATCTAAACCAATGGCTGAAATAAATAAATCAAACGCTGTTGCAAGAGCTTTGAGCAGTGCTGGGACATAGGAAGAAATAAATGAAATAAAATAAATATATTCAGAGAAACAGAAATAATGAAGTGTATGAAAAAGAAATGTACAAAAGTGTTCAGTTTAATATTTAACCCAGCATAGATGATGAAATGCCAGAGCTAATAATATTTTGATTATCTAGAAAGCAAAGCTAGTCTGTGCTTCAGCAACCATGAAGCAAAACAAGTCAAGGCAATGAGAAGAATGACCCTGAGACCAGTGTGCATGATTAAACAGCTCAACACATGCTGGGCAGTTTTTGGATATTTAAGTTGTGGCTTATCATGTCATGGCAGGGTTTGTGCAAGGGTTAAATATCCCCTATGTAACCCTAGATCAAGCCATGGGTTATGTGAGGGTTGTTTAATCCTCACATAACCCCTGCTGCCCAGGTTTAGATAACATGACAAGCCACAGCTTGAATATTCAAAATGGCTGACAATACATGCCACAGCCCACCGTATCTTAAATAAGCCACGGTGGGCTGTTTGATCATGCAGACTGGCCCAGAGATAGATTCAACTTCTTTCTCTATTAAAGGAGGGAATCTCTTGCAGTAGTGTCTTGACAATCTTTTGAAGTCTGAATAACAAAATGAACTCCCTAAAACTTTAGAGGGCTACTGATATTGCATATCAGTATTCCGTTTCGTATAAATCCTCAAGATTTTGAAACTGGTATAGTACCTTCGATTATCTGCATGTTGCTTGTTCTATGTGGGATATTTTGACTGTTTTGGCATGTTTTATTATTTTTGACTACAAACAACTGTCATTTGTATTATGCTATATAGGTTTCTATTTGTGATAATATATGAAATATGGCAGTTTCAGTGTTTGCATCAATTTTATTGATGCATAGTAGTGTTTTTTTAAAAAATATTTTTTTCTCTCTCTCAGTTGGAATCATCTTTATTTCTTTATCCATTCTTTTAATAGATTTATATACCGCTGAACATATTTTAAAATATCTCTAAACAGTTCTCAAGAAATACATTAAAATATGTTATGATATATATTAAAATACACAATGATTGCTAAAACGTCCCATGAAACATTAATCAAAACATCATAATCAATAAAAACAACTACAGTGCTATAATTACAAACAAACTGGGTAGCACACTCACTCAGGGAACGCCTGGGTAAAGAAATGGGTCTTTAATTAGAGTCTAAAGAATGCTACAGTTGGCACCTCCCAAATACCAGAGAGAAGTCATTCATAAGGTGGGTGCCATGATGGAGAAGGCCCATTGCCTGATGGTTCTGAGATAGCAATCTGCAAGTCATGGTGCCACCAGCAAGGCCTCTGATTATGATTTTAAGGATTGCACAGAGCAGGCTTGTATTTGGGAAGGTGATCTGCCAGGTAACCTGGGTCTAAGCTCTTCTCGGTTTTATATGCCAACAGCAAGACATTGTACTTGGCTTGGTAGCTAATAGGTAGCCAGTACAGTTGCTTCAACACCAGTGTAATATGTGCAAAGCCAGGCACACAACTCATCATCCTGGCTGCCATGTTTTGCACCAGATACAGCTTGTGGAATAAGCATGATGGTAGCCCCAAATAAAACTTTGTCTCCTGTAGGTTTTTTGCCCATTTATTTTCTGGCAATCCAATCAATCTTGTTCAGGATTCCTGTTGTAACCAGGATAACCAAGATGGCTATCTCAAATTTACGTCTGTACTCTACAATGTTTAATTAGGGTTAATCAACAATCCATATTAATTTACTTCCTTTTGATAACAGAAAACTTACTTTTACCAAATGCAATCTTTAATCTTACAGGAAACATTCACAGTCCATTATAAATAGCAAAATAAATCAAGGGAATGTTTTGTTTAGACTGAATTCAAAGAGATGAATGAATATAGTTTGTTACGTGCTAACAGAGGACTCTCTCTTTTTCTTCCCTTGGAATGTTTCCTGCTATTGTGGGCTAAATTTGCCCTGATGAATTCATGGATAAAACTGGATAAAACCATTATTGGCACCATCTGTGTAATACTAGGTGATGAATCCCTCCTATACTCAGTGAGATATGGGATCCTGCAGACAGAAACAAAAATCTCTTCTGCTTGCTCTGGAATTTTTTGGTTTGGCTGTGGAATGCGTCTAACACATTCTAACACATTCACTTGAACTTTGATCACCTTTTCTTGTTAGTCAGGCTAGTAGTGAAACTTTAATGTGATTTCATTTGGGTTCTGTGTTCTGAATGTCCCAGAAACTTAACACCATGGTTGGGGAAAGGGGAGCCCAGTTGAGTGGAGGGCAGAAACAGCGCATTGCTATCGCTCATGCCATCACCAGAAACTCTAAGATCTTGCTACTGGATGAGGCCACCTCTGCTCTGGATACGCAGAGTGAACCCATCGTGCAAGCAGCCCTGGATAAGGTAAATCTGCTGCTGTGATTACATAGTTTCCAAAGCTGAGTTTCAGTGATATTACTGCATACCCACAAACTTCAGAAATGGCTGATGACGTGAAATCAAACTATAGTGAGCAATAAGGCACTAATCAATACAACTTTTAGTTCATGAGAATGATCTGTGCATTCATGCTTTTCATGATGGCTGATCCAATTTGACTTTTCAATGCCTTACACAGAGAGATTGTGACGTGAGTTAGCTCCATTTCTTCTTTGTTTTTGACTGAGCAATTAAAGTTTTGACTGAGGTCATGGAAATCAGTGGATGTACTTAAGTCAGTAAGTTCCCTAGCAGATTCATGTACATTTCTTGACAACCTTTTGCCTGGTACATTGCCCAGCAATTGCATCGCCTCTTGCAGTATTCTCACCCACTGGTGACAAGTGGAATTTTGTCTTTTACAGGAAGAGAAGCTCCCCGAGGTGCCTTATTCCAGAATTCTGGCTCTGAATAAGCCTGAGTTGTGCTATATTGTGATTGGAGTCATTGCTGCTGCCATTAGAAGTGGTGTTAATCCTTCATTTGCAGTTCTGACTGCTAAAATCATTGGGGTAGGTTTAGTTCTGTTCAGTAGCCTATGCAAAATCTTTCTCTTCCATTATCCAACCAAGACTGGTTTCTTTCAGCTTTAGCTTCAAGTTTGTTTCCAGGGGGAAAATCCAAGTGCTGACATTAATCTTTGAAGGCCTTCGTGGCTTGGACTATTCTTCCTATATGAATCTGCCCAATCTTGAAGATCTGCAGATCTTCCTTTCTCCGGGTGCCTCAGCCTTCAGAAGTGAGGTGGGTGTTGAGTGGGGAGAGGACCTTCTCAGTGGTGGCTCCCCAGTTGTTGAAATTACTGCAGGTCAAGAGAGGGAGGAGAATACATTAGTTATTGTTTAGGCACCAAGTCAAAATGATTTCCCTCCCCCACCCCCGGATGTTCTAATATTTAATTTATGTACTGATACTTTTCCACTTTTATTATTAATTTTATTTTAGCTGGTTTTGGTTTATTTGTCTTTTATTTATTTATTTGCTTTTCTGTGTTTTATTATTTTTGAAAATATTAATAGTATATTGGGGTTATTTTGGCATCTGTTTGTTTTATGCTTTTTATAGTTGTGAGCCTCCTTATTTATTTATTTATTTATTACATTTATATCCCATCTTTTTTTACTTCTTGCAAGGAACCCAAGGCAGCTTACATGATCCTCTTCCTCTCCACTTTATGCTCACAAAAGCCCTATTTGGTAGGTTAGGTTGATAGTTAGTGACTGAGCCAAAGTCACCCAGTGAGCTTCCTGGCCGAATGGGTACTAGAACCGGGATCTCCCAAGTCCCAATCCAACACTCTACACACTACATCTTAGGGGACTGTTGTCAAAATGTGGCATATAAATATTCTGAACACATAAATTGATTTCCATGTAGCTCTTCTCCATGTAGCTTTTCCAAGCTCTTAATTGTGACCCTGCAATAAGTTGCAACGTTGAATTTCTAGAAAGTCATGGGACTACACAAATGGGTTCCGTTCTGAAACTTATGGAATTTGTGTAGACATTCTCACATAGAAAGTGATGTGGTGCTGGAGATAGCTGGTAGTAACACACAACATAGAAGCATGGAAGCCATTGGAGCAATGGGTTGAGGGGACCATTGCTCTCAGTGTGATGGAGAAACATCTGGAGAATCAGCTAACTCCTACAAGGGACGTGAGAAAGCAGAATCACAACTGACTTGCAGTGATTGGTTAGAGTTTGAGGCATCAGCCGAAATGAACAGAAGGACTGTAAGTAAGTAATTATTTTCTCTAATGATGATTAGCACTGCAACCCAGGCTTTCGCAGAAGAAGATGATGTAAAGAGAAGCCCAAATACAACGATGTTTTCTTTGCTGTATCTTCTCCTGGGAGTGATCAGCTTAATATCATATATGATCCAGGTAAGGACTGGCATAAGGTCTACTTCAGCTTTCCCCAACCTTGTGCTCTCCAGATGTGTGGGAGTATAACTTCCATCATCCCCACTCACCATGGCCAATGGCTGTTTATAATTGGAGTTAGATTCCAACACATCTGGAGGGCACCTGGTTTGGGAAAGCTGGCCTACTTAATAAGGAATTGTCATAAACTGTTACTTTTGCGAATTTTATCCCAAAGGGGCAGTGGGACCATATTACATTACAGGATCACTCATATTAGCAGTTCAGGTATCCACAGGATCATTCATGTCAGTAGCTCAAGGTCACTCAGGTATTTTGTTCCCTGAACAACTTGGGACCAGGATACCTGAAAGAGTGTTTTCTGCCTTATCAACTTGCCCACTCACTGAGGTCATCAGATGTAGTGGATCTGGTCATTCCGCATGGACCTATGGCCAGATTTGAGTCCACTTGGAGAAGAGCCTTCAATGTGGTGGCCCCTTCTCTATGGAACTCCCTGCCTCTGGAGATGAGGCAGACACCAACATTGTGCTGTTTCAGTACCTTCTGAAAACATCTTTATTTCAGGAAGCCTTCCTTGACTGACCAGTTTTTACTGGTGTTCTGTTTTTTAAAATAACAAATGTTTAATATGCTGTTTTATCCTTTTATCTTTTATTGTTCACCATTCTGGAATCTGTTTCGATGTGAAGTGGTATATAAATAAATAAATTAAGTTGCAGAATCAGACTTACTTAGGGATCTCAATAAGTTGCTGCAGGCCAAGGTGGAAAGATCTCTTAGCATTGAGGAATCAGCTTAGGGAGGCTAATACTGGGTTATAACCAGAGACCAATCTTTGTTTATACAAGGGGGAAAAAGCTTAAGGGATCTTCTTGTTCACAGCTCCATGAGGAAAAATAGGGAGGAACGCCAATTTGGTATCTCATATACAAAGACTTTGGGAAATTTCCCCTGTAACCACTGCAGTGTCTGCACTAATTGTGTCAAAACAAAAACTTTCATTAATCCACACAATAATAGACAGTATAGTCTTAGAGATATGTTCAATTGTGAATCAAGTGAGGTAATCTATATTGTTCAATGCCCATGTAATCTTCAGTATGTAGGTATGACTACAAGAAAGATTAAATTAAGAATTGGAGAACATAAAAGTTGCATTAGGAACCAGAAGATAAATGCTCCATTAGCGAAACAGTTTAATGAATTAAAACATACTGTTAATGATGTAAAATTCTGGGTTATTGAAAGACATGCAGGGACAGGAAAAGTGCTGGAAAATAGACTGAAAAGGAGAGAAATATTTTGGATTTTTATGCTGAATACTATGTTGCCGAGGGGTTTAAATGAAGAGTTTAACTGGAGTACTGTAGCTTTAAAGTCTTAAATGCTATAAATTGCAAACCAGCATATATGCTTGGAATAGTGTTGTATCTATTACATACCAAAGTGCCTCATTATATATCAATGGGAAATACTCTGTGAGCCCGTAATGATGAGATCTCATTGGGGGTAAATTGTAAATCAACATGATTAACACCTGATGTACTTCATTAAAAAGCTTCACTCCCACTCAGTGTATAGAGTTGGCTACCCATTGCTTACATGAGTGGTGAGGGCTCCATATCAAAAAGCGCTGTAAGTAAGTAAATGACATACTTGATTTAAAACTTTAAAATATATTTTTGAATATATGTATAAATGATTATACCGAATGGTGAAGATGTGTATCTATCTGTTACAGACATCTCTCAAAACAGGGGAGTGACACTCTTTATCATACGTATACTTGTTGAAAAAGTTTTTAGTCAGCCCCGGCAGAGTGCAAGATTAGTAAAAGAATAAGCCAAAATTCAGCTTTAAACCAACTGTGGTGTGTTGCTTGAAAAATGATATGGTTTATATTTCCTTATACATTTTACTTTAGAATATGACTGTTCCTATCTATATATACATCAGGCAATAATATGAATGAATATATGTATTTTATAGTGAAGTGGCCACTGAGGAAGACATACGTGACAAAACGCGTCTGGCCATAGCAGTGAAGATTGTTGGAGCATTATTTTATTATAGTATTTCAATTGCATGTGCATGCCAACTGAAATATGACCCTCCCAACTTTTTAATGGTTACTTAAAAGTAAGACTCAATAAGGTGCTTGTACAAGATAGCCCTGGACTTCACAACTTGATTCTTCTGTAGATTCCAATAATTTCTGATTGTGAGCTCTCTTGTCAGCATCTGCTCAATAAATTGCTGGATCTGCTTCCTACTTTGGACTATCTTAATCATAAGCCTATAGAATAAATGAAGGGGGTGTCTATACTGATTCTCCCACAAACCCACACTATTGCTGCCGCAGGATACATGACAGGAGTGAGTGTGGGCTATCCAGGCTCGAAAATTTGCAGCACCATTGGCACACGCAGTAATGGGCAGCAAATGTTGAGTGACTAAACCCTCCAAAAACTTGTTTTTGTTTTCTGACAACCACGTGCCATTGTAGCTTTGAAAGCCAGCGGCTGCGCAGCTACAGTTCATTGAATGTATGCATCATACATAATAACTGTCCTTATTTTTGTTCAAGAATCAGACTTTAATGTTGCCATGGTGGTCATTACTAAACATTCACCTGGAGCCACCCTCTGCCCTGTATCCTCGTGTCAATCCTGCAGTGGGATCCTCCCCCTAACTATGCCCACTCTCTTAACCCAAACTGAAGACACAACTGACACACACACAAACAACCATGGTGACATCGGAGCAAAGTAAGAATCCATAATAAAACGGCACATCGAAAATGCATAGTTTCGCTGGTATTAACACGATGTGGCTATGAATTGGCAACTGCATCATACAAACAACAGAGTGCAACTGCGCAGCAACAACAGAGTATATATAGCATATAGACAAGCCCCAAGAGATGCTATAATCTAGGCTGACCAGATAAAATCCAGGTCAGGGCTCGTGTAACTTTAACGGTTGTAGAGAAAAGGGAATTTCAGCCAGTGTCATCTATATGCAATTAGTTCCTGGTGAAATTCCCTCTTCATCACAACTGTTAAAGGTGCAGGCACTATACTAGAATGACCATATACAAAAGAAGTCAAGGCCCCTGCAACTTTAACTGTTGTGATGAAGAGGGAATTTCACCAGGAACTAATTGCAAACAAATGACACTGGCTGAAATTCCCTTTTCTCTACAACTGTTAAAGTTACATGAGCCCTGACCTGGATTTTATCTGGTCAGCCTACTATAATCCACATTCCATTTGGTTAAGGCAAGTACCAATCAAATTTTGATGTTCCTCTGTGATGGCACTAAATATGACTTCCTCAAAAAGAAAAGTGGAAAATTACTCAGATGTTTGAATCTGCCAGCGAGCTTTATTTCCTCATAAATCACCAGTTGAACAATGCAAATGGGAAAAGGAGGCTTTACTTCATCGAGAAGAATAAAAACAGGGAACCTCTCAAATTTCCACTTTAGTAAACAGGCTCCCTTCATGTAGCTGAGAGAATAAACCCCATCTTTATTGACGCTGGGTTTTTTTTTAAGGCATTGGCTACAAAAACCCTAGTGTTGACCCACCCCCTTTATTGGTAAACAACAAACTAGAACAAAACACTACTATACTATTTATGTCAAACCTCTTCAATATTATCACAGCAAAAGATTAACATAAGCCTTGGTTCAATGAATATTAATTAACTCTGAGTTATGATGATCCATTCACAAATGTAAAAATAATTTGAACCACCTTTAATTTTTTTTTTAAAAAAATTAAGGAAATTAGATGGTTTGATGATCATGACAATGGCACTGGGGTTCTGTTAACCAAACTTGCAACAGATACTTCTCAAGTCAAAGGGGTATGTTTGCTACTGTTTGTTTGTTTGTTTGTTTGTTTGTTTGTTTGTTTGTTTGTTTTAGTGAAATTGTGATTGCACCAAGAAGCTGTTGCAGAAAGCAGCATAACAAATGGGCTGTTGAAACTACCCAGCATTTTCAATAGCACACCATTAGTGTCTTGATTTCTAATCTCTGTCAATGATTCAGCTTGTTGTTGTAAGCCGAATTTTCAAAACTTAGTTTATTCACTGTCCTTTATTTATTATTTATTTATTCAAAGTATTTTTATTTGAAGCATTTTTATTTTATGAAGCATTTGATTTCATTTTATTTGAAGCATTTTAAAAAGCTTCATGAGAAACTTACATACAATCAGTTCAAGAAGATACTCAATGCCTACAGGCTTATACTGTAAACAGACACAACATGTAAGAAAAAAGGGATGAGGAGGGATGAGGAATAATATATATTCAGCAGGGCTGGTGGAATGCTCTGTTCCCCCCCCCCCAGCTCCCTTGATGCAGCCTGCTGGAATGGCTGCTGATGGTAACAGTCGAAAGAGGAGGAGGCTTCATGGGGGAGGTCTTCAGCAGGGGTGGTGGAATGGCTCTACTGTCTTTCTCAATGCATGTTGCAAAACATTCAGCCCATCCAGAGAGAGCTGGCAGGAGGATAACTTGCACCACTTAAATGCTTTTCAACAAAGATCCTACAACAAAAGGCTGTAGATATAATTCTGCAATCCACCTTCCAGGGTTTGTAGCATTTCCTGCTGACATCACACTGGCATGGAGAGATACTCTCACATTCATCCCATGGCGTGTTTGTTCCAACTAACAAAGTAGTATTGCTAGTGTGTAGGACTACTGACTTGGCAAGAGCAGGGCAAGGGAACAATTGTATTGATCGAGGCCAAATATTCATCACACCTTCTTAAATTGAACTTCCAGATATAGCTATACCTCCCACACTAGTTTAGTAAGATGTTGACAATTTGATTTATTGTATGATTCTGTTAAATGTCGTAGCTTCGAAATGAACAGACTGCATTGTTTGTTTGCTTTAAAGGAATTCTTTATGCCAGAAAAGTGAGAACTCTAAATGTGTATGTTTTTGTTTTTTAAAACTTTTAAGGCTACTGGAAGTCAACTGGCCTTATTAACCATGTCTACGTTCACAGCTGTGACAGCTGCTGTAATTGCTTTCGCTCATAGCTGGCAGTTAACATTGCTTCTCCTGGCCTGTATTCCTGTCATTGCTGGTACGCAGGCAATTTTCTTTAAAGCAATGACTGGCCACGCAGCAAGGGATCAAAAAGCCCTTGAAGAAGCTGGAAGAGTAAGTTCTCCATCTGTAAAATGCATGACTATGATTAGGTTGGGAAAAGGAACCTGTGGTCTTCTAGATGTTCTCCATTGGCTCCAGCCATCATGGCCGGTTGTCTAGGATGAATGGAGTTGTAGTCCAGGAACATCTATAGTCCAGGAATATATGGATTAGGTCAATGGTTGTGATAGTGGGCACTGTTCTTAACATCGCATAAGGCAACGGTGCTTCTGCTTTGCTTTGTTTATCATTTAATCACAAGCGATCCCAGGTTAATTTACTATAAAACCACACATGCAGAGTAAAAATAGAACATGCAGAAAGAAACTAACCATAAAAATAACAGCTAAAAATGTCATAAGAGTCTATACAGGGCTCATACTTTCCCCCATATTGCACAGAAATGAAAGAACTGCAGTCCTAGTCATATCTGGATATCTTGGGTACAGATATATGGCAATGTATACAATACTATTATTTAGCCCCAGTTTATTATGTAAAGTTCACAATATCACTGGTCATTTGCAGCTGACTTTAGCAATAACAATGGCTTCTGACTTACTGAGGAGCCTCCATGGTGCAGCTGCTGGACTCAGGGATGGAGGAGAGCTCCGGGGCCTCTTGGCATGGTGAGACTGTGCTGCCAGGCTTCCCCGGTGGTGGACAGTGAGGAGGAGGAGAGCCAATTGGAGTGTCCCATTGGTCAGCCAAGGGCAGGACTTCCTGGGCCACAAGAGGGAAGATCTTCCCCTTCCTGTCCACCCTGGGCATTTTTAACAGGGCCTGAGCCACAGCACCAGTCATTAGCATTGCTGACTCACCCATCCATCTACACCAAAAATAAGCTAGGGCTTGCATTTTTCTACCGACATTGGTTAGCCTAGGAATGTGCACTTGTTCTTAAAATGCATTAATTTTCATTAATTTCATTAAGTTGAAGCCTGCAGTGAGATTTTCAGCCACTAGAGGCAGACTTCACTAGCTAGTAGGGATGTGTATCGTATTGTTAAAATGTACGATAACAATACGATAAGGTCGTTATCGTGCATATGTTTTACGATGATGATACAATAGAAAAACCTACGATAATCATCGGAGACGATCATTTTTGGGCGATTTTATCATTTTATCAGACTGCCATATAAATATACCTATAACTTCTGTATTTTAAAAGTTAGCGGCTTGACACTTGGTCCCAGTACTTATGGGGTATGCCTAAGTATGTGTATGAAATTTGAGATCGATCCCTCCAACCCTCGATTTTATATGAATTTATTAAAGATTGTTTCAGTTCTGACAGATCAGAATGACAGCTCGCTACGTGCATTCATTCAGACCTGTCAGAACGGAAATGTGTCGAGTTTATATGAGGTGTATAGATCATATGTGGTCCCCATAGCCACATCCCCAAGGAGAGTCCAAATCTTCAGGCAGCTGCCTTGATCCCTATCAACAAACCTGGGGGCTGTCTTCCAAGTTGGTGCCATTCCACCACCAAATCCCACAGTATCATTGGTGCGGGGTGGCAACAAATAATCCCCACTGGCGAAGGCAGTGCAGGCTTTCCAGAAGCCATGAGGCTTGCCAGGCCCATCCACACCTGAGAGGTCACCTTCCACCCAGGAACACCCCTTGATGCAGTGCCCAAGCAAGGACAGACATGGAAGAGCCACACTGACCTCACTCAGCCAGGAAAAGTCAGAGGAAATCCCTGTCTTTGGCTCTTTGCCCCACGGTGGCTCCAAATCTGCAGCTGCGTCATATAACCAATGCAGCACAGATTCAGAGACATTCTGGGGCAAAGACAACATCAAGAGAAGAACCCCCCAGTTCTGGCAGTTTTCATTTCCACCAGGAGGAGGTCATTTATAAAACGAATAGTTACCCATTCACGATCAAGCCATAGGGAACATGGAATTCTGAGGAGGTGGGGGTGGCAGATGATGTCAGCATCCCTGCTGATCAAAAAGTGCTGTTGCTGCATATCCTGTGGACTCTGGCTCCACTACACTGCTGTTTCTGAATAGAGACCCATATGGTTTGGGCCAAGTAACCACACTTGACAAAGAGCATAAAAAAGAAATATGTTGACATAACTGTAGATAGCAGTGGCTATAGATAGTGGTGGCATCACAGTGCAATTTTCCTATGAACTTAAGAGATGCACAGCTAGAGATTGAAAGGGGCCTCAACATGCATTGGAGTGGTGTCAATTATATTCTTATTGGCCTGAGTCCCACTATTGGGCAGAATTTTGCTTGCCTACCCCTTCGTCCCACCGCAGTCCCCTGTGCCCCCTGCGTAGCTGCTCTTGAGGGTCAGGAGGGCATCCTTGGTGCAAGGTGATATAACATGAGCAGGGATTTGGCAGAAATCATGGACTCCCATTGTGCAATCAGGAGTGCCTTTCATTCACACAAAGGACCCTCTGGATCTAGGCCATAATTACTCTGTGCATGTGTTGTACTTCATATTGAGAATTTAAAGTGTGACTCCTGTTCCCAGCAATTTATAAGCCATGGATGCTTTATCATAAAGGTTATGGAATAGTAGGGTGACCAGACGTCCGGTTTCCTCCGGACAAGTCCGGAAACGGGGCATCAAAATGGCATCCGGGGGGAAATCGGCAAATATCTTTAAAAGTCCGGGAATTGCTGCCTTCCCAGGGGCCATCTGAGGCTTGTCATTGGCCGGCGCGGTTGCACTGGCCAAAAAAATCCCTGGATCAGCCCGGGGGGAGGGGCTGGAAGTTGCATTTTGGCGCATCCAAAATGTGACATCCAGCCCTTCCCCAGGCCACGCTGATGGCGGTAGGCAATCTGGGGCCCTGGAGAACATGCGGCCTGCTGTCCCCCCCACCTTTCCCAGGATGAAAGGGCCTCTTAATTCAAGCATTAGGAGACCCTTTAACCCCAGGAAAGGTGTGCGTGCGTCACGGAGCCGTTGCAACTTCTCTCAGTCTCACGACACTTCCAGGATGAGACTTCCAATGTCTCATCTCGCAAGACTTGTTGCAGAGGCAGGGCAATCTCCCAACACAGCAGCAGAAGGCAGCGGTGGATGGAGCAGCAGCGCGTGTCCATGGTGAACTTACTTGTAAGTAGACTGCACACAGGTGGCATGTGCGAACGGGTGGCGTATGTGGGCGGCGGGGCGCATGTGCGGGCGGCGCAGGGCGCGCGGGGTGACCAGACAAGTGTAGAGTGAGGCGGGTGGCTGAGCGGCATGCGGGGCGGGTGGCGTGTGTGGGTGGCGCGGGGCGGCCAGTCGAGCGGTGTGTGGTACATGCAGGCGGCGCGTGGGGCAGGCAGCGTGGGGCTGGCTGGCAGAGTGAGCACTAGCAGGCTGGCACGCGGGGCGGCCGGCCAAGCAGCACATGGCACGTGGTGCGGGAGAGCTGGCGTGTGTTGCGGGTGGGCGAGGGGCTGAGTCAGCTAATGGATGCTATCCAAGGCAGCCACCTCTGGGAGGAGACCTTTTTGGGAGACTGGGGCAGGATCTACAGGTTGTCCTCGATGCGCCCTCCCTGCTCCACAAGCCGCTTCGGAGTGCTTCACCCTGCCTAGTGTAGCTCAAGCCTCAGAGGCTCTGCCCGCGACCACGCCATCGCGGCCGCCGCTCTTTCATCCTGGCCAGTGCCTGGGAGGGAGGGTTGTAAACAAAAGCCAGCGATTGGGAGAGGGATTTACAAAATAAACCTTAATTTCTGAAGCAGCAAAAGAAGGATGAGCAGGAAGAGCATGCTTTAAAAAGCCCTTGATGCTCCCCTGCCTGGACTGGAAAATATTAATCCGCGTAAGGGAACGTCAACATATTCGTTGTCGGTAGACTAAAGCAGTTAGCCAACAGACAATGAATATCTTGACATTCCCTAATGCTGAGCACGAGTTTCCAGGCCAGGATGGTAAATGGCGATCAGAGCGCTCATTTTAGGGAAGGAGGAGAGTAGACCCTTTCCAAGTATGGGCCCCTTGCGCAACACTGTCGTGGAACACCCCAGTATTTGAGGTATGGACGGGGAAACCCAAGGCAAGCTGGTCTACCTAACCAGTTCTCTTCTGTGTAAGTGCTATAACAACACACAAAATAGCTTAACTTCAGTTTTACTACACAAAAAATGATTTACGGCCATGGTACATTAACTCGGCTAAAATAAAACCAGAACGTACTGGAATGACCTATGCGCAGTCGCGAAAAACTCAAGTACACTGAGGAACATTCTATAAGTTCAAAGACCACTGCTTCCATTGAAGATGTTTCGAAACGAGCTGTTCTGGACAAATGTGGAAATCAAACAAATGTTGGATGACATTAGAGAATGTCCAATAATAGGCCTTCTGATGGGAAGCTGAACCATACAAAATTCCTATGTATTCAGAGGAATTCAGTCGAGATTACAAAGGAAGGGGATTCAACGTTCTCCATCTCAAATAATGAATAAATTTAATGCTTTGAAGGACATGTTTTTCCATACAATTAAAGAACATGGAGAGCAATCTCAGGACATTCTTAGACCTCCATTCTTGATTGATGTGTTCAAAATGTGGGAGGCGTCAGGTAAGCCATTAAACAACCCTCCTGCAATTCCAGGCAAGTAAAATTAATTTCATATAAAATTACTAATATTATATATATTATTATTAAATAATGCATGCAGCCGTACCTACTAAGAGGAAACACAACAGTGGCTCGGAGGTTCCTCAGAAACAACCTAGAAATACAAGCAGTCCAGAGGATGAAAGACAAGCTGGTAAAAATATTATTATTTATTTATTACCTTCATATTAACAAGTCATATTTTAAAATTTTCTGGAATCATAATAAATGGTGTTTTAACAACTTTTTCATAACATAGATGGGCCAACAGAAAAGGAGGACAGGGCTCATGTAACTTTTACACTTTATTGAGACAAGGCAATGTGAGGCAGTCTTTTTTATGCACAGAGTTCCAGCCTAAATTCCCTCTTCAACTGAGGCTTTATACAAGTGCTTCTGGGCCCAGTCTTCTTTGGTATAAAAGTCACAGTATGATAGTGACTTCAGCTTAAACAGTGTTGATGAAGAAGGGAGTAAGGCCAGAAGACATTACATAGCAAGGACACTGCGTCACACTCCCTTGTCTCTCGAAGTGGCCAAGTAACCTGAGCCCTGTCCTCGTTTTCAGATGGACTGCCTAACAGTAGGGGAAATAAAATTGCACATATAGGGTAACAAGAAATTCAAGAAGCCCACATTGCAAAGACATTTCCCATTGAGGAAACATACCAGACGTTATGGATTCATTGTGAAGCAGTAACCCATTCATCAAGTAGGAATGCTTATAGGGAATATTTTAATAGCATTTGCCTGTAAGGAGACATTGGATAGCACTTTCCTATAGATAACAGTTATTGTCATGTGCATTGCTATTATTGTGTATGGGAAAGTATATTTTACCAATGAGCAACTTGTTAAATTTGAATATATAGCATAATATTTTGAAATACTCCTTTTTTAGGACTGACATTAATTAACCACTGTTTTATACCTACATGTATAGACAATAAGAATGTATACTGTAATGTAACTTTAGGGTTATTAATACCACTTGTTTTGAAAACAAATCCATATTTCTATTTTCAATTAGAGTCACCGTCATCTGATATAATAGAAGTGCTCAGCAGCACGAGTACTCGTGGAACTTCACCAATTAGTATGGTGCTTTACAAATCCTGTTATTGTTACAGTAGTTTTTAAGGGGGTGGTGCGGTGAACATTGAATGTATAGGGTACCCTTAATTTATGCTTAGTATAGTATTTCATTTTACAATGAAATTGTTATAAGGTTTAAACAGTACTGTATGTGTAACCATTCAAACTTCTATGTTCCACTTAGGCATTTCTAGTACAGAAACCACTGCAGCGAGGGGAACATCAACATCTACAGAGACAGAGGGTACCTTTATGTTTTTTGTTTTTTTTTTTTTTTTTTTGTAAATAATTTTATTATTTTCAACATAATGATAACATAAAATACATACATAACCCTTGACAATCCCCCCCCCGTGTACCCCCCCACCATGAGACCTTCTCTTAACCTCTTATTCTATCCAGAAGTTTATCGACTCTTTTGAAGGTGTTTGTCCCTTCCCCGATCTTAATACATATTCCAAAAGGGGTCTCCATATTTCCCCAAAATCATTTTTACCGGACATTCCCCTTTTCAATTTCATTTTACAAGTTAGCATATCATTCAAAGCCATATCCCATATTTCTTTATACCATTCTTCTATTGTATAGCTTCCTTGTCCTTTCCAATTTTTTGCAATCATTAGTCTAACAGGAGTCAGGAGGTTGTTTATCAATTCCCTCTTGTTTTTGTCCTCTTCCCCTCTATCCCATATTGCTAGTAGAGCGAGCTTCGGGTCTAATTCCACTTTACTTCCAATTATTTCACTTATTTCTTTAAATACCCTTTTCCAAAATTTTTGTACATATTCACAGCTCCACCACATATGGTAATAAGTTCCAACCTCCTGGCATCCTCTCCAACACTTTTTAGATATTTTTTTATCAATCTGGTGAAATCTAACCGGAGTTAGATACCATCTCCACAATACCTTATAAAAATTCTCCTTAATTCTGATCGATAACAATTTTAACATTCTTGCGTTCCACAACCTCTCCCAGTTATAATCCTTAATTTCTCCATTTACGTCTTCTTCCCAAGCCTTTTTTATTACTTTAAGTGAATTTTGAAATTCTTCCTCTATCAATAATTTATATATCTCACTAGTCAACCCTTTCTTAATTTCCTTTCCTTCTTTCCTGCCTTTTGACTCTACTAATTCTTCAAATCTTGTATTGTTTCTACACTTTTTATTTTTCAATTTCCATTCCTGAGTCCATTTCCCTAGTTGTATACATTTAAACCATGCAAATTTATGACCTATCAATAGCTCTTTAATTTGTTCATTATCCTTCATATTTTCCATCCACTTCCTTAACTTGATTATTTCCTTATCTTTCAATCTCGCTTCAATCTCCACTTTTAACACTCTTGGGAAATTCTCCACTACTACCACTGGGGCAAGTGGTGAATCTCCTGGTATCAACTTCCCCCTAAATTTCTCCCAGATCTCCACTATATTTACCAACAAAGGGTTGTCCAGTCCCTTTAATTCTTTCTTTTGAATTTTCTTAAAGAAAATATTTTTCAATTTATAATCTATTTCCCCAGTTTGCGTCTCCAACCACTCCAGATCTTCCTCCCCTAGAATACAGCTTATAACATACCTTAACTGATTAGCTATATAATAGTACTTAATATTTGGAAGCCCTAAACCTCCCTTCTTTTGAGCCTTATACCATAACCCTTTATTAATCCTGGCTTTCTTATCCCCATTACAATATGCATTGATTATATTTTGCCAACTTTTCAGCTCTACATCTGATATTTTAATTGGTAACATTCTAAACAAAAAATTAATCTTAGGTAAAATCTTCATTTTAATAATTGCTATTCTACCAAACCAAGAATGTTTTAATTTCTTATATACTTCTAATTTCTCCCCTACTTGTTTTTTTAAAGCTACCAAATTAAGTTCCTCAAGCCTATCTAAATCTCTATCAATGTTAATACCTAAATAACGTACTATGTTTTTAAGTCTAAGACCCAACTTATCCTTACCTTCTTCCAACTCTTCCTTATTATAATTAAATAACATCATTTCTGACTTCCCCCAATTTACTTTTAATCCCGTGATTTCTCCAAATTCTCTTAAATGTTTCTTAATCACCTCAGCACTCCCTAGGGGATCTTCTACCGTCAATAAGGTATCGTCCGCAAACATATTCATTTTAATCTTCTCCTTTCTTCCTATCCCCTTCACTCTTTCATCTTCCCTTATTACATTTGCCAAAATTTCTATTACTATTGCAAATAGGATCGGTGAAAGAGGACATCCCTGTCTAGTTCCTCGGGCTAGTGTAATCTGTTGTGTTAACCCATCATTAACCAATATTTCCGCTTTATTATTTTTATACAACTTATCCATCACTCCCATAAAACAATCTCCAAACCCAAATGTTTTTAATATTGTTTTAAGTGCTGGCCATTCCACACAATCAAAGGCTTTGAATATATCCAATGCTAGCAGACCTGCTTTTAAATTCCTTTTTTTTATGATACTAATTATATTTAATACTCTTCCCATTAAATTAGGCATTTGCCTACCCGGGATAAATCCACACTGATCTTTTTTAATATATTTACTAATAAATGTGGCCATTCTTTTTGCCAATATTGCTGTAAAAATCTTTGAATCTTGATTTATTAAGGAAATTGGTCTATATGATGCGGGATCCGTTAAATCCTTACCTGGTTTCGGAATTAATATAATCAGGGAATGTTCCCATGATGGCGGAGTCTTCCCCCCTTCTATTATAGTATTAAATAATTTCTTTAATCTTGGTACTAAAATTCCTTTAAAAAGCTTATAATACTCCGACCCCAAACCATCCAACCCCGGTGATTTTCCTCCTTTTAATTTATCAATAACTCCCTCTATCTCTTTTTCCGTAACTAAACCTTCCATATAATCCCTGTCCTGTTCCTGCAATTTTATTTTCCAATTCCTCTCTACATATTCCAATATCTTATCTTGCGGTCCCGATCCTGATGTATATAATTCACTATAAAAGTCCTCAAATATACTTAATTTATCTTTCATTAAATTACAACTATTCCCTGCCTTATCCTTTATTGTCCCTATCATATTCTTAGCCTTTTCCAACTGTGTGGATCTAGCCAGCATCTTTGAGTTTCTATTACTATATTCAAAAAAGTCTCTTTTTAAATACAACAAATTCTTTTGAACTTGTTCTAATTCTTCTTTCTCTAATTCCTTTTTCTTAGCTTGAATTTGGGCTAATAGGCGTTTATCTTTTGTCTCCTTTAACTTTTCTTCCAAACTTCTTATCTCCTCTTCAATCTTTTTATTTTGAGCTTCCTGTTGTTTTTTTAATGTGCATCTTTCCCTAATACAAATCCCTCTTACTACAGCTTTCATTGTGTCCCATAATATGTCCTGCCGGTTGTTCTCTTTTTCATTAATCTCCCAAATTTCCTGCAGTTCTTTCTTTATTTTCTCCATTATATCCTTTTTATTCAACAACCTTACATCCAATCTCCATCTCTTCGCTTGTCTATAGTCTTTCTTGGTTTCCATGTCCATTGACATCAACGCGTGGTCAGTGACCTTGATAACTCCAATATCACAATCTATAATTTTGGGTAACATATTTTTTGATACAAAAATGTGGTCTATCCTAGAATAACTCTTAAATCTCTGTGAATAAAAAGTATATTTCCTTTCTTCCCCTCTTAAGGCTCTCCACACATCCATTAATTCTTTCCCTTCCATTAATTTGCTTAACTCTGTCTTCCCCACCCTCTTAGTATCTTTTAGTATGTTATCCCGGTCTTTCCCTATATCTAGTACCATATTAAAGTCACCAGCCATCACAATGTGCTTTTTACCCACTTCTCCCAACCCGTTAAATACTTCATTGATAAAATCCATTTGTTTCCCATTTGGAGCATATATATTCACTAATACATATTCCTCTTCTCCCAACTTGCAGAACATAATAAGAAACCTTCCATTGCTATCTCTCTTTACACTTTGAATAGTTATACCACATGTCTTTGAAATTATTATTGCCACTCCTCTCGATTTCGAAGTTCCATATGCCTTCTCATAAACGCCCACCTCCCTCATTCGAAGCTCATTAACTCCATCTTTAGCCTGATGGGTTTCCTGCAAAAAAATTACATCTATTTTTTTTTCTTTAATAACATTTCAATCCTCTTTCTTTTAATTACCGTTCCTAGCCCTTTAACATTCAGTGTTGCCAATCTAAGTTTATTTTCCATCTCTCTCTTTCACACAAGTCTTTAAGTCGGTCTCCCTGTGTGTAACACATACCCCCCCCTAACCCTCCCCCCCACATTCACCCCCAATTCACCCCCCTCCTCACCAGCTTGCTGGGCTTTGGTCCCAATCTTCTTAGAACTCTTAGGGGGGGGGGGGAAACTCGGCCCAACATTCCGGAATGACGTCCACCCTCCCCTCCAAGTCTCCTCTTCTCCCTATCTCTCTTACAATATATTAAAGTCTATTCATTGCTCCCTCCTGCCGCGCCTTCATCTTGCTTCTCCTCTCCAACCGATGTGGCATCCATTATGCCCAGCTCCTCCAACAACTCGATTCCTTGCTCACAAGATGTTATTCTTTGCTGCTTCCCGTTCCACTTGAACCTCAAGAAAACTGGGTATCCCCAATTGTAGGAGATCGATTTCATTTTCAATGCCCCTGTGCATATTCTAACGCTCTTCCTCCACTGGATGGTCTGAGGGCATAAATCCTGGAAAACCTCGACTGGTGTTGCTTGAAGCATCGGTTGACCTTGACTTCTAATTGCTTGCATTAATTTTTCTTTTTTGTAGTAGTTAGCGAATTTCACAATAATATCTCTTGGGAGCTCTCTTGACTTTCCAAATCCAACCCTGTGGGCCCGCTCAATATCTTCCATTCTCCACTCTTCCTGTGGCATCAACTGTTTGGCCCATGCCAAAATTAATTCTCTTATACTGTTAGGGGTCTCCTCTTGCCTCTCCCCAAAAGATCTTATGCGTAGATTAGCTCTCCTGTCCCGGTCTTCCATCGCTATAAGCCGTAAATCCTGTTGCGTTAGCTGTTCCTGTTGCTTCTTGTATAAAACCTTTAGTTCTCCAGTTTCTTCCTGTAAAGCTCCAACCTCTTTCTCCACCTTTTGGAGTCCTGCTAAAAGCTGCTGCTGTGAATCAGCAATCCTCTTTGCCAATCGATCTTCTTGTTTGAGTAAAGCCTGCTCAAAATTTCCATCTTGCTTTAAGATTGCAAGATCCAACATTTTTTGAAAATTCTGAAGCAATTCATCTGTTGGGTCAGCTTGCCTCCCTGTGGTTGTTTTAGGAATTGCTCCTGGCTTAATTCCAGTCTTAGAGCTAGCATTTCCGGCATGACTCGGGGATTGCTTTTTTGGCTTTTCAGATTCCTTATCCGCCATTTTCCGGACAAGTCTAAAACTTCTGTCGGACGGCTTATCTCCCTTGATTCGGCTCCAAGAAGTTATTTTCTTCTTGCTCATCCACCTTCCAAGCCTATCCGATAAGCACAAACACAAGCACAAACCACTTCTAGCCAGAAATCAAAGTCTCTTTCTCTCCCTCCGGCTTTTTTTTTTTTTTTTTTTTAGTTTCGTTTCTCCTCGGGCTTTCAGCCGGCTGGTATGCCGCTAGCAATCTTTCAGAGCCTAAAGCTTAAAAGTCTTAAAAGCCTCTTTTCTGAATGCTAGCAATCATTCTGTTCTCCTCAGCCTTCAGCCCGCAACCATAAATACGTCTGTTTAATTACCTTCGCAGCGCTGCTACAAAGCTGTCGGTCGATCTCCTCCCTTCTGCCGATCCGGTTATAAAGCCATAAATCTCGTTCCAGCTGCAATCTCTTTGGTAAGCTTCCCCCTCTCCATAGCAGACTTAAATGCAACAGAGGACGCTTTTAAGATAGGGAATTTACAATTAATTCATTGCTTCTTTCAGAGGATGAAGGATTTGCGACTCAAACCATGACCTGCTTGGCCACGCCCCCACCTTTATGTTTTCTAACGTATCTTAAAACATTATTACTACAGTTTATAGGAACTGAAGATAACAATATCCTAAAATACTATTAGTTATGTTAATAAAACCAGTAATGTAATGTAAATTCATTTTTTTAGTTATTTCTTAACTTGTCTGGAAGTAATGATAATTACTATTTTTTTAATTCCAACCTCTTACAGATGAAACTTACCTTAAAAAGCCAGAAGTTGAGAATGAACCTTCGGATGAATTACAACCTGTATTTCTGAATCAATACTTGACCATGAACTTAGAGGAAAATTCAAACGGTACGTAGAAATAATATTGATTGATAGCAAAGGTGAAATACATAGGGTAACTGCAGACAACCCCATTAAAAACTGGTGAGGGGGAAACAATAGTAAGTTCATTTCAGTGTTGTGTCATCAGAATGCTGGCACTTTTATTTGATAGTCATCCAGACCTCATGGGTTATGTATTACCAGATTGTGTAGGGAGTATCCCCTAGGGTTAGGGTTAGTCAAGCCACCATTGATTAATGTGTAGTCCCACTATAGCCAGGAAATGTAACCTAACTGAAGAAATATGATAATTATGCAGTATATCTCTGTGTTTATTTATATTTGCTTTCTATATAGTATTACCTTTGTTATACATACCTTAATTTTTGATGTTACAAATACTGAATCAAGATTGCAAAGTGTTTGACTCCTTTTTTGTCCTTTAATACCCAATAGATGTAGTAGAAGGGACATCTTCTCAACAAGAACCTAAATATGTGTGTCAATGTCAGATTAAAAATAGTTTCCTTCTACTGTCTTCCACAAGCAGTTATGAGGACCTATTTTCATCGATTAATAGTTTAAGAATGGACGTGGAAAATGGATGTAAGTTGAACATGAAAGCTTACCAAATATCCATTAAGAATTGTAATATAAACAGAAGTATGAAGCAGATACTAGGATTACTTAAAGGGCACTGAAACACTACAATGTCAATTCCTTGAAAAAATTCAACCAAACTTCAACGTAGAGATTCAATGGTCAGCAATGGACCATTGGGTTCCTTACAGTAGTTTATTTACAATCTGTAATATAGGACATTACACTATTGGTTAGAAAAAAGTAATTTCCCTTTTGCGTTTTTTGGGGGATTATTTCTCAAGATGAGCAATTGGTATTGAAATTATCCCAAGGGACAAGGAAGGCTTTCATATCTTCCATATTAATGTGTACTATCTCAATGGGCATGTGCTGTCCAACGATTTCCATTGTACCATGCTTTTAATGGCTATGATCACCTCCCCAATGGATCCTTATGGTGAAGTATTATTTATATATAGCCATTACTCTTAGAGTATTTACAAGTACTGACATTGTAGTCATTAAGATCCTAGTTTTTGAAACTTAAAACTTGGAAAACATACTAAGAATGATAGTATTCTCAATAACAGTACAGTATTTTCCAGCGTATTACTTCATGCAAAGCTGTGCAGCTACATATGCATTTATAGTCCATGATTAGGCTACATTAAAAGGTTGACTTCCTCAGTATATTAGTAAAATTACCCAGAAGTATTTATAATATTATGCATTATGTATTAGGACTATTATTTATAGAAATTTGTTTTGGTCTTGCCAATTTGACTCCTTCTCATGTGTGTTTAGTTGTATGAATTTTCCCTTCTACTTTATTCCTTCTAATAGTTCTACACTTGGAAAGGCTAATTGGAGCCCTTGACAAAAGGATAACCGCTCTGGAGAAGTGGAGATTTGAAGTGGACCACCTTAGGACTGGTAAAAGAAATGAAATATGAAGTGCTAGTCATTTATCAGATTATGTTTGGAAATGTTCTAAGTGTTATTATGCCTTTACATGTATGATTATGTAAAAAAACATTGATATAATGAAACTCTAAGTTGGGATGACATATAGTTTTGGTGTACTACATTGTAAGGTCACTTCTTTGTTATATTATTATACATAAACAGATTTGTTTAATGGGCAAAAAAAATGGTCCTGAAGACTAGCGTTATACTGACAGTTGTCTAAACAAATAATTTTGGTTGCTTTCTAAATAGTCCTGCTTTAAGATATTTTTTAAAAAATTGCCGAAAATTTTGATATACACCATAGTATAGACAATTACGTGTGACTAATGGTAACATGTATTTATTTTTCTTATTGTTTTCTTATGTAATGAAAGTATTCGGAAAGGCTAGTCTTCATCAATCCTAGTAACATAACACTACATTTTAATTTGAATGCGTAGTACCAAAACTGACAGCACAGATGCCATTTTTGCTGTATATGTGTACAATATATATTAATAGGCTTTGTTAAAAAATAATTTTTAAACCTTCCTTAACCGTGTTCTGTCTTTATTATACAAAGATTATTATTTCACTTTTTTCTGAAGTCAGAAATCATAATGTACTCAATAAATAGTAAATCACTCAATATGGAGTTTTGTGCTTTTATTTTTTGAAAATAACACATACACAGTCTTTTTGAAAGGTGTATAAACACATCGCTGTACCAACAGTAAAAGAAGTATACAGCATAAAGATATCTTGCAGGTCAATATGAAAATAAATGTAGAGGAGTGCTGTGGAATTTAAATTAGGAAGACTACAGTTTGGTATAGCATTTGTTATCTTATTTCAAAAATTACAGATGTATGGTAATAATTCTAGGACAACACTTCAACAATATTTCAAACTATAAATTTTACAGCTATTTAGCTGTTATACTTTAGCCCAATACTGTTTATAAAAGCAGATCTATAAATCAATTTCTGAAAACAAAACACCGCTATTTTGTTTTTCATAGACTCCATTGAAGTTTCCTAAATATTGTTTGTGTAAATTGTAATGTGCTATACATTATGAACATCATTCCAAGTGATCTGCTTTGATAATTTAACGATATTATATACTCCATATTTAAACAACAAGAACAGTAGTACTTCTACTTTTAACGTTATAAGTAGCATTATGCAATTTATAGTTTATTTTACGGAGAAAAATTGAGAGGTTTCTTATGTAGACATCTAGGTCTATATCCTAAGGACCCTTTTCTCAATGGGGTCTGGGATGATTTCTCCTCAGTATCAGTTACAACAGAAAGCATTTCAGTGTCTTTGTTGCAGTTCCCCGTGCACACTACACCGTGTTCCTCATTATCAAGCAATGCTTTATCAGCAGTTGGTGAGTAACTGCTGGTGTGACTTTGCATTTTGGAAGCAATAACTTCAAGTACAGAAGTGGTTTTTTTAATGCATTCTATAAGACATATTCTGTCTTGCCTAGGGTGACCAGATTTTGGAACCCAAAATCCCGGTCCCCCCCCGCCACCCAAAACAACCCCCCCACCAAGCCACCCCCCCAAAACAACCCCCCCCAAGCCACCCACCCACCCAAAACAACCCCCCCACCAAGCCACCCACCCCCAAAAAACATCAGCCCGGACCTACCGGGTTCTCTTCCGCTGCCGCCCCCGCCGGGTCCGCCGCCCCCCCAGGTCCCCCGCTGCTGCCGCCGGGTCTTCCTCCACCGCCGCCGGGTCCCCCGCCGCTGGGCTTGTAAGGCCAGCAGCCACGCGGAAGAGGCAGGGGAGGGCCGGATCTGGAAGTGACGTAATCTGCCCTCCCCCGCCTCTTCCGCGTGGCCTCTGGCCTCGTCGGGGCTAGTCGCAATGGCGACGACCCCCAAGGAGCCTGGATGCCCGTGCGGAAGAGGCGGGGGAGCTCCCCCGCCTCTACCGCGCAGGCGTCTGGGCTCCTCGGGGGTCGTCGCCATCGCGACTAGCCCCGACGAGGCCAGAGGCCACGTGGAAGAGGCGGGGGAGGGCTGATTACATCACTTCCGGATCCAGCCCTCTCCCATCCCTTCCGCGCGGCCTCTGGCCGCACGAGCCTGGCAGCGGCGGTGGAGGACCTGGCGGCGGCGGACCCGGCCGCCCCAGCAGGTAAGTGCCCTCCCTCGCGCCTTGCGCTCCTTACCCGCAGGGGCGTCCACTTCCCTCCGGTGCTCGAATCTACTGAGAAACAGGCTTCGTGGCCTGTCTCTCAGTGTCGCGCCAGGTGATGACGTCATCACCCGGCACGCTACTGAGGGACAGGCCGCGAAGCCTGTTTCTCAGTAGATTCGAGCACCGGAGGGAAGCGGACGCCCCTGCGGGTAAGGAGCGCGAGGTGCGAGGGAGGGCACTTACCTGCTGGGGAGGCCGCTTCCCGGGCTCCTCCGCCGCCACCGCCGCCGGGTCTACCGCAGCTCCTCACTTGCTGCCACCGCCGCGTGACCCCCCGCCACCCCGGTTTGCCCCCACCACCCCCGGTTGGGCTGGTTGGGCCCAGGTTTCCCGGTTAGGACCGGGAAACCCCGAGCCATCTGGTCACCCTAGTCTTGTCTCATGTCATGGTCCTCCTTCTTTGCCTGTTCAACATATTCCTGGAAAATTTGGGAATCACTCCTCATTATTGATAATATTTTAGAATTCTCTGAAGTGCAGTGATTCATTATTTTCTCTGCTAAAGCATTTCCCACACGTTGAGTCTTCCTGTTACGTATCAAGGCCATTCTGCTTCCTGGAGATAGGGTTGCTGTAACGTTTTGAATAATGCCTGATATTATAATGATATGAAATAACACAATAATATTCTGAAATGAACTCCTTTTGTAAATATGCATGTTTTATTAGAACTGCAAAAGTTTTGGACTTAACAAATAGTTTAGTCAACATTAGCGCTTCAATAGTGTATTCTAAAGCAACTTACATTACGGTTTACCCAACCAAAGTTAAGTCTATGTGTCTTGCAAGAAGCACCATAAATGAGTGGAATTGGGTGTGCATATTTCCCAGCCTTGAGGCCACATCCTTCCTAAGGAGGCAGTCATTGCAATTGTTTATGTCATTCTTCCAAAGAAGAAAAAAACATGAAGACAGGATGCAGTATATCATATGCACTGTTGACCGTGGGGTTGTGGAGAAAAGTGGAAGAACAAATAAGGGTCACCTTCATTGTCGTCCGCAAAGGTGGTTCACTTGTTACCAACACAGCAGCTAATGAAAAGTTTGGGAAAGGTGCGCCACAGAGTTAAGGGTGGGAAGTAGGACGTGCGTTGTCCGAAGCTATGGAAATTGCACAGATGGCCTTTACTATTTGCATCACTTACACGCTAATAGCGTAGGCCACGTGCGTACTTTCCGGAGCATCGGACAAACAGTGTCCTCCTCTGCCCCCTCCCCCCTGCACCTTTCCCAGTATGACAGGGTCTGTTACTGCTTGAATAAGGAGGCCGTTTCTCACAGGGAAAGGTGGGAGGGGGTGGAGGAGCATGCAGAGCCGGCAGTGCGTTCTTCATTGCTCAGGAAAGCGTGGAGATCACCTTATGCCATTAGCGTGGCTGGGAGGATTCTCCCAGCTGCGCTAATGGCGTAAGGTGATCTCCACGCCTGTAGAGATCAGGCAGCCTGCTCTAGCCCCCTCCCACCTTTCACAGTATGAAACGGGCTATTACTTCAAGTGTTAGGAGACCCTTTCATACTTGGAAAGGGGTGGGGGGGGTGAAGGAGCAGTGACAGCTTACCTGCTCTCTTTTCTCTCCCCCAGTCTCTCAATATTTCAGGATTAGAGTTTAGACATTTCATCCTCATCTTGTGTCACTTGTGGGAGAGGCGAGGTCAGAGTAAGACCGGCAAAAAAAAAAGGTGCCAGCAGCAGCAGCAGTAGCAGCAACATAAGCAGTTTGGGACTGGTGGAAAGTAAGGCAGGGTGGGTGGGCAGCGTGGGCAGGCAGAGGGCAGGGCATGTGGGCGGCATAAGCGTGCGCAGCACATTTCATTAGGTGGTGCCCCCTGGGATTTTTTAAGGTAAACTTGGGAGTGAATTTCATTTAACTTTGCTGACAATGTGAAAAGGAGGACAGGGCTCATGTCACTTTAACAGTTGTAGAGAAAAGGGAATTTCAGCCAGAGTCATTTGTATGCAATTAATTGCTGATGAAATTCCCTCTTCATCACAAAAGTTAAAGGTGCAGGGGCCCTGCCTTCTTTTCTATCTGGTCACTCCAGTATGTGCCTGAAGCTTTAACTGTTGTGATGAAGAGGGAATTTCATCAGGAACTAATTGCATACAAATGACTCTGGCTGAAATTCCCTTTTCTCTACAACTGTTAAAGTTACATGAGCCCTGTCCTCCTTTTCAGATTGTCAGCCTAATTTTACAAGGGTGACCATATTTGTTTAACCTAAAAGGAGGACATCATAGTGTACCCTCAAGGAGGCGTGCCCACCCCAACATGTCCAGCCCCCAAGGATGTGTGCCCATCCTTACATAACCGTTCCCAATGTTCTGTGACATTGGGCACACGATTTATTAACTGTCCTGTAAATCATAATCTAACAATCAAAATTAGGAAAAAAGGGGGAAAGGGACAGAACTACAACATTACCACTTCCCAAGTTTATTTTACAAACATGTCTCTCAAAAAGAAAAGTGGGTTACCTCACCATCAAAGAATACAAATGCTGAGATTTCAGCAGGCATTATGACACACACTGCCAATGACATATTTGCAGCCATAAATGCTAGAATCCTAATTCTGATTGTTAGATTATGGTTTACAGGACAGTTAATAAATTGTGTGACCAACATCACAGAACATTGGGGACGATTATGTCAGGATGGGCACACATCCTTGAGTGCTGGACATGTTGGGGTGGGCACGCCTCCTTTATGGTACACTATGATGTCCTCCTTTTTGGTTAACCAAATATGGTCACCCAATGTTTTGCATGCAGAAGGTCCCAGGTTCAATCCCCGGCTTCTCCAGATAAGGCAAGAAAAAGAATCCTGCCTGAAATCCTGGAGAGCGGCTGCCAGTCAGTGTCGACAATACTGGGCTAGATAAACCAATGGTCTGACTGAGTATGAGGCAGTTTCCTATGTTCCAGGCTTCGTTGTGCAAAGATGGTGACATGAGCAGCACTATTGACACCACAAGATGTAGTGATGACCACCAATTTGGATGGCTTTAAAAGGGGGTGGGATAAATTCCTGGAGGAAAAGGCTATCAATGACTACTAGTCCTGATGGCTATGTGCTACCTCCAGTATTAGAGGCAATAAGCCTATATATACCAGTTGCTGGGGAACACGAGTGGGAGGGCACAGTTGCACCATGTCCTGCTTTGTTGGTCCCCAACAGCTGGTTGGCCACTGTATGAACAGAGTGCTGCATAGCTCTTCTTATGTTCTTATGTTCTCTGCCAACATTGTGTCCTCAGTGAATCACCACCACAGAGCACATTCAGGTGATGACTGGACTGATGAAATCTAAACCAGTAATGGGTATGCCTGGGCCTTCAAAGGAGTTCTATGATTGTTTCACAAAGCATTTGGAGGGCAAAATTGCTTGCATCTGAATTGAACTGGGCCCTGCTCTTGTTACCGGTCCTGTAGAAGTAATCGGAGCACCATCGGAGCACCATCTAGTCAAATTCAATTGTTGCGGCCTGAGGATGTGGACAGGGTGCTTCTTAGAATTAGGTCAGCCATGTGCCCTCTCAGCCCCTGCCCTATTCACTGGTGAAATCTAAGGAGGATGGATTGACTAGGTGGGTCCAGAAAGTGTTAAATGCCTCATTATGAGACATATTGCCTGTCACCTTGAAAGAGGCGCATCATGGACCAGGAGGTTTTATATCATTACCCCTATTTGCAAATATCCCATTCCTGAGCAAGGTGATCGAGAGAGTTCTGTTCAACCAGCTGCAGACATTCCAGGATGTGGCAGATCATCTGGACCCATGTTCAGGCCTGAATATGGCACTAAAAGAGCCATGGTCAACCTGGTTGATGACTTTCTTTGGGAGAGAAACAGGGCAGGAGTGCCACCCTGTTGATTCTCCTAGACTTTTCAGTGGCTTTTGATACCATGGACCGCAGTATCCTCCTGGGAATGGGTCAATGGATTAGGAGATGGAGGCACTATATGGCAGTGTTTCTGCTTCTACTTACAAGGCTGCTCCCAGAGAGTAGCATTGGGAGGTTTCTGTTTAGCTCCATGGCAGTTATGCTGTGGGGTCCCACAAGTTTTCATCTTGTTTCTCATGCTATTTGACATGTATATGAAATCATGAGGTGGGGGTCATCCAGGTTTTTGATGCATATGTCACCAATATGTGGATGATGCCCAGCACTATCTCTCCATTTCATCTGAATCAGGAGAGGCTGTGCAAGACCTGGACCAAAGCTGTCATTGGAGGCCCAGATGGCTTCAATGGTGAGAAGTGCTTATGATCAGCTACAGGTGGTTTGCCAACTATGGTGATTCCTGGCCTGGGATAACCTAATAGTCCATGTTCTGGTAACTTCCTGGCTGGACTATTGCAATGTTTTTTATGTGGGGCTTCCCTTGAAGATGGTCTGGAAATTGCATCTGGTGCCGATTGTTGCTGTCCAGATGTAGAACGGAACAATGAGATGTGAGCATATTAACCACCTTTAAAGTCTCTTCACTGGCTGCCAGTGAGCTACCAGGCCGAATTCAAGGTATTTAGTACTTGTGTACAAAGCCCTCAATGGCTCAGGACACAAGTACTTAAAGGACGGCCTTTTCCAATGCCAACCATCCCAGGATTTAAGATTAGTCAGGGAGATTTTGCTTATGACGCTCTTGAGGAATGTGGCCCATAGGAGTATCGGGCATAGCAGGGCCATTTTGGTGGCAGCACCCAAACTGTGGAATTCCCTTCTGGTAGAGATTTGGCTGTCCTCTGCACTGTTAAAGATTTATTTATTTGTGTAGGCTTTGGAGGGTATAAACAAGTATTGTGCTTGTTTTTTATTGGTTGGTTATGTTAATTGTTTCATTGTATCTTATTATATATTTATGATTTTAGAGTCATGACTTTAATGTTGCTTTTATGGTGTATTGTTTTATATAGATTATAAGCCATCCTGGGCTCTTTGTGAGGAAGGGTGGGGTATAAATCAAATAAATGAGGTCAGAATCTAAAATGTGCAACCACACTGCACACTGAATATTTGGGAATGAAGGTAAAGGGTAGAAGGAGAAAGTAGGCTGTCAATGGACTCTTGTGCTTCTTCTTAAGTGTCCACACCTTGAGTTTCAGCAATCCCCATTGCATTCTTACATTTTGATGATCAGCATGTATAAGCACTGAAAGTCCTAGTGATGGGTACCAGGCTCTGACAGTCTTTTCAGGAGAGTAAAGAATCTCATGATAACAATTCCAGGTTGATGAGTTGATATTGCCATTGATAAGGCTGGATGACAGTGAGTAATCCTGACAAAGAACTTTTCTACATGAGGCTGTTAAAGCACTGGATTTACTTTCAGTTTTGTTGCAGAATTGAGATCCGAGCACAACACAAAGAACATTTCCTTTCCGGCTTTTCTGCTACATAACCTCTAGGTAACACTGTGGTATAGCAGAATAGCACAATCATACAAGTAGAAATAGCATTTTCCTTCACTTTTTATAAATAATATCACATTTTCCCTGCTCTAAAAATCCTTGCCAAAAGTGCTATTTAAAAACAGATGCCAAACTGGAGGATCAGAATGTCATCTAAAGAACCTCTAAACAACTGTGAATGGTGAATGAGAAGAGCACAATAAATGCTTCATGTAGAAAAGCTCAAAGCCTTTCAATGATTCTGTTCAGACGACACTCTAAGCCACAGTGGTTAAGCATTTTGAGCTAAATATTATGGCTTAATGTGTCGCGTGAACTGTGACTTAGCCTGCTGTGTGGACCAATCCCAACCATGGTGGCTACATAACCATGGTGTAAGCACACTCACTAACCATTTGCTGCAAAAGGTTAGCAGCCTTAGTGTGTTGTCTGAACAGGCCCAATATGAGACATCAGTGAGGACTATACCAAGTCTGAAATTATCATTGGGGTGGAATACATGACAACAAAATGAGAAAAGAAACCAAGGAGGGATTCACGAATGCAGCAAAAGACCAAAGAAATGATTTTTAAAATGGGGCTTCTATGGAGTGTGCATTTAATTTATTTATTTTTATTTTAAATCTAGTTACTAGTCAAAGGAATTAAAATGGTAATACATCTGAAAAGTCTCCTTCATTTCTTGCTGTGGAAAGATGAAAACAGGGAAACTGGTTCGCATCTCTCTACTCTTTGGCATGGAAAAAAAATAAAATCATTCAAAGTTTCAAAGAATGTTTTCAGTGTCTGCTTTTTTTCTTTTTTTGAAAAATATATATGAATTTGACAGAAAAAATATAACTATGGCAATAAAAGACAAGCCAGAGGTTTATATGACCATCAACTAAATATAAACCCATGTTTTGTTTGCATGGTATTTTAAATCCATATGTTCACTAGACTTCAGCTGCCAATTTCTGTGTTTTCATGTATATACTACTTTAATTTAAATTTAATTATTTTAATCATAATTTGTATATGAGTTCCATAAATTTCCTGACTTTTAATTTCACATCTCAAAAATAATCCCTTTGTTCTACTTTAAAAAATCAAAACACAGAAAGAGGGAAATGTTGTTTTCTACAGCCACCTTGTGGTTAAAAGCGGAAAACACATTGTCTTTCAAAATGCCACTTTGATATTTTAAGGTAATACTCAGACTAGCCATTCTTGTTTTTTCAATGGGTTCAGACTTAGCCATACTTGATTTCAATGGGTCTTTAAGTATGACTAGGTGTGCATCCAATCCAATAAAATTAGAGCATGGGTGACATAAAACTTTAAGCTGGAGAGAACAGGCCAGGCCAGTGGAGGCTGTGGCTCCGATTGTCAGTGGGGCAGTAAATCCATTACAGGTTTCAGTCAGATTCACTCTCAGAGGTCTGACTGGCTCTGACTGAAACCAGAAGCAGATTCACCATCCCACTGACATTGGAGTCATCAGCCTCCGCTAGGACAGGCTTCACTGTTTGCTTAAAACAGGAATGCAGAACTTTATCTGGCCCATAAAGCTACACATCCTGTGGCAGAGGTTTGGGGCACTTCTATACGCCTTGCCCCCTTGGTATTGCAAGCCTGCCTCCTCCCTCACCCATCGACCCCCCCACCCCTATAAGAAGGTTGAAAAGGAGGTAGGGAGAGGAATCCCAGATCAGAGATAATAATGGGGATTCCCCTGCTCTGCTGCTTCACTGGGCACAGCTTTCCCAGTCGAGGAACCCTGTGTGCAGTGAAGCTGACCTGGCTGAAGTCCCGTTGCTCTTTGGCCACCTGACATTGTACAGCTTGCAGAAGGCTAAATGCTCTGCATCCCTGGCCTAAAGCATAATGCAAATTTGAATGTGGATGATGGCTGCAGTTGTGGCATTCCATTGAAATGGGCTTACATTCATGGATTTCCCCCTCAATAACGCATATAACGACCAAAATATTTACATATGCAAACACACAAAAACCCTCCATTTAATTAGCAGGTGCATGGCAGCCCAAAGATGGGAAGTTGATGGGGTTGGGTCTCACTCTCGATTAAGTTACACTTTCATTCCATTAAAAACAATGGGACTTAAGTTAGTCATGGCTAAATTGTCCCATTGGTTTCAATGGGACTAAAGTATGATTAGCATAGGCAGGATCTACAATACTGCTTTATAATGTTTTATAACGGTATTGACAACTGTTGGGGCCCATGATACATTCTATATACCATTTTCAAACCACTTTCAAAGTGTTATATCCTGCTTGGTGTAGATCTGGCCCTAGTCCGGATCTAACCCATTGTTTTTCTATCTCTTAAATGACCTGTACTTGTTTTATGGCAGGCTGACCAGATAAAATCCAGGTCACGGCTCATGTAACTTTAACAGTCGTAGAGAAAAGGGAATTTCAGCCAGCGTCATTTGTAGGCAATTAGTTCCTGGTGAAATTCCCTCTTCATCACAACTGTTAAAGTTGCAGGGGCCCTGCCTTCTTTTGTATATGGTCACTCTAGTATAGTGCCTGCACCTTTAACTGTTATGATGAAGAGGGAATTTCACCATGAACTAATTGCATACAAATGACACTGGCTGAAATTCCCTTTTCTTTACAACTGTTAAAGTTATATGAGCCCTGACCTGGATTTTATCTGGTCACCCTATTTTATGGACCAGATTTTTCTTAAATTGGGAGCCATGTGCTACAAACAAGCTAGTTATCAACCCCAATCTACATGTATTTATTTTCTTTCTAGTGTGGAATATTTTACATTTGTTAGAGAGGCCAGTAAGAAAAGCCTGAACAGCTAAGAATACAGTTCTATGCAATGTAAATGTCTAGATGGTTCTGACTAAAGTCTACTAGGAAAGGAACCATGACAAATGTATCAAGTCTTTTTTTTTTAAAAAAACAAAACTTTATGGACTGTCAGGTTGTTGAGCAATTGATGGGACATAACTACAATATAAGTACAGCAAATGTGTTAAGACTGAATGATGCTAAATTTCTCAACAGCAGAGGGTGAATATATTGCATTTTTAAATTTTGTTTACAAGCCAACAAAGATCAAGCTATACTTATTTATAATAGCTCATCAGTTTGCCCCATACCGAGTGTACATGACAGTAGTTATGGCAGATGGCGCTGTTGCTAATAAAATAACAGCTAAAATGCAATATTGGATCCATTCAATTCACTCTAATAAAGTATATGCATAGGGTGCCCATCCGCCCGGATTTGCCCAGACATTTCAGGGAAATGGCAGGCAAATCCAAATGTGGGGGGAAATCCTGTTTTCGGGGGAGGGGGGGAAATCCGGAAATTTAGCCTCCCAAAAGGCTCGTTTTGGACACTTCCTGAAACAGGCCTACTGAAGCTTGCTCTCTGGAGATCTGGGGTCCTAGTGCCTTGTTGCTATGGCGACGAAGCACTAGGGTGAAGGATCTGCAGAGGGCTGGGCTCAGAAGGCCTGTTTCAGGCACTTTTGGAAGTGGCTGAAACTGGCATTCTGAGGGCCACCCATGGCACATCCAGGGTCCTAGTGCATTATCGCCATGGCGACGAGGTATTAGGTATCCAGATTTGCCATAGAAAGACCTCAGAAGGCCTGTTTCGACCACTTCCAGAAGTGGCCGAAATGGGCATTCCGAGGGCCACCCATGAAAAATCTGGGGTCCTAGTGCATCATTGCCATGGCGACGAGGCATTAGGAATCCAGATTTGCCATGGACAGGCCTTGGAAGGCCTCCTTCAGCAGTGATTGGCCTGGCCTGGGCTTGGAGCCGCAGCCTGGCCTAGCGCAGCGGCCCACTAGGCGCGGCAGAAGGGTAGCTGGCTAGCGGCATGCAGAGCAAGAAGCTGGGGCTGGCTGGTTGGTAGCCGCACGGCGAAAGCGTGCAAGGTAAGATGCCGGGGCAAGCAGCTACAGGACACCAGCGGCACGGGGAGAGGTGGTGGTAATTTTAATATGCATTAATAGTTTGTAGTATAAATGCTACTGACAAATATAAGAGGATCTAAAAATTAAAGCTGCAATCCTGTACCCCCTTATCTGGAAGAAAGCCTCATTGTACTCAACATAATATTATTTGCACTTCCTTCTGTGTAGACATGTGTAGGGTTGTGCTTTAAAGATATGTGAACACACTGAGTAAAAGGAAGGATTTTATGGGGAAGAGAAGAAAATATTAATTGTCAGTGTTGTTGATTAAGTTGCTCTACTTTGCCTGGATTATGCCCTACTTCAGAATGCAAACCAGCATAAATTTTACCAGAGTCAGCACTTGTCTACAAAAGATATTTACTGACAGGCTTCCTCTAAAGTCCCTGAAAGCAGCAGGAAATTTCTAAGAATTATCAACAGGTTGATCCTCACTTACAACTATGTAGAAATAAAAAATGTTGGGTCCATTCCCACCACAAGTAATACTGAGAATGGTATATGAATTTCTCACATCTATAAATTAAAGTATCATATTGATAATTTATCATTGGGTGCATATGAAGTTTCTTTCCTTATTTTAAGATAACATTTTTAAAGCCCTGAAATGAAAAGGTTTAGAGGAATACGTTATCACTCCATAGGGTTTGCTCTATCTGCAGAAGAGTGTGCTTATTGCTCCATTTCTTATGGCTCCTCGAAGTGCAAATAATATTATTTACCCAATCAATTCCTTTCCAATTTACATCTATATTTTTAAACCTTTCCATTTTCTGTGGTAAGCCACTCATCTTGGCAGAAGTCATGTAAGTTCTACATAAAAACAAAAAGACAAGAGTAGCCCCCACCAACTTGTGCTGCTGGTAAACTGCAAGTATATGACTTCAGAATTAAATGGTGAGACTCCCACACTCTCACTCCATTTTCCACTGAAGTAGTTTATAATAAGCAGATGGAGACATTGCAATACCATGCATTGCAAGAGTGATGAATTTAAAAGCAGTCTTATACATATCAATCTGGTTCCTGTCCCAACTGAATATCAGGCAGTAACATTACACCAGGTGCAAAGAGCCTCAGGTCTAGGGACCCTTTCCCATTTACTCTCCTTTCCTGGCCTCTCTTAACTCTTTGATGTCCATTTATTTATTTTTATTTTATTACATTTAGCTCCTGCATTTTTTCTTCCAATGAATCCAAGGTGGCATACATAATCCTCCTCCTCCATTTTATCCTCACAATAACAACCCTGTGAGGAAGGTTTGACTGAAAGTCTGTGACTGGCCCAAAGTCACCCAGTGAGCTTTCATGCATGTCACCTTGGGCTCCTTGGAGGAAAGGCAGGATAGAAAAGTAATAAATGAATTATGTATATGAGCAAACATTACTAAAGTCAACGTTTTAAAAGGAGGAGGAAAACCTTGCTTGGTAGCAATTTTTTTAAAAAAAATTAAACGGCCCCCTCCACAAGGATGCGCTTTTGCGCCCGGTTCCGCGATTATGCGCATTATCGCGGAGGCGCTTTTACTCCTAATCCCTCTGCACCGGAGGCGGCGAGAGGCAGCGAAGCGCATTAATTCATGTCCAAAAAGCGCTTTACAAGCAGTTAATGCGCGTAATCACTTGTTCACACCGCGAAAATGCGCTTTAACGGCCGGAGCAAAATAAAAGTCGCTATTTAACGCGCGTTCGAAAATGCGCATTATCGGGGAGATAACACGCCTGTACGCCCGTTTTGCGCTCCGTGCTTGTGGAGGTAAATTTTTTAATGAGCCTTCAAGGCTCATTAAACGTCTCGTGTGGAGGAGGCCAACGATAAATTATTTTACTATGTAGCATCCAACCACAAAGTAATTGCTGGTTAGCAAGCTATAAGGGTTGGCTCTACTGACATAGATCTCACAAAACAGTGTTGGGGCTATTGTCTTATATTACACAACCATATATATATATATATATATATATATTACAAAAACTTCTAAAAGTTCAGGTGGCTATAGTTGGCAGTAAGTACATCAAAACCTTATACAACTTGCCTCTCAAACCCCTTAGGATTGAAGGGTGACCATACGGAAAAGAGAACAGGGCTCCTGTATCTTTAACAGTTGTATAGAAAACTGAATTTCAGCTGGTGTCATTTGTATGCATGCAGCACATGGTGAAATTCCATCATCATCACAACAGTTAAAGCTGCAGGAGCCCTCCCTTCTTTTGTATCTGGTCTCTTTTCTTGGTGGTTTTTCTAGATGAACATGACTGGCTTTGCCAAGTCATGCTGTCTTTTACTGATTCAGACATTTCCTCACTTGAGCATGTTTTAAGTATGACTGCTTTCTGGATGTTGGTGTGGATGTGTTTTGGTAGGCCTAGTTTCTGAAGGTTTTCTGTAAAAAATAATAATGATGTGATGCTGGTGACTGCTGTGACTAACGGAATAATTGTAACTTTTTCCTCCTGCCACAGTTCTTTAATTTTCATAGCCTGTGGCATATATTTTTCTCTCTTTTCCTCTTCCTTTTCTGCAACATTTTTGTGATTAGGTATTGTTATGTCAATGAGATAGTTGTGTTTTTCTTATTTTGTTTATGAATGTTATGTCTAGTCGATTGCAAAGTATTGTCTTGTCCCAGAATTGTTCTGTCCCAGCAAAGCATAGCTTGGCTTGACTAGTTTGAATGTGTCTGGATTTCCTAGGCTCTGAAAGCATCTTTCTGCAGAGCACCTGTTGGTTGCATGATCCACGATGCCAGGTTCTGGTGAGTGCATAGTTCTCCTTGACAGGAAGGGCTTGCGCTTGCTAGAGTAGATGCGAAGAGGCTACAATCCTATATTCATTTAACTGGGAGTAAGCTTTATTGAAATCAATGAGACTTATTTCTGAGGTTTCTTTGGGCAGTTTTCCTTAATCCCTGATTGTGTTCTCTGCACACAGAAGCAGTGTAAATTCAGGAGATAATTGGATAAAAGGAGGGAAAGAACCTTGTCTAGCATTGTGATAATGGGCATCTGTTCTGGCTTTTCTTTGAATTGCTACTGGCCATGGTCTTGTTTACATGACTAATGAACCAGAGATATAATGACACATTTTTTGAGTAGTTTCTCACTGATAAACAAAAAGTTGAAACAAGCTAAGAAGTGCTAGTGAGAAGTGATTTCAACAAGCCTTTGGTCCAGTTTGTTCCAGGTGATGGGGAAAGAGTGTTAAATGTTATGAAAGGTGAGACTATGATAATTCAGTGAAGGTTTTGCAGTCAGAAAATATATTTGAGAGAAAGGGAGACTGTATCGCACAGAGTATATCAAAAGCTTTAAAGTACAGCAAAAGCTACAAAAATAGGAGTGAGTGAAGTTAATTTCAGATACACTGTTCTTTATTTCAGTGATTTTAATATTAAGATGTTATGTAGAACAGGTTTGTCTTAATTGTGTGTTGTGAAATCAGACATATGACCAACGCCATGTTTGGGTGGGCAAGCCCCCTTGGGGGCTGGCCATGTTGGTGGGCACACGCCCTTGGGGCCGGCCATGTTGGTGGGCAGGCCCCTTGGGGCACCCATTGGGGGCGGCCATGTTGTCTTCCTTTTTGGTTTCCAAAATATGGTCACCCTATATATGCAAGATTCTTTACAAAGCTGTGATTAATTGCTTTTAAAACAATTTATAAAGTAGGTATTTCATTGACCACTTTATCGCAGCCTATTTTCCAACACATTTTTAATGTGATGGATTTGAAATCAGTTTTTCACACCTGTAATAGTCCATAATGGTCTGTCAAGCTTTGCATTCCATTCAGTGACTTCTCCACATCTCCAGCAAATATCATACCTGTTTCTTACTGGATAGAATGTTCTAGTAGCAACCTCATAAAACCCACCATTTGGCCATTAAAAAATCTTCTGCAACTCACATGTATTTTGAAGAAGTCTTATTCCCATGTTCAGTTCTCAAAATCAACATATGCTTCCAAACTATTATTGTCAGGCTGCAGGGTTTTTTCAGTGCTATATTTTCAATTTGCAAAATCTGGATTTTAAATACATGGATATTTCCAAGTAATTTCCACGCAAGTTTAATATGTGTGAATTTATCAGCACAATCCTATACATCTTTATTCAGAAGTGAGTCCTATTGAGTTTCCATGGGGCTTAATCCCAGATAAATTTGGGGTAGGGTTGCAACATACATTTTTAGTTTTAGTATTTAATTTCTATTAAATACTAGCAAATACAGCTTGTTTTCTGTAAATATGTTTTTCGCTGGGTGGTCACATGCATGAAAAGGAAAGCCTTCCATGTCTGAGGTAATTTAGTAATAAATCAAGGATATATTTTGGTGTCTTTTAAAAAAAAAAAACCTGTTGCTTTTGACAGGAACGTGTCAGGCCAGTTTTAAAACCTTTGTTATTACATTTACAATGCATAATTATGTCCATTTAAATTCATCATCCCATCCTTATCCATTCAAATTACTATTTAGCATATCCAAAGTAAGTAGAGCCATGCTAATACACCATTTATTAAAAGTTAATTCAGGTTATAATTATTAAGCAAAATGAAAAATTCCTTGCATAAATGAAGGAACAGAATCCAGTTATAGGCCAGGAGCCAAAGAAACTTGAAACTGGTTTTGTGAGTACAGTGGAAGTAAACTTGCTTTTTTTAATCAGCCACATGGCAAGCTACTTTTGAAACTAATAGGAGTTTCAAAAGCACTTTATGATGATATGACATCATAGTTTAGCACTATTAACTGCCTTCCATGATTCTAAATAACTCATAGGGTGTTTCCAGATGGTTGACTCCAAGGACTACCAATCAAAAACAATGAACAGCTATTCTGTCTTTCCTTCATTAAGGGATTTTCTATGGTAAGAGAAAAGATGGAAGAGCAAAGGAGGGTTACAAGAGAAGTCTCATGTGCTCACCACTGACCATGATGGTCATGCAGGAAGGAGGGGTAGGATCTTGACTGGGATATGAGTTCTATGTGAATGTGCACACGCACATGTGTGGCACCTGCCACTCCAGCAGACACCCAATGTGGCCCGTGGGACAAAAAAATTGGGCACCCTTGACTTTAAGGATGAGTTGTCTATGTTGTTTTTAAAAAACCACACGCTTTAGCATATGATGACATCTGAAATGAACCGTTGGAACTGGAATGTGTATTTCACAAGCAATGGCTCAGTGTTAAATTTGATTGATATTCAGCTATAGTTCAAAGCACATCAAGATATCTGGGATGTTATCAGGGGAACCAGTGTTTAAAAGAAAGTGGGAACTGCCAAATCTAAGGAAGATTATGCATTAAAAGCTAATGATCTCAGATAGGATGCAGAGTAAACAAACACATGGCTTTGAGCATACAAAGTCCTCATTCATATTCAAAATCCTTACAGAAGATAGCAGAACTATGCCTGTCCTTGTGTTTAATGTGCTGCAGGCTTGGACCTAAACTAGGTGGCAAACAATTATTCTGAAGGAACATTGTGCATTCTTGCTACCCCAAGAAAAGAAGCTTTATGAAGCTTGCTTCTTTGGTTTATGAAGAAACCAAAGGTACCTGTTACAGTAGGAAAGAGGGTAAAGGGCGTGTGATGGAATCCACAGGTCAAAGATAATTAAGCTGTCATCAGGGCTACAAGCGTGTTTTTCTTTTCAGATTAAGTTTTTATCACCAAAACTGGCTGTAGCTATATAGCCGTCATGATGTTCAGAGTGGATCACAACACCCAATACATTTATGCAGGATTTTGGAAGGAAACATGCCCTGATTTTGACATTATGCTATACAACCCAAGAGCTTCAGCAATTGGACGGTATAGAAATGAAATAAATAGGTAAATGTGGCAGCTGTCAAAACCACAATTCCACGTGATTGCCATCCATGTTACCATAATGTTTGCAAGTATAAGTTCAAGGTGGCATAGTTGGTTCCTATACTAGCATTGCACTGCTCCTGGCTTGGCACCAAACCACATGATCCAGGTGACACACAAGGTCATGCTGGTTGAGGATAATGGGAGCTGTATTTCAATACATCAAGAAGACACAAGATATCCTAAAAGCTATCTCAATTCTATCAGTGCCATTGCTTGTGTGGAAAGTCATTTATTCCTAAAGTGAAGTTCCTTTTAAACCAACACTGCAGTGTCTCTTTTGTTGACATGCGTAGCTACTCACTGGGAGCTGGTCCAGATGTCAAGAACATCAACATGAATTGACTTTTCCAAGGAGATGTGTAAGATGGGATGGCACACTGAACCATCTTGGGAATAGTTCGACTTATAAATTCACTGATGATATCAGCCTGTGAAAAAGAGATGAGAATCTTCTCTGTATGGCCCTTCCTGGAAAGGATTGGGCCTGTTCAGACAATATGCTAATCCATGGTTAGTCCACTAACCCTTTTGCAGCAAATGGTTCGTGAGCATCTTTAAACCATGGTTATGTAGCCACCATGGTTAGGAATGGTTCACATGACACATTGATCATGTTCAGATGACACATGGTTAGGACCTGCTCAGCCAACATATAATAACCATAATGATTATGCACAGGTGAGTGAAAATGCTGGATTTATGTACAGTACATGCCACACTTTTTTGTCCTGCTTGAACTTGCTTCTCTCTTCAAAGTAACACTGCAGTAAGACAAATGTCTATTGCATCTATTCCCAATTCCCAGGTGTCTTCTGTGTAGATGAGGCAAACCAGTTGTAAATTAAGAAATCTTCTTTGCAACACCAGCCTATGTGGTAAACTAATAGAGTACAAGATCTTTCACCAACCTCTAGATGGTGCCCTCCACATGTTGTCCATAGCTGTTAGGGATGGAGACAGTTGTCCAACACATCTTCATGGCACCAGTTTGGGGAAGACTGAAAGGCAACATATGTTCTAGCATTTATATGGAAAGCTGTCCAAGGGGTGAGTTCCCCATTCTAGTCAATCCCAGGAAGTGCCCTGCCCATACACCAGGAAATCCACATTGCACAAACAGTACATTGGTGCATTCAACAAGAAGTGTACCACCTTTCTATCTACATGAGGCCAATCTTTGTAATTTGGATTGAACAAGGAAAAGCATCAAATATATATCACACTCATGTAAGTGTTTAACTATCTACCATTAGTTTAAAGTGGGTCTTAAACCTGCTCAACTTTTATCATGCCCAATATGAACAATGTGTCTGAGATGAAATAGATTAGGTTCTGTGCCTCATGCAGGAGAGTTTTTGGGGACAGCTTGGCCCTCCCTTATGATGCCCAGCTTTGATTTCTGATTTCCATCTTCCTCTAGGTCTCCCCCACTTTTTTCCCCTTCAATTAAAATCACAAACAAGAATTGTGTGGCTGCAGATTTCTGTTTTGGTGATACAATTCCTTTCACGATGACCCAATATCCAGATATACACCAAGCAGGATATAGCACTATGAAAATGGTATGAAAGCATTATATGGAGGCAGGATCTACACTACTGCTTTATAGCAGTATTGAAGTGCACTGACAACTGTTGGGACCCATGACACCTGCCATGAACCACTTTCATACTGCTTTCATAGAATTATATCCTGCTTGGTGTAGATGGGCCCCAACAGTTGTCAGTGCACTTCAATATCACTTTAAAGCAGTAGTGTAGATCCTGCCCTAGACTTGCATTTGCACCACAGTGGAAATCAGAGATTATAATCTAGACTGACTAGATAAAATCCAGGTCAGGGCTCATGTAACTTTAACAGTTGTAGAGAAAAGGGAATTTCAGCCAGAGTCATTTGTATGCGATTAGTTCCTGGTGAAACTCCCTCTTCATCACAACAGTTAGTTGCATGCACTATGCTAGAATGACCATATACAAAAGAAGGCAGGGCCCCTGCAACTTTAACAGTTGTGATGAAGAGGGAATTTCACCAGGAACTAATTGCATACAAATGACTCTGGCTGAAATTCCCTTTTCTCTACAACTGTTAAAGTTACATGAGCCCTGACCTGGATTTTATCTGGTCACCCTATTATAATCCAAAGAGCTCCTTTATATGTTCCTAAAGTCTGATGCAGCGGGGGGAGTGGTGGAACCAATCTGATTATCGCTTGTGAAAATAGCCTAAGATGAGAAATTTGTAATGAATGGATGTTAATGGTAGAAAACCCCAAGAGTGGATGAAGCTGAATAAATCACAGTTCAAATGAAGTATTGAAAATGTCCACTTACCAATATTGCCATAATGTCCTTACATGTACAAAGTGTAGAGGAGTCTTCCCCAACTCAGTCCCTCTAGATTGTTGGACTACAACCCATCATCCCCAGCCTGTACATCTAGTATGGCTAGGTTGGAGGAGGATGTGTTAGAGCTTTAAAAACTCACTCATTCCAATTAGATTTGAACTATAAATGTACTTACTTAACACTTTGCCCTTGTTCGAAGAGACACTAAAACTAGTGAACTTCGGCTGAATTGGCCCAGAAAGCTGTTCTTATAAACCTGGGTGTTCATATGGGGAAGAACCAAGTCTCTTTTCAGTTTCTAGTACAGCCGCTCACACAGTTGACCAGGCAAGCTGCTTCCATTTGAAAATCAGCTTGTCTGTACAATCACGCAAGCAGCTGCGGGGAAAGATTCAAAAACATCCTTGGCTACCCACATATTTCTCCCTTGAGGGCCAAGGATTGTAGTTAAAAACAAAAACACTGAAATGCTGTAAATGTGCTGGAGGAAAGGAGAGTTAGCCCCCATGCCATTTTCCTAATCAAAACTGCTTCCCAGCTGCTGTTTGTCCCATAGGGAGGGGGGGCAGAAATACAGGTATCTGTGCATAGTTTTGTAAAGACTGCAACCATAGTGAACGATTATCCATGTGTTTATAGAAGTGTACGTGTGTGTGTGTGTGTGTGTTCTAGTTGGAAAAACAGCTCTCTCTCTTTTTGAGTAATAATGTACGATACAAGTTATTTGCAAAAGAAAAGGACAATCAAAGCAGTAAGATAATGTAAAATTTAAATCCAATATATAATTATTTCTTCTGTGGTGTTTCCTCTCTCCCCGTCTTTAAAGACATGTATATTTGACTGCAATATTTTCTGCACTTCTCACTGGAGTGGTGAACAGTTAATTCTTCAGTATTGCTTAGGTGAAAAGCCAAGAGGTGCATTTACTTTTAAGCAAACTGGTTCTTTTTCTTTCTTTTTCTTTCTTCTTTTTTTAAAGTAAAAATATTATCAGAAACTTGATAGGCATGTCAGCTTTAGTATATCATAATCTGCATTTTCCATGTTAACCAACTTGGCCAAAGGGATTGGCAATGCACAGTGCTTTGTAAGAGCACTTAAAAGGCAACCAGATCTTCACCTGGCAGAAATCTGTTGTGCATCCAGGTGGATTTAAACACATTTTTCTTTAGCACCATTCAAATACTAGACAATCAACTTGAGTGGAACAGGTAGCTAGGCCTGCTCCTCATGTTACGGATGGAAAATTAAGGCAGACAGATTGTTGACATTAATCCGCAGCATATTCAAACCAAGGTCTCTGCAGAGATTGGATGATAGAAATCAGAAGAGAGGCCAGGCTGGGGCATTGCAGAGACCACCCTATAACACAGAGACAGATGCAAGATAATCATACCTTCACCATTTCTAACAGATGCTTGCTGATCAAGCTGAACTGAAAACTCCAACATCCAAAGATGGGAGCTCCAGAAATTACCTTGGGAATCTGTTCATTGCACATGAATGGCGATTTTGCTGAAGTGAAGAAGTTTGTGCCTGCTCAGACAGTGCTTGGGAACCTTTGTAATGCTGCCCTGAGCTCCTTTCAGGGAAAGTGGGATAGAAATAAACAAATACTCAAACATTTGTGCAGCATATTCAAGTATTCATAGCCCTTCACATGCATTACCTGTTGCTAGGCTGACCAGATAAAATCCAGGACAGGGCTCATGTCACTTTAACAGTTGTAGAGAAAAGGGAATTTCAGCCAGTGTCATTTGTATGCAATTAGTTCCTGGTGATAGTCCCTCTTCATCACAACAGTTAAAGGTGCAGGCACTATACTAGAGTGACCATATACAAAAGAAGGCAGGGGCCCTGCAATTTTAACAGTTGTGATGAAGAGGGAATTTCACCAGGAACTAATTGCATACAAATGACAATGGCTGAAATTCCCTCTTCTCTACAACTATTAAAGTTACATGAGCCCTGACCTGGATTTTATCTGGTCACCCTACCTGTTGCAATTCTTATAACAGCCCTGAAAGGTAAGTCAGCATTAAGAGACTCACAGTTGTAAGTCTCTTGTTACACTCGGTCAGTAAAAACACATTCCACCATGTTAGAGGGGTAATTGAGGACAGTCATTCTAACATTCATAAAATTGAAAATGTTTCACCAAGCTTCCTAAAATTTACATGTGCCAGAAAGAAATTTTGGTTTTACATAACCTGAAAATTTCAAGAAGATTGGTGAAAGTTTGAGGGAAGGAGGACAGTTCAAAGTCAAAAAGGGGGAATCCTCTCAGGCTGACTTTGGTATTTGAGACTGGGCTGGTGATAGTTTTTGTCGAGCTCCCTTATGAATTGACAAGTTAAATAATTAAAATTCCAACTATTTCCTTTTACCTTAGAGTTGATAGAATAGGTGTTATTTTATTAAAATTCCCTTTAGTTTGTTTTAAATTCGATTTATAAGCTCCCATAGGAAAGAATGGAGTTCCCTCTCAGGAACACATGCAGAGTAGTGTCTCCCTCTCCCCTCTCCCCTCTGCAACTGGATTAGAACGTTGAGAGGCCAGGGGGAGTAACTGTCTCCTGGATTCCCTTAACAGTGCTGGTAGTCTACTGAGAAGTAAGTTCCATTGAATGCCATGGGTCTTACCCCCAGGTAAGCATGTAGACGATTGCAGCATTTTTAAAATTGGAGCCTGGGGTGGGGTGGGGGGAATCCTGGAAGTAAAGATTTCCTTGTCTTTCCAGCACAACAGTACTCCTACAATTAAAAACTTCCTTGCTTGCTTTGTTTGTGTGTGTGTGTATGGATTCCCTTAACAGTGCTAGCAGTCTACTCAAAAGTAAGCTCCATTGAATGCAATGGATCTTACTCCCAGGTAAGCATTCAGATGATTGTAGCATTTTAAAAATTGGAGCCCAGGGGTTGGAGGGGGTAAAGTTTTCTGTTTCTTTTCAGCAGAATAATCCTACAATTTACAACTTATTATGATTCCACCACCACCACTACCATTGCAGAAGCAAACAACTGAGGCTGAGAGAGAACGGCTTGTTTTAAGGCCACCAAGGGAGGTCACAGCAGAGATGAAATTTGAACAAGTGACTTCCTGTCTGTTAACCACTATGCTACACCACCTCCATCATCATCATGGTCATGGGAAAACATACCTCCTACGATCTACAGTCATGGTACTGTTGACTCTGGCAGACATTGGAAACTGCAAGAATAAAAGGATGATTATCTCTAGAATAATTACTCCAGAATAAATGGTAGTGTAGTATGCACCCCTGGGGTATTTCCAAGCATAATAGTAATGCACACACTTATTATGTATACTTTATGCATTTATTTATTGTTTAGTTTGAAATGGTAAAGGCAAATCCTACTTTGGCTAAAATTAACATTCCATTATTATTATTATTTTTAAAAAAATGTCTGGCTTCTGCTTTCTATAACCCACCTTACCTATATTGACAGGAGCAGCTAATGTATGGAAATGCCCATTGGCTGTTTGGAAGACTGAGACATGCAACCCCATCCTATGCTTGATTTTTTTTTGGCTAATTTTGTTCAAAGGGACTGAGGCTGCAATCCTGTCACCAAGTACATCCTGTGGAATTCACTGGGGCTTACTTTTGAGAAGTTATGCAAAGGATTGTGCTGGACTTGATAAGGAAATGTGCTAGGAATTGCAAACGTGCATGCTGGCCCATGTAGACTTACGGTTGCATGAGAGATTGATTTAGGAAAACACTGATTTTAGCCTCACTGAGAAAATCCCTGGAGTTGGATCTGGACATAGCACAACATCAGACGGGTGGATTTTTGCATTTCCCTACTGCTGTTATGGTCTCCAGCTGCTGTCCCACAATAGTGATGATCTCTTTACATGAAGAGAGAAAGAGGAAGCAGCAATGACCACGTGGCCCATTCAGGGGCCATTTTTATCGTGCCGCTTTTCCTGCACAAAGCAGGAAATGGCAGCACAACCCGTTGTTGTTGTTTTTAAGATGGATTAAAAGGGGTCAGTTTGCGATGGGAAAATGAGTAGGAGGAGTGGGAGGTGCACAGGAGGTGGATGCCATCTAAAGTATGCACAAACATCCATAAGCGGGCAGTAGTGTGCATATGATAAAACGCTTGTCTGATGATGCTCAAAGTCCTGCATAGAGGAGGCCCGATGAAATTATTGGGGCTTACGGCAGTCATGATTTACTTGTCCCGTTGATTTCAGTGGGTTTAATCTAAGTCTGGATCCACCCCCTAAATTTTAAAGTGGCATACAAGAACCATTTTCAAATGGAAATGTGCACTCGAGCCGACAGAGGTTTTATATTTAAAAGCTCAAGGGCGAAAATGGCCACTTGTAGCCTTTAGATTCCAACACAAACCACAAATTCTGGAAAGACAAGTAAATCCAACTTAATTCAAATAGTCCAAAGTGCTCTTCATGCATCATGGCCTCAACCGGCCTAGATTTGTAAAGACGACTGGCCCATAAGGCTATCTTGGATATATGAACCTTGACAAAGAATGTACTAAGCAGGAACACGGAGCAGCCAATGTGGGCTGTACTGCATACATGCACATCCTACGGTGAAAGGAAGCTTAATGGATATAAGCAGGACTTACTTCTGTGGTAAGAGTCTTGAAATCAGACTCATGTATTTCCGTGTCCCAACCGTCACTATCCCAATCAGACGAAAGACACGTGTAAGATCGAAAACTTTAATTCTCCTTCTTGCAAGAAGTGACCATTTAGGAATCAAAACCTAGAAATGGTACTGAATACATATTTTGATCAACCTTAAATAGAAAAATCACACAAAGATACATGGATCTCTGCTCAGTTAAACAGTAACTGATTTCTAACTTATCTTGAATACACATAGGCTTCAAAGAATCTTCTGATGTAGATGAAGTTAACTCATTCTTTAACTAAGAGACGGAATACACAAACATTGCAATCCTTATCAGATAGCCTGTCTCTCAAGAAAACAGGGTTCATTGATATGTCAGTTCCTGCCTTAACCTTTGTTTTCTGCTCTTAGGAATGTAGCTACTTAGCAATTCCTCTACGTGCTTTAACTCTGGTGTCAAGTTAACCTGAGGTCTTTCATGAGACCCACTTTATTAACTATAATTTCAGAGGCACTCATAAGGGAATTTTGAATTATCTTACAACACTCCTCCGTTTTGATCCAATGCGTCTTTAAACGTCATTAGGATCATTCTCCAGACTAGATAATTCAATCCAAGTTTGTAGCTCTCTCATCCTATTGTCAGTTACGCTTTCACCAGGCATGTTCTGATACATAATTAACATCTGTTTATGCACTCTTTTTTTTCCAAAACTTCATCATACATTGAAAGACACAAGGAGTAATTAAAACAATCATTATTATAATCAATACAAATATAATTATTTGTTTTAACCAATTCCAATTTGGCAACCAGGAATTTAGCCAATCCCATGGATTTGTTACTCCAGAGTAATTGTCTATTACCATTTGTTGTAGTTTTGACAACTCATCTTCGATAGTTTTATTCATATCATGAAAAACTACTTTGCAACCTTTCTGGATAATTTTACAAAAACCTCCCTGCTTTGCTAGGAGGTAATCAAGAGCCATTCTATGCTGAATAAGTTCTTGATTTAATTCTCCAATCTCTGACTGCATTGCCCGTACAATTATCCCTGTTGCATTAATAGTTTTTTCTAAACGGCATGTAAGACCCAAAATACTCTTTCTATTTTCTTGTGCTATTATTCCAGGGTAAGCACCTAAGGTTAAGATTCCTGTTATTAATCCACCGCCCACTCTGTCTCCTTCAGTTTTTGACAGTTGTTTTCCTATTATAACCATATCATTGCAATTTGGTCCAAGCTTTCCTAACAATTCACCAGCTCCTCCTTGAGTTGCCTTTTTTTTTTTTCTTTTATTCATTTCTGATTTACTTATTTGGACCGGTAGGGTCAAATATCCTACTCCTACACACTGGTAATTTCCTGAGTGATAGTTTGTTGCCCATCCATCATAGAAAAACCATAAATTTGGATCTCTGAGTTGCCATCCTGAACAAATACTTCCTATTCCTTGATAGGTGGGATGAAATATAGGATAATAAGGGTACATCTCATGGAACACAGTTTCATTTAACAGTACCTTAGTATGATATGAGGAGTTAGAGTTTCCCCATAACCAAAACTTTTCTGTGCAAGTAGAGTAATTTCCCAAATTCCTCAAGAAATCCCTTTGTCTTATCCAATCTTTCCATTTTTCATTCCATATTCCTGAATGGTGACAACAAAAACACATCCCAGGGGTATATATGCTATATTTGAACTTCCTGAAGTCAACTTCATTTAAATTACTGGGATCAGAAAACAAAGTATTCTTTTGCTGTAATGCTCCAACTATTACATCTGGACTTTCAATAAGAGCAGGTAATACTGAAAATGCTCTTATTGCTGCTGGATATTCGTAATACAAAATTGAATTATTCCTCCAGCGATTAAACATTTCTAAAGCATGTCTTTTAAACCAATTTGACTGTCCTTTTGGTATACAAAATTTTATACAATATAAAATGAATATTACTTTCATATTTATTTCTTTTGGAACCTTAACTTTAAAGGGTGTGTTTCTTTATCAGTAAATCTCACTGTCCACTGCGGTTCCACTGAAGGAGAGTGTAATTCTGGTGTGGGTAACACGGCCCACGTTTTGTCAATTTTAGGATGATGATCCTGTTCCTCCTCTGCCTCTGCTTCTTGTCCTGCTTCGTCCACGCAATTCGGAGAAGGACACGCGTTGATCCCTCGTAGCGAGACGTCCTCACTTTCGACCCCTCCCGCGCCAGCGAGATCAAAAGGTCCTTGTGGGTTTTTCCTAGCACAATGCGTGTAATGAATCCAAGCCCCTTTTCCTTTTACTTTCAACGCTGTATGAGTGGTCATCAATACAAGATGAGGGCCTGACCATCGCTCTTCCAAACCGTCTGCTGTCCAGATTCTCACGTATACTTCATCACCAGCCTGAATGGATGTGCAGGAGTATCCAATGGCAAAGGTTGGGCATCTATCACGTGCCGCCTGATCTTCTGGAACTGCTTCTGGAGCTGTATAATATAAGCAACAAGATCTTCATCCCCTCCTAGTAAAGTTACATATGGCCTTGCATATTCTCCTCCTATTGGGGGGGCCTCCCATACAATGCTTCATATGGTGACAAACCTGTAGGTTGCCTTGGAGTGGTTCTGATAGAATAAAGAACCAAAGGGAAGGCAGTTGGCCATGCCAATTTTGAAGCAATGCACATTTTTGTAAGTTTTCTCTTGAGGGTAGCATTCATGCGTTCTACTTGACCTGAGGATTGTGGGTGATAGGGAGTATGTAAAACCCATTGTTCCCCTAAGCATTTTGACAAGTCTCTCATTAAGGCTATCCAGCCTGTCAACTTGTCTAAAATTACTAACATCCATTGATATTTTTGGAAGCGTGGCATATGGGCAAAGTCAATTTGGACTGATTCAAAAGGGAGCTGTACCCAGGGCCTTCCCCCTATTTGGCCCAGAGGCTGAGGTTTTGCATTTTCCTTAGCACTCACAGTACAAGCTTGTACCACCCTTTTTGCCATCTGATGAACCCCAGGGGCAAACCAATTTCTTGCAATTGCTAATGCCAATCCAGTCTGTCCCTCATGCCCCTGATTATGCTGTTTTGAAACCACTGCCCTCAATCCTGCTTTTGGCAATACTAATCTCCCGTCTGGCATTTCCCACTGCCCTTCACTTTTTTCTTCTGCGCCCGCTGCTCTCTATATCTCTTTTTCCGTTGCACCCGCCTTTTCCCACCAAATACTTAGATCTTTCGACATCAAAGGGGGCACATCCACTTCTGCTGCCGCCATCAGATTAAAGGGTAAAGGACGAAGAGCAGCGGCCTTAGCTTCGTCATCAGCTCTCCTATTTCCTCTTGTCACCTCATCAGTCTCCGAACCGTGTGCTTTGCAGTAAACAATTGCGAGGGCAAGGGGCAGATGTATAGCACCCAGAAGGGCATCTATTTCTGCTCCATTGGAAATGGGTCTGCCATCTGCAGTAATAAACCCTCTTTCTTTCCACAACGATCCTGTTGCAAAACATACTCCAATTGCATATTTTGAATCAGAATACACAGTTAATTTTCTGTTTTTCGCCTTTTGACATGCTTTTGTTAACGCTATAAATTCTGCAGCTTGTGCACTTTTACTTCCTGGAAGAGGTCCAGAAATAATAATTTCTGTCAATGAGATAACAGCAAAACCAGTCTTTCTGACTCCTGCTATTATCTTTGAAGATCTATCTACAAACCACATTAATTCAGCGTCCACTAGAGGCATATCAGTTAAATCATCTCTTGGCAATTGTACTTCTTTAATTACTTCAATGCAATCATGTGGAGCCTCTGCATCCATTTCTGGTAATAAAGTGGCAGGATTAAGTACGTTACATCTTAACACAGTCAATTCAGGAGTTTGCAATAATAAAGTCTCATATTTTGTATATCTTGCATTTGTAAAATGTTGAGTATTCTTTTGCGTTAATAACGCAGAAACAGCATGTGGAACCCATAATTGTAATGGGTGTCCAAGCACAATATCTTGTACTTTTTCAACAATCAAAGCTGCTGCAGCTATACTCCTTAAGCAGGCAGCATATCCCTGTGCAACTGGATCCAATTGTGCTGAGTAATACCCTATAGGTCTCCGATGCGAACCCAAATATTGACATAAAACCCCAGATGCAACACCTTTTCTTTCATGTACAAATAAAATAAAATCTTTCTGATAATCAGGGAGACCTAGGGCAGGAGCAGAGACTAAAAGTGATTTTACTTCTTTCCAGGCATTCTCATCTGCTTTAGTCCATTCAATTTCTTCTGGGGCTTCTGCTTTCGTTTTTTCTAACCAGGGTTTAATAATTTGTGAAAAGCTAGGGATCCATGCTCTACAATAACCCAACATTCCTAACAGAGCACGAATTTGACTTTTTGTCACCTTTGCCTGCGTTATTGCATGTATACGCTTACAAGACAATTTTCTAGTTCCCTCTGACAAAACATGTCCCAAATATTCCACCTCTCTTTTACACCATTGTAATTTTCTTTTTGCAATTTTATGTCCACGTTCTCCTAAGGCCTTGATCAAGTGAATTGAATCAATTTTACAATTTTCCTCCGTTTCTGCACATAATAGTCTCAAATCTAAAGCTGTGTACACTTATGCAGAAACAGGTATACTACACATAATGGTGGCAAGATTTGGGACCACATTATGTCTGGGGATTACATATTCATTAATTCTCTTAATATCTATTTCTAAACAGTAAATAGGAGCCTCTCCCAGTTCTATCTATTTTTTTTCTCACAGCCATTACTGAAGTATTACATGGAGAGGAACATGGAACCAAAATTCTCTGTTCTAAAAATTTCTCAATTGTTTTTCCTATACATTCTTGGGCTTCTTTTGAAAGGGGATATGGTTTTCCCCTTGGGGGTACCATGTCATTACGAACAGTGATCTTAACTGGGGCAGCTGACTTTAAGAGCCCTACTTCCCCAGAATCTTCTGCCCAATAATGAGAGGGTATTTCCTGGAGCTCCAGTGGGAGTGTGTTGCCATCTATTTCTTCTGTTTCACTCATAAAAGCCAATACATTCTCAGCAGGAAGGGACACAAACACACCATCAGCAGTACATTTTATAGTGGCCTTTAATTTTGCCAATAAATTTCTCCCCAATAAGCTCACAGGGCTTTTAGACATCATAAGAAATGAATGATCACATGTAAGGGGCCCAATTTTAACTTGCACCGGAGTGCTAAGGGGAGTGGAAGAAGAAATCCCATCGATTCCTACCACCCTTTCTCTATATCCAGAAAGAGGCAAAACAGTTTTATTTAACATACTTCTGGCCGCACCGGTATCCAGAAGACAATTGTATGGCTGTCCATTAATGGTCAAAGTCAAAAATGGTTTATTTAATTTTAATTTCCATGAATTCGGCATTTCCCCAGTCTCCGTTTTTTCCACTTCTTTTCCTAAATCTCTTTCTACCAGTCATTGTGACACCACCTCAGCTCCTTGCATTTGACTAGACTGCTGTCTCAAAATACAATCTTTCTTCCAGTGTCCTGGCTTTTTACAAAAAAAACAACATCCCTTCTCACTTTCATCAACATTTCTTTCTCCTACTCTTGAAAATCTTCTACGGCCCCTGCCACAAACGCAACTACCAAATCTTTCTGTGAGCACCTCTGCCAAAACTTTCATATCTATGCTTCACAAAATACTCCTTAATATCTGGGGCTGCCTGATCTACAAAAATTCCAACCACCAAGGAAGCATTCGCTACTGCCTCAGGATCAATACCACCATACATGCGGAGACTACGGGAAAGGCGAACCAAATAGTCAGCTGGCATTTCATCTTTATCTTGGAGCACCAATTTTACCTTTGACCAATTTACAGTTTTTAACTTTAAAAGGAGTATGCACATACGATGTAACACTCTGTAATTGTGCTGGCACTGCCAAAAATGGCAGGAGCTCCCCCCACTGCAGGAACTGCCGCAACTGCGGGTGCTGTTACTACAGTTTGAACGTTACTCAACAATGGATAAAGTCCCTCCTGAGGAAGTGCATTTTCCTCTGGAGGGCAATAAGGAGGTGGGGGTGCAGTTGCAGTAAAAACTTTCTGATCAATACTTTGAAAAAGATACCTGAGAAGGCTTGATTTTAAAACCTTCTGCAACATGGATCCAAACATACAAATTTTCTAAATATCCAGGATATGATATCTCTAAAACACCTTTTAAATCTTTCAGTATACCCTTTTCAAATAATCTAATATGTGACCTTTTTTTTTTTTTTATCCTAATTCTGGCCATGTTTCAGCACATAATTTAACAAGTCGACTTTTCTTTAAATCAGATTTTCCCAGGACAGTTTTCTATTTCTCCAGGACTACATCCAGTGGAGATCCTTCCGGAATATTCAGTTATCTTCTCTCCAGTAATATTTGATTTCGTTGCAAAACTCAAACCAAATATTCTAGAAGATAATCAACCTGGTCTTCACTACCCGCAATATTTGTAGTTCAGTGTGTTTCCAAAACACATCTCTTGAACTATTCCCTGGTCTTCACTACCCGCAATATCTTGGTTTTGCTGCGTGTGTATCTTTCACCACCTCTTTATAAGCTTTCACCAAAATATCACCGAAGACCCCTTTAAAAATATTACCGAAGACCTTTTACCTGCTTTATATCCTTCGATCTTACATTCATTGAAGGGAGTAGCCTTGGTTGATGACCGCCCGTCCTTCCCCAGACTGTAAGTTTCCCTTAGGTATGCCGGCAGGGCTTGTTCCAGTCTGAAAAAGGGCGCGATGATCATCTAGTTGGGCCTCCTGGCTTGGCTCGCCATTTGTGGTAAGAGTCTTGAAATCAGACTCATGTATTTCCGTGTCCCAACCGTCACTATCCCAATCAGACGAAAGACACGTGTAAGATCGAAAACTTTAATTCTCCTTCTTGCAAGAAGTGACCATTTAGGAATCAAAACCTAGAAATGGTACTGAATACATATTTTGATCAACCTTAAATAGAAAAATCACACAAAGATACATGGATCTCTGCTCAGTTAAACAGTAACTGATTTCTAACTTATCTTGAATACACATAGGCTTCAAAGAATCTTCTGATGTAGATGAAGTTAACTCATTCTTTAACTAAGAGACGGAATACACAAACATTGCAATCCTTATCAGATAGCCTGTCTCTCAAGAAAACAGGGTTCATTGATATGTCAGTTCCTGCCTTAACCTTTGTTTTCTGCTCTTAGGAATGTAGCTACTTAGCAATTCCTCTACGTGCTTTAACTCTGGTGTCAAGTTAACCTGAGGTCTTTCATGAGACCCACTTTATTAACTATAATTTCAGAGGCACTCATAAGGGAATTTTGAATTATCTTACAACACTTCCAAAGTCATCTAGTTTAGAATAGGTCTAAAAAGCCCCAAAAAAACCCACTTTCACCCCCCACTTTCTTGATTGCTTATTCAGGAAGATAAATATTGTGCCATGTATACTCATTTGCTAGTATTTGTCCAAGCAAATAGAGCTGGGTTGAGGGAGGTCATGGTTAGAATGCCCGACCAGGACTGGGGAAACACAGGTTCAGATCTCCACTTCGCCATGAACCTTACTAAGTGTAGTCATTCTCACTCTGTCTAGCCCACCTCACAGGGTTGTTGTGAGAATAAAATGGGGAAGGGAGGGAGAGAACCACATAGGGTTCCTTGAACTCAGCTGGAGGACAGGTGGGATATTAAATAAATAAGGGTGTGATCCTATGCAGGTTGAGACAGAAAAAAGTCCTACAAGTCCCAGCATTCCCCAGCCAGCACTGCTGGCTGGGGAATGCTGGGGCTTGTAGGACTTTTTTCTGTCTCAACCTGCATAGGATTACACCATAACTAAATATGCATTTAAAATGAAAGGAAGAAATCCTAATGGAAGAGGAAATACAAATTTTGATCCTATGTTTAGAGAGAATTCCTTTGGTTATCAACTAAACCAAATACTCAAGCCTGTGACCCAGCCATCCCCTTGCATATGTCTCACTAAGTCCACTCACCCCCAATATAAAACACCCTAAATAAAAATGAGTGTGGCACTGCCCGATGACTTCTGCAGATCTAACTTTGATTAAAAGCGCAGGAGCATCCCAGGTTGAGTTTCCCACTCTGGTCAGTTGGCAAGGTGATTTAGAAAGAGGAGGGGGTGCTGCGGCGATTCCCACACACATACACCAATGCTTCGAGGGGGCTTTCACCTTTCCCTCTCAGGCATTTAGCAATATCTGATGGACCTGGGTTTGTTTTGTTTTTAGGCTTATTGCTTTTTTAAGTTATTATAGTGGTTTTAAATGTATGTGTATATTGTATGTTTTTGCTGTTTTAATTTTTGTATATTGTTTTAATTGTTTTAATCTTATGTAAAACCGCCCAGAGAACTTTAGCAATGGAGCGGTATACAAATGTAACAAAATAAATAAATACCTAATCCTCCTCCATTTTATCCTAACAACAACAACAACAACCCTGTGAGGTAGGTCGGGCTGAGAGTCAGTGACTGGCCCAAAATCATCCAGTGAGCTTCGTTGCAAATGGGGACTAGAATCCAGATCTCTCAACTCCCAATCTGACACACTACCCACTATATCACACTGCATGGAGGAGGCAGCTATCCATGGCTACAACTAGCCACTGTGGCCAGTGGTCCATGCCCAGAGGCAGCTGCTGAGAAGTGAACAGCAGGGAGAGAAGGGTTGCCTTCACTCCTGCTAATGGGCTTCCCCGAGACGTCTGGCTGCCCTCTGTTGGAAACAGGGTACCGGGCTTCCGCTTGGCCCGTGAGTCTCATCTACCAGGGCTGTTCTTCCTTTCATAGGATGAATCAATTTATCATTCCATATTAATTAGAGGAATGCTGCAATTTTCCCACTGTTTTGGACCCTAATCCTCCGAACAAGACGATGCCACAGCAGGGATCTGCCTCCTGCACTTTTAATAATCGCGCAGGCAGGGTGGGAAATTCCGCAACAGGAGTCAGGGGATTGCCCATTGCCTCCGAGTGGGAGCAAGTGAAGGAACACTTTGCAAGTTTTCTCATTTGCCTCGCTTTCAGTTCAGGAGGCGAGCAGGAAAGGAGCTACGAAGTGTTAACACTCAGGCCATAGGGGAAATCCTCCTGTCTAATGCACAACTGGAATCAATTGGGTGGAGGGGTCAGTAAGCAAAGAGATGGACACAGGATCTCCGTGGATGGATGGGAGATATTCTCATTAGGTTCCAGGTTAAACCACAGGACACTGTGGCCCTTTCGGAGCAAAATCTGGCCCTCTCCAACCTTTTGTCTTGCTTGGAAGTAAGAGGTCAGGGCCCTGCTGCTGGATCAGAGCAAAGGCCCATTGACAGAAGCCAATGACTAAAGGAGCAATCCTGTGCATGTTTAGACGGGGGGAAGTCCTACAACTCCCAGCATGCCTCAACCAGCCATGGTGGGATTTGTGGGACTTTTTCTCTGTCTAATGCATAGGATTGTGCCTTAAGACAGACAAATGCTTTTTGGAAACCCACAAGCAGGACTGGAAGGGCAGATATCTCCCCTGCTGCTGTGCCCACCCATCCCACGCCTAGCAACTGTATTCAGAGGGTCAGGGTAGGATTTTAGGGCAGAAGTCTAGGGCCCCTTCAACAGAATGAGGTGAGGGTCCTTAAACACAACAAGGCTAGCTTACCATATATTGAAATAAGTGACCATGGTAAACAGTTGTACCATTTAAAGTTCAGTCCAGAATCTAAAACTACCTAACTGCTCTCCTGCTCACAGCAGTGGAGGCTGGTGACTACGATTTCAGTAGGGCTGTGAATCCATTCCTGGTTTTAGTCAGAACCAGACAGAACTCTAAGGGAGATGTCCAAAGTGCTGAACCCATTTTGGGGGTGCAGTTCAGCACTTTGAAGCCCAGAATGGATTCACAGCCCCACTGAAATCGGAGCCACCAGCCTCCAGTAGTTCTGGTCTACGGCCTCTGACCCTGGAGTTTCCTGTAGCAAATGTGGCTAATCTTCATTGATAGATCCATGGAATTCGAGCCCTTCGTGATGTCAGCAGAAGTCAGTGCACCTCAGAAGTCACCTCTGTTGTTGGAATCCACTCCAACCGATTTCTGACCCAAGCAGTGTGTGAGGATCACCAGGGTGCCAATAGGCTGTCCGAAACCCGACGCCACCAACTCCGCGGGCCCAAAGAGGCCTCACTTGCCCGTTACCTTGGTTGTCCTCACCAATCTGCTCAGAGGCAAGATTGCTTCCAAGGATCTAAGACTGTAATCCCATACACACTTCCTAGAGAGAAAATGCCATTGGACTCACTTAGGTTGACTTCAAAGTAAATGTGCAGAGCAACCAGTTGCCAGATACTTCAGATACAGTCCTGTACCCACTTGAGAATGAGGTCCTTTGAAGTCAATGGGACTTACCTCTCAATAGGCATATATAGGATAGCACTGGTGGACTGCAATCCTACATACATTTAACTGGGAGCAATATAAGCTGGTGGCTCCTATTTCGATGGGGCTGTGAATCCATTCCTAGTTTCAGTCAGCACTCTAAAGGAGCTATCCAAGGTTCTGAACCCATTTTGGAGACAGGCTTCAGCATGTTGGATAGCTCCTCTAGAGTTCTGACTGGCTCTGACCGAAACCCAGAATGGATTCACAGTCCCACCAAATTTGGAGCCACCAGCCTCCACTCACTGGGAGTATGCTCCGATGAGTAAAAATGCATAGGGTTGCATTGTTACTGGAGTTTTTCTCACCTGTACCTGGATAGGTAGCAAGGCATTGGCTGTTTGGGAATAACTCGTTTCAATGCCAATGGGCATTTTCACATGTGAGGCTAAAATCGGGTGGTGCGTTTCCCTGCAAGTGGCGCTTTTCTGCTTTCTAGCTGCATAGTCTGCATTCACACGGGACACTTCAAACTGCTTGAGGTGTCATTTGTAACAGCGTTATGAAAGGCGACTTGTCACGTAGGATTTTAAAGACAACCATGAGGACGTGCCCTGCTCTCCCCTCCCTCAGCGAAAGATAATGGAGCTGCCTTCAGAGACTACCACCTTTTGAGCACGTGTTTGTCCCATTTATCTAGTAGTAGTTCCCTTCGAGAAAACTGAAGCAGGGAGGGCAGAGTCAGCCCTGGCAACTGTTTCCATTATCCACACTCAATCCTGGAACATTTTAAGTGAGCATAGAGAGTTCCGGAGCATGTGCAGAGTGTATTCTTTTCACCATGGAGTGTCTAACTAGCAGAGTGACAGTAACTGTTGGCTTTTATAGTTTCAAAGCAAGAGGGGTCATTCCTGCTTTGCACCAGCATCTCCTGCTGGCATTCTTTTGCACAGGGCATAGTTTCAACCAGCCTCCCACAACCTGATGGCCTCCAAACTACAAATCCCATCATCTCCAGCCAGCATGGTCTTTGAGGGGAGTTGTAGCCCAACACACCTGGTGGGCACCACCTTGGAGAAGGATGATCTAAGTTCTTTCACAGAGCAATTGTTGCTTCCCCCTTCCTGCCAGCAAGAACGCTCCGCTCCAACTGCCCAGTGACTACTGTGCTAAAGGGGGGGGGGGGAGTTGCTGGCCTCTGCCTGCCACCACCGGAAGACCAAAGGCCCCTGGGAGGCTGCACGCCCTGCCTTCTTTCCTGGGAACTGGCGCCATCCATTCTCCAGTAAAGATGCAGGGCACCAGAGCTCACTTTCCTCTTCCCTCCCCTTGATATTTTCCTTTTCTGTTGAATCTATTAGTTTGTGAGCCTGTGAGCAGGGGCATTCTTGTTTGTTCTTTAATCTCTGAACAGTGCTGCATAAATTTTAGGTGCTTTAACAGAAGTAAAGAGATAAGATCGAGATAGAGAGATGGAGCGATAATATCTACCCATAAGTATGTCTGAGTTCAATGAGACTCACTCCTAGAGAAGTGCATATCTTACAGAACCACAGCCTGTCAGTTTTAAGATGACCTCCAGGTCATCTTAAAACTATTATAAACTGCAAACAGGGAGGGGGGCTGCTTCCGTCATACCTGGCAACATCTTTTCCTCCATCTGCTTCCTTGGCTTTTGATGACCCAGCCGGATCACCCAGTTCTGATGGACTCCAAAGCTGACACACGACTCTACAGTTTTCGGTGGGTCCTAATCTGTACCGCTACCTTCATTTCACCACCATCCATCAGGGATCGAGGGGAAGGCCTTCGAGCAACTCTGTTTCTAAACGAAAATATACCAGGCCAAGGGCAGGGGGCGAGTGAAGACACAGCATCTGCTGGATGCTTCTCCTTCTCTTTCTCTCTCTCTCTCTCTCTCTCTCTCTCTCTCCCGCCTTCTGTGGGAATTTGACCCAGTACCTCTTTTAATGCTACTTCCGAGCCTTCTTGAGAGATCAGGCAGGCGGCTCTCATTTTCTGCAATAGTGCTTAATAAATGCCTGAAAGCTCCAGTCGTTTTCAACAGAAAATCCTGTGGGGAAAACGCTGCTTCGGCCTCACACATCCATCAATATTAATGTAACGCAGCCCGAGAGACCATACATGTCCCCTGGTTTGTCCTCTTTCCTAAACAAAGACGCTAACTGGGATGAGACGAAAACATAGATCCCAAATATTTCATGAGTAAGATGGGGAGGAACACATCAGAAGGTCCTGCTAAGTTAACGCTATTGAGTGGGTGCCTCCTCCTTCCTCTTAACTTCCTTCAACACACACACACACCAGAGTTATTTAATTCGAAATGACCACCAATCAATAAGCTAGCTGGTTTCAGATCTATTCATACTTAGAGCAGATCCATTGAAATCAATGGGCCTTCAGTTGGTGGAATGTGGTTTCAGTCCCAGTGATTTCATTGGGTCTCTAATGGGTTTACTCAAAATCTGGATCCAACGCATTATGATAACAGGAGTATCTGTGGGCCTCACTATATCTGTTGCCTGAGCTTGTGCATGTTTACCCAGACGTAAGTCCCTGTGAGTTCAATGAGGCTTCCTCCCATGTGCCTATTTTCAGAGCGGTAGGGAATAAACACAGACTCCCCAAATCAAAGAGTTTTGTGGCACCTGAGGACTAACAAATTTATTATGGCATAAGTTTTCATGTACTACAGTTCCATTCCAATTTGTAAGATACATGGAATGTCATCCTCATATTGCTTTTTAGGAGTGTGTGTGTGTGTTTTAGTCAAGGGGGGGAAGTGAAATGCAAGAAATACATACGGTGATGATTATATTAAAGTTTAGATATAGGTAAAATAATTAAATCAACATTCACAAAGTCATGTTGGTAAACACCACGAGTGGGAGAAAAGTGCATTTAAGGTGTATTTTATTTTATTTTTTTATATTTCTTTTACTTCTGACCTCACTGCTTACTTTCCCCCCCACAACTCTACACCCACGTGTGTGTATATAGATATAGTGCCAAGTTAGGATAACGCTTCGTGTATTTGATGGAAGTGGACTGTAGTTCACAAAAGTTTATACCCCAATCAATTTGTTAGTCTTTAAGGTGCCACTAGGACTAGACTTGATCCCAAAATAAAAAGTGAAGAGTTTTTGCTTGCTCGCTATTTTGTGTTATTCTTTTGATTGGTTCTAATAAAAGTATTACCTGACCGCGATTTTTGGAGGTGATGCTATAGCTGCAACTGACTCCGCAACTCTGGACACGACGCCCAAAGTTGGTGCAATTTCGCCACAAGGCGGCGCTGTTTCCCTATGCCCAGGGAACAGCGCCTGTTTTGCTAAATGTGAAGCAATCTGTTGTTCCGGTTGGCCATGAACACAATTTGGCACTTCGAATGATGGGAAGAAACGGAGGGGGCAGAAGATACTGCTGTTGAGTCTCCTACTGCTGCTGCTGCAGATTGGCCATCACAGCAGTCCCCTCTGTCTTATTCTTTGACATGCATGAAGGCTGCTGAGCTGGAGGCGATCGCCTCCCTCCCTCCCTTCAAATGGCTCTTTTGCACAAAAGTCGGCTCAGGAAAGTCCACCAAGAAGTCGCTTAGCCCGCCTCAGAAATGGGGCGGCATTCAGCCGGGGATTCTGACAACCACCAAAGTGGAGCAGAAGAAAGGGAGGTGGGAGGAAAGTGCAGCCAGCTGCATTGACAAGATTTAGCTTGGAGGAATAAGGACTAGCCGAAACACCAGCCGCCGGCCGAGCTACTGGAGTCTCTTTGGGTCTTTTCCCCAAAGAAACACATCCTACCTCCGGCTGGGCTATTGGGCCTTTCTCCTGCATAGGCCTCTCACCCACCCCCTCACCCCCACCCACCCCCAGGGATTCCCTCCAAGCAGCTCTTCCGAGTCAGCCAAGACTCCCTTGCCTTCGACATGATCCGAACAGGGTGGCATTCGCCATACACTGGGAAAGGGCCTCCCAGCCATCTCAGGGCAATGCTGACAACAGACATGCAACTTCCCGGGGGTGCTGATGGCACCGATTTCGGCAGGCCCATAAATTCATTCTGGGTTTCAGTCAGAACCAGCCGGAACCCTAAAGGAGCTGTCCAAGGCGTTGAATCCTATTCCCTCCAAATAGGCTCAGCACCTTGGATAGCTCCTTTGGAGTTCTGGCTGTTCCTGACTGAAATCCAGGGTGGATTTACAATCCCACCAAAATCGGAAACACCAGCCTCCGTTGGCAACTGGTGCCGAAAGAGAGAGAGAGAGAGAGAAGCCAAGTGACCAAACAGCAAACTTTAGGGCAGCCTTTCCCAGCCTGGAGGCTTCTACTACGACTCCCATTATCTTCAGTCAGCATGGCCGATGGGAGTTGAAGCCTAAAACATCTCGAGAATGCCAAGTTGGGATAGCCTGCTTTAGGGGAACCAGAAACTTCAATCCGGTTCAGCTCAATGAAGGACAGCATGTTTAGTTCGGAACATATTTTTCCCAACCTGTCCCAAACATTTCTGTTCAGATCTAAAATTTCATTGACTTCGATAACCTCCTGATTAAGGATACTTAAGATAAGAGACTGGTTTGGAAGTAAATTCCTATCGTTTAAATGAAAAAAGTGATTTGAAGCCCCAAACGATGTCATACTATTTATCACAAGAGGGTCTAAAACTGTGTGCAAGGAGCAATAGGATTCAACATCTTGGACAGCTCCTTTAGGGTTCCGCCTGGTTCTGACTGAAACCCAGAATGAATTTACAAGCTCGCCGAAATTGGTGCCACCAGCTTCATCTGGAGGTTGCATGTCTGCTGCCTGCATTGCTCTGCAGATGGCTGGGAGGCCCTTTCCCAGTGTATGGCGAATGCCACCCTGTTCGGATCATGTCGAAGGCAAGGGAGTAACTTGGCTGACTCAGAAGTGCTGCTTCGAGGGAATCACTGGGGGTGGGGTGGGGTGGGAGGGCTTTGCAGGTGAAACACGAGTCAATGTTTCATCTAATTCAATTGAACTAAGGCCTTGCATTCCGCGGTAATTGATCCAGAAGAACTACTGCCACTCGTTCAGTATTCACAATCACTGTTGCGGCCCTATATATGTACCACAGCTTTAAAAGATGCTGAGGGGTCACTGAACCACGTTAACATGAAACAAACTCTTGTGGCTCCTTCAAGGCGAAAGCATTTATTAGGCGTAAGCTTTTGTGGACCACATCCCTGGAGGACTCGTTTACTTTCAAAAGGAAGGTTGCAATCCTAAACAACTCAATGGGAACTATAATAAATCCCATTGAACCGAAAGCAGCAACTCGCCGGGTAAAGTGCTAGGCAGAGCTGAGGTTTTAGTTAAATGGCTGGGTGGATCCCAGAGAAACAGCTGTCCCACAGCCAAAAAAGTATTCATATGTCAAATTTATGCAGTACAAGCCAATTGTATTTACTCTTCCCTGGGGCTTACTCTCTAGTAAGTGTATTTAGGATTGCAGCCTTAAGTCCTGAAATCCTTCCCTAAACTCCTGAAGGACAAATGAACCACCTATCCAAAATCAAAGTATTATCACATTTTTATACCACGCTTTCTCCAAGTAGCTCCAACCAGTGTCTCTCTCCCTCTCCTAACCCCTCTCCATTTTAGCCCCACAACAACCCTTTGAAGTCGGTTAAGCTGGGCAAGAGACCGGACCAAGGTCCGGGAATGAGTTTCGTGGCTGAGCGCGAATCTGAAACCAGTCCTAGTCCGACCCTTTAACTACTACACCCCACTAAAGGCTCCAAAGGGGCAGAAGAGTAGACCGTGACACTGGTGGAACATTTCAAAGCAACTGTTAAACAGCTAGTTCTCAAGGAGTTTGTGCTCTACCGGTCTGGGGGCTAAAAGTTGGAAAGGCGAATGAAAGTGACCGAGGAGGTAGACAGGTGTTTTTTTGGAACCCAGAATATTCCTGTTTCTCTGGAAGGTTTGCTCACCTTCTCTACGTGCAGCCTCACGATTTGTCAATTCTTTGCCCGATCACTTCTCTTCTGCAGAAATGCAGTGGGAATCTGCCCAACCGTGGTGAGCGCCAGACTTCGAACCCCAGGGGATGCTGTTTCACCATGCTCACCTTTGCCCATGGAGGACTTCGCAGCTCAGTTTCTGGGTTCGATCCGTGTCCACGAAATGAATGAAACGGCCAACAACCTGGGATATAGGGCTTGTGGGGCATCCATATTCGGGGATGGATCCCAATTTAGTCATACTTCGAGTTGACTCACTGAAATGAATAGGAGTTCAGTGAGTCAAGATTAATTGAAGGCTCATTGATTTCAATAGATCTACTTCAGTATGACTTCAGTTTGATACAGGCCCGGAGTCCACTTACCCAGTTTTCCCTTCTCCTTTCTCTCTGGACATCAAGGCTGGAAGAGAGACACTTATGCCCAGACCCAATACCCACATTTGAACCCCGATCCTCAACGCATTTATTGGGAACCAATCCCAACCAGAGATACAGTGATATTCCCCACACACTTAGACTTGCAGGGGACTAGATAATGCCTCTAAGGAAAGACATTTGGGATCAGGTTAGGACTGTATTTCTACTCAGCCTCCCTGCAGTCAAGTGGAGGGGGGGGGAGGCTCAGCGGGTTCCCTAACACTTCAACTTAAGAGTGGCCGGTTGGATGGCCTTCTCGGGCCTAGCACTGGCAGGACATGAAGTTAGAAAACACTTGAAAGTGCAATCTCTCCGGAACCTAGAAGACTGCATGAATCCGCAAAAGACCAGCGCAAAGACATTAGATCGCCGTGGGCTGCAATCCACAGCCCAGCAGATGTCCCTTGTGAGTTTCTCCTTTCACATCAGCCTCAAGTGCATCCAACTTGGTTAGTCTGGCATCTACTAGAACTCCTCAAGCCTGGAAGCCTCCTGGGCGTGCGATCCTAAGTCATCAAAATCGAGTGGGACTTGTTTGGGTTCTCTTCGTCCAAACACACACACACACACCGACAGGATGGACAACACAACTTTGAAGAACAGCAACTTTAAAAGGGTCAAAGATCAAACGGGAACTGCCGCAGTCCTCATTTGAAGGCACTTGGAGGAGGCCGGATTGACCCCAAGGTCACGCTCTGCCCTGAGTTGGGAGAGGGCTGGGTGAGAGGCAGGGAAATCACACAAAACTAGGTCCTTTGGATCAAACCCTAACCTTCACAGTTCCCACTGGATAGCAGTCATGTCAATACATGGCCACCAAAACAACCCCTCGCTTTCAGTTTTGGAAGTGGGGGAGGGGAAGGGTCCATCTCAATTAATGTCTCCTGCTGAGGAGCTAAAACCTCACAGAACCACCACCACTACTTGCGAACAGCTCCAACAAAAACCTGCTCAAACTGCAAAGCTTCATAAGCTTTGTGGTTATGGTAACGTCATCCTTTTGAAAATGGAAAACTGTGACCCGAGGGGATGCACGTTATTAAAACAAGGCAACACAGTTTTTCATTTGACTCATCCCTATTAGACAGAAGGGGAAAGGGGGGTGGGGGTTGAATGCCAAACTGTTGCTTGCAGAGACCCCTTAGCATATGTCGGTGGAGAAATCTGGATAGGAACAAAATACTAACGCTGATACTCTTACACAAGCGGATGGTTCAGTAATTTTGCAACTCTCGGTACCAGCTAAGAACACAGCTGCGATTCTCCTTTGGTCCTTTCCTCCATTTCCTATTTATTACATACAAAAAAAATACAGCCCAGACTCCAAACTTTCCATCTTGAGAACATCGTCTGAAAGGGAGGCGATACCTAGAAAGATCCCTTGCCAAAATAACATCATCCGGATTTCCGGATTGCAATGTTGGAGAGAAAGTAAACAGGATACTGAAAGCACCCGGGGTTCGTCCTACCTTAAGCCGTCAGTGCCTGCCACACCATTCTTCTACTTCCCCTTTCACTACACAAGACACTAGTCCTCGTCCTCCTAAACACATTTGTTTGGTACCAAGACAGCACACTTACTGGGGAAGGGATGCTGCAATTCATGGACGTCTTTCCAAGTCAAAGTGCTTAGGGTCAGGCTGTTAGTCCTGCGCATCTCTCTTTCAAGAGAGGCGAGGATCGGGGTGGCGCCAGGACCGGGTTCCGACGAACACAGACAAGGGCTAAGAGATAGATCAACAGTTCTTCTTCTGGACTTACAACTTTGCACTAATAAAGAGTGGCTCTTGAAGCAAAGCAATTCTCCTGTTGTCAGAAGGGTTAATTGTTTACTCGAGCGACCTCCAGCTAATCTCCGTCCCGACACAGCAATCCTAAGGTTCTTTGTATGGGCAGTGGATTCTACTGGACTTCTCAGTGGGACTTGCTTCCTTATATCCGGCTGCCAGTGAGGAAAGCCAGAAATTAGTGTATTCTCTAATATAATATGATATCATTTTATCCAACCACAACAAGGATGCGGATTGTGTTTTGTTTTAAGTGATAGAAAAAGGGACCTTTTAACACTGTTCTTGCTTTCATTTTCCTTTCAAAAGGAAACACAAGAAGGATTGGCCTCGTTAAAAGCAATACACACACACACACACATACACACAGAGCAACTCCAAAGTCTTCACCATATTTTCCAAAGTGCAAATGTGTTTTTCAATCATATCTGGTGAGAAGTGATAGAGGTTAATACAATCTCAATGTATTTCACAAATGAGCGCGTTCTTAAAGTATAATTTAAATAAAAAGTACTCATTCTCCTTTTGCATGCAATCAGCAATATGGTTCTTTGTAGGAATTGTTACATTTTCCCCTCCTCGACACAGCTTCATCCACAGGAATTACTATACTTTCGACTAAATAGTCTTACTTCAAAGTAAATCCAGTTGCTATCAATGGAGCTTCTCTCCTGAACACATGTCTGACTACAACTGTCATTAGATGTCTATGGAATTGTTGCCCAACAAATACGGGGTGTCTATATATTTTCAAAAGAAACATCAGTCAAGAGAAAGGAATTCAAAGGTGAATTTAAAGATGCCACCTTTTTTTACCTTGAGAAAGAAATTAACTAACCTAACAACGAATATTTTATCTGGCGTTTTATTAATTCCATTTAAAATCTTACAGATAAAAATCAATTACATTTCATGCATTTAAAATGCAAATTTAAAGTGTTCCAGCGAAAGGCTTCTTCTTTTTTTCATTTCAATGTGAAATATCCAAACTTATTTCAACATTACAATGAGACTATTTGTTTGCAGGCTTTGCAAACTCTTAATGTAGCATCAGGAGTGTTTTTAGTAACATTCACCATTTTTATTTTCAGGAAATACACATAGGCCATCATTAGTCAGTTTCACTTGGACAGTTTATTTAATACATGGGTCTGGGTGAGCCCACTCTTTTGAAATATAGGAGAACTCTCACTTAAACTATATCTGAACTGCCAGCAAATGCAAATAAGTACATGCTCCATTAAATTAAATGTCATTCAACATTTATCAAATATTGTTTGCTTAATTACAGTCGTATGCCTATCTAAATTAATATTCAAGCAAAAACTATATCCTGAAGTGCAATTTGCTGTACACTTCAAAGAACAAGTTAAAAATGCAGTTAATTAGGACTGCAACAGTAACGCTTTCATATTTTCTTGTGACCAAAAAGAAAAAGAAGGGAAAAAAGCTCAAGTGTACTTCAATATATTTTCAAATATTTACTGGAAGTAATATACAAGAAAAATACTATACAAAATCGTCTCCTGGACAACTGCATCTCACACCGACACACTGGTGGAGTTATATTTAATTGTTAGGTATTTTACAACGATTTCCGTTGTACAAACCATTCAGTTTAGAAGTATTTTACAAATATTTGTCTCTATTTCCCCCCACTTTTTGGCATTCAAACTACAGATTCACTGAAAAGCAAGGGTACTTCCTTACTTCTTTAATATCAGAAAAATAATGCTACAAATAATGACAATTTTAATCTTAGGTGGCTTCCAAAGCATTGCATGAATATAGATGCTGGAACTCTGAAAGTGAACTCAGATGATGGTAGTATTTTTTTAAAAAAAATGTGGGGAGGGGATATAAGAAAATGAAGTAATTGAAAACTAGATTATTTTCCTTTGACTTTTAAGAGAAATTATCTGATGGGGGCTTAAAGTCAAACACATTTAGTATGATGGGCATCATCCAGCCACAATTAAACATTTTTGAGAGTCCTATTGATTTCAGTGGCAGGGAGATAAGCATGAGTTTAGGATTCCCATTGAAGACAATGATATTTAAACTTTGGTTGGACCATACACAAAGGTTTCCAAGAACAAATGTAAGCCTGTGTGTGAATACAAGTATTGGGCTTGCAAGAGTAATTACACTTTCTCCCAGAAGCATTTTTAAGACTGAACTTTTAATATGATTTAGACTGTGACCAATTAAGGCAGAGAACTTGGATTTATGGCCCAATCCATAATTCACTTACACTAGCAGGATTTAAACCAATATAGTCCAATTGGGCGAGATGGCTGCAGTCCAGTTTATGTATGTTTATTCAGAAGTAAGTTCTACTGTGCTCTGCCTGACTTGGTGCCAGATAAAAGTGCATACAGATTGCAATTTAAGGCAACTCACAATGCAATCCGATGCCTATTTTACACAATGGGGCTCACTTCCTATTAAATGTGTTTAGAATTACTCAGATTTGCTTCATGGTATTGAGATGTAAGGTTGAGATCCTAAAGATGCAAAAAAATCCTTGGACAAGAATTCTATTGACACCAATGCCACTTACTTCAGAGTAAATGTTTTAGGATCAATTACTAATCTGCTTAAAATTCAGGATTTTAACAAATTTAGCTGTTAAGTCTTATTGTTTCAAAGGGAATGACACTTCAAATATTTGTTTACTTGAAAGTAAATTTAATTGATTTCCTTAAAATGTAAAAACCGGACCTCAAGTTAGAATCACAGTCTAAATTGCCTTGGGCTACCCTCTTAAGCATAGTTTACTTGGAAGTGCAGTAAAATATGCTCAGTTTAAGTAAATCAGTATCCCTCTGCAGCAATGATTTGCAAATGGGGAGTTTAGTGACCACACCTACACACACACACACACACACACACACACTTCAGGCTTCACTCTTTTTACTCCAGAGTAATCCCACCAACTTCAACGGCAGTATTCTAGAGGAAGCGGATTGAGGACTGCAGTTTCCAAGCATAGTTGAATAAAAGTTTAATATGTAGAGTGTTCTTTTGAAACAATAAAAAAGTTTCCCATCATTTGTTATTCAAAGTGCTTTCAGCAGGAGATCTTGGGTGCTTCACACCCACCCACCCCCCAGATAAGAGACTCTAGTTCTCTGACGTGGTTCTTAGCTTCCCACTGTAGTTTGTCCAGATCTGGATCTCACCCACCCTGCCCACCCCTCATGCCCACCCCTCACGCCGGTTCGAGAGCGCCAAACCCCTTCCCCGCCAACGCGGAAGTCAGCGGGGCTAACTCTGGAGAGGCCACGCCGCACACCACAGCTTCCTCGGAGTTGCTCTTCGTTGCCCTTGCGCGCGCGGTTCAGGGGTAGCCAGGGCAGAAGCCCAAGATGCGAGCCAGGCGGCCCCGTGAGTCGAGAAGGGCGAGTCCGTGCGAGGGCTCGAGGCCGTTACTTACATGTCCCGATCCCCTTTCGCCAAAGTTGCTCACAAGGCGCGGGAGGGCTCGCCTGGGAGGCTGAGCGGGTGGCGGGCTAAGGGGCGGGGATGCGGGGAGAGTCGGAGAAAGCGGGCCGGAGCTCCTCCCTGCGTCGCCAGGGCTGGCGGCGGCGGCGCGCGCGCTGCAGGGCGGCGTTCACTCCAGGCCGTTCCGGTGCCCGGGCTCGGGGGGCTGCAGCAGCTCCGGGGAGTGGCAGGGCGGGCTGCCCGGCGCGCTGTGCTCGCTGTCGGTGTCGCTGCCCTTCTTGCCGCCGCCCGAGCCGCCGCCGCCCGAGCCGCCGCCGCCGCCGCTGTGGGTCTTGACGTGCTTGCTGAGGTGGTCGCTGCGCATGAAGCGCTTGTTGCAGACGGGGCAGGCGAAGCGCTTCTCGCCCGTGTGCGTGCGCAGGTGGCGCTGCAGCTCGTCCGAGCGCGTGAAGCGCTTGCCGCAGAAGAGCCAGTTGCACACGAAGGGCCGCTCGCCCGTGTGCCAGCGCAGGTGCGCCTTGAGGTGCGACGTCTTGCCGTACACCTTGCCGCAGCCCGGGATGTGGCAGCTGTGCAGGCCCTTCCGGCGCAGGCTGGCGCCCGCCGGCCCCAGCCGCTCGGCCTCCTGGCAGTTGGGGCAGTCGCACGTGGCACGGCCCGAATAGCGGCGGGCCGACGAGCGCGGGGAGCCGCCTAGCGGCGCGGATGGCCCGCCGCCGCCCAGCATGGAGGCGCCCGCGCCCGCCGTCAGGGGCGAGGGCGCCGCGTCCGGGTAGGAGCCCGGCAGCACGGGCTTAAATCCGTCCATGAGGTGCTGCCCCGCCGGGCTGAGAAGGTGCGAGGAGGCGGCGCCGCTGCTGAAGGCCGAGTGGCCCGCCAGGCCCGAGTAATCCGAGTTGTAGGCGCCCAGCGGCGAGTGCAGCGAGCCCGCCTGCAGCCCGCTGGCGGCGGCGGCGGCGGCCGCCGGGTGGACCCCGTTGGGGTTCTGCACGTCGAGCCAGCCGGCGCCCACGTCCCACCAGCTGGAGGCGCCCGCGTCGCTCGGGTGCGAGGGCTTGAACCACGACTCGTAGGGGTGCGCCATGCCCACGCGCGGGTAGATGCCCTGCAGGCCGTCCACCGACGTGTGCACCTTGGAGATGAAGACGGGCTGGTGAGCCGCGGTTTCCTGCGCCCCGCCGCCGCCGCCGCCCCCTCCGCCGCCGCCCGATGGCCCGGGCGCCTGGAAGACCGAGTAGTCGTTGCCGAAGGGCGAGCCGGCCGCCGTGCCGCTCGACGTGAGCGAGAAGGCGCTCGAGCCCGGCGAGCCGCCGCAGCTGAAGGAGTCGGACACCAGGGCGGCCGCCGCCGCCGCGGCCGCCGCCGCCGCCGCTGCGTGAGCCGAGGAACCGTTGCGGGCTGAGGCCGAGACGCCGACGCCGGCCAGGCTGGAGCCTACCACGTTGCAGCTGCCCGACGACGAGGAGCGTTTCCACGGGTGGAAGCCCTTGCCGAACGACGAGGCGCTGTCCGACAGGGCCGAGGGCGACGGGCTGGGGCTGCCAATCTTGTTGCAGGTGGCGGCGAGCATGGCCAGAGGAGTGGAGCCTAAACGCGGTTCTTCCTGCAGCGAGAGGGGAGAAAGGCCGGGAAGCGCCGGTCAGCCTCCGCAGGAAAGGATTCCCCAGCAACACCCGCTTGCCCTGGCTGGCTAGCTAGCCTCACCCGCTGAGGGGGAAAGGTGGGCTACAAGCAACCGTCCTCGGCGCCAGCTGCTACCGATGGGCTTCTTTACACCTCCTCTAGGCTCCCTGGAGGACATTTAGCCACTGGCTCCCTGCTCAAAATCCCCGGGGAGACTTCCTTTAAATAATAACGCCGATTTCTCCAGCTGAAAGTGAGTCGCAGCTCAGAGACAAGCCAGGAACCTTTGGGCTTAGGCTAACTCCTAGTCCAGAGGCACTGCGAGCCCTACAAACTGGGGAGAAAAAAAAATCTTTGGCCACAAGTGAGCCTCAGTCCAGAGTTCGGTTCCTACCGTGCATTGCCCTCTTCCCCGGAAACTACCAGCAGGATCGTTAAATTTAGACAACACAGATACCATTCCGATTTAGAATTTATTATATCCACTGACTAAACTTTTTAAAAACAAAACAAAACGGGGGGTTCCCACCCCCGATTTCCTCCTCCCTCCTCTAAAAAAATCCCTTTCCTGATCACACATCATGGAAACAGATTGAGAGAGAGAAATATTCAACATACCTGCAGGGAAATGACGGACTCAGAGAAATGTTAAAGGAGGGGGAATCAACAACAATAACCTGTCGCAATTTTTTTTTAAAAAAAAAAATCTCGCAAGGAAAGAGAAGACCGAAAAAGGCAAACTGCCTTTTCCCCCCTTCAAGTTGATAACAGAGAGGCCAGTTCTCCGGGGATACAGGAATAGCTCAGCCCAAGCTCTGGAGGTTGTTAAGGGCTAATGCCCTTAAAACCTTTTCCTGCACGCTGACAAAAAGAGGGGGGAAAGGGAGGAAAAAAAGTGACTGCCCTCTTCCCCCTCCCCTTTTTTCTTTTTCTTTTCTCTCGAACTCACTTGGACTTAAGAGAGAAAGGCAAAAATAAAAGCCTCAATAGAGGAGACTGATAGCCCGCGGTCAAGAGAGGGGCTACTTTAACCCTTCTCCAATCGCCAATAAAAAGGTCCCAATTAAAACAGCAAGAGGGGGGGAAAACCCCTCAGACTCACCCCTAGAAGTGAAGTTGCCATCCCACAAAGTGCCCTCCTCTCAGAGGATCTTTTTTATATTGATAAATCAGAGGCAGTGTTTTTTTTAGAGGTGTGCAATACAATGATCAGTTCCGCCCATTCCACCACAATTGTAGCTCCTTCTCCGGCTTTGAAGTGCCGCTGAGCCCGCGCCAGCCAATCTACGGCTCCGTCGACCGCTCAGATACGTTACTGCGTGAGGTCATCAACACCACCAAGCGCCTTCCGCTGCCGCCGCCGCCGCCGCAGCCGCAGCAGCAGCAACTCCGCTCAGAAAAGAAAGGCGCACACACAGCCCGGCGAGAGTGATTGCAAACAGAAAGCTGCATTGCAAAGGCAAGGGAGGGTGGGCAAATACACAGACGCTCTGCGAAGCGCACCTCTCCTGCCCTCTCCTTAATTCCAGGCTTAAAGCATAACTCTATGTACTATTCCCTGTTTCTGGGATGTCACTCAGCTCATTGCTTGGGAGAGCATATTGATGCCCCCTCCCCATCTTTCTTTCTTCCTCTCCCCCCCCCCCCCCCAGCCCTTTTCGCCTTAGGAAAATATACATACATCTGACAGCGCTCGTTCGGGTGTCCAAGGAGCTGTGAATTTAGTTTCAACATGGATTGCTTTAGACTGTTCCAACCCCCACCCCCACCCCCCAGCCCATTCTCCGCATAAGTTCTTTGGGTGGTTTGGAAAAGCCCGCTTTTGTAGAGGGAGGAACATTCTTTTCCACCCACCCCACCCTCTCTGGGTTATGTAAAGAAATACTGTTATGTAAAACCGGCCATGGAAAAGGAGCGGCGATGTAATTCTTTGAAGCCTCCCATATCATGGCACTTTTCGTAGGTTTCTCTTTTCAAAGGGTACGAGAAAAATACCTCAATCTCTTAGGACTTCCTTTTTACCATTTTACCATTATTTTATGTTAATATTTTATGGGTGGGTGGGTGGATTGGTTTGGGATTTGGCATTGGCTTTTCTTCTCCCTTCTGTACAAATTGGAGTAAGCCCTCTGTCAGATGCAGACGAGCGGATAACTAGTGTCCCAGGTGTCATAGGCAGCAGTCATGTTGTTCACAGAAAATGTCTCCTTTAAAAAAAAAGTGTTGTTGTTTGTTTGTTTTTTTAAAAAAAACCAGTGTAACCATTGTTAATTTAAGCGGGAAGAACAGATTTGTTTTTCCATGCTCATGTAACTCTGTCCCAATATTGATTTCAGGGTAGAAGACATTAATGCCAATACTAGTCAAGAGAACTGGGTTGTTTTGGCTGAGTAGGGGTATGTTTTGTCTGGACTTCCCCGCGTCTTCAACACTGCTGGAGAAAATCAGATGCATAGAATGTCCGAGATTACGAACATTGGTGTAAGACTCATGTAGCAAATTTGACCTCAGCGTGCCTTTAAAAAGAGAGAGAGAGAGAGAGAGAGAGAGAGAGAGAGAGAGAGAGAGAGAGGAAAGAGGGGGACCCCCTTTTAATGCCTATGGTTATTGACTGTACATCATATCTATTGATTAAGGGGTAGCGTGCGTTATCATACTTTGAAGTAAAGAGTGAAGTAAATTAATGAACTGCTTTCTTTCTCTGAAGGCTGATGGTTACCATAAATGTCGTGTTTCTCTCTGCGAGCTGCTCTGAATGATTTTAGCCTGTTGAGAAGGCGTGACAGGCCAGCCCAGAAGGAGGAAGGGGTGGGGGAAGGAGGGAACTCCGTTTAACAAATAAAAAAGAATTAACTTCATTGCTTTGGTCTCCTTCTATAATGATATTCATTTTAAAGACCTAATGCACACTTGTTTAAATTTCGGATTTAAACTGAATCAATACTATCCTTGACCCCCACACACACAAAAGGAGGGGGTGCGTGTGAAAGAGAGTGTATTTTTTACGGGAGAGCCCCTTACGTATGAATGAATGGTGATTAGCTTTATCTGTTGCCTTTATCCGCTGCAGCAGAAGTGTAACTATTAAGACATATAGGCAGTCTTTGGGGTCCAAGAACAGACAGGAACGGCCTTTCCCACGAACAAAATCAGTTACAAATATCTGGCATAAAATTGTGGTTTTCCTTCCTTTCTCTCAACAGATTTGCAAATAGCACAGACAGCAATGTTAATTTCAGAGATAAAATTCCTTAGGAAGAAGAGAGGCCGGGCTTTTCTTTATTTCTGCACACATTTATCTGTTCTGATCAAACTGTTATATATTTGGAGATTACTTTAAACACGTTTTTTATATGGGCCTGACTTTCTTTTTCCTTCGTTCTTCTTACATACGTCTCAATACTATGAAGCGGCATAGGCCCCCTCCACAAGGATGCGCTTTTGCGCCCGGTTCGGGGATTATGCGCATTTTCGCGGAGGCGCATTTACGCCTAATCCCTCTGCACGGGAGGCGGCGAGAAGCGGCGAAGCGCATTAAAAGATGCCCAAAAAGCACTTTACAGGTAGTTAATGCGCATAATCGCTTGTTCACACAGCGAAAATGCGCTTTAACGGCCGGAGCAAAATAAAAGTCGCTATTTAACGCGCGTTCGAAAATGCGCATTATCGGGGAGATAACGCGCCTGTACGCCCGTTTTGCGCTCCGCTCGTGTGTAGGTAAAATTTATAATGAGCCTTCAAGGCTCATTAAACGTCTCGTGTGGAGGAGGCCTTAGATCCAGATTGGTACTTAACACAAGAACTTGAAAAGGGTTACTATGGAAGTGGTAGACCCAGTAACTGGATTGAGATTTTTTTTTGGGGGGGGGGGGATGAAAGCAAAACAAAACACTCCATTTTGGCTGGTTTTGGCATCCCAGAAAACTTAGAGGAGGAAAGAGAGCACCTGAATTTGGGGAGTTGTGCTTTACTCACTCATCTGGTCCTTCCCCTTGCTCTGCTGGCCCAGAACTTGTCGTTTTATCGGCAGCACCCTGTTGGCCGCTGCTTTTCATGGAGTCTTACATCATGAAAAAAAAGCATCCAGGTGTCAGGCAAGAAGAGGTGGAAACCAAGGAAGGATATTCCCCCCCCCCGAAATTAATTAAAACTCCCTCCAACACACACACACACACCAACACCAACACCATACTGTGTTTAGTTAAATACACTGGGTGAGATAGATGTCGGTGCGTTTTCTTGCAAACCTGTAGCATCCACCACTCTCGATGAAGTGACGATCTATTAGCATTCTGTATGCATCTGCAGCATAAATTTCATTTGAATTTCAAATTTAATAAACCAGGAGGTTTTTAATCATCCCTGGTTTTATTTGTTTGATATTAACATGCTTATTGACCGGGTCTGTTGACCAGTTTGATCATTACAGGACAGCAAAAAGTTAATTAAAACGACCACAGCTCCTTAATCATATCATCTGTCCCATCCATGTCGCTCCCTTTATTACAGTCTATGATGGATAGTCTCCCAGATTAATTTCTCTGTTTCTTCGATTTGGACAACAGCTTTGGGGACCTAATTTACATCCTGGGAACAACTTGCACAGGTCTGCCCAGCCGAGAGCCTTGTGGCTCGGGGAGCCATTAGGAATCCCACAACATGAGCGGGAGCCGTGGGGCGAGCCGAAACCCTTTCCAAAACAACGCTTCCTGATCAGGAAATAAACACACTCTGCGGAAGAGGCCTGCAGTTTGCGCTCCCGGGCGGGGCGGGCGTTTCGGGCTGATCAAGTGGGGAGTTGGCCAAAGCGGGTCACTGGGCCGAATCAATTATTGTCAGAGTCCCATCGCAAAAGCTGAAGCGTTTCAGGAGAGCAGCACTCCCCACGGGACTTTTGCTTAGGAAGCTAATTGCGCCGAAAAGCTGGGGATTTAGTCCTACCTGAAGTTAGCGACACTAGGAAGCTGTGCGCATTTACCTGGGAGCAAATCCCACCACACTCAGGAAAACTGATTTCTCCGATATATAAACCCAGCCATAGTTGACATAGCGTAAATCCAACACATACAGTCGTGTTCCACATGGACTGTGAAAACCAAGCCGTCCAGCTTTCGACTGATTTGTGGACCTGGTCCAGTTGAAAGAGATGGACCTGGTCCTTAGCTTTTTAACGTGTGAACAGATGGGGGAAGTTCGATGAGCAGTAGAAAGGGATATTTTTAAGTAAGGCGGGGGGGAGGGAAGTAAAGTCAACGTGTGTGATTATTTATTTATTTTTTTAATATGAAACTCAGATATTTTTAAAGCCGATCGGTGCATTGTTGTTGGTTTAGACCTGCTGTTCTTATTTAAGGACCTACACACACGCAGCGGTGGTTTCAAATCAGCTTGGGAGGGGACATATTTGAGACTCTGGAATTTATGGTTAAAGTTTGCCATGATCCAGCTGCTCAGAAATTATGGCGTTATTAAAAACACTTGTAGATTCCACCGCCTTCTCGCCTTTGTCCTCCACCAAACTTGACTTGTGCCAAGAGAAACAGTCTTATTTCACCTGGAAAATGTCTAAAGGAGCGAGTAAGAGAATAGGTGGAAATAAATGCCACGAGCAGCCACGCAAAGCAATGGCCAGTTCGCCCAAGAAGAGGTGTGGGGGGCAGAGACACAGAGGCTCCTCCCCAAAATGATGATCAGTCATGTTACTAACCCTTATCATTCATCTTTAAAAAAAAAAAAAAAAAAAAAACTCGATATCCAAGTACTTTTAAGACCATCTCTTTCAACTGGAAAAATGTTAGGCGCTTGCTTAAAATATTTCCCATTAAATCACTGGAGTAAGAAAAGAGGGGAGAGGTCGTAACTTTGGCTGGATCTTGCTTCATTCTCATCTCCAAGGTATCTTTTTCGGTGGACATTGGACTTTCCCTTCAGTATTCAATTAGCTAACATGATTTTGCCTAATTACATAGGTAGACCAAAGTCCCGTTCTCATATAGAAGAAAACTATATGGATGTGTATGCGTGTGTGTGTGTGATATTGATACAGATGATATTGTATATATATAATGCTTATTTCCACGCCAACTCCTGCTGATTTTCGCAACCGCTTCTCCTATAGTCTCAAGATCTCGGATGCCACGGATAAAGTCTCCTTTGGCTGATTTAATTCCAGCTAGATTGGCTGCTCGACCTCTTGGATAAACACAAGGGAGGGATGTTGGTGGGCGTGGCTGGGGACAAGAGGGTCACTCACAGAGGAGGTGATGGCCTTTTAAAATGTGGTTGTACTTTTTTCCACCACCACCACCCCTTTTCCTCGGTGTCTTTCTCTATACTCCGCGTTGGCGCCTCTGAAATAAGCACAAAGATCGCTGTACCTTCTTCGGGTGAACGTGGAGAACAGAACTCACCAATGACCCTCACCTGTTTTCACACCCGCGTGATGCGATTTTGCAGATGAGCTGATCTTGGGTGTGATGCTGGGGAGGGAAAGCTGCCTCCAATAATCCACCCTCTGGTGTGCACGCGTGCAATTGCGTTTATGCAGGACCAGCGGAGGGGACACGGGTGGGCTGGAGGAAAGGGACCTCCGGGTCCCCTAGCAAACCACAAGCATCCTTTAAAAAGCCACCACCACACCCGCCCTGCCCTAGATTGGATCCATTTACGTGGCTTTCTCGCTCTCTCTCCCCCCCCCCCTTACTTATATCTCACTTTCTCACCGGAGAGTTAAAAACTACTAAATCCGTGTCTTCGGCGCTATTGATTTTCTTTTCATGCCGTTCTCTCTTGCTGGAGGAGGTCATGCCTCCAGATTACTCGGCATCTTCCCCCAGACGGATTATCCCGCATCTCCTCAAGACGCTTGACAGTTGCAATCGTACTTTCTTGAAGATAAATGTTACTTTGGGAATTGTCCTTAATTACAAATAATCTAGAAGGTGCTGGGGTGTGTTTGTGCTAGGGTGCTGTTGTTGTTGTTGTTGTTCTAAACGCCCATGTGCTTGAATCAGGGGACACTTTTACAAGGACCGAAAACGCGGAGCGGGGGAGGGGGCAGGGGACCAAGAAAAAAAATACAGTAAAAGGAAGGGGGCGATTCCTGCGGCATTACCTCTCCCCTCTGGGGTGACTGCCCCACGCACGGCGCGCATGTAGTCTACTTATGCACCGAAAATACATTTAAAGACACTTCGCCATCCAGAAGTTGGAGTCACGCTCTATAAGACCACATAAAAGTAGGAACATGAAACATTTCCGTGGGGGATTGGGAGGAGGGGAGCGACAGGGAGTTCCTCAGCTCTGCCAGGCTGTGCAGAAGTGACAACGTGCCCATAAATCTTGGTGATCCAAGTGCCAGGATGCTCCAATAAGAGATGCTCTAAATTTCAAGCCAGGATTCTCCAAGACCTGCTGCAGCTTCTCTTCCCAAGAGCCCCAGGGGTCGATCTATTTATTCTTTTACCGTCTTTGCCATAATATTTCGGCCACCTTATTTGCCTCTGGGCTTTAGAGTTCCCATTTCACCCCACCCGAAGCAATTTTGTGAAGTGTGTGTGTGTGTGTGTGTGTGTGTATGTGTGTCTTTGAGAGGGAGAAAGTGGCCATCCAGTTATTCTCTTAGCCTGACCTGGCTTTAAGAGGGAGATGAGCAGCGCTGAACAGATGTCCCCATTTAAGCCATTCTTTTCCCACATGCTTAGTGGAGATTGCCATCGCTTAGGAGGCTCGTTTCAAACCTGGCCCATTATGGGCAAGTTATTCTGGACCACTGAGCACGAACAAAATGGGCTTCAGATCGCGTGCTTTAGAATAATCCGAGGCCAGAAAAAACTAAAACAAAAAACCAAAACCAAAAATACCCCCACCCACCATTAAAAAATATATTTTAAAAAAATCGAGAGCTCGGATGGCATCAGAAAAACTTATTCAAAAGATCTCTCTCATCCCCACCACTATCACCACCACAACCATCATCACCATCACCATCACTAACCCCCACCCCAGCCCCATCTCCTCCCTTTACAAATATGCTATAATTTACAGAGCAATTTAATAATCCGAGGGGCACTGCAAAAAAACAAAACAAAAAAGGGAGCCCTTTTGCGTTGTAAAAACCTCTTCTAATTACCTGCCAGAGCAATTAGCTGACTATCACGAAGAAATTAGATCGCTCAATGTAGCATAAATAATGCGAATAATTTTGTAAGGCGAATGGAAAGCGAGACCTGGCGTTTCTTTATAAGGAAATAACACGGCGTCCTCAACGAGCCCTCCAAGAGCACATATTAATGTCTAGGCATGTATGGCAAAGAATCTGGATGTGAACCCCTGGCTTCGATTCAGCGCTCTCTCTCTCTCTCTCTCTCTCTCTCTCTCTCTCTCTCTCTCTCCCTCCCTCAATTTGCATGGGCAAAGGGGAGAGGGAGCCGGAGGGGGGGAGTGGAGAGGGAAGTCGGCTTCCAGGCGTTTAGATTCAGAGGTTTCCAGATCACAGTAATTAACACAGAGCGACTTCAATAGGAAAACCTGTTTTCCAGATGATTTTTACAATGCGGCTTTATGTCTCATTTGGCAGTTTTCGAGAGCTGGAGTCGGTTCCTGGCCGCTTTTCTCTCCTCTCATCTGTTGAGCGAATTTTTGCCCAGAGCAAAACTTCAGAGCTCCATTCCGTGGGGCTGCTGGTGGGGCTGCTGCTGCTGCTGCTGCTGCTGGTGGTCTTTTGGTGAAGCGCCTCCGGGCAGGCTCTTCTCGGGCTGGGGAACATTCTCCATCAGTTCCTTCTTGTAGGACCGGCTTGCCTGCCAGACCAATTCTTCTTGTTGGGTGGCGCCTGGTGACCGGAGTGTCTTTCTTAAAAGAGGGTGGGAAGTTTCTCTTTCTTCTCTCATCTGGTAGTGACTTATTTCCCACTTCAAATTTCTAGGCAGGGCAATAGAAAAATACAGTGGAGGAGCCTCAGTCATGACATCTACATAGCGCAGGAGATTTTGGGTTATGAAGCCAATTACCCCGAGGAAGGACCTAAGGGGTCCGAAACACGTTGGAATTCTTTTATTATATTTAAAAACATAATTTTTCCTACCCCTTTGCCTTTGTATTTTTTTTCTTTTTTCTTTTTTCTAGTGTGACATCTACACACACACACACACACACACCCAATTCTCATGTATTTTGGTCAAACTCCATCACTTAATCTAAATATAAATCCAGGAGTTCTTTTAGTGGAAAAGAATTAACTTTATTTTAATAGGTCTACTTCGCAGTGTATTTCCTAATTCCTACTTAATACCTATGCATATTAACTGCATAATACAAGGGCATTTTGGATTCTCTCGCACTAGAAGGTAATATATGATAGCCAGCCTGCAAAAAAAAAAAGTAGGCGTGATGTGGTCCATTTAAGTCTGTCTTTATCTGTTGTATTTCCCCCAGGAGTTGGACTTTTAACACAGCAAGCCAACACTAAAGATAGGATCCTCTGGTTGGACAAAGCCATCTCCCCATAGATTCAATATACCCGGAATTACCTGAAAGAAAGAGGGGGAACAATAAAAAAATCACAGGTCTATTTTTAAAAAATCGCTCCCCTCTTTTTTTAAACGAGTTCCAAGTAAAGGATACAGTATCCCAATAATGATGGTACTTTGAAGCCAATTAATAAAGTTAACATTCACTCCCGGACTACTGTGAACGAATAATTAATTAGTGTGGGGTTTTCCCCCTTCCTTAAAGGCTTTGTCTGAACCCTGGGAAGTTCGGGGATTATTTCCAAAAGGCCATCTGAAACATCGAATATCCCTTTGCTGGATACAGTTCAGGTCCAATATCAATTCACAATCCACATTGTTCAGCCTGTGATAAAAGTATTCCTCCCTTAGCCACAGACTTTAAGGCTGCAATCCTAAAATAAATTCTTCCCCGTGAGTAAAGTCCAACTGAACTCAGTGGAACTTAACTTTTGAATTCACCTGCTTAGGATCGGGTTGCACAACCTTTGCATGAGAGAGAGAGAGACAGACAGACAGACACCCACAGATAATCTTTTACTTTTGCCAACTTAGATTTTTGTAGGAATATGCAGGCTTTTGAGCTAAAAGAAATCTGTGTAAGTGCAAAGCTTCTATATCCTTTTGCCAACAAAGTCTGGCTCGAAAAAAAAGGGGGGGAATGAGTTTAGTTTACAAATTGCTCAACTGTGCGTCTAACCGCTGCTGTTCTATGATTCTGTAATGCAGCCCCCCTATTCCAGCTTTCTCATGCTGGCAGAGGCACTGTCCAAAAGGAGCAAATGCTTAACGATTCTGACTTATCAGTTCATTAGAAACGGCTTTGTAGATCCAGGAAATAAAATTACTGCGGTCGTTTTAGGCCAAATTCTGCAGACCGTAATGGAGCGGAACTGGTATTGAATGGGACTGAAGCACAGGGGGCGTTTTGCTCGATTAAAGACCACAGCATGCGTCCCACTGAGATTCGGGGATTAAACGTCTATATACCAAGGAGATTAGAAATAAATCAGATTGAATCTGTTCAGTGCCAGCTGGGTAATCCAGAGTTTCTCCATTGACGCCAATGGAATTGCTTCAGAGTCACTCCGGTGTAAATCAGAGAACAATCCCGTTCACCATTTGTTATTTTGTTAGTCCCTGAGGTCCCACTGGTTAAGTTTTTGTCCCAGTCTCTGTAGGCATAAGGGTTTGGAGGCTTCGCAGTTGCACATAATTCTGTTTGCCTGGCCCCTGCAGCTCAAAAGCCCGAGCATTCCTACATACCTAGAAATGCGAATTGTAGCATTTCAGTTCCTAAACCCTATATTGATTTTAATGCAGGGATCTGACTAATCCATTAGGGCAAAAAAGTGGATTTCAGCGGGTCTTCTTTTACCTTGTTGGCTTCTACTGGGCTAAGTAGTCTCAAACCCCTACCCCTTCGGTTTCAATAAATCGAGAATCGGACTCAAATGCACAGTTGCGTGCCATCTCCCAAACCCTCCTCCAAACTCTGGCTACCATGCTCCTCACACGCACTTAGGAGGAAGTCCCATGGAACGAAGTGGGACTACTTCTGAGTAAACCTACGTCGGATCGGGCTGAGTGACAGGCAAACCTGTGCCCCTCGTCAATGCCTGCTCCCTAGTCCGCTGCTGTAAAACAAGAGTTCACAACATTCAGACACGCAACTCCCGTCACTCATGGCTTGGGTCTTTGTTCCTAGAAAGTGATGAAGGGAGGTGTGTGCTGGGGGCGGGGCTGGGGAGGGTTAGAACTGAAGACAAGGAAATCCAACTTGCATGTTGACCCTTTGGCACCAGAACAGAACCGCCTTCTTTAAAGATATCCATTTACTCACATGTCTTAAGAACTCTTGCCTCCCCAGGGCAACCAAGCCTTCTGGGTTTGTACCCCTTCCTTTAACTTGCAAATGCATGAAGTCCCTTTGCGTTGTTCGTATCCAGTTGCTGCCTTGAATTGAGTCAGAGATGAAAAGCCCATTATTTGTCCTCTAGCAGCAGCGCAGTGTAACCCCACCAAGGTCCTGCAGTAGCACAGTCCTTATGCAGGTTACTCGGAAGCAAGACCCACTAAGGTTCAACAAGGCTTGCTCCGGCATTGCAGCCAGGGGCAGTCGACGAACACACACACCCATCTTGGTTTAACTGGCTTGTTTACCTAGCAAGGAGGCGCTTGCTTATTGCTGTGGCAATTCTAAGTTAATCTTAGAATAAATCTATTGCAATCAATACAATGTAAATTAGCCACGACTAACTTCATCCCTCTGATTTCATTTGGGTCTACTCTGAGTAGGACTACGTCTTGATCCAACTCAATAATTGAATGAACAAGCTTAGTCATGACTCAATTCCAATTGGTTTCAATGGGTCTATTCGGTGTAAGACTAAGTCTGGATCCAACTCAAACACTATGCAAGCTTTCTAGTCACACAGAATCGTTGCATGACACATAGTTTTGTGAGCCTGGAAAGGTTGCATATTCTCACAGAAACTGAACCCTGTCCATGAAAACAAACCAGTTCTCCAATAACTCTTACCGTCCAACCCTAACACAGTTGTATAAATATGTGTCAGGTGGATTTCACTAAATTTACTAGGTTTGAATTTAAGATTGCGGCCTTGTTCTTACAGGATGTGTGTATGTAGCGATTTTCCCCACGATGGCCGTCAATCTTCCGCAGAAGTTCCACTTCATCCAGAAAGACAACAAATCCAAACCAAAATCTTGTACTCAGTTGAGCTTCAGCTGAACTTATTTCTTGCTCAAATCCAAAGTCTGGCTACTCCATTCTCTCTTGTTGTTTCTCATCTCAAGAGACACAGTATATTAATGCATTATTATTATTATTATTATTATTATTATTTTAAATGATTTTTTTATTATACATGTTCAAATGTAACAAACATGTGACACAAATGTTGTTGGGAAAGGCGAATTTGGCATTACCATTGTGAGAAACAAAAGGACACCTTCAAGGGAGACTCCAAAGAGGCAAGGTATATTTTATATGATTTCATGGTAAGGGAACAAACACTAAATTTAGAGGGAAAGATTTCGCACCATCCTGGGCAGGAAATGCTCTGAGCGGACACGGGGCCTCTAATCCCTCGCCATTGTCTGTCATATACAGCTCCCAGCCCCCCCTTTCAATTGGCACCCCTAAGCTTGCATCAGGGAAAATCAGCCTTTGCATCAAATACGGATTTCCATAGCAAGATCCAGCCTATTATCTCGTTTAAAAGTTCACTGGCTCTTTTCATTGGGTGTGTTCATTCACGTCAAAAGCCGGCAGCCCACACAGAGCAGGCGATGAGGAGAGGGACCACCGGTCTGCCTGCTGGCTGTTGTTCCCTTCTTGCCTGTGCCACGCAGGAACAAGTCCTGAAACGTGCGAAGGGGACATATGGACATTCCTTTGCCATCCTGTTCCCTGCGTTGCAAAACAGACCACTAGGCGATCTCTTCCATTGAGCCAAAGGGTATTTGCGTGAGAGCTCGCAAGCTTCCGGCGTCCACACAAATGTTCGTCACACTGGATCATCTATCCATCTCGCTGCAGAAAAAGAATAGAGATATCGAGGACTCCTATTCCAAAAATGCTTTTGCTATCAGCATTTGAATGATCTCCACGCCTCGGCTGTTTTCTTCGAAGGCTACGTGAAAGGGGTTGGGGAGTCAGGGGCTCGGTTTGCCTTTTTCGTTGAAGCAGGACTGCAGAACTTCGGACGGTGGGGGGAGGGGAGGGGAGGGGAAAATAATCAGGCCTGCCTGGGGCCCCAATCCGGTCCTACTTTGCTCCCCAAACTGCCATGCCCCTTTCCCCTAGCCCACCCCTTTGGTGGTTGCTCGTCTTTTGTGCAGTTTTTGTCCCCCATTCTAAACAAAATTGGAATACCTCCCCTGAGGCTCAGTTACTGGCCGCAAGAGCTTTAAGCTAAAATAAGCTGGTATTGTTAGTATTTTGGTCCCTCCCCTTTTGCATTTGGACACGCCCACCCGTGGAATGTATTCTCCCTCCCCCACCCCACCAGCCCTCGGGCTGAAAGAGGTTCTGTCCCCTGCATTAAGGGCTCCCTACCTCCCCAGCTACATAATTCAGTCCTTGTTTCCTGCTGCAGAAACCTCCCCCTTGGCCTGTCTAGGAGTAAAGAAACCTGAAGCCAAGATATTGTAAAACATTTACTCACCTACTTCTTGGCTGGAAGGGCAGTTGTAATCAAGGGGGCTTACTTGAAAATGACCTGATACAACTTTGGGATTATTATTAGTTTTAGTGAAGTGTTTCAGCTATAATGTATATAAATCCAAACAAACCAGTTTAACAGTTTGTGGATTATGAGCTCTGAGTCTGGGGCAAACAGACAGATGTTAGCATCATCCAATGCCAACTAGTTGGCCTTGGTCTCCTGAACAATTTACCAGATAATTTTACTGTGGGGCTTTTAACTGACTTACTCCATTTAGTAGATCCTCACATGAGCCTTAAAGAGTGCCGAAACATGCAAAATCAGCTCAAAACAGAGGAAATGTGGCTGGCCATTCAAAGAAGCCTTGGGAAGAAGTGGGTATGGTCAATTATTGAGTCTTGGGATATCAAATGCAGTGGCTGCAAGACTTAGGGCAACAAACCACTGACAAGAATTATACATCAACATCATGAAGTAGTTCACATTGACTTTACACTAAATAAGAAGAGGCAGAGCAAAAAACTGTGTCACACCTCTCACCTAATCACTCCCCCTTTCCAGATATGTGATTATTCATTAGTGAAAGAACAGCACTCTGCATGTGTTCCATCGCATTCTTTATTACAATATAGTACTTCCAGGGCTGAACTGTTCCACTGTAGAGTTGGGAGCATCATGGTTTGTTCAGAATTATGTTTGCTTTAGCACGTAATGGAAAGGCAGGAAAAAAACTCTGCCTGAAACCATGGAGAGCCGCTGCCAGGCAGTGTCAATAAGATTGGACCAGATGGATCAATGGTCTGAATCAGTATAAGGCAGCTTCCTATGTTCCTAAGGAGCTCATTGAACACAGTGGGACATTTACTGTAAGCATCCATAAGATACCACTGTGTTTTATGGATGCTTACAGAAATCCCACTGTGTTCAAAGGGACTTTCTCCAAGGTAGGTGTGCATAAAACTGTAGCCTCAGGATCAGACATAGGATGCAAAATGAGATACCTACCAAGCAACGAGTTCAGACCCATCGCAACCCAGTAAAACTAAAAGAACTTGGATTTTCACATAGCTGCAAACCTAAAGGGCCCTATATCTTAAAGATAGGGCAGAGAGCCCCTTAACAACATTAGATTCCCATAAAATATAGTTTGCCTGACAACCTATTCTTCTGGTTCAGTTAAGAGGACCACTTCAAGGTAGGGTCCAGTTTTTACTTTCTTGCTTGCTTACATTCACTGGCAGGTGCACTGTAGTGGAAAAAATCCTTGTTTTTATTTTAGTGGACTTCCATTTCAAGTCTATTTACATCTACAGATGTAAGTGGTTTATAGCTTATTCAACTTTGTCCTAAACAAGCCTACTTGGGAATCCTAATATGAGAAGCACTGACATAGGAAAGTTTCAGATTCCTAATTCATTTAAGATTAATTTAAGATTACTAACCCAGATTAGTTACCCTACAATCCCCCCTGGAAGAGCATGCATTTTCTTTGCATTCCTATGTTGTATTCATGTGGCCTCAATCTTATATGTGTCCACTCAAATGCCCCATTGAGCTCAATGGGTCTTTTTTCTCTGGTACCTGAGTGTATTATTATTATTATTATGTGCACCTCTTTGCTAGTTTTGTTGGCTAGTATATACACTTGTGAAACAGAGAAAGGATTGCAGCTTTTGAGAGTGGCTACAGACGACCACTTTACCACGCATTTACACCTGATACGTGGCAAAATTATCTTCACCACTTGACAGAATGATACAAGCGACCACGCTGTTGCTGTTGTGAACCACTTTTAGGTCAACTTTGTTGCTGGTAAAGCCCCATCGAAATATTAAATCAAATCAGCTTTACCCAGGGGGTGAAACCCCAGGACAGCCTCGTGCGTGGTAAATTTTCCGGGCTAATTAACTGGTCCTACGAGGGTGTGCTCTTGTGCACCTGGGATAGGACTGCAGCCAATTATGCCAAACCCGGGGGGAGCGGGAGGGGGAATACTGCACGTTAACTTGTGTAGTCTGTATTTTTATCCGGCCACGGTCCATAACTGTAACAGGCATACGCATCTAACACACAGCGTACTCCTGCTTGAACATATAAACCCACAACAGCCAATATGAATCCATCCTTTCGCTCTAGCTCCTGTCCTGCAACCCTGCATCATAAGCCAAATAAGTCGAGCGCTCGGCTCTTCCAAGTATCCCTTTGACCCGCCCCACCGCTGCAGGGGCGGCCGCCACCCCCACCCCATCCGCTCGGAGGTAACCCGCTGCCTTCCCTCCGTCCACCACACCCAGATCGACTCCGCGCGTCGCCTCGCGCCGTCCTCTCTCCCCGCGCGTTGATCCGACATCCCCCCGCGCTCCCAGAGAACCAAATTCACACACGCCCCCCTTTCACAGGGCTCCTCCCTCTCCCCGTGCCACTGTCAGCGCCGCCGCCGCCGCCGCCGCCGCCGCCCCCTCCATCCAGCACCTCCCATTCAATCACTTTTGCGCACAACTTCGAGCGGCGACAGGCGAGGGGGACGCGGCGCGACACAAAAAGGCGAAGGGCGAGCGAGCTCCGCCCGCCGCCTCCCGCCCTGCCCAGCCCCGCTCCGCCCCCCTGAGTCCCACTTCTCCTCCTCCTCCCGCCCCACTCCGCCCTCTCGGCGCCGACCGCGCCCTCGCGCCTGGCGAGGGAGGCCCGGCAGCGGTGGGCGGGTGGCTCTGCGGTGTAGATTTCTCCTGCTGACTTCCCGGCCGGAGGGGAGGATTCCCTGGCAAAGGGCCAAGCGGAAGAACGCGCGCAGCCGACGGCGAGCGCCACTTGTTCCTCCGCCCGCGGCGGCAGGTGCAGCAAGGCGCTCTCCGAGCAACGCGGCGCGGCTACAGAGGCTGCCGAAAAGGAAAGAGACAAGGAGGAAGTGGGCCGTCGCCGCCGCCTCCCCCCTCGTCAGCATCGGAAGCGGCCGCTCAGCCAAGTTCAGCGCAGTAAAACTCTTCAGGAACGGTCATCAGACCGGCCTAGCCGTTGGCAAGAGCTCCCGCTCCCTTGGAGCAGATTGGCAAAGGGGAGGGGACGAACCCGCCTTCACAATAACGCGGCTTGCCGCACCCTTTGTGTGCCGGTGTGTTGGGGATTGATCAGACCCCACGGCAGGGCTACTAAGGGTCATGTTTCCACTCCCCCCCCCCCGCCCCACACATACACAGAAACGTGTTGCTAACGGCAGGACTCCTGTTTGCAAATACGTAGGAGGAAGTAGGAAGAAGAAAAATAATTATGTTAAAGTTACGATTATATTATTTCCCATGAGGGTTTTAAATGTCTCGATGTATAGGGGAGTCAAGAGAAACATGTTGGAAATACAGCAGTGAAGCAGCATTGCGCTGCATCAGCATTGGTCCATTTAGCCCAGTAATGTCTCCTCTGACAGCAGTCCTCAGATGGATTGTATCCAATGTTAGTCCTACTTAGAACAGACCACTGAAATGAATGGGACTTAATTTAGATTAACAATGGATACAATCCACTGGATACAACCCAAAAGCTCAAACAGACAAGGGTCATTTTCTAATCCTGTTACCTAAAATCCTTTTCTCCTGAGATGCCTGGGCCTGAACTGAGTGCCTTCTGCGTACAAAGCATGTGCTGGACCATTGAGTGGTCGTGAAAATGCTCTTTGTTTGAGAGTATCCCCACCCCCTTATTGGAAGGCTTCTGGGCCAGAGGATATGACTTCTAAGCAGGCCTGAGTCCTGGCACCTTTCATCAAAAGGAAGAAAGAAAAATTAGCCACTGTCACCAGGAGATCATCCCAACCCATTCATATGGAAATCAGCTCTACTGAAGTTAGAGGGGCTTATTTGCACTGGCACTGGAAGTCATCCAAGGAAACATGTTTGAGGAACTCTCAAGACTAGGAGTCTGTTATGGCCTCCATCAACAGAGTAAGCCCACAGTCCTGCACAGGAAAAACCAACAAAGCACCTAGGAAACCCACCACACTGCAGTGAAACTTATTTTTGTTGCAATATAGCCAAACAAAAAAAACGAGTCCAAAAATCCATATTAGTGCAATACTTTTATTAGGCCAATTGAAATATCACAAATATGTTTAGCCAGCCTTTAAAAAGACATGCACACTTTTTATAATCTTTTGTTTGGCCTAGTAAAAATAATGCACTAATACGGATTTTGTATTCTTGTTTGCATTCTTTAAATTCCTGGTCTGGATTCAGGAGCAGGATTCAGAGTCCCAGCGTAATCCGGCTGTGACAAACAGATGGATTTATTGCGATGTAAATTTGTTGGCTCCCCCCCCCCCCCACACCACCCCATCTCCTTCATTCTTGTTCCTTTATTTGCAGGACCTGCTTGCGATTAAATACATTCTCAGCTCTACAATTCAGCAGGAGATTTCCGGCATACAACAAAGCCGAGTTCAAAACCTTTTGACTTTAGTGAAGACTGAAACAAGGGATAGAGCTCACCTAAATTGCGCGGTGAAATCCCAATGGATCCAATTTTCTGGGGGCTGTGATCCTAATGCACTTTCCTGGGGAGTAAGCCCAACTGAACACAGTGGGACTTACTTCTGAGTAAACATGCACAGGAGTGTGCTGCCTAACTGTGAATGTTTTTCAAGCAACACACCCATAATCCACAATCCACTTAAACCAGCTGAGAAGTTCTCAGGAAGTCAGTGCACAGAGCATCTGGTTAGGAGAGTGGGGAGGCAAGTGTACATTTCTACACAGTGATGAAGCTCACTGGGTGACCCCTCAGACAGTCACAGTCTCTCAGCCCAGTAGATTTACAAGAGAACAACCACACACACACACCAATTACTCCTGGTTGCCTCTCCAACCACAGACTTAAGTAATATGTGTCATTGAAATGACTGGTATTTATATTTCCAACTAAATATGCTTACTTATGAGGAAGGGTATATTGTCTCATGCAATAGTTTTCTTTCAGGATCAAGACGAAATAGGATGCAAGGGTACATAAAGAAAAAGTTGCTCTTTTCCATACTTTAAAACAAATGGCTTTTAAAAAATCTTTCTGTAAGTAATATTTACCAAAACCTGAAGTATGTTTACTAGGTATAGGTTTCCAAAGAGTTTAATTGGACTTATTCCAAAGTATAAGTGTGCCTAGGATCGTCCAGCCCCACAAAACAAGCCTAAGCATGTTTATTCAGGAGTAAGTCCCACTGAGTCCCGGGTTACATAATGAAAAGCGGGCTGTGTCTATTCAACAAACCTCCTCATTTCTATTCCTGTTAAATGAAGAGGGGGGGGAACCTTCTAAGGAAAATATTAGTGCTTCATCTTTAACCGTTACTACTAACAATTGTCTTTTCTTTTTTTAAAAAGTTCACCATTCCCAAGAGCTCCTCCTCACTGCAGGAAATGCCTAGAGTGAAACAAATTCTTAAATATGGGAGGCTATTGGCAACCTTTTAGGTGTGAAATTGCTTTGCCTTTATGGGCCTCACTCAAGGTCCAGTGCTGCCAAAGAAAAGATTCCTCTTGACTTCAAAGGCCCCTTGGCTAAGCCCTCTCTAGCTAGCCCAACTAAAGATGCAATTTTGAAATACTGCAAACCAGCTCAGTAGCTATCAGTGGGTCTGCTTATGAGTAAGCAGCTTTGGGAATGCCACCTCTGTTTTGCAACGGTCAGAAAGTCTACTTGAAAGCAACAATAGTTACACCAGCAATATACCATTATTAATATCTTAAAACACACACACACACACACACACATTTGCCCCCTATATTTTGAAATCTCCTTGCCCTCCTGCTTTAACAAATGATTCAGATGGTGGCATTTTCATGACAGAATACATGTATCAAAGGCTTCCTCATGTTTAATTTTTTGGAATGGCTTATACCTGTATGACTGTTGGGGCTTTTGTTATTTTATTTGTGGGTTTAAAGTATTGTTGTCCTCAGGCCAAAGGGGTCTTTTATCTTTTCCTTTTTAAATTTTGTGAAGCTTTTCAAACTAGAGATGACATTCCCATAGCTACTCACTCCCAAGTCCCACTGATTGTGGGTGAGCTAGTTTGCAGAAAGTGTTTCCAAATGATTCGCTCTTGTTGGACTAGAAAGCTTCATGAAAGAAAACAAAATCTCTCCCCTTTAGAAGTGTGTGTGTGTGTGAAGCAACACTTTAAGGAAAACATCTGCATTTGTATGCATTTGTATGCAATTAGTTCCTAGTGAAATTCCCTCTTCATCATAGCAGTTAAAATTGCAGGGGCCCAGCCTTCTTTTGTATATGGTCACTCTAGTATAGTGCCTGCAACTTTAACTGTTGTGATGAAGAGGGAATATCACCAGGAACTAATTGCATACAAATGATACTGGCTGAAATTCCCTTTTCTCTACAACTGTTAAAGTTACAGGAGCCCTGTCCTCCTTTTCATATGGTCAGACTACCTTTATACTAACTAGTGCAATATAGGCCCTTTCTACACCTACAGCCCTTTCGCAAGGGAGGAATGGTGATTGTTAGTTTCCCCACTTCTGTGATCGTCACTCACGGGGCTCACATGGGTTAAGTTTTCCACAATTTACGGAGTACCGTTGCGGGAGGACGTGTGGCTCGTCATGGCGCTTCCGCATGTGGATTGGCAGAAGTGGGTGGGGTTATGCAGATTATGTGGCTACTGGCCTGGGGTTTTTATTGACTCCTGAGGGATGCACATGAATGCAAATGCATAGCACCGCATAGGGTGGATCGGAAGTCCATCAAATATATGATGCTGCGCACTGATATGTTTGTATTTAAAAAAAAACCTACGCACTCTCAGTGCCAAAACATGCTGATACACATCCAAACCATGTGGCGAAAATAGCAACCACGTCCATTCCCACACACCTCAGAAACCGGTGGACATGCCCCTGGCAGCTGGTTGGGTGTTCGCTGACCTGAGAACTTGTGCCGAACAGCAACAGCTTCATAAAGGGGGGACGCACCAGCCACGGACTTCGGAATTGTAGCGAAAGAGCCAGAAAAAGGTGACAGCAATCAGCGATATTCCTGAATAACTGAGAGGTGGATCCAAGATCACCATGGGAGCAGGTGAATGTCATGTGGCCCGTAAGTGACGAGTGTGATACAATCCTGCAATAAAAGGCTGGTGTAGGCACCCCCATAATTTCCATTATATATGCTACTGCAATTTTGGAGCTACCTATGGCTTACAACAATTGGGATTTTGAGTTTAGAAAAAAGTGAGTAAGGGGGTCATGACAGAGGTGTATAAAATTATGCATAGTGTGGAGAATGTGGATCCCTCCTTTTCTCACAGGGCCAGCTGTACTTTCAGGGAGAGTGAAGCAGTCACCTCTGAGGCAAGATCTGTGCTCTGCACTGAAATATACAGGGCAACCTATGTGCACAGGAGCTCTGTGGGAGTATCTATGGCTACAGACGAGATGATTGTTTCAGGCCTATCTCCTTTTCATTCATTTATATTTAATTTCCTGCTCTAATTATTATAAGTTGATAAAAGATATACAGGACAAGTGCCCCCCCCCCCCCCCGCAACAAAATGTTGCAATATATCCCTGGAGTGTGTGTGTGTGCGTTACCAAAGCCTGTGGCTGAGGGGGCTGAAAATACAAACATCAGAATCAGAGATAGTGTGACTTGAAGACAGGAGTTTCTGAACATGTTAAAGTACAACCACTCCACATGCAAGTCAATCAAACATAAGGTTTCTGAATGCAATTGCATGTGTTTGATTTGGCCTGGGCGGAGCCCTGAGGGGGTCAATTTAAGAAGATTGCTCTTGGCTGCAACATGAGAGGTATGGGGGATTTTTGACTGGGAATACCAACCAGCTTTAGCCCCACCTCTGCCATGTAATATTAATATTGGACTAAGTAAATATTCTCTTCCAGCAGCAGCCCCTTTCAATCTATAATATGGACAATGACCTATATTTGCTTTGGAATTTGCATTAGCAGGATTTAAAGACAACAACAACAACCACACTAAGTAATAACTGAATTAGAAAGAGCAAGAACTCACCTCTTTGCTGTGAGGTGGTTTTTTTGAGGGGGTGCTGTATTAAAAATAAATCTTGGATTTCTTCATTGCTTTCTATGAGCAGCTCTCAATTCTGTCCCTGGGAACATTGAAAAATGGCTTCTCAGTGTACCTTATAGGGCTGTTTTGAAGGCTTTTCTCATCATTGGTTCCCCCCTCTAAAGATTTGTTATGCTTCTGCAAACCTCAGTATTCCCTTAAGTCTAACAATATTCCTCTCTTATGTGTGGGCTATTTGTTTTTACTACATTTTGGTGAACACTCTCCCCAAGTTCAGAAATCGAACAAAAGTTGACCTCCTCCTCCTCTCTTTTTTCTTCATGGCATAACAATACTACCACAATCATTATATTTACAAGGTAGATATGCATCCGATCATTCAAGTTATGTCTAAGTGTAACATGCCCTCAGTTTGGACCAGGGCTTGCCCCAGGCATTTTGTTGTCTGAGGCAAAGGACAGGATAGTGTGTTCAGACAACACTTTTGTCAATGGTGAGTTGATGCATCAACTCACAGTTACGTTTCTTGCGGGTACTCCCCATACAACAGTTCCTACACAACTGCGGGTGGTTGAGGCTCACGTGGAGTGAATTACTACTCAGTCCAGAATTTGATTGATACAGCCTCCGCTCCCTCCTCCCTCAGTCCTCCAGGGGCTATCCCAGTAGGCATTGCGAGTTGTGCCGGCTGTAGCACAGCAGCTGGCTCAGTTTTGGCCACTCGCTCTTGCCTGGGAACACTGTAGCCAGGCAAAAAAACCAACCCAATGGTCAGAAAAAACACTGCCTTAGTTCAGACAACACAAAAACCACAAGTTGTGCAAGAAATCACAGCCAGTTGTGTTTCTCCAATTATTTTTCTTCTGGAAAAATCAACTGTGGGGTTGACCAATTCACTGACAGTTGACTCCTAAAACCATTTGTGGTTTTTGTGTTGTCCGAACACAGCCCCTCTCTCTCTCTCTCTCTCTCTCTCTCTCTCTCTCTCTCTCCCCCTCCCTCCCCCTCTCTCCCTCCCCTCCCACCATTCCATGTACAAAACCCTACAGATTGGCAATAAAAAACTTACTGTGAGCCTATTTACACTACTGCTTTAAAACGGTTTATAACCGTTTTAAAACAGTTAACCTTTATTAACTGGTTTAAAACTGTTATAAACCGTTCTAAAGCAGTAGTGTAGATAGGCTCTTAGATACTGATGAGGGGATAGTGTTTCACTGTGCTTGAGGCAGCTACCTCACACTGTCTAATTGTCGGGCCGGCCCTACATTGTACCGTTAATACACGTTTTCATTAGGGATGTGCACTGGATCGGACCCGATCCACGATCCGAGTCCGGTCCAGTGGGAAATCGGATAAATTATCCGATTTCCGATCCCGCAGCTGGATCGGCCGATCCAATCCGAACCGGTCCGAAAAAGCTCCGAACCGGTTCGGCGGATCGGCGGATCGGCGGGCGCCCACTGGCGCCCACCGCCGCTTCCATTGGCGGGCGCCAGCGGGCGCCCGCCGATGAAAGTGGACAGCGGGGGGGGGGAGGAGGGGGGCACTTACCTTCTCGGCCCGGTGGCTCCCGTCCGGCGCCGGCGCCTACTACTACTAGCAGGCTCCGCGGCCTGCTCTAGGGTGGCGCGCCGGGTGATGTCATCACCCGGCGCGCTACTCTAGAGCAGGCCGCGGAGCCTGCTGGAAGTAGTAGGCGCCGGCGCCGGACGGGAGCCGCCGGGCCGGAAAGGTAAGGAGGGGGTGCGTGGAGGGGAGGAGGGGGCGCGCGGAGGGGGGAGGGGGGCCCTTACCTTTCCGGCCCGGCGGCTCCCGTCCGGCGCCGGCGCCTACTACTCCCAGCAGGCTCCGCGGCCTGCTCTAGGATGGCGCGCCGGGTGATGTCATCACCCGGCGCGCTACTCTAGAGCAGGCCGCGGAGCCTGCTGGAAGTAGTAGGCGCCGGCGCCGGACGGGAGCCGCCGGGCCGGAAAGGTAAGGAGGGGGTGCGTGGAGGGGAGGAGGGGGCGCGCGGAGGGGGGAGGGGGGAGGGGGGCCCTTACCTGCCCGGCCCGGCGGCTCCCGTCCGGCGCCGGCGCCTACTACTCCCAGCAGGCTCCGCGGCCTGCTCTAGGATGGCGCGCCGGGTGATGTCATCACCTGGCGCGCTACTCTAGAGCAGGCCGCGGAGCCTGCTGGAAGTAGTAGGCGCCGGCGCCGGACGGGAGCCGCCGGGCCGGAAAGGTAAGGAGGGGGTGCGTGGAGGGGAGGAGGGGGCGCGCGGAGGGGGGAGGGGGGAGGGGGGCCCTTACCTGCCCGGCCCGGCGGCTCCCGTCCGGCGCCGGCGCCTACTACTACCAGCAGGCTCCGCGGCCTGCTCCAGGGTGGCGCGCCGGGTGATGTCATCACCCGGCGCGCTACTCGAGAGTAGGCCGCGGAGCCCGCTGGTAGTAGCCGCCGGCGCCGGACGGGCCGAGAAGGTAAGTGGCGGGGAAGGGGGCTTACCCCCCCCCGGAGCCGTCCGCTTCTATCCGCTGGCGCCCGCGGGCGCCAGCGGATGGAAGCAGGCGGCCCCAGGGGAGGTAGGGAGCGCGGGGGAGGGGGTTTACCTGCCGGGGCCGTCCACAGCGGACGGCCCCGGGGGGGGGAGGGAGTTAGGCCCCCCCTTACCCACCCGCCGCCATTTTTTCCTCATAGACTTGCATTGCAATGCAAGTCTATGGGGAAAAAAATGGCGGCCGATCCAAAAATGTACGATTTTTGGGTCGGGATCGGACTCGATCCGGTCCGGGGGGCCTCCGATTTTGTCCGAACCGGTCCGGGACAAAATTGGAGGTCCCGATCCGGGTCCCGATCCGATCCGGGGGGTCCGTGCACACCCCTAGTTTTCATCACAGTATTCTACACTGAAGGAGTGTATTTTACATGCTCACTTTTGAGCAGAAAGTTTAAAATTGTTTCCTTGAGCCACCTAGTACATATTCATTGGAGAGATCCCAGTGCGCTGTGTGGACTAGTGCTGATTTCTAATTAGCTAGTTTGAATATCTATAGAACAGCTTGATATCCACATTTAGAAATTTAATTTGTGCTGCAGTATATACAGAAAACAGATTTAAAAACACTGATGAAGCCAGTCTGCCGCGTGGGTGATTACTGTGTAACCCCTATGGTCAGTCACAAAGATGATGTCATGTTACTGAAAAAGTTCACATACTAGTCCTCTTTTTTGGTGGCGGTGGCGGCAGTTGTGGGTAACCCCACAAAACCCTATTTACACAGAATTAGCCCCACTAATTTCAGCGAGGCTTCTTGTGAGTAAGTCATTCCCTAATGATGAATACATTTGCCTACTTCCTAATAGTGCCTATGCCTTACAAGGTCTAAAGAAGCAGCTGGCTTTCTATACAAATAAATTGAGTTCTGAAGCTGTCAATCTTCTTTGTGTGACAGAGAGGAGTTCCTGCCTCCTTTGAAAGGGTGGCTCTGCATCTGTCATTCCATTCAGTGATGTGGCCCAGTATCAGGGAGACTACAGCTGTCTGCTCCTTTCAGAGGCTTCTGGGATAGAGAAGTATCTGAGAACATTGCATTTATTATTATTATTTTGGTCAGCAAGCATGTTCACCCAACATTAGACAAACTGCTACAAACCTTTGCATGCAAATTGCATTGTTTCCCTTTTGCTTGAAGAGTAGCACTTGCAAAAATGTTCCTCCTCTGTTTTTTGGGGCCTAATTAACTTTGTCTGAATTTCCATGACACTTATAAAACAAAATTAATCAAGTTATCATTTCAGGCCAGAAACTCCTAACTAAATTAAATACTGAACAATAAAGTATGCTACATTTATTCTTAGAGATATGAAATACCCTCCATACCCCTAAGTGGTAGAGTAAAGGTGGTGGTAGAGGTTTGAGAGAATAGTTAATATATACCATGTGTTGGAACCAGATGTAATTGTACTTGGAGTAGACCCACTGAAATCAATAGGACTTGAGTTAGTGATGACTAATTTAAGCCATATTGATTCAAAGTATGATCAAGAGCCTATCTACACTACTGCTTTAAAATGATTTAAAATGGTTTATAACAGTAGTGACAACTGTTGGGGCCCAGGACATGCTCCATATACAGTTTTCAAAACTTTTTCAAAGTGTTGTATCCTGCTTGGTGTAGATAGGCTCTAAATCACAGAATTTTAGTGATATAAATAGATATATTCAATACAACCAAATAGTAAAGCATTTCCTGGCTGAGGTTTGGTGTCACATATTTGAAGGCTCTGTCAACCTCCCTGAACCTCGAAAAATAGCATGTCAGAAAGGCATTTCTATATGTAAAGGACCCCTCAACCCCAGCGGGTACTAAGCATGCAACTCAAGAACTCGGCCTGAAGAACAGTTCAGGAAAAGCTTTAATACTGAATGTATAAACATCAGCAAAGAAATTACAAAAAATTACATAACCTCTCCCCCCAAACATTGCAATTTATACAAATCAACTGACCCCCAAATTGTCTGGAGTTCAGGCGGGGGGAGGGGGGAGAACAAAGAATAGTGGAGACACACAGTGAGCTTCTCTACACGTAGGAAAAATCCTGCACCTTCCCGTGGCTTTTGTCCTCACTGTAATCCCACCATCATGATGTGCTCCTTCACATGTGACAATGTAATTTTCCCTTCTTGGAAATGCCCCATTGTGTTTTGTGATATCCAGATAATGCCACATTATCTGTGTGTGTTTTAAATGTGTGATTTCCAGGGGATAACTCAGGAGACATCCTTGCTGTTGACGACATCGTGTAATGGACCTGCAAACTTCCGTGAGTAGTCAATCATGAGTATGCTAGAAATCATTAATTTAGAGAAGCTCAGTCAAAAATAAAAGAAAACGTGAAGAACTGCAATAGAAAAGGACTGGTGAGTGCATAAATAAATAAATAAATAAATGCAAAGCTCTGGTCTTAGATATCTCCCACTGGCTGGTTCTCTGCTATTCCTGACTGTTTTCTCAGTTGTATAAACTACTTTGAGCTCAAACCCCAATTTATGTTGGATCAACTGAACTGCTGGAAGTGACCTTCCTGGCCTGTCCTTCCCACTGCAGCCCCTCCAGCCTCTGAAAAATGCTACACAGATGCTTGGGTCAGACTATCATCATAGGCTAAACAAGCCACAGTGGCTTATTTAAACCAAAGCATGTGCCAGGTGCAATTTGCATAATCATGTAATCCGAACCCAGATGGCATGGTTTCTTTGAGAGGGAAACGACCCATAATAGCCCATAAACTATTGTTGGTTTATTTGATGGTTGTTTTCAAGCAAGCCATGCCTCCTGGGTTCAGATTACACACCAAGCCACATCCAGACAAATAATTAGGTGAATGGCATGTGGCATGATGCACAATGCACATACTGTGGTTTCAACAAGTCACCATGGCTTGTTTAAGCCAGGGTAGAGGTGTGAACCACAGAGTCAGGAGACCCTGCTGCATGGGATTCTGGTATTTGTGGGGGGATCAGCAGAAGGACCTTTCTGCGAATGGAGCCCTTTCTCTCACAGAAGGTCCCTTCCTCTCTCCGAACAGAAGGCAGATCCTGGATCTAACCCATTCAATGCTGTTTCAGGCAAATACAGAACACAGAATTCATCTTGAGAACTGGGAAGTTTGTGAGGACACTGAGAGACAACTTTAATGAGGTTCACATCAGGACATTCCTGACAAGGAGGAACATTGGAGAAGTATATCCCAGCAATACTGATTCGGCCACCATCAAGCAGACAAATAGGATCTGCGACTCTGGTTGTGACAAACACATTTCCCATGCGTATTATGCAGTACATAAGTATGATGTGTCGTTACCTTTCTAACTATAATCAAGAGCTCATTGTGTCCCTTTTTCAAGTAGGCTCCACCTGCAGCACATGGGTCACTTGAGACTGTTTCTCCCCAGACTCAGTGCCTGTAATTTCCTGACTTTTACTAGTAGCTGTAAAAATGGCATCTTTTGTCCGCACAGAAGCAAATGTCTCTCATGATGAATCTCTGGAAGGAAATCTCTACTTTGCTTTACTGGCTTTTCAGCAATAATTGCTCCTGGTGGTGGGTAATCAGTGCATTTTAAAATGAACTACTATACTACAGTTTAAAAAGAAAAGACCTGGGACTGCTATGCTGAAGGGAGCACAGTCTGGTTTCTGCCACTGGCCAGGGGATCAAGGGCCACTGGGAGGCTGCACCCCATGACTCCCAGGGAAGACAAACATAGAAAAACCACCACGAGTGAGAAAAGAGATGATGATGATGATGATGATGATGATGACCACAACAACAACAACAATTTCAATTTCTTATTAAGTAGACATGTCGAAGAGCTCACTTAATTTATTTATTATATTACATAAACTGTAAATGTTAATTTCCACTTCTCAGCAAGAAGTGAGGGATCCCTTTTCAGATCTATTCCACTTGAGTGGAGTAGCATGTCATTAACTTCAAACACCAAGGTAAACAAAATGGGCTAGGTTCCATATCCCAGATTATCCTGTTTGGGGAACACACTTCACATTTTGCGCACCTCAGCCCTATATAAGCATGAAATTCTTCTCTGGCCAGAAGCCCTACACAAAACCAGCCTTATCCGCCACGGCTAATTAGTATGTAGGCATTTTGTGAGTCTTCTTCCCTGGGGTGAAAATCATCCCAAGAGCTTTACGCAATTAATTAGCACGAAGGATGTATGCTCTGTGTTAACCTACGTGACCACAACCTGAAGCAACTGCAGCAATCACATTGTGAATATTTCAGGTTTAAAACTGGCTGAGTAGGTAAGGGGAATGGGATTCTATGTACATTTATGTAGGAGTAAGTCCCACTAAATATAGTGGGACATATTTTAGAGTATGCAAAGGACTGCACCTTCAGTTGTTTCTTGTTCTTTCGGAGTAAATCAGGAGATTCTTATGCATACACTATACTAGCCCAACTGACAGTAAAGTGGGTTAAATAGTTTACTGACAGTACCCCCCCTTTCCCCCCATAATTGTGAGCACTCTTGCTTTATGGAACAGTTGACGCATTGTCCTTGGTCTGAAAACTGAATGGCTGGCCAAAGCAGAAAACGGGACTGTCTATACTCCTTCAAAACTCCGTGGTGGCTGAGAATCAGCACTGTGTCAGTTATACGATGCAGCCACCAATTTGCACCCACTGCAGGGCTTTTCCTCAAAGCTGCGGTGCAAATTAGGCTGAACAGATAAAATCCAGGTCAGGGCTCATGTAACTTTAACAGTTGTAGAGAAAAGGGAATTTCAGCCAGAGTAATTTGTATGCAATTAGTTCCTGGTGATATTCCCTCTTCATCACAACAGTTAAAGGTGCATGCACTATACTAGAGTGACCATATACAAAAGAAGGCAGGGCCCCTGCAACTTTTACAGTTGTGATGAAGAGGGAATTTCACCAGGAACTAATTGCATACAAATGACACTGGCTGAAATTCTCTTTTCTCTACAACTGTTAAAGTTACATGAGCCCTGACCTGGATTTTATCTGGTCACCCTAGTGTAAATATGTTTGGGATTCACCCTGACATTTTCCTTGAGATTGAGGTTACCATAGCTCTTCCACCATGTGATCCTCTGCAGAGGGCAGGGGGTGGGCTGGTGAGCCAAATAGCTGCCAGAAAGCCCGCGTTGCCTTCTACGTGGAGATTAGATGTCACCCTGCAGCAGCGAAAGTGCAGGGTTTTTGCAAAAGCAGCAGCAACCCAGCGCCATCAAGGCAGCCCCTATGATAACTTGACATTTTCACCATTAGGGGTGGGCAGACTTCAAGGTGCAGTGTCCACTTGGAAATACAAGATCCACCAACCAGAGTTGGGAGTAAAACAAGTGCAGGGGAGGAGAGATCATACACTTCAAATTAAGGAACAGGAGCCCTTTTCATTTTCAGTACCATAATATAGTCCACAGTTCTCTCACACACAAATCCAGTCCTGGTTTTCTTCATTTTAACAACCTAAGGAAGCAATTGTATGTATGCCTAGACAGAAAAAGTCCTGCAATTCCCAGCATGCATGGTTGGCTGGGGAATGCTGGGAGTTGTAGGACTTTTTTTCTGTCTAAACATGCATAGGATCGTGCAGAGAATGGAAAAAGTGGGAAAGAGGAAGTATAGGTCCCTACTTGGGGAAAGTACTTTGAAAAAGACAGCAGTGGTCAGGGCTAGCGCTACCATTAGGCAGATGAAGTGATCACCTGAGGCAGTAGATGCTGTGAAATGGGGCAGCAATGGCACCTCCATGAACTCCTCTCTAAACTAGCCTTCTCTGCACCCCATAAGTTGGTCTGCTAACCTGAGGTGTGGTGTATTGCACTGTGCTGTTGCCAGTGTCAAAATAAGATTCAGCTGCCAGTCTGGTTGGATTCTGTACATTGAATGGAGGGCATGATCTTGACTTTCACCTCAGGCAGCAAATGTCTTGGACCAGTCCTGGTGGTGGTCACACTGCTCTAGAGCAGTCTTCCCCAAACTGGCACCCTCCAGCAGTTTTGGATTTAAACTATCAACCCTAGCTAGTATGGTCAATGATCAATGGTTGTAGTCCAAAACATCTGGAATGTTGGGGATGTCTACTTTAAGGGAGATGGAAAGCTGTGGCCTTGTAGAATTTCTTTTAGCCACCAGTGACTTCTTGCTAAGTTACTTGGACTTACTGCCTTATTAGATGACATGATCTTGGGCAATATACTTCCAAAATATTCTGGATAAGCAGAATGCTGCGTCATTGTATTCCAGTCAAGAGCTGTTTACAGAATGTGTTGAATCTCTAGATCCGTGACAGTAGTTTGCATTTTTATTGTGACCTATAGAAATCAATTAACTCTGCGGTTTTAACCACAAATGCTGTCATTTCAGGAAAGGAGGAAGATATTTATCACCATCTGCTTTAATTTTTGAACTGCTTGAAAACATTGGAATAGATTATACAGCTGCAGTTCACACGTTTCTTGAAGTAACATTATTATATGGAGGATATTTCAGACAAACCACACTGGAATTAAAGCCTTCATGGATCTTTTGCCTGAGAATATTAACTGCTAAACAACCTGCTTAACCACATTTCTCCTGAGTACTATCCCTGGGAGCCAAAAAAAAAAGCTTTCAGTTTTTAGTTTATTTGCATTTCTTTTTCCATTACATCCCAAGGACCTGGGGCAGGTTACAATCCTATATATACCAATAGTGAATTCAGTTCTCTAAATGTGGATTTTTATGTACCCCAAATGACATAATCCTCACACAAGAGGGATGCATCAGAAGGCCTGGGGGAAACCAAAGGTTTGAAGAAGTACAAAGCAATATTTTAAGAAAACAGCCAATGGAGACTGACCATGCACAGAAGCCACATCATTTTAGCTGGCAGAGAGAGAGAGAGAGAGAGAGAGAGAGAGAGAGAGAGAGAGAGAGAGAGAGAGGCGATGGCGAGGGGCAGGAAACCTGATGGAGGAGGAATGCAATCGAGTATCCTGCAAAAGAGCACTCTGGACAGGAGTATTCCACACTGCAACAATTGCACTTGTTTAACATAATTTTATTTTATTGTCATAGCAATCCTGTAATTTTATTCCTATCCTAATCGCTATCATAGCTCAAGATAGCCTATGGTTTGGTTTGCACGACAGCCCAGTGTGGGTTAATTTACCTTGGGAGTGGGCTGTCATGTTGTGCTGGGCAGTCAAGGGCACCATTTTTGCATAGCATCCACAGGCACTCAGCTTGTCGTGGCTTGTTGTGTCATGTGAACACAGGCAGCAGGGGTTGTTGGAGGGTTAGACAAACCTCAAATAATCCATGGCTTGTTTTGGGGTTATTTGAGGGTTGTCTAATCCTCAAACACCCCCTGCCACCTGGGTTTGCATAACACAACAACGCATGGCAAGTAGGGCGAGTATGATGTGTCAATTCCTGCAGGTAAATTAATCCATGTTGGGTAGTTGTGTCATGCAAACCAGGTCTATAAGTACTTATTTTGATACTGATGACTTCAGTTCCTGGCCTGGAATGCTATGCCCATTGACCTGAGAGTAAGAGCCATTGAAGACAATGGGGATTACTTCTCAGTAGATCCATATAGATTGCAGTGTTACTGAGCTTATTACTTTTAGATAAGGTTTTGGATTGATTTTTTTTTTTTTTGGCAGAGACATAACTTATTATCTTTCCATTCCAAGATTAAAAACATTACAGAGCATATGACCTGGGTGAAACAGCTATACTGTTGATTTTCGCAAGGTCTACAATATTCTGTGTAATGTATTCATTGAATTATTTAAAGTATTTCTTAAAGAGATGCAATAAATCTTAAATCTTTACCTACTGTGTTTGATTACTTTCATAGTAGGAATAAGTAATATGCTGTAAGCTTGATTAGAACCAGGATATTTTGGGGTCAATTTAATATATTTACTAGGTATCTAAAATAAATAAATTGTAGCAGTGATTATTTTATTAGAGATTTTAAGATCAGACAAAACCATATTTCCACCCAGTTTTTCTTCTTCCAGTCCATGAAAAACATTTGAGAATGACTGAATTCCAAGAATTCCATCAAAGCAGACCTTCAAAACTATGACGCGTACTTCAGCTATGGCTTAATATCACTTACAGGGTGAATATATAATTATTTAGTGAGTTGTAATTTACCATAGTGGGCATACAGCTACATGGAAAACTGGAAGTCTATGATATTGGTCCATGTTGTAAGGAGATTTTTTTTATCTTTACTCTCCTTTTCAGTATTTCTGATTGCGTCCAGATATGTGGCAAAGATGTTTGTTTCCTTTGGCTAAGTAGGTGATTGTATTCACTATAAAATGTTCCTACTGGACAATTGGCTCTAGGAGCTTTATGAAATTTCTGGTTATTTCCATGATTTATTATGAGCTGCCTTGGTTGATGAAATCTTCCTAATTCTTTATTCCTCAGCCCAATTTTCCTTATTTATTTATTTAAAGCATTTTTATCCTACTTTTAATTTTAAAACTAAGTGTCTGTGGCTTACAAAACAGGTTAGCAGTAGATAAAACAGAGAGAACAATCAAATGCCTGCCAGAACAGAAATGTCTGACTCAGGTGCCTGAAGGCAAGCAGAAAGAGAGACCAAGGCAAAGCTCCTAAGGTAGGGAGCCTTACAGACAGTGCCGGCTCTAGGTTTTTGAGAATCCTTGTGCAACGCACCCTCAATAGGCCGCCTGCCTTAGTGAATCTACCTTATCGCTGCCATCATAAATGAATGAATGAATGAATGAATAAAAATCATGATATCGACCCTGTTCAGATGACACATTAAGCCATGGTGGTTAAGCATTTTGAGTTAAACATTACGGTTTAGCATGTCGTGTGAACCATACCTAACAATGGTGATTACATAACCACGGTTTAAACACACGTAGTAACCATTTGCTGCAAAAGGGTTAGTGGCCTAACCATGGCTTAGCATGTTGTCTGAACAGGCCCATTATAACCAGACTCATAGACAGTATGCCTCTGAATACCAGTTGTTGGAGAACGTGAGCAGGTAGATGCTATTGCATTAATGTTTTCCCTGAGGGCTTCCAAAAGCATATGGATAACCATAGTGGGAACAGAATACTGGACTATATAGGCCTTTGGTCTGATCCAGCATGGCTTTTCCATAGGTGTCATAAGAGGTAGGTCACCTCTGAAAGGGCAGCACCAAAAGGCACTGTCACTTTGGGGTCAAAGCAAGGACATCACCATGTTTGTGATCACAACTTATTTTTGTTCCTGGCTTTGGAGGTCTGTTCTCAAGCAGAAAGGTAGGGCTGATATTCAAATGAACCTGATCCAAATGTACATAACTGTTTGATATCAGATTGATTGCTGACAGTCAAACAATAATCACTGAGAAACTGGTGTAGCTCATGGATAAACAAGGTTTGGCAAATCGCCGAACGATCTAAATTAAGTGAAATGGTAAGACTGAAAAATGGGGAAAAACATACAAAAACGTGGTTAAATGTTGATGATTATGTTCTGAAAACAAAACCACAATATCAATATTAGTATTTACACATTGTGATAATTTGTTACTGGCAACTTATTTTTGTTACTTAATATTTACTTATTATAAATATTTTATGCTGCCCTACAATTGTATTCCAATAACAATTATAGTTAGGGTATGTTATGATATATAGTTATTGTTAGGAGCATATATAGAAAGAGAGGGTGGTTCTATTCAGATTAGTGCTCTTCCTTGCATCTCACTTTCCAAATGCTGTGAGACCAGACCTTTTTTTCCAATTGAAACTGACCTCCAGATTTTAATAGGCATTAGCCATGAACCTAGGTTCTTCCTTATCACAGTGTCTAGCAACCTAAGGAAAAGACCTGGCCTATAATCTTTATGTCATTTTAAATTCTAGTTCTGGTAAATTATCGATATGCATCACCAGCATTCCTAATTCTCAGGTTGTACTGTTAAATGGGAAGCAGATTGACACGAGGAATGTCAATTTGACATATCCACACTTAAGTGTTTCCTGTAAAAGGCTGTTCCAGATATCTGTTTGCATAAATGCCTTGGTAATTTACATCTATTGTGTGGATTGTTTATTTTATTTAAATTTCCAGGAACATTTTCCTTTAGTATTTCTGGTAGTCAATGACATTTGACTGGTAAACATGTCATTTTAGTGTAAATACATATATTTCATCAGAATTTTTCTTTTCAAATCATCTTTTCTATCCCTCCTTTCTTGAATTAGAGTTGGAAGTGACCATCTGTTTAATGTTTAGCCTGCTGCTAGTGCTGGAAAAGGCTCCTAATAATAACACCAATAGTTCTAGCAGAAATATAATTCAAAATTCTGATTTTATGAAACAGTGTCCTGTTTTAATTTTCTAGCTATAAAACTGTTTCTTAATTTTACCATTTGTTTGGGTACATTTACATGGTAAAAGAAAATAAGTACATAACGTTGTTTCTGTCTCTATCACCACCCGCCCTCCCACCCACCATTAGTAATTGCCCCTGTTATGGGTTTGATTGCTCTAGAGTAAGAGTGTGTAACTCAGTTAAAACATGTTAGGAGGAGCCAGAGTGTCTTGGAACTGAAGTTGACATCCTCTTATAAATTTATTAACCATGCCACAAAAGCTGGAGGAGGCTAAAAATGGTTTATGTTTAAATTGGTATATAACATGAATGTAATATCTACATGGCCAAGAAGCTAAATTTGAATTCACTTCTGCATCACATCCCATATTAACAACTTTTGCACATGGATGGCTTCATATGAACATAAGAATGGCCTTGCAGTTATAATGAAGATGATGATGGTTTAAGATTTCTGTGCCGGCATTGATCAGCTGAAACCTGATATCACTGTGAAGGTGAAATGAAACAAGCCATGATGCTTATTAATGCACCTTGATGGGTTGTTAAATACAGGTGCTGATTGTTAATTATTCCCCCCTGGGGCTTGTTTCTGGTCTGGTTCTGATTGGTTCTGACTCTGTTTAGCATACTCTCATTTGTGACTGAAGCTGGTGATTTATGCCATAACATTTCATATTTTAAAAATCTGTTTGTATATTTAAAATATATATATATTAAAATGTATAAACTGGGTGTGTGATTACTGATAATTTATTGTGCTTGTAACAACAACAACAACAACAACAACAGCAACAGGAAAAGGTCACAATTATTCCGTTAGTCACATCAGTCATCGGCATCACATAAAAAACTTACACAGAAAACTTCCAGAAACTGAGCCTACCAAAACACATCCACACCAACATCCAGAAAGCAGTCATACTTAAAACATGCTCAATTGTCAGGAAATTCCTGAATCTGTAAAAGACAGCATGACTTGGCAAAGCCCGTCATCTCCATCTAGAAAAACCACCACAAGCAAGAAGGAGATGAAATAATAATAATAATAATAATAATAATAATAATAATGATGGAGGAGGAGGAGGAGGAGGAGGAGGAGGAGGAGGAGGAGGAAATAAAAGACAACATGACTTGGCAAAGCCCATCAGGTTCATCTAGGAAAACCGCCACAACTGAGAAAAGAGAGATCATCATCATCATCATAGATGCCATCTATATATACAGCACTTTAGAAAAGAGAATGCCAGCACAACAGGCAAAGGGCTGGGATATTACCTTTCTCCCTGAAATGCTGGTTTCTTACTTGCAGAGACTTAAAATATAATATGGAGAGTATTCATAATAAAAAAAAGTAGTATTCCCTACCTGCACTTTGAGTTGGTGCAAACCATTTTACGACCTTATTCTGCTGCATGTTATAATTCTAAATACAAATGGGACCTGCAACTGAATGTTTCCGTGTGCAATCTTCCTATGCAGGGGTTCCAACCAGCTCTGCCTTATTTCAGAATGCTCTGTTCCATTTCCCCTCCCCAAGACATTCAGAATTCTGTGGCCTCTGAGCATGCTTAGTCCTCATTGGGCTATTTGGGGGTGGGGGGTTGCCCTCTTCGCATTTTGCCCCAAACGGTTTTTCCCCTACTGACAAAAATGTTGGAGTTCTCCCAATCATGGTGACAACTCCCTCTCGTTTCCCCATTTTAGCTACTAAGCTATCATAAGTCAGCATCGGAATTTGCTGTTCGCAGGGCTGGCATCAAAGGTCAGCATGATTGGCCAACACTCCAGCAGGAGGGGCACTGATGAGCTCACCTCCTCTTCACCATTGCAACCTGGTTGTTCACCTGTTGTCCGCTCAGGCACAGACAACGATGCTGAGAAGGAAGAGAAGCAGATTTCACTGTCTGCTTGCTCATTGGCTCTCTCTTGGCAAGCAAACAAATGATAGCAATGATGGGGAAAGAGGAGCAGCTGGTGACGATGGCAATGAAAAGGAGAACCACTGAAGGAGGTGGCCCTTTGAAAGTATTTGCCTAAGGGCCTTAGAAAAAGTGGAACCAGCGCTAGTTGTTAGCACATATGATTTACTGCTTTTTAACTACCATAATTCTCAAAGTGGTTCACAATACTAAAATCAGATTTATAGGCAGATTTTTTTGTCCATACGGTGACAGAACTGGAATACCACAGGCTGTCAATGGTATCAACCAATGGTATAATCTGGGTTCTTATTCTGCTCCCCTCAAAGATGGTGGTGGCAAAGAGAGATTTGGAGTGGGGATATGTTTTTCAGAGGCCTCCTCCCAGTGCACCAAATGGACTTGACTAGGCCTCCATGGACTTGACCCAATGCCACACAAGCGGAAATCCATTCATAACTCTGCTCTGGAGGGTCCCGCAATGGTCTTAAGCAGAATGGGGAGCATGCAGGGTGCTGCGGGTGGTGGTGGTGGTGGTGGTGGTGAGATCTATTCTGTTTCCCTTCTACAGTTGGAATGGCACTATTGAATCCAACTCAGTGAGTTGTTCTTTCTGCCTGCTGTCATAACTCTTTTAGTTTAGTCTATGTTGACACAATATGTGAGTGACAGTGGTAGGGGAATGGTCCTTTGCAATCAGTTGTAGACTGCAAGGAAAATTACAGAGAATTTTTCCGGAGAGTGACTCTTAAGAACTTGATTTTGTATAGGCAATTGCTATGTGCTTATATACAGAGAATAAAGGCCTATTCTGAAAAATGTGGAGTAGCAGTAAGAACAAATCCTTAGAAATACAAAATAGGTAAGTTTCGACTAGAAGGACTAAATTGATTCTTGTGCACTTGGGTACCAGTCAAAATGGTCTTCCATCCTACTCCCATGAACTCCAATGATAGAATTCATTAATCCCTCCTTATGATAGTTACATGTTCTTCTACTTGCTACTTTTTCTAATGTATGCCATGGTAGTAGACACATAGAGATAGTTCCATTATTGCTACATAGTTATTTGTTTAGGTGAGTAGTTTGTGAAAGTGAAATAATATGGGGCTCTGATCAGGCCCTCAGTGTCCTTTTACTCTGCTCCTTCATGTGTTTAGACCAGAGCAATCCTATGCATGTTTAGACGGACAAAAGTCCTAGCATGGCCGGCTGGGAGTTACAGGACTTTTGTCTGTCTAAACATGTATAGGATTACACCTTTAAGAGATCATCTGGAAAGAACCTTCATTTCCTGTCAGCAATAGCTAAAGTCGAAGATAGGCATCAGGATTAGGAATGTCGTAGAAATCAGAGATGGACTAAAATGAGTTTGGATTTCTAAGAATCTGACCTACCGAGTCCACTAAAATGTACACAAATTCATTCTTAGGAAAACATGTATGTTTCCGCTGGGACATATGCCATGCTGGAAAATATACATGGGGAAAAGTCAAATGGAATGGGGGACATATGCTAAATGTTATGTACTAACATAAATAATATAAATTGTTCTAAGCTTTCTTATGGAATTATTTGCGTATTTTTCTGCATAATGGGGAAAATGTTTGATTCTATCTCTGAACGGACATTGGAATAAATGACACTGCACAATGTACAAAACACAGACAGCACAGATTTTACACAATCTGTACATCCCTAATCGGGGTAAAGGGAGAAGTCAATGGTTCATTGTAACATTGGCCTCAAGGGCACAATGAATACCAGCCTGGCTGGTTCCCGAATGCCATTCTAAGTGCTTAGAACATGCCAGTTTTCCAGCTTCCAGTCTGATGTCTTCTAAATAGCTGTCATGAGGCAGGCTGAAGAATCTTCCTCTGAGGAGGAAGAAGTGGCAGAGACTGCAGCTTTACCCATTCCCCAGGACTTACCGGAGGAGGAGGAACAGCAGGGAGATTCCTCTGAAGAGCCCCAGGAAAGCCACCCTCTCCTACCCCCTGTTTCTAATGAGGAAGACTTGGGGCCTGAAGGAGTTTGTCCAGTAACTCCCCAGCAAAGGCGGCAGCTCAAACGGGCGGAGAAAACTAAGCCCACAAGGCGAAGCATGAGACTGAGAAAACAGAGCACAGCTGATGCAGCCTTAAGTAAGATAACAAAGGAATTGCACGCAGCTGTGAACAGGCTCAAGCAACTATAAAGGAGAAAGAAGTCAGAAGCTAAGATCCGTTGAGAACAACTGTCGTCTTCGGCTCTTGACACCCGGCATACTCCTGAATCGGAACCTGTGGACTAAACAACCGGCTTGACTATTTTGGCTCTGGACTTTGGACTGCTCTAATACTTGGTTTGACCCTCGGCTTGACATTCGGACGGACTGAACTTTTGGCGTGACCTTGGCTATTGGTAATTGGATTTTGGAATTGCAAATAAACCCTTTAAACCATTAAAGGCCTGGCATTTTTCCCAGACATTCTTAGATAAGGGAGTTGGCAGGCTTCCTATACTAAGAGTCGTAAATACGACAATAGCGCAACATATGCTCACTTACAATGGTTTTACTTTTATCCGGATTTGTAGTGCAATAATACCAGCTGACCATCTGTGGTAGTTCCAGGTTTTGGAGGGCCTTTGAGCAGGATGCCCTTTCTGGAGGACCCTTTCAGACAGAGCCCCCTCTTCCTCAAGGATGTCACTGTTCTCCATTTGATTCCAATCTCCACAATCAGCACCAGCACCCAGAGGCAGAGAGCAAGCAAAGTGAGTGGAAACTACTGCACCTTCTTGTCACTGAACTGGCAGCAACATCAAAGTGGAATCAGAAAGGCCAGAGAACTCTGAAGGATGCCACCTGCTAAGTTGTGGGCCTCAGCCATTGTCCCATGATGCTGACTTCTGACACCAGTAGTCTTCGTTAATGCTGGAGGAAATTACTACCAATCTTCTCATTCCCATCCCCCAAAAGTAATGTTGGCTAACGGAATGGTAATACAAAATCTTTTGTCCACACTTGCAAATATTCATGCTAGCTCTGGGTCAGGAAGTCCTCAGCTGTATCCTGACAGCAAATGCTGCTGGAGCTATTTAGATGGTGCTCACTAAGGCTTCTCCATCTGTGCCTCAACTCTCTGCTTCAACAGAACAATGCCATCTGATGTAATGTACCCAAAAGTAGTGCCAAACCTGGAGGTTTGGGTAGGCCCTTAGGCCCTCAGTGGACACCGTCCCCAGCATTGTCATCAGCTTCTGCCCCTCTTCTTCATCATTGCCAACACCTGCATGCTTGCCAGGGGGACAGCAGTGGCATCTCAAGCTCCTCCTTCACACCACCACCATGATGTCATCCAGAGTGAGAGGAGGATGAACAAGACGGTTGCAATGGTGAAGAGGAGGAGTAGGTCCAGGGGAATCTTGTCAGTAGACCCTCTGTTGGGACGTGTGTCCCCTTGGCAGGTAACACTGGTGCTACCAAAAAGCTATATTGGTAATGATAGACGAAATGTCAAAACCTGGCCCATGAACCTAGCAATAATCCAAGCTAAGGCTGGGGAGGGGAGGAGGGCCTCAGTTAAAAAGGTAAGAGCTGGGGACCCCAATGCAGCACCCGCAGTCACCATGGTACCTCCAGGGACCTCCAGTGGTGCTCATGAAGCTCTCCCCCACCATGCCCCCTTCAAAAAAAATGTTTTCAGAAAAACCTTGGAAACTGTTAGGACTGTCTTTCTCTCTAGCCTCTAGCCTTGTACTTTCTCTCCCCTACACCTCTTTGCCTTGCTACTTCCTCCTCCCTCCCAGCCTCTAGCCATACTACTTCTCCCCACCACAACTCTTTAGTTCACATTTGATTAGATAAGCCCCATGGCAGCCATTTTGGGACTAGCCACACCCACCATGGCAGCCATTTTGTGGTGGCACCCACAGTGGTTTTTCAAATTCCCAGACGTGCGCAGGGATCTGAAAAGTTTGGGGACACCTGAGATAGAGTGTGCCTTTTTCCTTCATCCTGTTCTAGCCTCTAGCCTCAAAGGAACAGCTTGCAACTCTGCTGAATTACTGATCTATTTTTTCTTTTTTAAAAAAACAGGTGTGCGGGAGGCTGTCCTCTTTCCTGATGCAACCAGTTTCCCCTGGCCCTCTGACCCTTCTCCTGACTCTCTTTCAGTCCAAACACTGAGAAAAAATTAACTGTTCTTAAATGGGTGGGGGCTTGAGGAGAGGGTGGGAGAGAGGCATCAGCAAGAGCTTTTCAGATAGTTTGGTCTGCTGCCCCTCTTTGTAGGTCCCTTACAGCACAACCTATATTTGTCATACTCAGAAATATGTCCCATTAAATTTAGTTGTGCTTACTCCTAGGGAAATGAATCTAGCATTGCAACCTTAGCCTCCAAGTACTGTATTCCAAAAAAGACAATGTAATAATTTATAATAAGAAAATATAAAGAATACTGTCACCTTTATTTTGCACTCCTGGCGTTATGTTTTGCAATTTCATCAATAGTTTTGCTTAAAGCTTTCCAATGTGTTAATTAATAAGATGTTATTTTTGTTGTAATCTTTAACAATTATTTTTTGCTTCGGGTCCATGTAAATCTTTGTCATTGCCATATTTCCAGCATACTTTATGCAAATAGTTGCTTAAAAATGAAAATTCTAATGCCAAATGAAGAAAATTCATGGCGTGCATCTTGCGCTGTAGTTTAATCACTGTATACCCAGGAAAGTATTGACAGTTGTCCCGTGGAAGCTATTAAAGCCTCCTGTCCAAGGTTAAATGAAATTGCAGTTTATCAGAGCAGCATTGAGAAAATAAGGGAATCTGTTCATGGCTCTTGATTAATGCCAAGCGTGATCAACACAAGGGGGTTCATTAAGCTATACATCATGTGGGTAATTTAATATGTCATTGTGCCTGCTGTCTGCTTTAACTCTCAGCACAACACAATGTCCGGAAGTTGTATCGGCTACAGATGTAGAACTTCTGCATCCTGGAGTTTAATCACACTTGCGATGACTCGCCAGTTTAATTTTTATTCATCAGTTTAGTTTTCCCAAGTTTTTTTTTTTTTTAAGTCCATAACTTTGCAGCCTTGATTCATCATGTGGGTCTACATAAGCAGCATATTAAGACCTCGGAAATGGCTGCTAGGAGTATACTCTTCAATTCACAGGATCATTCATTCATTCTCATTAACTTCAGGAGATGCATCAGCTTTGTATTTCAGATAGGGCACAGCGCCATTTGTCAGAGAAGGATTTAAAATATTCAGCTAAACAGGGCTGCTATTTACCAGCTTGGAATGACATGTGGCTCTAGGGAGGAGGAGGCCCAAGAGAATATAGATTGCTGCTTTGAATCACTGAGGCACTGCTTGCATGTGGTTCAACAAAGCTTCCTGCAAGGCAATAGAGGAACTGATCCTGTGAATTAAAGGGGAACAATCAGGCCCTTTTTGTTGAACAAAAGTCAAGAAGTATGCAAGTCTATAAAGCCATTATGCCATTTTTAGCTGCCATGGTTTTCAAGGGTGGGCAATTTGTGGCCTTCCAGATATTGATGGCCTGCAATTCCCATATTCCCTCACCATTGGCTATGCTGGCCAGGGCTGATGGGAGCTGCAACCAAACAACACCTGGAGGCAGTAGAGGCTGGTGACTCCAATTTTGGTGGGCTGTGAATCCATTGTGGGTTTCAATCAACCAGAAGTCTAAGGAGCCATCCAAGGTGCTGATAGGGTGAGGACAGGGTCCAGCATCTTGGATAGCTCCTTTAGAGTTCTGACTAGTTCTGACTGAAACCCACAATGGATTCACAGCCCAATTGAAATTGGAGCCACCAGCCTCCATTGTCTGGAGTGCCACAAGCTGCCCACCGCTGGTTTACATTGTGGTTTCTGCCACAATGAGAACACAGACAGAGGGCTGCACCAACAGTAGGCCTTGTGTATCACTCAGTTCATCAACCATAGCAAGATCAGGTGGGAAGCACTAGTGCAGCAGGAGGCTGTTTGGCGCTGGAGACCAGAGCAGGGATTATGTTATAGGGTGGGACAATGCCTTTGGGGTATTTCAGTCAAATACTGTCTCCTGCTGTACTGGCACAGCAACTTAGAGGATCAGCCCATACATTGCCTTGAATCCTATTTGCTGACAACAAATGCATTTGTTGCTGACAACAAGTGCATTTGAATTCTGCTTAAATCAGCTGGGATATGCCCAGAACCATAATACAGAAGTATAAAAGATGGTGTCCTCCCCTTCCCCCTCCCCCCTGCAAGCAGCATTGTAAAATGAACTTCAGAGCACTCAGATTTCTGAGTGGCAGACGTGGGCCGGCCCTTTTGGTGATGTGCTGTTAACAGGGATTCCAAAGCATCAGTGACTTCATCTGTAATCCCTGGTACAATATAACATCTGAATTTGCTCAGAATGGTGACTTCATACATGTCCATAAAGTACTGGTCATAAATGAATGGATCAAATAGCATTTCTTCATTGGCCACGCATACAGTTCCGGTGATGTGAATCGAAGACGTGTAACTCTGTCTGAGACACAGTAGAATAAAATTACCAACGGAATACCATCACTGTGAATTCTCAGAGGCACTAGACATGGGTTCAGTCTCTTTCAATGACTGGAATGCCGTAATCAGGTCTGTTCCCTGTACCTCAAAAAAGAATATTGCAGAGCAGGAAAAGGTGCATAAAGGGTCACCAAAATGATCATGGGGCTCTTTAGCTTAGACAAATGGTGAGAAAGGGGGCTATGATAGAGGTGTTTAACGTTAGTTTTTCTTCCTCTCAAATACTAGGATCTGAATGGCAGGAAATTCAGAAGATAAAAAGAAGCACTTCCTGTCAGAGCACATTTTTAAACGGTGGCATTTGTTTTCACAAAGTGAAGAAGACTAGACAAATCCATACGTTGAAGGAGATTAGACAAATTCATGGAGATTAGGCTATCAAGGCCTACTTATCATAATGGCTATATATTATCTACAATATCAGAGGCAATATGTCTCTCAGTACCAGTTGCTGGGTAACATGAGTGGGAGGGTGCTGAAATGCACTCATGTCTTGATTGTGGGCTTCCATTAAGCATCTAGTTGGCCATTGCTGTCCAACAGTGTTGGACTAGATGGGTCTTTGGTCTAATCCAGCATGGCTGTTCTCATGTTCACTTAATTCCGCTATGGTACAACCCCAACTATAAATGGGTTACTACAGGATACAATATATTTTCCATTGGTGATATGTGATCAGGTTTGATGATGGAAATAATCCCTCTTCTACTGTAGTCTTTATAACTAGTCTTGCCCTTAGCCATGTGTATTTTTATGTATTTTCCAAAGGAGTTAACACATGTGTGTTAACTCCTGTCAAAAGCTGGTGATGCATATGAATGGCTATCTACTCAGCAGGTTGCATCAGACAGGAAACTAGTGGATATACAGTTCAGGTTTTCAATAATTTTTCCAAAAGGTTTCTTTTTCATGACAATTATATGTATCTTTTATCAAAAGTTAATTTTACTGTCCACACATGAAAAACACACTTTTTATTATTTTAATTTGGGGGTTTGGAAATGCTTTTAATTAGCTCCAAGTGAATATAAATGTTATAGTAAACTATACGAGGTGATTGTTTTGTTTTAATGATAGTTATTGCAGAACTAGGCACTGGAGTGGGGTGTTTTAATTAAACTGGCGTTTAGTTCAAATTAGCCTCCATTCATTACAACAGTGTGAAAGTTTTTTACCTTAAAATGAACAGAAGATCATTTTCATATCCACAGTCCTCTTCTTTAACACTTTTTTTGTTTTGTTTTGGGGTTTTTTTTAAAAAAAAAACTGTATTGTGTTCTACTTCCATTAATTATCAAGGGTTTATTTACAAGACAATAATTAATTATACCTCTGGGAAGCTCAAGTGTCTAAGATGAATCAAAGCAGACTTGATAAGAAGCGATGAAAGTCTCACATAATTAAGCAAGGCACTAGAGACCAATTGTTTATGGAATTATTTTGCTGGAGTTAATTGATACTAATTATTTAATCTGATTTTCTTCTTCCCAGTGATTCTTACACCAATTCACTGCACTCTGCTAATGGAAGAGAGACAACTGACTTTAGTAAGGTGTTCTCCCAGCATCAAGAACTAGTTCCTCTACATTGTTTTTGTTGGGAAAAGAAATGTACCTGGCGAAGAAGAAGCGATTATTGAAAGTTCAGAATGATATTTTTGTCAGTCAAGTTTAAAGTGTTGTAGAAGTCATTAAATGGGTTTGAGGGGTAATCTACACAGTCCTTTGGAACATTTTAAATTGTATTTTAAAACGTTCCAAATAGGTGCGTTCTAAAACGTCTTAGGCCACATTACTGAGTACTCACGTTACAGGAGAACAGTCTTCTATCTTTAAAACGGTGTGTGCGGTCACACGCTGTTCTGCCCTGTCTCTTCCTCTTTCGTTTTTCAATGAGTTTAGGGCAAGGCATTGTGGGGGTTGTAGTTCAGTTACACACTTCCTTCTTAGTTCCTCTGTCATTCCCTAGCGAGTATAGGGCTAAGAATTGTGGGTGTTGTAGTTCACTGGTCCACTTCCTCTTTCTTCCCCACCAATCAACTGCTAAGCATTTGGGCACCAGTAAAGGAAGCACTGCCCCTATGAATCACAAACGGTAAGGAAGGGCACATTATTTTATTTAAAACGATTTATTAAAAGTGAAACCGTTGTATATAACTGAAGTGAGTTTTTAAAAACCTCAGATATACAACGTTATAGGGAGTGCGTCATGTGGCCCAAAGAGTTTTCATAACCCTTATAAAACGTCAAAAACCTCGTGTGTAGATCCGCCCTGAGCCATGTCCAACTCATAAAATAATCAACAATCTTCCATAAATTATAAACTGTGCTCTACATATAATTTATGGAATAGCTTGGACTGAAAATTAAAAAGTTCTTAATATTACAAGTTTAGTTCAGGAATTTCAGAGTAAAATATTATGGTTGGCAACATTATCCAAGTCATTTCTAGATTTAGTTACGCTTGGCAGAATGTTTGGCTAATCCAATGTTATTTGGAAATGCAGATACAAGGTAGTTAAAGAATACCCTGATCCAATATAGTGCAGTTGCTTTTGTACAGCTTACACACTCTCTCTTGATTGTTACTTCCTTAAAAGTTGATGGAGAGACACCCAACCCATATTTTGTTCCACAGTTCAGTTGCTTAGGCAGCTTTGACGCTCATAAATACTTAATTGTTCAATGTTTATGTACCTGGGTAACCTCACTGATTGGGAAGTTAAATACACTTATTTGGAAGTTACTCCAATTGAAATGCCATTCTAAGTCTGTATTAAAACTTGTATTCATAGGCATCTATTGCTGTGCTTTGTTGTTGTTACAGTGTCTGTGTAATAAGTTAATAATTGGGTATTCTAGAAACAATCCATTTACAAACTGTTTTAAGGCTGCCTCCTTATGGCTTCTGTGACGTTTTCCTGCCCTTTTCAGTATTTCTTAATTGTTGTTAAAATCAGTTTTAAAACCATATAACTGTGCAACTCGGGACTATGGTGCCAGATGCAATGGTATGCTAGTGTATACCTTGTAAAAAAAAGTCTGACACTCTGCATGCATGCTCACACAGGTGCAAAATTTTGTTTTATGATTATATGATTAATACCATGGTGATGATGATGCATGGAATGTCCTTCCCAAAGGCCATTACCATCTTCCTTCAACTGCTACATCTGTTGGCGGTTATAAGCAAACTTTCAACAGATATTGGCAAGCTCTCCAGGGTTTCGTAGTTTAAAACAGTAACAATTTCATCCTTTGAATCAGGGCTGGGGATCCTGCATCCCTCCAGCTGTTGTCAGACTCCAACTCCCATCAGCTGCAACCAAGCTAGCCAATGATGATGAACAATGGGAGTTGTAGTCTAACAACATCTGTTCCCCACCCTGCTTTATCTGATAGCCTAGCCACTGAACGTGGTCGTACCTTGTAAATCTTGTATCGATATCTACGTGAGATAGAAATCAGTATGGGCTGCAATAAGACAACACAGAAGAGCTAGCATTACATCTTCATCCATGTATTGAGACACAACTCCAGGAACAGCAGAGGTCCACAGTTATAATTGGTTTTCTCTACACAGCAGTGGTGTAGTTGAGCAAGGGCTTGTAGGGATGCAGCACCAGCACTACTCGATGAGCAGGGACACTGATATTATTTATTCATTCATTCATTCATTCATTCATTCATTGTTGCATTTATATCCCACCTTTTTTCCTCCTTAAGGAACCCAAGGCAGCGTATACATAATCCTCCTCCTCCTCCTCCTCTCCATTTTATCCTCACAACAACAACCTGTGAGGTAGGTTGGGCTGAGAGTCTGTGACTGGCCCAAAGTCACCCAGTGGGTTTCCATGGCCAAGTGGGGACTAGAACCCAGACTCCCAGTCCAGCAGTTTAGCCACTACACAACACTGGCACATTGCCACCCCTCTCAGAATTCTGGGTTCTCTCTGAGGTTAGCTGCCATCCTCACAGTAGCTGGGCAGAAATGAATTTCGAAAAACCCAAACCAGAAGGAAGCAAGCATTCAAAGCACCGGTGGGCAGGAAGCCCAATGGACGGGCCAAAACTCGTTGGGCTTCCTGAAGCCCAATGGACAGGCCAAAACTCGTCGGGCTTCCTGAAAATAAACATGTTGCATCCTGAGACTGTGTTTATCTTCTTTCTGACCAGAAATGAATTTCCCCAGCAACAATATATCATTCTCTGTTGTACTGCAAAGTATTTTGCTCTTGAATGGGCAATTAAGCTTTGGAAAATACCTGCTCCTGGTTTAAATGAAAATGGCTAGAAGCTGATATGGCTCAACACAGCTGCCTGGTGTGGCCTTGGACTGTCATGATGAGCACCTGCATTTCAATATTTACCAATAAAGCACTGCTGCACAGTTCACTTTACTACGAGGTAGGTATCCATGCAGCTAATAGGACATTTATTTTTATTTATTCGTTTCATTTCTATTCCACCTTTTCCCCTCTTGCAAGGAAGCCAAGGCAGCTTACATGGTCCTTCCCCTATCCATTTTATCTTCACAGCAAGCCAGTGAAGTAGATTAGGCTGAGATTTATTGACAGACCCAATATCACTCAGTGAGTTCCATGTGAGGACTAGAATCCAGATCTCCTGAGTCCCAGTCCAGCATTCCAACTACTACATCACATGGGGTTTGTTGCACTTGCAAATCTTATATATTAGTTACCTAGTAAGTGGAGCTGTATATGTCTTCGGAAGCTGTATTGGGAGCCATTAAATGAGCAATCTCCATGAAACGTGATATGGGTGAAATTATGAAATATATGTGATCTCCTAATAGCCTTGGCTTAAAAGATGAATGAGGTTATCTAAAGGTTTCCCTACACATCTAAGAATAATACCTTCAGGAACATAAGAACATAAGAAGAGCCCTGCTGAATCAGACCAGTGTCCATCTAATCCAGCATTCTGTTCAGACAGTGGCCAAACAACAGCCTATAGGAAACATACAAGCAGAACATAAGTGCAACAGCACCCTCCCACCCAATCTCCCCAGCATCTGGTGTACATAGGCATACTGCTGCTGATACTGGAGATAGAATATAGCCATCTGGACTAGCAACCATTAATAGTCTTCTTCTCCAGGAATGTGTCTAACCCCCATTTGAAAGCCATCCAAATTGGTGGCCAGCACTATATCTTGTAGTAGCGAATGATGTGCTTTGTGAAGAAGTACTTCCTTTTATCTGTCCTGAATCTCCCACCAATCAGTATCATAGGATGACCCTGGTTTCTATATTATGAGTGAGGGAGAAAAACGTCTCCCTATCCACTTTCTCTACACCATGCATAATGTTGTACACTACTCTGAACATTATTGACAGGAAATATTTACACTGTGTCCCAACTTTTTCTGGAGCATTAAAATGTTCCACATTTTAAATTAGGGAAGCAATGTAGAAGCAGTAAATGTGTTCTAGAACTGTCTGTGCTCGACCAGTCTACCACTTTATAAGGACTGAGCCGTCATTTGTAGGCAATTAGTTCCTGGTGAAATTCCCTCTTCATCACAACAGTTAAAGTTGCAGGGGGCCTGCCTTCTTTTGTATCTGGTCACTCCAGTATAGTGCCTGCAACTTTAACTCTTGTGATGAAGAGGGAATTTCAGCAGGAACTAATTGCATACAAATGACACTTGCTGAAATTCCCTTTTCTCTATAACTGTTAAAGTTACATGAGCCCTTGTAGGAAATGTTGCTTTTTCATTTGGGAACATATAGGGCTAAGCAAAAATATATAATCTAGTAGGCACATATAAAACCTAAGCACATATATGTAATCCAATAATTAATCAGCTAAAGCAATTTTAATTTAGGAGGTTGCCAAATGCACAGTATTAAGCAAAAAGCAGAAGCACATTATCTAAAAGTAGACATAGGCAATAGAGCAAAATAATCAGGTGTCTGTGACCTTTGAAGCGTAAAGGCACGGGACATGGGTTCACTGGTGGTTTTTTTGTCATAAGACTATATTTAGTAGATGGAACTTAGCTAATGCAAGTGAAGTGGATTGTGGTTGGAAGGGGAAACAGAAGGAGACTAGGAACAACAGGTCAAGCTTCGCTAAGATTGTTTGCAGGAAACATGTGTGGGTGGAGAAAATATGGAAGAAAGGGGAGGATGCGGAGATTTGAATATTATAATTAGGCGTACGGGATAGGATGCAACCTGTTAGAGGCCGGCCGGACGACAGGGAATATATGTTGTGTGATTTATGACTTTCGGTGTGTGCCAAGCTTGCATAGCCACACCCCTTTTGCAAAAGGCTGTTTTTGCAATAAAGAAATTTGTCTTCAACTGTCCAGATTGTATTTTCCTTTTCTGAAACAGAATGGGCATTTCTAACAGATGGTGCATTGGCCGGGAAACCTAAGCCATCACAGCTACTGACTGCTGGTGGCCAACAACGAGGAAGGCGCCTCTGCTGATTTCAGCAGTCTCCTTGAAGGCCACTGCAACCAGGGGCGGACTGGCAAAACGTTCCTGAGGCCCTGGACTTGGTGAGAGCAATTTCTTTGTTGCTGGGGATTGTAAAAAACAACAGGGCACACCGCGGCTCATCCAGGCGACTCTTGTATACAAGACCAAGGTAAGAAAATCGGCTATTAAGTATTACCTTTGTGGATGAGGGAGATTGCAAGTGAAGAAGTCTGTGTGTGTGTGTATGAGACGTGTTGAAAAACACACGAGGCGAGTGGGAGTCCCTATTCACGTTTCCATTTATCCGCGAGGAAAATGGCTGGAGACGGACGAAGTGAACGGTTGGTTGACAGAGGGAAGGGAAATAACACAGCTTCTAAGACCTGTGCAATATAGGAAACAAAACATCTAAAGGGAAGGCCAAGATGGAGTTACATCCTGAGGCCAGGGAGGGGAATATAAAACCTGGTTAGGTATTTTCCCCTAACATTCCTCCAGATAGTCCGTTGGGAAGAATGTTGAAATATTAGAACAATTTAACTTGTACAAGAAATAAAGATAAAAGAAAAATGATACAGTATTGTTGTGTTGAATAGCCAAAGCAAAATATTAAACCACCTGCAATATTCTGGCCCAAAATTTGGTGCAGATGAAGCATGGTTATGTCAAGATTTAAATATCTATGTCAATAGAAAGATCCCCTTCTCCCAAGAAGAATCTGAATATGCTGCTTGTTGGAAGGGGAATTTCACACAGCTGATGTCCTTAAAAACTAAAGCTGAAAATAAGGACACAAAACAACATACAGATAGTGAGGCCATTGAAAAAGTGGGAGCCTTTAGATAACCTAATCCCACCCTATGCCCCATTACCACATCAGGGAGCAGTAAATGTTCCACCCCAGGAGCGACAAGCAAGTGCTCCAGCACATCCTGAGATAAGAACCACGGAAGCCACAGATAGTGAATCTCATAGGCACTTTCAAAAAGAGTCAGAAAGAACCAAAGTAAAATCCATTGTTGAAACCAAGCCAACACCTATACCCTCTAAAAGAGGCCCTTATAGGTAATAATAATAATACAAGTTATGTGAGCAGTCCCCTAAACAGTGCAGAGGTTAGGAGTTAAAAAAAAAAAATTAAAAGAGATGAAAACCTTACTCAGTGATCTAGAAGGATTAGCAGAACAAGTGGACCAATTCTTGGGTCCTAACCTCTTCACTTGGGCTGAATTAATGTCAATCCTAAGTATTCTCTTTACTGGAGAAGGAAGAGGTTTAATTCAAACAACAGCCATGAAAATATGAGAAATTGAACATCCACCAGGACCATTAGTGACTCCTGCAGACCAGAAATTTCCCAATGTGGGTCCTAACTAGGATAATAATGACCCAGCACACAGGACCCACATGGCAGACCTCAGGGGATTAATAATCAAAAGAATAGGAAAGGCTGCTCCTAAAAATCAGAATTTTACAAAAGCTTTTGGGGTCTGCCAAGAAAAAGAGGAAGTTCCTTCGGCGTTTCTGCAAAGCCTAAAGGAAAGAATGAGCCAGTACTCAGGACTCTATGTTGATGGTCCAGTTATAGAATGTCTTTTAAAGAAAAATTGTGTAACTAAAAGAGCTAAATATATAAAAGAAATTGTAGAAAATAGAATCATGGAATGAGAAATCTATAGAAGATCTATTGATAAAAGTACAGAAAGTGTTTATAAGAAGAGAGGGGGGGAAGCAAAAACAATAATAATAAGAATAATAAGAATAATAAGAATAAGAACTAAATTAATGATGACCACTTTAGATGAGGTAGTAAAGAAGTGAATGGATCAAAATGTGATCCATAAAAATCAAGAAAGAGGAAAAGGCAGAGAGAATTTCCAGAGGAAATTGGAATCCTCAAACAGCAGGATGCTATGAATGTGAACAAGTGGGGGCATTTCAAGCAAGAATGTCCTCAATTGAGTAAAGAAGAGCAAATCTTCTTTCTCATAGAATTCCCTGTAGATTAGAGACATCAGGGGCCCTCCTGAGAGTAAAAAGAGAAATCAAGGTGTGTATAAAATAATTCAAACAATGTTACAAGAACACTCCTTTATGAAATCTTTTAGATAGAGATTTAATAATACAGTTAGGCTTAGGAATCCAAGTGACTGAGAGATAAACTCCATAGTTGAATACCACAGAGAAAATGAGTTCTAAAGTTTTATTTGATATTAGTGATTTGAGAAAATAAGAGAAAAAGTTCTTCATAAAATATAAGTTCCATCACTTCCTCTGGTTGAATCCATTCCAAAATTAAACAAAAGAAATGGATCCTACCAGATAGGAAAACAAATAGTAAAGAAGCAGATCATGTAAGAAATTATAGTTATATTACATCAAGAGAGCCACTGGGGGAACTTAAAACACTATAGATGTGTAAATATATATATATATACATTGTAGCAAAACAGATCTGTGAAAAGCGTATAATATGTCAGAAAATAAATGAAAAGCATGCTTAATGAAATAGTTCTATCATTCTCCGGACGCGGAGAAAGAGTCATGAGTAATTAGCTTTTTTTTGTATGTGATTAACCCCTTAGTGTCGAGTGATGAAAGAATCTTGTGTTATATGTATATGTGTGTCTTTTTTAATGTGGCCACATGTTTTTATTAAGAATTTCAAGAGAAAAATTCTGAATTTCCGTTATTTGAATTGTGTTGGGATTAATGAAATAATAAGAGAAAGAATTTAAGTTGTATACTTACGTTATGTGTGTGGTATTGTAAGACGTTCAGTCTCTGAGCAAGAGAACTGAGAAAAAAGCAGGCTGAAAGCAGACAGGAAGTGGGGGCGAGAACAGAGCAAAGCTAAGAAGTTGATTGGTTTCTAGCTAACACAAGAATTGATGTATATTGTTGTCTGTTAACAAGACTGAAATAGCTGTATGCTGAGATATGAAATACTTCCTGGAGATTTTTTCTGTTCCTCTAAAAAAAAAAAAAAAGTAGACTATTGTTGGCGTTTTTGTCTGTGACAAAGGCAGACTGTGCCTTACCTGGGAGAGGAACTCCTGTGCAAATTAAATGCCTCAGTCCAACCCTGGACAGCCTTTTCTCTCCTTGAAGGCTGTGTTTCTTGGGGTACATCCCAGACTGGGTTCTCTTCCTGCAGGAGAGATTCCTGGTTGTGATACCACCAGACCAAGCTTGGTCAACACAAGCCCTGTTTTGCCTCAAGGACTAGCCAGGAGCTCCTCTTCCGTGGGTATCCCTTTGTAGCATTTTTGCAGAAAGCATTGGAGAGCATAAAACTCCCCTGCTTGTTGTAAAAAAGGCATGAGAAGTTCAGTCCTAACAGAAGGCCAGTTTTTCTAGATGTTTTGTTGTTAATTTGTAAAATGCCTTCTTTAGTATATCTCTACCCAGATTGGGAGACCTGTAAAGAAGAATCCCTCACCTGTCTCAGCACACACTGAGAAAAAGTCCTAAAGCCCATGTTAATCTGCCCCAGGTAAGAGAATGTCAGGTCAACATTGCCAGGGCATAGATCCAGATGCCATTCCAAGCCCTACAGAATGGTTTTGATTAAACAAGCTTACATCTTCTCAGGCAACTCTGAGAGAAAATAAAAGACTTTAACACTAAATGTAAGAATTGTGAAATTATGTTGTTATTTGATCCTCAAATATGTTCCAGTACATATAGATAGAAGTGTGAAATAATAGTGGTAATAACTATGCTTTTAGAGTTTGTTTCTTCACAGGGTCCCTATGAAAAGAGAGGATTCCTGACTTCACTGGAAACCTGATTCCTTACACCAGCAGATTTTGTTATTGACCTTTTTGCAGATGTAATAAAAGCTGGGGTTGTAGAAAAACTGTAAAATTAGACACTGTATCCAAGAAAAACTATATAAAGAAGATATCCCTCCTCCCCTGGCACCAGAGGCCCAGGTGGAGAGGGACAACAATCCTCTGCCAGTCCCCACACCGGAAACTGGGGGCTGCACAGGAGAATGACTCATCGTGGGACAGAACTTAGTTAAAAAAAATTTTTTTTTCAAGTAAATTATAAGAAGAAAAATTAAGCAACTGTTTAGTTATTATAGTTTTTGCCTAGCTTTTGTGTTAGGTTTGTATAGCAGCATAAGAAAAAAATTGAAGAAACACTAAAATGTAGAATGGATACTGAATTGTTGTATAGAAAATTGAAAGTTTATAGAAAAAGAGTTATATAGTCACATTATGAGTGTTATAGAGGCCATAAGTTAATTGTTAAATGCAGTCTGTTGCATGGCCGCGATCATATAATATTCCTGCATGAAGGAAGCACTGAATGGAAGTTCCTATTCTGTTATGATAAACAAGAACACATGACATATGTATATAATCCAGGATCTGAAACCTGGGCAGAATTTGAAAAACATAAGAGACCAGGAAAATGTCTGTTGGAGGAACCCCTGTATTCCCAGATGCTATGTGCCAAATGTTTTAATAGCTGTAACAGCAGCATGGGCACCCTGGGGAAAAAGGGCCGCTGGCCCAAACACCACCATTAGAGTTAAAAAGCCAAGAAATAGAAGGGTGGGAGATACAAGAGAAGAACAAGATCACTCAGTGAGCAAACCAGGTGATCTTAGAACCCCCTCAAACACAAAAGTTTCACAAGCACAATTGCCACCACTGCAGAGTCAAGAGACCAGTAGAATACTACACTGATTCAGGAAGCGCGTAGTTAAGAAAAAATAGAGGATGGGATAAATGGGAGCCCCTGGGATGTTGTTTCCAAATCCTAGTAAAGGAAATTTCACAGAGACTCCTTTTTGCTTCATGCCTATAATAAAACGTTTTGAAGCCCCCTTTGGAGGGTAATTGCTATGCTGGTGCCTCAGAAAGGCCTATAGCCCGATTGTGCCATTCCAGTTGAGATGGGACACTGACCACTATGGAATACACTGCATGCTGGCATTACCTGAGTTGGGAGATTTGTCAACCTGTACACATCGTGAATGTGACAGGAGAAATGAACAGCACCAACTTGAGGATGGCCAGAGCTGATGTATAGTGGTTTTTGTGGAAGAGAGATGTTAATATACATCCTCCAGGCAACAGGAAACAGGCACCTGTGTGCTATAATGCAGTTGGCAATACCTTTCCTTGGAGCATTTGAAAAGGCATGAGAAAACAGATTGGCTTTTGATTGGCTGAACAAGGAGGAGTGTACGTGAAATTGGAGGGGGGGTGCTCAAGGGCAAAGTTGTAATGCATGCCCCTGAGCAGTCATATGAAATAATAAAATGAAAAAGCAACAGCTGATAAAAGAAAAAAAAGGAGGAGTTGTAGGAAATGTTGCTTTTTCATTTGGGAACATATAGGGCTAAGCAAAAATATATAATCTAGTAGGCACATATAAAACCTAAGCACATATATGTAATCCAATAATTAATCAGCTAAAGCAATTTTAATTTAGGAGGTTGCCAAATGCACAGTATTAAGCAAAAAGCAGAAGCACATTATCTAAAAGTAGACATAGGCAATAGAGCAAAATAATCAGGTGTCTGTGACCTTTGAAGCGTAAAGGCACGGGACATGGGTTCACTGGTGGTTTTTTTGTCATAAGACTATATTTAGTAGATGGAACTTAGCTAATGCAAGTGAAGTGGATTGTGGTTGGAAGGGGAAACAGAAGGAGACTAGGAACAACAGGTCAAGCTTCGCTAAGATTGTTTGCAGGAAACATGTGTGGGTGGAGAAAATATGGAAGAAAGGGGAGGATGCGGAGATTTGAATATTATAATTAGGCGTACGGGATAGGATGCAACCTGTTAGAGGCCGGCCGGACGACAGGGAATATATGTTGTGTGATTTATGACTTTCGGTGTGTGCCAAGCTTGCATAGCCACACCCCTTTTGCAAAAGGCTGTTTTTGCAATAAAGAAATTTGTCTTCAACTGTCCAGATTGTATTTTCCTTTTCTGAAACAGAATGGGCATTTCTAACACCCTGACCTGGATTTTATCTGGTCACCCTACCCATTATAATATATTTTCCCCCTCCTCAAAATAGGTATGTGGCATGAAACTGGTGTTTTAATGACAAACTGAGAACTATGTTGAAAATGTATATACTATATTTCACTATAATCCCTCAGACTTCAAGTGAGGGTTTGCATTGTATTTATTTATGTTTTGATATTTTTACTGTGTTGTGTCATCCCTCTGTCGTCATCGTCCCCCCTCCCACCACCACTACTGTGGATGGGGTTTGTAGTCAAGGTATGATGTGGTCGAAGATGTGCCTACCAACTTTTATCCATTCTGTTCAAGGAAGATTTGAGCTGCCTTTTACTTGGGTCCCCTCTACAAGAATTCGCTTTTGCGCCTGGTTAGCCGATTATGCGCATAATCGCAGGAGCGCATTTACGCCTAATACCTCTGCACGAGAGGCGGCAAGAGGCGGCGAAGCGCATTAAGGGTTGACCAAAATGCGCTTTACAAGTAGTTAATGCGCATAATCGCTTGTTCACATAGTCAAAATGCGCTTTAACGGCAGGAGCAAAATAAAACTCGCTGTTTAACGCGCATTCGATAATGCGCATAATCGGAGAGATAACGCGCCTCTACGCCCGATTTGCGCTCCATTCTTGTAGAGGTAAATTTTTTAAAGCGCCTTGAAAGAGCTTTAAACCTCTCTTGTAGAGGCAGCCTTAGTGTTATCTTACTGACACTCCATTGAAAACAGCTAAAGGGGTCAAGCTGGTATTTGAACTTGGAAGATTAGAACTGTGCCCTGACTATGTATGCCAAATTTCATTCCCTTATCTCAGCACTCAATTGAGTTTAAATGTTACAAACTGATAAACAAATAGAATGTGCACCAAAGACCTCCATTTGGCCAAAAAGAGACAACTTGAGGTGTTTTACGCGTTCATGAGGCAGCCATTTTCTAGAGCCACCAGTCACCAAGAGTTCTTTTCTCAGGTAATTTACGTGGTTTAGGCTCAAAGAAGACTCCCATATATTTCAAAGAGCATTGGATTAGGTCCATCATGCTCATACATAATGTGTGTTTGGACATAACGCTAAACCATGGGCTTTTAATTACAAAAACAAGCATAGCTTTCCCCCCCCCCCGGCTTGTGTGCCCCTCTATCACAGTAGTAAAGAGGAAACTGGAAGCTTCTGCTTCAAGTTTAGATTAACTGCAGGTTAGTGCAATCATTTGAACCCTAAACTGTAATTAATCTTTACTATGGTTAGTGGAAACAAGTCAGCATCATGAACTACGGTTTGAAGTTGGCTTATTTCTACTAACCATAGTTAAGCTTAGCTACAATTTTTCTGGGAAGCAAAAGTTTTAGAACTCCTTCTTACAGTCACACCTGAGGAGGAGGAGGAGGAGGAGGAGGAAAAAGAGTGTGAGCCTGGACGGGAGGGGGGTAGGCTCATTCCTGTAACATTAGACTATGGTTTAACATTATGTCGGAACTAACCTCATTATTCACTATCTCATTATTTTACGTTGATGCAGTTTGTTTTTAAGCTAAACCAAAATCAATTTCAATTGAGTTTATTTGTCTGCATCTTGTGGTGGGAATTTAATCAGCCATATAAATGTACATTTAACAGACAAGGTAAAAGATTGTTTGGTAGTGGAATCTAATTATCTGTGTATAAATAAATGGGTAGCATACAGTGAATCTCAGTACTGAACTATCCCATTCTATCTGGCAAATATGTTAGAAGGTTATCTACTTGTAAAGAATGGGCAAATGGAGAAATGAACTGTTGGAGTGCAAATTGCAATAGGAAAATGAAAGAGTGTTTTAAAGCTGCTGTTCTCTGTATGTGCATGTGTCTTAAAAATTAATAGCCTGGTTTTTCTTTTAAATGTTCCTTAATTAGGTTCTTAAATGTTAATTCCTAATGTATATCAGATATCAATGGAGTGCTATACAAACATAATTAAGTATATGCTAATGGAGCGTGCAGTGAATTTATATTTAAGTAGTGAGAATTTCCATTATGTATGATCAGAATGTTAAAAAGTATGGCTATTTACTATAATAAAACAAGCTGCTGCACTAAGGCCATGCATGGTGTGTTCTGAACTGTTCTTGGATAGGAATGTAAACTCAAAAGTTAATTCCAAAGCCATTTTCTGTCCATCAAGTGGGTACAAATAAGGGACACCAGTTTTTAGAACTAAAGCACATGAGCAATGGTGTGTCGAATCCTAAATTGCAAAAAAAAGTGCCTAGCTGATGTTGATTTCCAGGATACCACCACACTACTGTCTAATTGTCATTCTAATGTATTGTATAAAAACCTTACTGTTTACCCTGGAAAACTGCCCCATATTTGGCTGCTACTTGTCCGCATGACCTCAAGGGACTTTTAATCAAATGCAGATTGAACACTCTGGAACTGATGGAAGTTAAAGGCCGCCATACTAGCTTACCAAATAAAGAGAATGACCTGATGGCTAAAGGAAGATAGAGGATGTACCCCATTTTTTTATTGAATGTTCCTTGTATTTAGATTTAAGAACTCAGTACCTTGACCCCCTTATTGATGATATTAGAGATGACACTCCTTTAAAGAAAATTGTATTTTTATAAGCAGAAACAGATTATTATGTATCATATAAAACTGCTAAGTATGCCAAGCTGGCATTGGCAAGGAGAGAAGGTTTTAATCTGTCTGGTGCAACTGTATGCCCTAAGAGTTATTTTAATTAATAATGGTTAGGTCTATAGCATGTTTGTATGCTGATATTATTGATTTATTCCACCTTATTTTAATTACTGTTTTAGCCTGTGTCTGACTTGTTTCTCATGGCAGTGTGCCAAAGTCTGGTTGGCTAGTACGTAATAAATCCATATGTTGCAATAATAGACCAACCACCCCCAACCTTGGGCCCTCCAGAGGTGTTAAACTACAACTCCAATCATCCCCAGCCAGCATAGCTAATAGGCTTTGGGGAAAGCTGCAATAGATTTTGATTCACACAGTTCAGTGTATCAAGTTGCCATCTACAAATTGGTGGACTGAGCAATATCCATTTTTCTTTAAGGGAAGTGAAACCTATACTGGTGAATCAATCCAGGAAGTAGGGTGAGGAGCCTGTGGTTCTCCAAATGTTGCTGGACAACAACCTGTATCATCCGCATTGGCCGTGTTGGCTGGTTGGTGATGGGAAGTTGTAGACCAACATTTCTAGAGTGCATGAAGTTGAGGAAGGTTGGTTGGAATGAAATCAAAAGCCACCTAGTTCAAGACCACAAGGAAGTATCATCCATCCACATATCCAACCACTAATGGATCAGACCAGTGAATGGGCTGCCTCTGGGCACAAACATAGCTTTTATTGGGTAAAAGGGATAACTTGGATAACATCTGGTGTCATCCCATGCTATGATGCTCTTTGTAGAACTGCCTTTTTCTGTAAACTTTTCTGAAGCTGGCTTTCAATACAGTATAGAGGCATTAGATATTCATAGAGCCATCAGTACCATTTGCTGACAATGGGGATCAAAATGTATTTGCCATTAATGCACACACATACAGTGAACGACTTAATTTGATGCTAAATATAGCAGTCATTTTAATGGAGCTCTCCTTTTCTCATTCTAAGGACCAGACTTGACAGTGACTGTAAAGCATATGCACCCCACCAAAGGATGAAAACAGATGCAAATTACGTTAGACGTTTTCAAAAGCAAGGCTTTCCTCAACACATCATAATATCCATGAATATGCACACACTGGCTACAATAAGGGCTGTAAGATTTAGTCAACTGATCAGTTAAAAACTGTTTGTGTCATTAAACAGGTACTCCAATTAATTAGGAAGCAGATGATCATTATTATTTTATTTATTACAAAAACCACACAGAGCAGGTGCCATGTTATTGGAAGCATTCCCCTTTCAGTTGCAAGAGTGATCCTAGGCATTCTCAGTAGGACTGGCTCCAAGCCTGAGAGCAGCCTGGGCAAAATGTCCTGCAGGCCCCCTTGGAAGTAGTGATAGCAGCAGTGTTCCAAGGGTAGTTGGGAGCTGCCATTTTAGGTTCCAACAATGCCCCTATGTGCCTGATGTAGTGTCATTTGAGGAAATTAAATAGTGTCTCACAAAACCAGTTGTATTACATGAAGGCCCTGGGAGTAGTGTCAGCTCTAATCAGGCCTGGTCCAGCCAAACCCTACCATTTTGAGGTGGTCGCTTCAGGTTGGGAAGTCAGCAAAGTGTTGGAGGAGTGGGCTGTGGGCCACATGGACAGGCCTGCAGCCTCTAATTGAGCCTGCTGTCCCATCACCAGCAATGAAGAAAGAATGGGAGGGAGGGTGCTGTCTTGTCCTTTGCTTTGAGCAGCAAAATGTTGGGCCAGCCCTGACTCTGGTGGGCCCTGCTGGGACAATAGGACCCTGACAACTGCCCTAGGATGTCACATACTCACACTCCGCCTGATTCTAGGATGGTGGCTGCTGTGACAAGTTCATGCATAATCTAAAAACAAGAAAAGTGTTTCCCTCCCCACCTTCAGAATGACTTTTTCATTCATCTGCATTCATCAATCATTCCATCCTTCATTAATCAATTGAATGATGGAATGATGGAATTAAATTATTATTACTCATACTGTGAAATCAGTGATGTTTACACCTAACTGGGCCGGACTGTGGCCTTTCATGGATGTGCGATTTTAGACCTATTTCCAAATCTTTGTGATTTATCAACTGTTTCAGAAAAGCTATATCTTAAACCTCCAAGAAACAGCTTCTCCACAGACAAATGTGAATGCAATCATTATGTTTACTGGATAGTGACATGCTGCCATCTTCCAAAGTCTTATTTAACTAAGCAATATTTGCTAATGAGACCTTTATTTCTAGTAGAACATAAAAATACCATTTATTTTGGAGCCCCTCCCCCCACATCATCTATAATAAATGTTTAATGGAATATACATTGCATGAGGACAGCTTACACAATCAGTTATGGGTTTAGCAGACTTCCATTTTTGCACATGTGCCTGCAGAAAGGAAATTTGCATTTCATCTTGCCATTTTAAAGGGACATCCTACTGCCATAGACTAAAGTGTCATGGGGAGCTTTCTACTTAGCAATCATTGACACTGGGCTGAAACATTCTTTCTATTATATTCAACATTGAAATCAATGGGGAGCAAACTAGAATCAATTTTAATTGATCAGCCAGGTTTTTAAATAATTGGTGTTCATTCTACTTGCCTGACCAAATGCACATACGCTCGCTCGCTCGCTCGCATGCGCACACACACACATACACACACACACAAACAAAAAATCAACAGCACCCAGTGTCTGACATCAAGCATGTTCCTGCTCTGTTTCCAAGAGCACACAGTTCATCCTGGGGAAATGCGGCATTGCCATATTGTAGTATCTAGTGGAGGTTGGGGGGCTCCGATTTTGGTGAGGCTCTGAATCCACTCTGGGTTCCAGTCAGAACCAGCCAGAACTCTAAACTAGCTATCCAAGATATTGAATCCAAGTCCCAAAATAGGTTTAGCACCCTGGATAGAGTGGAAACCCCACCACAATCAGAGCCATCAACCTCCACTGGTAGCACCCACGGAGTACAAGGCTTCAAAGTAGGCCGGGAAAATGTAAAATGTGAAAGTTGGTGAACACATAGGAATGACACTGAGGGAATATAGGGTTACAACGGTGAGGACCACAATTTCCATCATCCCCAGTCGGCATTATCGTGGCTGGGGGTGACGTGAATTTTAGTACAGCACAACTACAGGATACCAGTTTGGGAAAAGCTACTAGGTTCCTTGGATATTTGTTATACCGTAATCACAAACAATTACTATTGCTGCCTTATATGTGAGAAATTTATGGGTTTGAACGTGATATACACTACGAAGTTGTGCTTACAAACCATTTGATCTGTATAGTTTTGCCCATGTTTACGAGCGAAACTATATAATCCACATAAATACAAGGTACAGTTCTTGCTGGACTATTCCACATCAGATTACAAGTGTGGAAATTCCATGTTTGAATGGTTCATAGTTCCTTGCACATAGGAAAGTAATCTTTCTTTGCTGTGCTAGTTTTGTACGTGTGGGGAAAGGAGGGTATATGTTATTTGGTGGAGAAGCATTCAAACATGCATAATCTCCCACAAACCTAGCAAAACCATGACTATATTATGCAGGCTGATTGTGTAGCTTGGCTGTTAGAAATGGCCTCAATTGGGGCTCATTTCCATAAAGGCCACATCCTCAGTAAGGGATGGGTGCAACAAGTAAGGATGACATGTCCTTACCCAAAATTGAGGTGTTGACACAATCAGCATCTGACTAGAGCTTTTGGCAGCCCTAGGTGAGTGTTTGCAACAAATCAAGGGAGCCAAAACTGAAACTATGAGCGATATTTGGTAAATTCTATCCAATGCACGCTTTCTCTCATGAGAATGCATGCTTAAAAAATAAGACTTCCTCTATCATTTAACAGCCAACACGTTATTCCTCACATTAAAGACTATGTCCCTTCTTTATCTTCCCTGCATCTCTTTTAAAAAGGTGTTTGATCAATAGAACCATTCAGTGCAATTGCCACCTGAGTGTGAGGTTCACCCCCTTTAGCTGCTTCCTGTCCCGCCTTCCTAGTTCACTTGTTATCTCATCTAATAATCAGATCTTGCACTTCACTTCCCATTTATCTGTGTTGTGCTTGGGACTGTTGTGCTTCAGTGCTCTCTCTCACTTCAACTTGTCCTTATTCTTTTCATTTGTTTACTTCCTGTGCTTGTCAATTACAGCCTTCAGCCTGTCCATTATTATTCCTTGCTTTAGTTAACCTTAATTCTGGCCAGGGCCATAATTCTATGGAAGCACTAATTGCTTTGCTTTAACAATTGGCAGCAAGGTGAACAGGATTGTGTTGGTTGGAAATACTATAAACAAAATGGTAAAAAGCTGTTTGTTCAAGCATATTCGGTATGGGCAATAAGATGACTAACACCTTTTTATTCTTTTCTCATGTCTCCCATGTGACAGCCGTAGTCTTGAATCAATCTGTGTTGATTTCCAGCTGAGTTCTGCATACACCGTCAGCATTCATGTGACCGCTTCCTCATTTGGAATTGGTGGCTGGAAGCCAATACAGATTTAGTCAAAACTGTAGCTTTCTTGTGTAGAGAAGGTTGTAGAATGCCTTTGACATTGGGATTTTTGTCTCTGTTGTGAAATTCACTTGAATGCTGCACATGTAGACCTTTGTCTGCACACATTGATTGCTTCCTGCGTTACTTTGTTCAAAGTGTTCAAACCTGCCGTGACAAAATCCAGTGCCAGAATTTCATGATCAATCCTATCTAGGCCAAACTCAGTGTAGCAATATATATATTTATATGCAGACACACACACACACACACACCTTACTTGTCATATGCTGGATCTGTCAATGTGGACTGGCTTCTTCCCATGGGTGCAGCTGATCCCTAAAGTGTGTATCTTATGCCACAGTGGAAAGACTTTACCTGCTATATCACAACAATATGTGATATAATGGATGTATTGATTCAGCATTGTTTCACAATATATCACCAGTTCAGTCTTTCCCATAGTATCTTCTATTTTTATGACATAATATTCTGTCAAGTACTGTGCAGGCAAAAATCTCAATATGATGAAATAGAAGCTTAATAGAGTGTGGGGAAATGAAAGTATTCTGCTGGAGATGTTACCAAATAGCTCCTCCTCTGATGCCATGCCCAATATACACAACGTCTTGGAGATGGGTCAGAAGTAATACTGTTGGTTTCTTTACTATTCCACTTGCCGATCAGAGCTTGTAATTTAGTGCTTTGCAGAGAGGGGGTGATGGGGGGTGGGGGGAGAGACAAAGCAACTGCTAGATCCTTCACTAAGAACATAAAAAGAGCCATGCTGGATCCATCTAGTCCAGCACTCTGTTCACACAGTGACCAACCAGCTGTCAGCCAGGGACCCACAAGCAGGACATGGTGCAACAGCACCCTCACACCCACTAGTTCCCCAGCAACTAGTATACAGTGTATACAGGCTTACTCTAATACTGGAAGTTGCACTTAGCCATCAGGACTAGTAGTCTTCTCCTCCAGGAGGCATGCCTTAAGGCAGGAGTCTCCAGCCTTTTCAGATCAAGGACCCACTTTTAAGCCCAAACTGTCAGGTAGCATCCCTTCCAAATGTTTTGCCCCAAATTCACTTTTCCCCCCTCCTCATTTTAGAAGTTGTTAGAAATATCACTGTTGTCTTGTGTTCAGAAAATCAGAACTCATATTCTGTGCTGTAGAAGATAGAAAGATGAATATGGCCCTCAAATGAAACATCCCTGGTGGGAACAGGGAGTAAAGATGTCGGCTCAGATCTGGGTTTAAGATGGATGAACCTTGTGCCCTCCAGTTATTTTGGACTACAAGTCTCATCACCCCTGACCATTGGCCATGCTGGTCAATGTGGACCATAGGTTAAAGTCCACACCATCTGGATGGCACCAGGTAGTCATCTCTGTGGTTCAGACAAGACTACACATCAGTTCACATGGCCATCATGTTTATGGTGGCTGCTCCCACCATTCCCCTTTCAGCCTCTAGTAGTTTCTCATTAGCTTTCCATGATGGTGGTATGTAAACGAGGCAGGTTCTGCTCATATAAAATGAGTTAGATGACCTGCTTGCCATGAGTGGTGAAGTGACTTAGGTTGAACAAATCTATAAGCGTGGATACTGCTGGCACTGCCATTCCTAGCTGATATTCCCATTCCTGGGATGCTTCTGGATGGACAGCTCCTAGTGCTACCAATCAAAATATATTGTGTAGCTATTTCTCCTTAAAGTAGGGGTGGGGGTGGAAATAAAAAGAAGGGGAAGACATGGCGGGAAGACATGGAAGGTTAACAAGAGGGATCCCCAACCTTTTGGACTGGTGGGCAAATCTGGAATTTTGAGAACGACATGGGAACTCTCACAAAATGGCTGCCATGGTGGGCATGATCAGTCACAGAACTGAATAATAAAGCAGTGGTGAACTCTGAGCTGCAAAATACAAAAACACCAGTAAATCCACAGTTTTCTGCTCCAACACCCATCTCACAGACCTATGAGGCTCAGAGGCAAGTAACTTGGACAAGAAACCAAGACATACAAGGAAGAGATGGAATCTGAGCCTTTCAGGCTTCCTTCCTCTGATCTGGACCCCTTGAGCAACTCCTTAAGGATCTCTGCCTCCTTAAAAAGCCACCCTTCCTTCTTTTTACCTTCCTCTTCCCAGTAACGTAGGGTTTAGGTTGTAAGCATGGGGTGAGTGACACTCCAGATACTTGTGGTTTACTAGTGAATTAAAACAACCAAATTACAATAAAGGTATTTAGTCAATAGAGGTGAGTGATACAAAAGCCATTAAAAGAAAATAAAAGTTGCAAAAATGCAAGTTCTTTTACCCTAAGCTGCACCTAAACTTCTTCAAGCTACATTTTTCTTCTCCTTTCTTATGATTTGGTCTTTCTCTGGCCCTGCCTCTTTGGTTGGCTCTCTCCTTTTATTTCCTTCTTCCCCCAAAACTGAAAGTACTGTTCCAACTTCAAAGAAATGAAACTCAACTGAGGAACTGGAACTTAACCAGGAAATGAATCTTAACTGGAGAAATGAAGCTACTCCTCTCAGGGATACCCCCTCCTAATAGAAAGGCCTGACTTTAATATAGGCCTCAAATCTTCCCAGAGCCCCAAAAGTCAAATCACAGATTTGTCCCCACAAAGCATAACAAAATACCCATTTTGCAAAAGGCAAACTCCTGATGCAGAGAAGTACACAGACACACACAACCAGGCAAGACAAACACACACCACCAGCAACACACTCCAAGGCACAGCAGAGGCCAAACATTCCCCCTTTTCCTCACCACCCATTGAGTCCACCGTTTTCTGGGTGGCTGCTTGAAAATGAAGTGCTGGGCTGCAGGCACGGGCCATTTTTATTCACTAAAAATGCCTATGGGACATGCCAGCCTGCCAGTTTTTAAAAAAAAAATACCGGGGGGACCTTAGCTCAGCAGTAGAGCACCTGCTTTGCATGCAGAAGGTCCAAGGTTCTAGCCCCAGAGTCTCCAGGTAGGGTTGGAAAAACTTCTGCCTGAAACCTTGGAGAGCCAATGCCAATCAGTGTTGACAATACTGCGCTAGTAGGGTCTGATTCAGTATAAGGCCTCATCTACAAGAATTCGCCTTTACGCCTGGTTAGGCAATTATGCGCATATTCGCAGAATCGCATTTACGCCTAATACCTCTGTACGAGAGGCAGCGAAGCGCATTACTGGACGACCGAAACACGATTTAAACTGTTGACATGCGGAGAATCGCTTGTTCACATAGTCAAAATGCGCTTTAACGGCCGGAGCAAAATAAAACTCGCTGTTTAACGCGCATTCGATAATGTGCATAATCAGAGAGAAAACGCGCCTCTACGCCCGATTTACGCTCCATTCTTGTAGAGGTAAATTTTTTAATGCACCTTGAAAGAGCTTTAAATGCCTCTTGTAGAGGCAGCCTAAGGCAGATTCCAAATCCCTTTCCCTCCCAACCACAGATCAGCTCAGACCAGAGGGCTTAGCTTCCTAGCAATCCTGGATCCCAGAACCTCTTCTTTTAAAAAATAACCCTTCGCAGGGCCATATCCCACTGGTGAAGGGATCCCACTTCTTTTATTTCTCTTTTCTTTCTCCCACTCTTTTCATTCTTTTTTCATTGTGCTCGAAGATGATGGAGCAGCCCCAGCCTTGCTCCCAAGCAGGCAGGTAGGCTATATCCATCAGTCCAAGCAGCCAGAGGGAGTTCTAGAATAAAAACACATGGGAGGAAAGAGAGGGAGAAAGACATGGGGAAAGGGGGGGGGGGGGAAGTGTTGGAAAACAGGATCTACAACTTTATAGCCTCTCTTACTAGTCAGAGTTCTAACAATGCTAGGTTGGAACACACAGGACTTGGTAGCACACGTAAAATGCAATAATAAAACTAGTTTGGTGGGTGGGGGAAGAAATATTGAGGGGGAAATAGCATTGGGACAATGGGGTGGGGTGTGCATCATGCACCACACAAGTGAGCCAGACATTATAGTACTGGGACAAAATGCTAGTGCAAATTGGCCATTTGTCTTTTAAATGCTGGCTTTTATGGAAAGATGCCCAACAAGCACGATATATAAACAAATTAGTGTGGAATTAAGCTGCAATCCTATATAGCAAGTTATTTGAGAAAAATCTCATTTAACTCAGTACAATGTACTTCTGAGTAGACATGTATTGGATTGCACTGTGGGTGCTGTGTAAACATGCGTAGGATCCTGTTAAACTCCTGCGGTTCACAAGACAAATTTGCATTATCTTTGGGCTTGGAAATGTTATTCAATTGACTTCTTAAAATCATATACTGCCTAAATTCATCTTGTTCTTCACTTACTTTCCATGCCAGTTTTTTATTGTGTAAATATGAGTGAAGAATATTGATTGTCTGTCCTAAGTGCTTAATCAAATTCTATTACTGCGCTAACCATAAACTACCTAAATGAATGTTATTGCTCTGAAGTGCTAGTAACTATGGATTAGCCCAGAATAAAAGAATGAGTTATTTAAGTAGTTTTTGGTGGTGGTGGTGGTGGTGGTTGAGCAGAAGTTTCTACAAAAAATGTTTTCAAGGTTTGCTATTAACGTTCATATTGGCTTTGTCTAATTCTATGTAAGGTATACTGATTTATTAGAAAGCTCACTCTACAGTAAACTGATAATTGGATGCTGTTGAAAGAATGAGTTTCATTGATCTGACCAATGACCACAGATGTAACTGAAGTAAACGCTTTTAACAGTGCTAGGGTGTATTTTGGCCAAGATCAATGTTTGCGAATCTTCCCTTTTAGGTTTTTTTGTTTGTTTGTTTTATTTAGCAGCATTTGCATTGATCTAAACTAGGGCTTGTTTAATGGGTAAAATTTATCTTGACAGAAAGTTTCATTACATCTCAGTCAGTGAATCTTTTTTTTTTTTGCTTGTTAAAGATTAAAAATATTTGCTGACATTTGCTAAACACATTGTCTCCTCAGACCTGTTGTACCAGCAGATGAGCACCAAGGAGAAAGAAACTATATAAATCAATCCAACAAAATTTCATTTGGCATCCAACCATTGTGCAAAGTTCTTTGCAAGTTTTGGCACAAGCAAATGGCTGCCAGCCCAATCCTCCGACTGTGCCAGCCATACATGGGAGAGAACCACATCAGAACATCTCGGTATTAAATATACATCATACAAGTATATATATATATATATATATATATATATATATATTTGTATGAGGGGCTTCTGGAGAGAAGGCAAGAACATGCAACAGCAAAGGTCTTTAGCAGGTCTGGGCTAGTATCAGAGCTCAGCGGTACCTGGCCCTGGAACCTTTTCTCCATGCCAAGATTCAGATCACAAAATCTGCAATAGTAACAAAGAGAGAACATTTAAGCATGTACGGAACATCTTATCCTTACCTCTGAGGAGGTACAACTAGCCCCCACACATCTAGCATTCAGAGAACTTCCAAGAGAGAAGGTGTGCCTTCCAAGCAGTATTTTATCTTCTTCTATGTTTTTTTCCCTCCCTTTTTAAAACTTCTTAGTTTTCTGAAGGTTATATGCTCCCTTTCTGCAGCAGCCCTGGGCAGACCTCATCATTGTGAGATCTACCTTGTTGATGTTGTTTTAAATCACAACCTTGTGATCCACCAACTGGCTCAGGTGCAACTGAGTCGGGGGGAGGGGGAAATCGGATGCAAAATGGTAGCTCTAGACTGGAGGCGGAGCCATTTACCCATTGCACCCCATTAGCCACACAGCACATACTGATATCGGCCACATATGCAAACTCAAGGCCACCTGACTTACTGTAGATCAGAGGTGGGCAACCTGCAATCCAAGGCTCACATGTGGCCCTCAGCCTAATGTCACGTGGCTTTCAGCCTAATTGCAAAGCTTTTCTGCAAATGATCAATCCAGACTTCTGACAAGAGTGATGTGTCTCCCCATGGCAGCCCACTGGGAGGGAGAAAATGTGTGTGAAAGAGAAGGTATCAGAAAGAGAGAGGGAGGAGAATGTGTGTATTAAAATGGGATGGGAAAAGAAAGAGAGACAGAGGCCATGTCTACACCAGAGATTTATCCCAGGGTCATCCTCAGGTTGTCCCTGTGCAGCCACATGATGCACAGGGGATCCCAGGGGCAACCTAGGGATGACCCTGGGAGAACAGAAACTGGGGATATCCCTGTTTTTCCTTCACCCCGGGTCCTAAAACGGGTACAAAGCTGCGGGGGGGGGGGGGGTTGGAGCAGTTTGGTTTTTTTTAATTTACCTTTCCCGCAGATTGAGTCCGTGTGGCTCCTCTTCATAAAAAAAAATGGTGCCTGTGGTGCTCGCGATGTCCCTCTTTCCTTCTGGGATGTCCTACAGCAATGTAGACACCTGGGAAGGATCGCAGAAGCAGGTAAGTCCACGATCCTCCCCTTCCCTCCCTCTACACTCTTAGGTGTAGATGAGCTCAGAGATAGAAAGAGAGAGCGAGAGAGAGGCGGTGGTGGCTTCTGTCTGGCCCATCACCACCATGTGGCCACCAACAGATTATCCCAAGGCAATGTGGCCTTCAACAGAAAAACGGTATACCATTCCTGCTGTAGATGAAGGAATCTAAGAGCCTGATTTTTGGGGTGTGGCTTGGGTTGGAAGGGCAAAGGGCCTTTTTGTTGTTGCTCTTGTTAGACAGTTGGGAGAAAGAACTTCTTGTTGATCTACTGCAATTCATTCACCAACCCACCAGGAAATTCCAATCTACCTTCTGCCCACCCCTGCTCTACAGCACTGGAGTGTGCATATACTGTTTTTTAAAAAGAGGACAAGCAGCAGTATAATTTCAGGACCACTTTGTCTTGAGGCTGTTCCTGTCCACCTCAGTACATGTTACTGGAAAAGCATTCTATTGTCTTTAAGCATGAAGTTGTTTACTAATCAAATGCAAAATACACTAATCAATCCCTCAGAGAAGCTCAGGGCAGTGTAAATGGAGTTTTCCCATTTTAGCCCCACAACAATCCTGTGAGGAGGTTAGACTGAAAGATTGTGACTTGCTCAAGGCCATCCAGTGGGCTTTGTGTCTAGACAGAGATGGGAATCCAAGGGCTTCTCTCCACCAGGCTTTTATCCTGCAATCAGGACTGGTTACTCACAGAAGTTTGCAGGTCCTTTACATGATGTTGTCAACCTCCAGGGTCTTTCCTGTACTTTGTGACCATTTCTGCAGCTTTATTTGTAATGGGGGGGATTTTAAATGATGATTTGATTCACTCTGTGTAATTACAGCTGCAGCTATACCACACTGCCATCTAGTGGCTTTATAATTAAACATAGCATTTGCAGAGAAACGAAACCCTCGCTGGAAAAAAGGGGAAGTGCGTGTAAAAGGCCGATCTCAATCCGCAAAGAATCTGGAAACAAAAGTCCTGGTAAAGTTGCAGGATAAAAAGTCTGGTGTGAAGAAGACCCAAGTCTCTCCAGTCTTATGTCCAACACTCCTTTGATTATACCTGCACTGGCTGAGAGATTGTTAGTGGAAACTTAGCAAATTGGGATCTTGGTGCATGATAGAACACCTGGGCAATTTATTTATATGCAATCCAGGCTAACAAACAAACAAACCCATGCTGAGATGGATCAACTATACCTTCCATAGGTTATATGAACACTTAGCAGAGAGAAAGGGGGGGGGAGAGAGATTGGAGTGTGACTCCCTGTTGTTTAGTGGCTTGAAACCATAACAAAGATGAGGGCCATTCGCTCAGTGGTAGAACATGTGTTTTGCATGCACAAGATCCCAGATCATCTCCCGTTAAAATGATCAGGTATCAGGGGAAGAGACCATGGAGAGTCACAGCCAGAGTACACAAACCATCTGACCTTGTATAAAGCAGCTTCCTATGTACATGACGATTACTTTTCATGTGCCAAGATTGCTCATCTGCCTTCATGAGTGAGTAAAATCTTTCAGCAATCACCAATCTAGTCTGAGGATGGTACACCATCTTCTCTGTACATTTGGATATACAGGACATGATAGAATCTGCATTACTTTAGAGCTGCAGAACAAAACAGTTATCGTTTAATGATCATATTAATATTGACGGAACTGGTCGGGAATATGCGGTTTATAGATTGAACCTTAATCCTAATCTTCATCACATTGTTTGATATCAAATAACCCACAATATTCATTGCAGTAGTTACACAGGCCAGAAGCATCCTGGGACAATTTACATGTTTTTGTGATAAAGGGCAAATGAAAGTTATGAGAAAAAGGGCGAGTCCCTATTTTATAATCCCCAAAGTGGAATTAATAGAAAGGTCATTGAACTGTTCTACTGGGTGTCTATAGAAAGGGTATAATCAAAGGAGGTACAAGCTCTCATCCAGTGGGGGGTGGATTTTGTGACAGATTTGATAGCACAGGAGTTAATTTCCCTGGTGACCCAACTGAGATAGCAGAGTTTATCTCTTCTCCCTTTTTCTCCCGCCCATGAAAATTAAGAGTGAACTGTCTGTTTCAATGACTTACTGACTACAAGTAGATAAGTGTTTTGTGGGTTTATTAATTTGTTTATTTGGTGGTAATAATACTAGTGATTTAATAAAGATAAGAATTCGGATGAAAGGCAACAAACTTCCCATTATGCAGCTGGCGCATTTCAGCAGTCAGAATAAATTAAAAGATAAAATGCACTCTCACTTGTATGATTAAGAGGCCAAAATTAATCACTGTGAAAGAGAAGCATTTCAGATTGGGGGGAAAAGAGTGTCTTTTTATATGCAATGTGCTGTGACAGAAGCGCGCATGCAGACCATGGCCTCTAATCTGTGTATTCTGTGTGTATATATATATATATATATATATATATAAGGAAACGGTCCTTTTTATGGATCATTATCCATAAAATTGCACATAATGACAAAAGCACTTAAAATACCTCTTGGAAGGGAAAAAAAGGGCTATTGGAATGCCTGTCAGCATTCTAAGTATAATAGGCATGGTGCTATAAGCCAAATGTTAGCATTTATCTTTATTGTAAGAGATCAGAGTGCAGCAACAAGCCCTTTTCATCATACTGTTTTTGAACAGATTCTCTTTCAATAAGCATCAGTCCCTTCATGGTGAAAGTCTTTGGTCCCCGAACACTTGAGATGATTTTGAAAACTTTAGGCATGATTCTTCAAGGGTAAGTGCTGTTGAATCCCCATTGAAATGAATGGGACATATGCAGGAGAGAGTTGCAGTGCCTGGTGGCCTGGATACTTCAATGTGACATTTTGGTAAAACCATCATTAGCTTTAATTGAGCCAGAATGTCCTCTGAAATGGATCCATCCAGTCCTATGCAGAAATCTCAAAGTATGCCATAGAATGAAGCAGAGTAGGGAGACATGGGTGCCATATGCCTGTTCGAGGAAGTCAAACGATGAACTCCCTGTCCAGCTGATGGGTTTCAAATAATTAAATACAAGCCTGGCTTAAGATATTTTAATGCCTGAGCTGAAGATCAATACAGTTCCCCCTGCCATTTCGCATACAAAAGCTGATTGGACTGGCAGTTTAATCTTTCTTAAATACTGGCACTGGGATAGCATCCTCCACCACACCAGAAGGCAACAGGCTGGCTCAGGAAGCATGGGGGATGCCACATGATCCAGCACCATGCCAGCACTTCCCATCATCTGCCATTTATGGTGAATGCCTCATTCTGCCTAATGGTAGATTAAATAAAACCAAAATGATGAGACTGAGGTGGGCTGCCTTCAGCCTTATTTCATGTAGCCTTCAGCCATTTCACCTAGGTGAGGAGAGACCAGATGAGAGAAGGAAGATGTTTGAGAAGAGCTGTCCGGGCAGCTGAACTGGATGGCACAGTGAAATTGGAGGGGAAGTCCTCTGCAAGTGATCAGTTCAGACCTCTGGCAAGGAAGGAGGAAATGGAGAGGGGAAAGCCCCAGCAAATGGTCAGTTCAGACCTGTGGCAAGAGTAATCTGTCCCTCTGCTAACAGCTTGTTCAGCAGGTAGAAGACAGGGAGAGAGAGTTCTGTCTCAGAATTGAGATCCAAGCTCTACACAGCTTTTCCTTTCCTTCCTTTTTACTACATAACCTCTAGGTGACGCTGTGCTACAGCTGAATACCACAATTATACAAGTAGGAAATTACCTTTTCTTTCACTTTCAGAAATGATGCCCCATTTTCCCTATTCTAAAAAAGGCCGGAAAAGTGCTCTTACAAAACAGAAGGGAAGTTGGATCACAACATCAATCATCTAAAAAACCCATAAACAACCATGAGTAAGGAATCATGAGGGCAGAAAGAGAGAGAAATGGGCAGAGAAAGAAGGGAGAAGGGGATGGTAGAATAAAAATGAGACAAAAGGGGTGGCCTTGCCCAATTCTGGATCAGTCCCACTCACTCTTGGTTCCAGCTCTGTCCACTACTGGCATGCATCGCCCAGATTACCCCTGAAAGAATATGGCTCTCTACAGAAAAAGGGTTTCCCATTCCCAACCCCTGGGAAACTGAGACACAATTAACTTTAACATAAGAACTATAGGCTTAATTTGTCAGAGTATAAGGTAGAGGGGACTTTGTCTTGCCTTGTTTATTTGGATCTGTTCTAATTGGTGCCCCCTAACGCAAAGCAGGTGCTTTGGTATAATGTGGATTCACATGTCCTGCTTGTGTGCTTCCTGTGGGCAGCTGGTTGGCCACTGTGTGAACAGAATGCTGGACTAGATGAACCCTTGGTCTGATCCAGTAGGGCTCTTATGTTCTTCTTATGTCCTTATCTGTACTGCTGAAAACCTGCCTTGAAATTTCAACGCACCAAATATTGAACTTCACTCAGAAGTTATAATTTGGACACTCTTGGATGCTTTTGGATTCTACTAATCATTAGGTATTTGTTCCATTTGTACTCTCAAATGCTTCCCATCAATCCCAGCAGGGATGTCCCAGAAAGTATTATTATTATTATTATTATTATTATTATTATTATTGAAAATTGGATAGGGAAGGCAATTCTGCCCCATATGGGATGCCCCTTTCCCTTGACTCTTTGTCATGATGAAGCTTTGAAATGGCAGTTTGTGTACCATACTAGCTAAAATCATTGTGGCCAACATTTATATAGTGCTTTACATATATTAATTGTTAACCGTTAACAATGTCTGATGGCTCAGGTGGTGGATTGGGAGGGGTGGCAAATCATACCCCTCACCCAGTGCCCATAGGGTTGCTCATTGCTGCCACCATTGCCAATGTTTCCATCCTCCCTGCAGCAGCCCCTCTGGGAGGAGCCCTAGTTCTGTGGTAAAGCACATACTTTGCATGCATAAGATTCCAGGTTAAATCCCTTGGATCTCCAGGTAGGGCTAGGAAAGAATCCTGCTTGAAACCCTGAGGAGCCATTTCTGGTGAGTGGTTACAATACTGGGCTAGATGGACCAATGGTAAGACTAGAAGACAACAAAGTACTAGTGGTGCAGGCACTCACCAGGGCCACCTCACCCACAGTGTCGCTGCCACCATGTTTGAAACAGGTGGGAGTGAGGATCCTTTCTGTAAGAATAGAGGGTGCTTTGCCAAAGGCCTCATCAACCCTGAAGCCAGCCCTGGATCAAAAGGGTGAAACAATTTACTGACTGCACCGAGTCTGAAAACCAGAACAGCCTTTTGAAGATGAGGTGTGTATTTAACAAAGGCAGGAGGTAATCTATTACAACTTCTTAGCCCCATGCATGCAAGTGCAGCATCAGCAGTTTTCACCTAAGTCATGTTTCATAATCTGCCATTCGTAGCAGGAGATGTAATATAACAAAAATGTTTTTAAATTTAGAAAGCCCATGCTGTCTTATTTATCCTTCCTGTGGCAGACATAGCAATCAAAGGAAGGGGGATTTTGACTTGCAATTTTTGTGATTGAAATATCATTAAGGTGCTCCTCACTCCAGTGTTTTTCAGCCTAAAAATAATTTCAGCTTATTGCTGGCACCAAGGCAGAGTAACGACACAAATAACAATAAGGGATGTTGCATTTCTTCCAAATGTGGTTTATTAATCTCTTCCCAGTTATGATTAAAAACATGCAGATTGAATTTGAGGTCTGAGAAAGTGCTGTCTTGTAGGCAAAATTGTTGCAACAAAATGCTGAGGGGAAATATGTGTGTGTCTGTTTGCACTTTCTGTTATTTGGTTTACTTTGAGCCGATTCTAATGTAACATTTTCCCCTGCAGGAGTGCTTTCTTAATGACTCCTATGGATAGGGTGACCATATTTGGGAGACCAAAAAAGAGGACAAGCTGAGAGGGTGGGCGGGAAAGCAGCTTTCTTGGGCCTCTGGAAAGTGCGTCATTCCCCCTGCCTCCTTAAAGGCCCCAATTGGAGCAGAGGACGGGAAAGTGTGGCAATCCTGCCTCCACTGCTCCAATCAGGGCCTTTTCTATAATGTCTGGGAATGATACACTTTCCCCTTTAAGGCTGTGATTGGAGCAATGGGAGGGAAATGACCCGCCTCCAGAAAGCACATCATTCCCTCCCACCATGCTAACGGCGGCCTTAAAGGGGAAAGCGTGTCTTTCCAGGACATTGTAGAAAATTACCGAAAATCCCCCCTGACACCCAGGATAGAACAAAAACCAGGACAAATCTGGGGAAATCCTGACAGTTGGTTACTCTACCTATGGAGTAAGATCCGAGTAAACCATTTCACTAGGTGTGAAAGTTTATGTGGAATTTAGTTCTGACAACGCTTTAGACATGTCTCCCTCAATAGCTATAATGGCTAAGCCATGATTAGGCCACTGACCCTTTTGCAGTGAATGGTTACTGAGGCCAGATCTACACCAAGCAGATATAACACTTTGAAAATGGCTTGAAAACTGTATATGGAGTGTGTCCTGGGCCCCCACAGTTATCACTACTGTTATAAACTGTTTTAAAGCAGTAGTCTAGATCCTGCCTATGTGTGTTTAAACTGTGGTTATGTAGCCACCATGGTTAGGAGTGGTTAACACGACATGCTAAGTCACGTTTCCCATGGCATCCTAAGCCATAAAGTTTAGCTCAAAATGCTTGATCACTGTGGCTTAGTGTGTCATCTGAACAGGGTCACTGACTAAAACTGTTCTCTGGAGAAAAATACGGCATCAGGAGAATGGCCCTTTGTAGTCTTGGTAAGCACTGCAAGGTAAAGCATCATTGTAAAAACATGCCTATTTCTTCTCCAAGTCCCTTCAGCGCATAAGAAGAGTCTTGCTGGATCAGACCAAAGGCCCATCTAGTCCAGTATTGTTCCCAGAGTGGGCAACCAGATGCCTATGCTAAGCATTACCTCCAGTCTCTGGGACAGTGTATATCTGTATGCCAGTTTCTGGAAACATGAGTAGAAAGATGCTATTGTAGTCATGTCCTGCTTGTGGGCTTCCTCAGGCAGCTGGCTGGTTGCTGAATTCCCCAGGCATATAGGCCAGAAATATATGAATTGTCTTTCTTTTCCACCGTATTTGCTCTTAACTCACCTAAATGCATTTGTTGTTAACATAGCAGCTTCTGAAGAAAAGTGAAAGATCAGCAAAGAATAATATTTTCTAAATAGCACTGGAGAGGTCTCCAGAGGCGTTCTCCCTAGGAATCTTTCTCTCCCCCCACCCCACCACCCCACCGCAGAACTGTCATGCGGTTTGTTTGAAATTGGCTTGGCACATGGAGTTGTTTATTGAAATATACTGCATAAAAATAATCCTCCTCTTTGACCGGCAGGAGGGATTCATCTACAGAAATGTTTGTCAGGACTATGCATGTGTTGAAATTTGTCAGAGGGAGATCAATAAGTGGGCAATGCTTGAAAAGTAAATCACCTGGGGAGAGCCAGAGAATTGTCATTGTAGTAGAGCATCTCAGTAGAAAGGAGTATCTATCCCTGTTCATTAGAAAGGAAAATGAAGGGGATGGGAAGGGAGGGAATGAGGTGGGTGGATTCACTTATATAAAGAATAACTGTGGGGGGTTAACTCTTCCTGTTTGCACTGTCACTGCCCATGTTTTTAGTTAATTGATGTCGTTAGGGACCTTGGAAAGCAGTAACAAATTGTCTCCTACCACTTTGGATTTCACGGAATATATATGCCTGTTCTCTCAGTCCAAGAGAGGGAAAGAGTCACCGGAATAGGTCTAAAACATTAAATACAAATAAAATGTGAATCTGGGTTCACCACAAATAGTCAGCCAATGTTCAGCGAATATGTAGAGCTGCCCTAGGTTAAATTCAGCATGGGGGGGGGGGGATTTAAATCTAAAAGTAGCAAGTTAATGTGGTGTTTAGGAAAATGTTCAAAGTAGCTACACAACTGAGGGTTCATTCAAAACACAACTGAAGCAAATGGGGCTTCTTCTGTTTACTTCTGGACCTTAATTAAGTTCTGGTACCATAAAGGGGTAAGAGAAAAATAGAAATTGCAGCATCTGTATATAGATATACAAAGTGCCCCTCCTTTTTTCTAAGTAAATTAGATAGAAAGCAATAATTAGATAGAAATCTGTCAAGTTATGTTTATAGGCCTATAATCAGTCAAGGTTTAGGATTTCTTGAACTGTTGCCTCATCCTAGCCCCAAAGGACTCTCTGAAAAGAAGCAATGGGGTTATAAATCTTTGACTGCATTAACCTCAGGCTGAGATGGAGCGGCACCACAAGAAAGAGAGAAGGGGGTGTGGAAGCCAGTGGTAAGAAATGGGTATGGTCCCCTCTACAAGAATTTGGTTTGACGCCCAGTTGGCCGATTATGCGCATCTTCTCGCAATCGCTTTTATGCCTAATCCCTATACACGGGAGGCGGTGAAGCGCATTACCGGTTGTATGAAACGTACTTTAAATGTGTTTACATGCGCAGCATCACTTGTTTTCATGGTCATAAGGCGCTTTAACTCACACTGTAAAATAAAACTCGCTATTTAACGCGCATTCGATAATGCGCATAATCGGACAGAAAAAGCGCCTCAACCCCCGATTTGCGCTCCGTTCATGTGGAGGTAAAATCGGTAAATGCACTTTGAAAGAGCTTTAAATCGCTCTTGTAGAGGCACCCTATATAAGAGGCAGGTTATGTAAGAGAAGCAGTGTGGTGGAATTAAATAATGAAACTTGAGATTGGGGAAGTAAGAGAACCAGTGTGGTATAATGGCTAGAGTGTTGGACTGGGAGTCAGGAGATCTGGGTTCTAGTCCCCACTCTGCCATGGAAGCTCATTGGGTGACTTTGGGCCAGTCACAGACTCTCAGCCCAACCTACCTTACAGGGTTGTCATTGTGAGGATAAAATGGAGAGGAGGAGGATTATGTACGCCGCCTTGGGTTCCTTGGAGAAAAAAGGTGGGATATAAATGTAATAAGAAATAAATAAATAAATGTCATAAGAGATACCAAACCTGAGCAGATATATCCAGGGAGATTTCTAGGGGTGCTTCCAGATTTGGTATTTATTATGCAATCACTTTGCTTCATCCATGGAATTTTAGGGACGGGGGAAGAACCAACATCATCTTATCCTATGTTTGCTTCTGCTGCTTTCATCGTTTTCCGTACCACAGAAAATATATTAAGGAGGAAAAAGTGGAATAGCTATACAATGTCTTTTGGTTGGTAATACTAGGAGCTCTCTATCTGGAAGCACCCTAGGTTAGTATGAGTAGTCATGCATTAAAAGTCCAGTAAATGTAGGAGGAGGGGGTGTGAATTCATACACAACTGTCCTAAAAAGAAACACATTTCAAAATGTTCATGCTGATCTCACTGTACAAAAATGCATGCCGGATTAAACAAATATTTACATGTCAAGGTTAAGCTCTTGGAGGAATGTGTCTTGTACCTATGTAAGTTGGCATTGGTACGCAGTAGTATAAAAGGGTTAAATTGTGCCTTTCTCCCTCTCAGATCCTGAGAGACAGGTCGGCTATTTGTATGGTTAGGCTGTGCTACTGACATGGCCTGGGAATAAAGCTTTTACATGAATTCACCTTGCAAAAGTCACTTAAGAGTGTTTACACGAATCCATCGGTTACAAAGACTTTATCTACATGCTGACAGCATTCCTAGTGATAAACTGATATTGTATGTCTCATTGCTGATTTCTTTGAAGAGCCATAATAGTGTCTTTCTGTAAAGGATGAGAACAGACAAATAAGGTTGGGTGGTGTTTTTTTTTAAATCTATCTCTAAAAGGTGTCTCTCAGCAAATACATTTAGGAACTAGTTTAATTAGATGTCTAAAAGAAAAATCAGATGCTCATTCAAGCCTCTTGGCAGTTCAAATGAGGGTTGACATTTCTGGCTGAAATCAAAAGCACCCTGCTGTTGGGTCTTGTGAGGCTTGGACTCTTTGGGCATCTTGCTGACTCCCAGCATTCTTATGCCAACATGTCAAAAATTCCCTCTCCACATGAATGCACGTGCCATGAATGGCGCAGGCAGTAAAGCTGCTTAGATCACAGCTCTGAGGCTGAACACTGGGGTAAATGTTTGATCCTCATTGGAAACGCTACAGGAAAAAAAGAGCGATATCCTCTTACTTCTCCTTCCTTGCTTCTCATTTCCTTATAAGCACAACTTCAGGTCCAGGGGCCCAATCGGACTTTCATGGCGTACCAGTCTGGCCCAACAGGGTTTCCCAGATGGCCACACCCACTTACCGTGGCCCAACCTTTTCCCCAGCCACCAATTTTTGATGGTTTCCCAGTTTTTGTGCAGTGTTTTCCCCATTCTAAAAGGTAGTTATTGGCAGTGAGACCTTTAGGATAAAATATGCTGGCATTTTAGCCCCACCCTTTTTTCATTTGGGACTGCCCCCTTTTCCTTTGGCCCTGCCCACTGCTATATGACCATATGGAAAGGAGGGCAGGGCTCCTGCAGCTTTAACTGTTGTGATGAAGCAGGAATTTCACCAGGTGCTGCATGCATACAAATGACACCTGCTGAAATTCCCTTTTCTATATAACTGTTAAAGATACAGGAGCCCTGTCCTCCTTTCCATATGGTCACCCTATCCCCGAGGTCTTCTTGAAGTGGAATTTATCCTTTGGACCTAAAGAGGTTCTGTGTCCTTGCCTTATAGCTGTTTAACTATTATTGTTTATCCTGTGCCAAGGAAAGGTGGGAGAAGGGACCAGAAGATGCATGAAATCTACCCTCTCCTCCCTCTCCCAGCATCATATATGACTCCTCTATCCCAGATAAATTAAGGGTTGTTCAGGCAACCTCTCCCACATGTACACTGAAGGGGATGCAGAAGCTGATCTGCTAGCCCCGGCACCTCCAGGTGACTGCATTTTTATCGTTCGTGTGAATGGGCCTATACTTTGACAAGAGGAAGGTATCAGCAAGCTTGGGGGAACCCCAAGGTGTGGAAAAACTTATATTAATGGAGACCCAAAACAGTTTAGTGAGCTTGGAATGGTGCCTGACAGCTACGAGAAAAATGAAAAACCAGAGCAGGAGGGGGAAATGGATATCTCAGGGTGACATGCACTTTTAATAACTATGCAGAAGTGAAATCTTAAGACATACACACAACTGCATTTAAAAGACTGTAGATTTGCAGGGCTAATAACAGGCACAATAGTATGTGTTAAATGATAAAGCAACATTTATTGCTCTGTTTCTGCAATAGGTTTGTGTTTAAAAAGTGGAGTATTTCCAGGCAAGAAAAAATGTCAACATGCTAAACATTTTGTGACACTGGCTTAACTTTCCACTAAAATAAAACTGAAAAGCAGATAGTTTTCTTTTTTTTTCTTTTTTTTAAAAAAGGAATTATCGCTGAGGTTATTTGTATGTTCTCCTTCAACCAAGCACAATGGGTCAGATCAGGATGTGTGTTAGACTTGCACTCGACCTTCCAGTGCATTAAAACCCCGGGTGCCTCTTCACGGCTTATTTGGGTCGCCTTTACTTCATTCTGATATCATTTTGTACACATGAGCGAGGCGCAAATCAGACATGTATGCGACTTATAGCCTCTGTTAATGCGTGTTTCCAAGGTGTCGATTAAATGCGACTTTTAATGTTTCTCCGATGCTCATTCGCATTTTGGTTGTGTAACCCTCCATTGCCCATTCGGAGTAATGCTAATCGTGGGCTTAGTTTGGTGGGCAGGGCTGTGATGTCATGAGTAAATGCCTGCCCCTTCTCTGGCTACCCCTCCCAAGTTGTGGACAAGGTAGGAGGGGATTGACCCAATGCTTGCTTTGTCATTTCCTGTCTCCTCCCTCCTGCTTCTTTCTTCTTCCCTTGACTGGACTGTTCAGTAATGGCTGACCTTAAGTTAAAGTTTAAGTAAAGTTTCTTTTAAATCCCCACTGGAATCTTGCTTTCGTCGAGACACGTGGCTACTCACATGGAGCTGGTTCTATAGGAAGCAAGGAGGTTGGAATAAGGATGTGTGTTGCTCATTTGGAGTATAATTTGAGGTCCGCTAAGGCTTCCCTCCCCCCTACTCCCTTGTTGGGATCAATGCTTGAAAAAGGAAGGGAAACTTCTGTACGTGCAAGCCAGTTCCTACCATTGAGCGATGTTACTCGGGAGTAAGGAGCATTGAGCAGGTGGAGAGACTTTCTCCCCGGGAACCTTCTCTCCCTTCTTTCATTGATTTTCCTGGAAGTTGTGTGTGTGTGTGTGTGTGAGTGTGAGTGTGTGTATCACAACGAAAGGAACACTTGTTTTATTATCATAAAGCAATGCAATATCTTTATTCTACTAATGGTTACATGTGGCCAAAATCCCATTGAAAAGCATGGCCGGAGCAATCAGAAAGGCACATCGCAAGTGGGGAAAACACAGGGGATTGGGCAGAAGGTGCCGAACAAACACAACGTCCAAACTGACTCGCCCACTTTGTGCTGTCCCCTGCCGGGCCATTCATTCAAATAGCACTGGCGGTTGCTGAGGTGGAACCGGAGAGCGTGCAAGCCACAGTATACGGTCCAGTGTCCTCATTCTGCGCAGAAGGTGACGCAATTGGTAGATTATCAAGCGGACTAAGTGGAGGGGGGAAGACAGCACATCAATGCCAGCCAGGGGGTTTGGAAGGGGAGCACCCAGCCCTCCCACACTCCCGCCTGCCCAGTAACCCACCCCTGCAATGCAGAGACCTGCTGGGATGGTGAGGTTGCCCTGTAGCCCACTCAGCGATGAGCATCCCAGAAGCATTGCAAGCTGGCATCTCGGGACCCAGAGACAGGCAGAATAATGGGAAGTTTGTGTGGAACTGGGACATCAGTGCAAAATACAACATTGTAATGGAAAGGCAACACAACAATTTGCCCTTGAAGCAGCACATTTCCAGGGCGCAGGAGATAAGGGGCAGCTGCCGCAGGCAGGGTGTGGTGGGAGAGTACATCGGCGGATTCTTTGCGGGAGGAATAGGCGGGAAGATGGTCCGCGGGTGGGCTCTCGCCAGGGCCGTCCAGTACCGGAAAACATGAGGCTTTTATGGTTTTACATTTGGTCCCAAAGCCAATGCTGCCGTGCTAAAAGCTGTAATTGTAGGAACACCCAAGGTTTAGCAATCGTACCCACATGCAAAGTCATGCGCAATCGTGATTGGACAGGTAATGGCGAGAAAGTCAGGTGGGCGGGGTTCACGAATGGCGCGAAAGTCCGGGGGAGGCGCCATCAAGAGACAGGGCGGTGCTTTCGTCAGTTTTCCCATGTTCAGCCATACACCCCTGAACTGACTCTGCAGCGAAACTGTAAAGTGCATTTTATGATACCCGTAATTCACCTTAACGGCTCTCTTCTACCACTATTAAACGTAAATACGAATATAGGAAAAAGCACATATTATCATAAACAGGAGCCAAAGAGACATTGGCTCAATTTGGATGACACAATAAACAACTGGTGTGGGGGAAACAATCGTCAGTTGTTTTGACTATCATGTTATCCGAATGCTGCCATAGTCAACTCAGTGCTGATTCTAATCAGTTGATTATTTATTACCATGTTGTGTGGGGAGTACCCCCTAGATGAACAACTGTAAAGTTGATTATTACCCCACCATTGACTATCATGTCGTCCGAATTGAGCCATTGTGTAGAACACACACACACAGAGACACACACACACAGTGTATTAGGCTGTTTTTAGAAATCTGATTCTGTACTTGCGTCTTAAAATCCAAGAAAAGAAATTGTAATACTGGAAACATTCCTCTTGCTGTTATCGTATATATGCTAGTATACATTCATAGGGCCAATTCTTGCTTCACTTTCTAGAGATGTATATTGAACATTGTTTGCTATATATTTATTTACTTACTGCTTTTATATTGGACCTTTTTCTCCTAGTGCACTCAGTGCAATATGCAATTTTAAACTATTAGGAGGGGGAAAAGACAAAAAAAATAAGGGTGCAATCTGAAGAGCGTCCAAGGGACCATAGGATTTTTGGGATTCCCCCTCCTGAACCCATAGACTTTGGGAGGGGGACGTCAAGATTCAGTCCTTCCCCCCACCCCCTCCCATGCCCTCTGACCTCCGCCATGCAAAGAACCATGGCAGGGGGTTTCCAAGGTCACAAAAGTTACCTCAGGTGACCTCATAGAAGTCAAAAGGGAGGGATTCCAGTAGGAGGGGGAGGGGATACACAAAATCCCATGACCTCTCCAGTCCTGACCCAGCAGTACAACCACTTTAGATGAGCTCAGAGGCCTGTCTAGAGGTAAAATTACAAAAAGGAAGAGAGGCGAAAATCTGCCTGTTAACATCAGCCTAGCAGGACACAGAATACTCAGTAGCCTCTAAGATGGGAGGCTTCCGTCTAGTGGGTGTCGAACCACTCAGAGAGCTTCGGCTATCGAGCAGTATAGAACTGTACTAAATAAAACCTGACAGGGTTGCACTCTAAACCGACAGAATTCCATTGGGCCTTTTGTAGCCTCTGCGGAAGCTGGTTGATGGTGGCATGACCCCTCTGAGTTAGACTACTGTTCTTCCTTCCTTTATGATTTTATTAAGTGAGAATTGCAATGTTACTGGTTTTAAAATACAAAATACAAGCGAAGTACAGGTTGGCACCAGGCATGTGTGTTGACTAAAATGAACACTTGGCATGATTTTTCTAAAATGCATATGTTCTCCTGTGTAATTGAGCCATTGTATCATGAGAGGTGGCCTTAAGGCAGCCTTCCTCGACCTGGCTGCCTCCAGATGTGTTGGACCTAACATCCAATGCCAACTGGGGCTGATGGGAGTTGTAGTCCGGCACATCTGGAGGCAGCCAAGTTGGGGAAGGCTGCCCTAAGGTATTTTTTAAAAGGAAAAAGGAGACACAAAGTGATCAGATTGTGCTTTCAGCTTTCTTAGTTTTTGTCAGTAGCAGATGAGTACTCAGAATCAAGATCAAGCAGCTAATTTATCAGCTTTGGATCAGTGTTTTCCCTATTGGGGAAAAAAACCATAATGTGAAGGCTGGAGCTTTCTTATGAGGAGTAGAGTCAAACTGTGTCAGTAGCAGATGCCTTTTTTTAGACAGAGGGTAGAAAGCTAAGACATTATAGGCATAGCAATCTCAGCTTAGTTATGCTAATAAGAGGATAAATTATTTCTCAAACGCCATCTATGTTTTAAAAGGGCTCAACGATTGAAGGTCTTGTATACTACAGTGCTCTTTCTACCAGGGTCTGTGTTTCCATAGCTGTGATGCAACTGTTTTAGAAACAGAAATTATATGTATCTTGCAATTACCATTACATATTTTTATACCTTGGATAGTCTCACAGTATTTGAGGCGATAGTTCTAAAATATAGTACGTACAGCAGTGGAGGCTGGTGGCTCCAATTTTGGTAGGGCTGTGTATCCATTCTGAGTTTCAGTCAGAACCAGGCATTTCAGGGTGGGTGGGGTTCAGCACTTTGGACAGCTCCTTCAGAGTTCTGGCTAGTTCTGACCGAAACCCAGAATGGATTCACAGCCCCACCGAAATCAGAGCCACCAGTCTCCATTGAGTTACAGTGCAATCCTAAACAGGCTTAAGTGAAAGTAAGTTCCGCTGAATTCAGTGGGACTTACTCTCTAGTAAGTGCATTAAGGATTGCAGCCTTAGGTGTATGTAAAATGCAACACACAGACGCTGTAATGAATCTGGGTTTGCTTTAAATCAGGGCTGCACAATCTTTTCAGCACTTCTGGAAAGTTTTTCCTAAGCTAAGTAGGGGGATGGGGGAGATGTTGCAGCAACCCCTTTTGAAAAAGAATCACCCAGCACGGCAATTTAGCTCAGAAAAAAAGATTTCCATTGACACCAATGGAGAGGGTGGGTTCTGGGGAACAGATCCAACTCCTGGGGAATACACGTGTCCAGGACCCCTTGAGCCCAGGCATAGAAATGCCCGTGATGGGCAGCCCATCCCACCCTCACACTCAAGGGATGTGATTCCCGCCTTCCTGCACAGTTCCTATCTGCAAGCAGTAGCTTATATAAGGAAGCATCAAGTTAGAGCAAGGAGATACTAGCACTTTCAGTGGGCTTGTTGTGCAACTGCATAAATAATAGTAAAAGAGTCTGCTTTTCTACTTCATGAGTATCTGTGCAGTCAGAGTAGCAATCTCACTTACCAAACGCAGGGCAACTGCATATCAGAGTAGCAAACTAATTTACTGCAAGCAGGGCTATAGAGTTCAACATAGTAGGGATGCTGGAGGATTTTGTTTGTTCTGCTTTTTTAAGCAAACCAAACTAACTCACACTTCTCAGATTAGTATGTGGATCAAAACTGAATTTTGCAGTGCACTTCTTGGCTCAAACATTGTATACAAAATGCATGTAATTGGGAAAGTTGCATGCAACAATGCCTAGATTAGGATAAAGTATATACAAAAAATGTGGATATTAGTGAAAAATGCATACAAAAATGCATATGTTAGAAGTTGTGTATAAAAAATTAATGCGAATATTCGTGCATTAAAAAAAAATTGCAGAATGGTGTGGAAATTGGACAGAACACACTTATGATGGAATATATGCAACACTGACATGGACTGGTTCATACATCCCCACAGCCCAGCCCTTCTGCCACAGCCTGAACATCAAATCTGTAGTGCCAGACAAACACAGAGGCCTTCAATCAAACAGCATGGCAAAACTCTGGGACTGGCGCTTCCTGAAAAAAGCGACAGCCCTCATGCCGTGTGCACTAACCCCACAGTGAACCAAGAGCTTATCTGGTTCATAGCAGAGCGGCACAGTTGGTGAAATCCAGGGAACAAATCACTGGGTGGAGACCAGGAACCCCCTTCTGGGATTCTCATAGCAAAGGAACAAATGGGGTGCTGCCTGAAGATAAACAGAACAGATAGAAATGAACAATAAATACAAACTATTAAAGAAAAAATAAATTTATAGAATAAATGCAGTGGTCAAAAGGAACTGAGAGGAAAGCAGGAGCCATGTCCTATTGAATTGTCCACCCAAACACGAGCCTATGTTTAGGACATTCCAAAATGAGGCTTTTCACAGGCTGCACAAACAAAGATAAAAGTAAGTACTAGAAATGTACAAATAATTTTAATACAATAATAAAATAGACGCAAATAAATTGAGGTCAAACGTGTTTCGCCAATTCTTCTTCAGTGACCTTATCTGCCATGGATTACAACACCAATGACTGCATATCTCAATATAATGGCCTGGGCTTTCTTATATAAATAGCCACAATACTGCTTCTTTTCTTAAGATGTACAGCTCTATATTCTCTCTCAATGTTCCCACGTTTCCATCTTAGTGCAGCAGGAGCCATGTCCTATTGAACTGTCCACCCAAACACGAGCCTATGTTTAGGACATTCCAAAATGAGGCTTTGCACAGGCTGCACAAACAAAGAACCTGAGGGCTGGTTTAGATGTAGATAAATGAACACTACTGTGATCTTCAAGCCTGTTTCTCAGGTTTGTGTATCACATAGGCCATGTCTACACAGCCATTTATCCCAGGGTCGTTTCTAGGTCGTCCCTGTGCATCCATATGATCAACAGGGGATCAACAGGGGATAACCTAGAGATGACCCCAGAATAACTGGAACTGGGGATATCCCAGTTTTCCCGCAGTCCTGGGACCATCCTGAGGAGTGCAGGTGGTGTGGTTGCTGCTCCCAGGTCACTCCTTCTTCCCCGCGACTAGCAGGGCTGGGCATGGAGCTGCATGGGGAGGCTCCATGCCCTTCGGGGGCATCATTTTTGTCATACCTGCAATGATGGTGGGGGTGGGGGTGGGTGGGTTAGGGCCCAATATCACCGGGAGGGGGGTTAACCCACTTTTCCAACTATCACAGTTGAGTGACCGGACCCTCTTCAGTAAAAAAAAATGGTGCCCGCAACGTTCCTCTTTCCTCCTGGGACATCTCACAGCCATCTAGGCACTGGGGGAGGATCACAGAAGCAGGTAAGTCTGCAATCCTCCCCCCTCCCACTGTCAACACACTTAGGTGTAGATGAGCCTTTAGTGTGACCTTAGGGAAATACCCATATGAACGTACAAAAGTAGAATTGTGACCAAAATGTGTGTAAGTTGGCTCACCCATTACTCTTTAAACATGGTAGCAGACGTGTGTCCCATGCCTTACTGTATTTCTCCACGGAGTTGTAGAAAGCAGCCAATTTGGGCATATGCTTGAATAAAAGTTTATTGCAAATCTATTCAGTGAACAGTTCACTACAAATTTGAAGTCTTTGCATTTTGGTTTATGTAGCTGTAATAAGGTTTAAAGTTCTCAAATATAGTTAACTCGGAGGAACAATGAAAAAAGAGCCTTTTTCCCAGGGGGCACTGCTTTTCATTTTCTTCATTTAACCAGCAGGCAAGTTTCAACTCCTATGGCTTTGAATAAGAACGAAGAATGGCAAACGATGTCTTTTCTGAGTTAACTACTCTTATTTTTGTCTGCTGTTTACCCCTGTGGGAAGTTATACAATGTTGTTCTGCAGTGTTAAAATGAAGGTAAACGGAGCCTTGATTTCCATGCGCTGGATTTATGCAAGTGGATTTGTTAGCTGTTCCCCTGTTGTGTTTCATGGTGTTGTTGTCACTGTGCGCCTACACCATCATTTGCTTGAGCACTTCACTGCTTCTTTATCGTACACAAAACTGTAAGGGTCAGTGATCCTCTGTTACCACCACTTCCATTTCCTCATTACAAAAATTGACCTTCCTTCTGTTGTTTGAAAGGGCTCAGACCACTGTCATTCAGATTTCAAGACTGTTGAGCAGTAATAATAGTATAGAAAGTAGAAGCAATGGCGCAAGCTGTCTGGCACTGTGCACTCCTTCTGGAATCCATTTTGAATTTTACAGCACAGTTGGCAGGCATTCTTTGCTCTCTTCAAGTGTACACTGTGTATTTCAGGGAATCTTTTGCTTGCCATTAAATCATTTAAATGTATTAAAAGGCAACGTACTGCAAGAACATTTGTCAAGCCTCTTTTCCTTCACAGGTGTGTGTGTGTGTGTGTGTGCGCGCGCGCAGAGGGAGAGAGAGAGAGTTCTGACTCAAGAGGCTGGAGGGGGAACTATGGCTGCTCACAGCAACATTAATACCCCAAAAGGAAGATAAATATGTAGAAACTGTAAGTATGCTGCTATGCATTCAGCTTTGGATCAGAACCAGGATAATGCTATTCTTAGAATCCAGTTTCCAAATTGTCCACTACTAGATCTGGCTCACATGGCAGGAGAAATAGATCTAGTCTGGCACTTGGCTGAAGGACTTTTTTTTTAAAAAAAAGATGCACCAATAACAACTGTTGCAGACTAATGTTAAGGGGAACCAAAAAGAGCAAGGACCTGAAGGGGAGAGGAGGGGAAGAAGAAATCAAAACGCTCCTTTGACAGCCGTGCTTCCTGCCCAAACCTATGTAATTGCCTGCAGAGTTGTAAGCATGGGCAGTTTGGGGCCTTTTGATGGTTATACGAAGGGTTAGCCTGCTCCATTGTTGCAGCTTCTGGTCTGCTGTAGGCTAGTAAAGGATGAATTAGGCCGGCAGTTGCATGAGGCAGGGTACATACTTTTCTTATTCATGAATTATAGAATATTTTTTAGAAAAATGAGTGGGAACTGGAGTACTGTGGGAGGGAACTGGGGAGCTCACCAAAGTCAGTAAGAGCACACCATGATTCCAAGACCCTGTCTTCACAGTGCCGGGTTGGTGCTGCCTCCTTCCAAAACTCTGCGGTTTTACTCATCCAGGGTAGCACCAGGTAATCCCAATGTTGAGGAAGGAGCACAGGGTTTCTGGCAGTCAACTGAGTACCAGAGCTGCTGCCCCCCGCCCACTTCCTGTTGGAATCACCAGTTGCCTTCCACCAGGACTGCCCCCCCCCCCAAGGTTGGCCCAAGGAATGAGGCCAGCTGGTGGAACAGCCATACTGACCTCACTCCCAATGAAAGTCGGGGTAAGTCCCCAACTTTTTCACTGCACTGCAGGAAAGCCCCACGGTGGCTGTGAGGCTGCAACTGCAACATATAGCTGACGCAGCGCAGATTCGCAGCCACTTCTGGGCTTTCCCATAGGCAGCCCCCAAGAGACCCTTCTCTCTGCCTTGATGGGCATTTGGCAGGACTCAAGAGAGAGGGCTTTTTCAGTGGTTGGTTTTTCAGAATGCTGGAAAATCTGAGTTCTGGATCATATGGACAGCCTATATGGATAAAGAAGACTCTCCTGTTCAGATAGTCAACTTCCATGAATAAAGGGCAACAGATGTGATGAAGAAGAGGAGCAGGGCTGGAGTGATCTCCACCTTCACATTCTTGATCTACCCAAATACAGAACTCATGAATAGGGCTAGTGTGGCTTCACCATCTACTCACCTTTTTCATTCTTCCCAGCTCCCTGCCACTTCCCACCTGCCTTTTGTGACATCTTCCCTGAAAAAGAGAACTGGGGGGGGGGGGGGGGGGAATCTTTTGGTTGGCCTAATAAAGGTATTATAGCAACATGAGTTTAAAAACAGTTGCATACAGGGTGATTGGCTTTGGCAGCTGCCCAATAGACAGTGATCCTCTGGGAAGTTCACTCTTGCTCATTGGGCGGTGTGTGTGTGTGCAGTGTTTACTATTACATGGAGCGGAAAGCTGTGCTTGCGTTTTAGGTTAGGCAGTGTTAAAGATTAAACCTAACCATATATATATATATATATATATATATGAATGATATATTGATATATTGATATATTGCTGTTTTAAGTTTGCTGTAAGTTATATTTTATTGTATTGCTTGAATTTTGTAATTGTGTTAACCTTTATCAGCTGTCATGTGAGCCTTTTTGGCTGAAAGGATGCATAGAAAAACATAATCATGCTGACTTCACTTCTCTTAGGCAGTTCACTTCTCTTAGGCACTTCTTGCCCGACTCAGTTTCTCTCTTGCAAAAGCAGGCGCTCCTTTTCTCTCATGCAAGCCCATCTCTGTATTTCTCTTTCTACTTGCATCCACGTTATTTCTTCCTTTGTTGTTTTGAAAATACTTCCTAAAACTCATTTTTCCCCACTAGTCCCATATTATAAACCTTGTTTAACTTATTTTGTAAAGTACCAAGTTATGGTCACTATATAAATAAATTAAACTCAATAATAATGATAATGATAATAATAATTCTATAAATATCCTCTATCTATCCCAATGCTCATGAATAAAATCAAATAAAATACGCCTGCATACATCATGAAGATTCAAGCTTGTCCGTTTGCAGAAAAGTGCTAGGGTTGATTTTTGTTTTTTTATTTTAACATTAGACCAACTGTAATAGTTTTTCCCTTCAAAAGTGACTTAATGGGGTCAGGTCAGCTAGATTCTCTTGCCTGCAGTGTGACTATATTTGGTTCAGTGATTATGCAAATAAAAGTACCACTAACCAAGATGTGCATTATATATAAAAACTGCTGATATTATAAGCTGTGTGAGCTCAGCTCAGGCAATTCACAAAGCACCATCAGAATCTTTTACTTCAATTGCTGCTCTAGAAGTCAATCAAAGGCCCAATAATAGTTATTCAGAATCAAAAAGGAAATTAATTGCACAATCTAAAATGAATGCAAATGATAAATGTCTCACATGTGTGACACAGAAGGAGAGAAACTCTTGAAACATGTATAATGGCTTAAATGTAAGTAACATTTTTTTAAGCAGGAACACTCTTAGAGCTAAAGCATAAAATGCAACGCATGCTTTAATCCTTTTAAAGGGAGAAAAGACAGAACACCTTTTTAAAAAGCTGAAAGGAGTATAAATATCGGTGCAGTATTTTTGGAAGTTGCTCCTGCCTAGTTATAAAATGGTCATAAACAAGGAAAGCATAGAGGAATATTCGTGTGGAAAATGTTCCAAGCTTTGAGTCCCATACGATTTTCTCTTATATTGAAACTGAAACAAGATGGATATCATGAGGGGGGGGGGTGTTTGTGTGTGTGTGTGTGAGAGAGAGAGAGAGACAGAGAGAGACAGAGAGATCCCTTTCCTAGTACTGGAGAGAATAAATGGTGCTTTGCTGGCAAAGAAGCATCAGCAAGACTCTCCTATGAGCCCTCTCCTCTTTTAGGCACATAGGAAGCTGCTTTTTACTGAGAGACCATTGGTCCATTTAGTCCAGCATTGTCGGCACTGTCTGGCAGCAACTCTGCAGGTTTCAGGCAGGAATTTTTCCAGTCCTACCTAGAGATGCTGGGGGTTGAGTCAGACATTGTCTACATGCAAAGCAGGTGCTTTGGGCAGACCTAGCTTATAGGTGCTTTCTGGTCCCACCAGCCTCTAGAAGTACTGGCAGAGGTGTTAGTGTTGTGCAAGTGCCTATCTGTGCCGTTCTCAGGTGGTAAGTACTGCCAAGGCGAGAAATTCTATGTATATGAAATCAAAAGGGAGCTCTGTGTAGAAACAGTGTATACCAAAAGAACTGACAGACGTGTTCAGAAATTTGTTATGTGGAAATAATGGAACACAGGCTTCTAACATTGGAGCCTTAGTTCATGAGGTATTTAGCTAGTTCTCACGAAAAAGAGACATGTGCACTGAAATTGTTTACTCCATGGTATAAAAAGCTGCTGTAGCTATTCTCTGGGCTTCCCCTCTCCTATTGGGGTTCAGCCCACGGCTGTGCTAACTCTGTTTTGCTGCTGAAAATAAAGCGGTTTGCTAGTGTCACACTGGTCTCTTGTCAGTGCCTTGGAAATCCATGAAAGTACCAATCAGATTCCTGGCAGGGTACCAGCCTGTTTCATTTTGAATATCAACTCCACTCCATGGACTGTTGAGAAGCAATGACAGCTCTTGAAGTTACAGTAGGGTTGCAGGTGTTTGTGGTCTGGTGTGTGGCAGCTAATTCCCTTCAGTGAGCATGTGAAAATCACAGGACTAGGCCAAGGCATTTTGCTGCCTGAAGCAAAACAGGAAATGGCACCTCCCCTACCCTAAGTATCCAAGGCTTACTGAGTTATTTTGGCATCTGACAAGCACCTATCCCCATCCGCAGAAGTAAAAGTACAATAATAAAAAATTAAATAACTATCAATTTGCTGTCCTTATGACACCAAAACCAGTAGCCTGAGGCAGCCAACTCACTCTGAAAATTATCGACTTGGTCCTTTACATTTTATTACATTTACTTTTATATCAAGTCCTTCAAGGAAGGTTCCCTCCATTTTATCCTCACAACAAAATATGAGGTAGTTTAGGCTGTAAGGTTACCCAGTGAGCTTCACCAGCATGTGGGAATTTGCACCTGGGTCTCCCCCACTCCCAGAACTGAAATGGTCTAGTCCCAAAAAATATGCACTATGTCATTTTTCTGAACATGTAGTTGTGGGCCTCATTAACTATTTTTTCTCCAATACTGGAAGCCAGTTGCTGCTCACTGGCAGGATAAAACTCTGCATATCAGTGGAATGTTTTTCACTGTAGCTTCTCCTATCACTCCAGTACAGTGACGGGAGTAGCTGCTGTCAAGCTCAACCACTGCAATGGTTTAGTCTGCAACCTCAATTTGCAACTGTACTGAACAATAAAAGCAGTTGTAAACAAGGATTGCAGTCATATTTTAGGTGCATACAACTAGGCTGGTCTTAGCAGGTTTCCCCACACCATGGCAGACCCTCCAACCCCCTGAAAATACTACACTGAGGGTTCCCCCACCCCAGTTGAATGGGATAGGCTATTGGGGGCAGATCTGAGGAGGAAAGGGGGAATCCCTGAAAATTGTTCAGAGGCATTTTCCATCAGTGGAGCGTCACTCACAGAAATGCCTCCTGCCAATTTGGGGGGGGGGGTGTCCCTCTTCCCTCCCCATGATGACCTATCCTATTCACGAGGGTCCCTCTGTATATCTGGAGGGGGTGCTCTTTGAAGGAGGTGGTGGGGACATCTCCTTCCACCACCCCAGTTGCATATGCCTAAATCTGGCTCCAATCCAATGAGAGATATCATTGTGTTGAGGATAATTTCAGACCTGACTCTGCAGCACTCTGCTTAGGAAAGATCTGCCGTCCTTTCCTCTTAGAATCAAATGCATGCTGTTATATTACTGCTCCTTCCCACTCCCTCCCTCAGCATATTTATTTATTTATTTATTCTGGCTAGGCATGCAATTGGATATGTTTGCAAAAATGTTTGCTTAGGAGTAGTGACAGACTACCCTATAAACACAGTTGGCAGCTGATGCCTTCACATTTCACTGCAAACAACATATGAACTCTGTGTGTCTGACATTTCACACAATATGCTCTCTGGCTTTAAGAAAACATTATTTCATGTTCTTACTCTAATCAGTCTTGTCTGCCATCCCGGAGAACAGAGAGGTTCATTGTTATATGCAGCTGTCATTTGTCCCATCTCCTTGCTCTTTCTGACTTCAATATCTTTGTGGTATTTAGTGAAAGTAATTTTCACTTAGAAATTTTCTGCCCTTTCAGTAAGTGCAAGTGTAGCACTTCATCAATGGCCAAAGAATTCCAAGCTATCTGGGATGTATCAGGACAGTTGATAAAACCTCACAGAGCAACCTATGATAGTACATCCCATCATAAATAAAAAAAAGGTAGAAAGGGCCTTTGTCAGTGTTTATCTGTAGCGCTTTTATTCTTTGCCCTTGATTTCCTCTTCAGAAAATTGATGCACCCTTAAATTGAAGCAGGAGGCTTGACAGGTGATGGTTAGGGTGATAACTGCTCAGATTTCATCAGCCAGTGTTTTTCTGGTGGCGCAATTGTAGGAACTTTCAGCTAGATTACCTGTCATCCACTACATCAGATAAAAGAGGGAGAGTTGAAAGATGCAGTTTTGCCACTGTACCTTAGAGGAAATGAAAAGTGCAGGTGAGGTAACAGTAGCTAGAAAGAAGTACAATTATTTTCTAATCAGGCTATTCTGTCAAGAATGTCAGTGCTGAAATTGGCAACCATTGGACAAAATCCATTGTTGCATTTGCATTGTTAAATCTGTGGACGGGGGGAGGGGGAAGAGAGGGGGAACGGTCCTAAAAAGGATAGTCAGTCACACTGTAGGTAGCACTTCATGCGTTACCATTTGACTACAGTCATTTAATTTTTCTCTGCCTTGAAAGCATGGCACAACTTATATTTAGACTGAGAAAATGACCCATTTTAACCTGTGTTTCAATATTCCTACTTCAGCTGGCATCTTAGTCTGATTGTTAGGCTGATCTGAAAGTTTAACTATTCCACTGCTTTGTAAAAAGCTATCTTGTGGAAGTGCAGTTGGTTACATCATAGAGGTGTAACAAAAACTTATATAGGAGAAAAAAAACTGTTAACTGTTTGCCATAGGTGACAATAACAACTGGCTATAATGTCCATCCCTTGGAACAGATGGGTTGCATCTCCAATGCACTATCAAATACATTATATGTTGTCAGGAGAGAACGGGGGAAAGAGGCAGCTGACTTTATGAGAAGTGAACAATTCTGCAGAAAAATAAAGCTGAATTGAGTGGAAAGGGGACATGTTGGTTGTAGAGAGTTTGTCTTCCCATTTTGGGGGCAGTCATGCTTTGGGTAGCCTCCTGGGGAGCATCTATTTTCAGTGGTTCTTCATCATTATAGGAACATTAATTACCTTCAGCAAAATCATGTGTTTGAACACTAATTCTGCAATTAAAATGATTATCTCCTTATATAAGGTATCTAGAGTTGCATAGGTCAGAATCCAACACATTGAATGTAGCTTGGAAGACAATAGTAGAGAACCCGTTGTGTTCTCAGTCACCCATATCTGTCAGGGGACAAGCCAGAGTATTTTGTACTGATCCTGTGGCTCACCTCCCTTAACCTCAGCTCCCTTCCCTGGGATTATTGCCTTTTGCAACTTGATCATCTGCCTTTGACCCCTTTTATCTTTGCTTTTCTGGATTTCCATCTGCCGCACCTTGACTATACACTCACCTCTGACTCTGCAGGCCCTGAAATTGACTTCTGGAAGCGCCCTCCTTTAGCATATGCCTGGAAACTAGTAGAAGAGTGGCCATGTTTGGCATGCATAAGGTCCCAGTTTAAATTCCCAGCAAGGAAAGACTCGTGCCAGGAACCCTGGAAAGCCATTGCCAAACAGTGTCAACAATAGTGAGCTAGATGGACAAATGGTGTTTCCTACGTTTCTAGTACACTGTATTGCCGGTGTAACAGGCAGAGAATTGATCTTAGCCCCTCCTTTTAGAAAACTGGAATTGGTATGGGGCGTGGGTGAGGAGGTATCTTATCACTTCATCATTTTAACTAGCAGAATAAATATTTCTTATTTTTAATCAAATATCACACAAGCAAGGAAACATGTATTGGGGATGGTGGGGTGTGGGTGTGTTTAATGTGAAGACCTTATTTCTGTGTGGAGAAGTGAATCACACATATATTTCTTTCCTTTTATTCTGTGTCATTCTGTGAGCAGATCAAATAATTCCCACTAAAAGGGCATAATGAAATTTGACTGAATGAAAGTAGTGATAAGAGGAGTGTTCTGCCACCGTTGGAATGTAGACTTTATAAAATAAAATAATCAAAGCTAAGTTGGGAGATACATATGTTAAACCTTTTGTTTAAAGCAGGTCCGACATTAAATAGTCCACATGCAAAGTGATGAAATTATCTGAACAGATTTTGGGAAGAGAATGGAGTCTGCTCGTTTTAATGTACCTTCAGAAATATTTTACTTCTTGATGATGACAGCAGCTCTTACTGACAACTATTAATACATTATAAACACCCCATCAGAGTTATATAAAAACATGTCAGTTTTAAAGAGAACATCTTTGACAGCAAATTTTCTGATTGTGAAACAGCTGTGCCTCCAGTACAATGCATTAAGCAGTTTATTCCTTTTAGATAGTTAAATTGTGCATGAAATGTTGCTGGCGCAAGGGCTCCAAATCTGGCCTGATTAGCGAACATCTGTTACATTGGAAAAATTCATGTCTACCCTAATTAGCTGTCAGGCTGATGTACATCAGCCCTGATGGTGAGGGATCCTGCGCTGTTTAAGTCAAACAGGTTTCTCTCCTATCCTATCACCTGCCCTTTCAAATTTCTCCCTCTGATGTGCTGCTGTAATTAGAGATTATTGAAAATACAATAGAGCAGGTTATGGTCAGTTATAGTCCCATCTGTGCATATTTCTTCCCACCCAACAGAATTTACGAACTCACATGTGAAGTAGACTAAGCAGCCATCAGCCCAGCGGGTTTATACCGTTGCTAATCCTAATCCACTTTATAAGAAGCCATTCAAAGACTGTCTTAAAGTGATTTCAATGAGACTACACTAGTTTAAGTGATTTGTGAATTATCCCTTAAGACTGAAAGAGGTTCATATTCACAAACCCACCCATTTGGGGAGAATGGATGGAAATTCACAACTCTTTGTCCATTTGTCATCTTGGACAAAGGGTAATTCTGAATTACTTATTTGATTGGGCAGCAATCCTATACCCGCTTACCTGAGAGTGAGCCCCACTAAATTCAGGGGGACATATTTCTGAGTAGACAAGCACAGGATTTCAGTATTTATTTTTCTCTCGCCATTCAAATTTTAAAACATTCCCAAGGCATCAATCAACCTGAATTAAAGCCAAACCTGGAAATATATACTGGTGAAGCGGGGAAAAAACAATCTGTTATTTGTAACTGTGTGCGTTCCAAAAATTACAAAATTTATATATTTCAAATTATTTTAAAAATTAGGACATGATCTTATAATACTATAATAAAATGGAAATGTGGAGGATGATGTAAGCCACCTTGGGTTCCTTGCAAGAGAAGAAAAAGCGTAATAATAATAATAATAATAATAATAATAATAATAATATATTTTAGCTGCTACTGAACTATTCTAGAGAGTTGGTCTCCTTCAGTCTCCTTTTCCCATGCCCATCAGTTTTCAATCAGGTGTATGTGTATCCCAGTGCACCCGTCATTACATAATAGAGGGGTCATGGACATACATCCCATATCTGCATCCTGTTCTAGGGAGTATTGAAGCCATGAGAGACATTTTGTGGTTCTTCTATTCCATGTGTATGGTGCCTGTTACGGGCCGGTGAGGAAGGGGGCAAAAGAGCCCCACTGAGTTCTGTTAGGATCTTCTCATGCATGCACAACTGTACACAGGATGGTAGCCCATAATTTTTTCTAGAATTTAGAATTTTATAGTTTTTCCTCATCTGTATATTTGTATAAACCCTCCATTCCCTTAGAACCATTATGTACACAATAATACTTACATGCCTTTAGGCATGTTCGGCACTAAACTCACCCTGTTCTGTTTTTTTTTCTCAAAATTTACTCTCCAGTACCTCTCAAATTTGTAAACAGCTTTCGGAACAGTGTGGACTCTGCTTTTGGAAGTGGAGGGAGGGGGTCATAAACCTCACTGCATGTACAGTGTTTCCCAAGCAGCCTGCGAAAACCCAAGCATAGGCAGCTGTCCAGATCTCCATGTTTCCCTTGATCAATGTATCTCTGAGTTTCTGGGGTCACTTCTCCTTCCATAGCCAAGAATGAGGAAGCCCAGATAATACAGGTTAGCCCCACTGGGTTCACTGGAAGTTGCAACTTCATGGTATTTTTGTTACACAACTATGTTAGTTCCCAGATTTTTCAGTATGAATGACATTCCACAGGTTTAAATATATGTTACATACATCCCTCAAATCAGCTCAGATTCTTACTACAGATAAGAGCTGCAATGGAAGATAAACATCCCTGTTGAATGCCGTCTTCATGTGCAGACATTGATTCAAACTGGTGGAATTGGACTAAAAATAAATTTGATGCAATATAAATGTCTTATTCCATGGAATATGAAAAGTGGTTTAAAGGTAGTTCACAAAAAGAAGAACCCCTTGACTCAGTATGGCAATTCTTCACATATTTAGAATAGAAAAATGTTTAAACAATAGAAGGTGTCTTGAATTGCTTTAGATAAAAAATAAGTATAAAAATAAGGATATTTGAGGCCAAAACAGACAGATTGTAGAAATCAATGATCAAGCCTCCTCACTTTTTTTAAAAAAATCTTCAAAGCAGACACGGGATGCTCTAATTTTGACAGGTACAGCAGTGCCAGGGGAGGGCTGTTGTTTTTTTAAGTACACACACCACCACAACAATAACAGCATCCTCCATGTTGTTCTAAATTCCCCCAAAACTGCAATTCAAGATTGTAGAGGGAAAACAGATTCCCGCATCATGCTTTTATTCCCCACCCTCCCCAGTAGGGCTAATAGGAAGAGGCAATTTAGATGGGGGGAAATGGCAGGATGGCCAATTACAATCACCAAAAAAAGAAGAAATGCATCACCAAATAAGAGCACAGGGATCTGCAGACAATTTGCATATGTAATTATCATTTCATCCTCTTTCCCAGACTCCCACCTTGCTTATAGACTTAGAACATAAGAATCACCCAGTAATCATCAGTCATACAGCTGAATATGACAAAAAGAACAGCTGTAATTTTATGTGGAGAAACCTAACCTTCAAACAGCTCAGCCGGGGTTACCAATGATCTGGGTTTTCCAAGTAAAAGATCTCAGGGTTTTCAACAATCACATATCTAGCTAAAGTGGTCAAACCAATAATACTCCAAGCAAGTCAAGCGTCACTCTTCAGTCTCATGTTATTCATTGAGTCCTAAAGATTATAAAAGCTTTTGGGCATGCTTGTATGATGATTAAGGTAGTGTTTCTCCATGTTTGAACTTCAAAATGAAGTCTATCTTCCAACCTAGCACTAGTCCTCCCTTTGCATGCAATGACCCAGTTTACACGTCACAAAAACCTAGGTCCATTTTTAAATCCGGGGTTGTTGTGCATGAGGCAGCGTGCTGGTGCATCCTGGCCAATTATACCCACTGCAGGTGGAAGTGGCTAACTAAACAAGCCAGGGACACTCCATCCCTGTGTTGTTTAATGCTGAATCTGAACTAGGACCTCCTACTTGTCCCTTCCCAACAAGCCAGAGAAAGAACCCATGTTTTGTACTAGGATTGTTTCTCTGGCTTGTCAGAGGAGAGACAAGCCAGAAGTCTGGGTTCAGATGCAATGTTAAACAACCTAGGGGTGGAGCATCCCTGCTTACAGTTGTAACAACCCATCATTTTTAAAAAAATGGTGGATTGTCATGACGGTGTCAAAAACATGCATTCTGCTGCTTGGGCCACAAAAAATATAGTTTATATATAGAAGAATTTAGAGCAAAATTTCCCCCCTTCTCCATAACCCTGACTCTTTCACCTGGTTCCAGTCCCAAATGTATACTGTGCTCTTGGTGGCTCTGGTCATTGGAACCAGCAACAGGACCTGCCCTACCATTAGGCAGAATGGGGCAGACACCTCAGGTGACAGATGCTGAGGGATAGGGAGTGGCAGCAAGATATGGAAGACAGAGCTATGTATGTCTTTCAGCTTGCCCTACACTCCCTAAGTTTGCCTGCTGCCCTCAGGTATCGTAGTGGATGCTGTCCTGTCACCCGAGTTCAACAGCCAGGTCATCTTGTCCTTCAGTATCTTGGACCTGCCCTGACCGCCAACAAGGAAGGAGGGTTCAAATCTTGTCTTTAAGGAATAAGGGAAGGGAATAATGGGTTGGTATTGTTGCGGCTTGTGATTTATGGGCAAAGAGACTGGCAGTAAACTGAAGCTTGCAGTGAGGGTGTAGAGGAGAGTGTCCCATTTGGAGCTTCTCCTATACACATGATGGAAGGGTGAAGTGGCTGGGAGTGAAGCAAGGAGATAAAACTTGCCTGGAAGGTTTGGTGGTTGAAGCTGCTGCTCTGTTAAGGCAGGTGGGCAGACTGAGGGCTTAAGCACATCAGGCTTTTTATCGCACAATTTGCTGGGGCTTCTGTGTCCGGATTCTTTGTGGGATAGATTGGCTCCTTTACACAGGCGGACACATGCTTTGAATCAAAGATTTCCTCTCTTGGTAAATTCTATATGTTTCATTATACAGCCACTAGATGGCACTGCCGATATATCGCATTAACACCCCCCCCCCCTTATTGCTTTATCTCCAATCTTTTTGAAAACAGGATAATGTGGGGGAAGCACAGGAGACATCCTGGAAATTGATGACACCGTGCAAAGGACCTGCAAACTTCCATGAGTGGCCAAACACGAGCGGGCAATAAATCACTGGTGTAGAAATGCTCTGAGAAAAACTCTACCTTATATAATGGAACTGCAGTAACTATATTATCAGCTATTATTTTGTGCAGGAAAGGCAATCCAGAGCCTGAGCCAGCCTGCAAAGTGATGCCCGTGACCTTCCTGCTTGCACACCACCCAACCACTGCCACTGCCCTGCTGCCACTGCCACTTCCTCATCATTCAGCCCTCCCTCCCTACTCCCTTCTCTTCTTTTTTTTAAGCTGGTGGTGGCAGCAGTGGAACCTCCTCCTCCTCCAGTTCACCTTCCCCAGCCAGCCCCCCTGCAGCAGCTGGCTGGATGAGCCTCCAGGGCCTGTGCTTCTCCATTTTAAAATCAACATTTTTAGCCTTAGTTTTCATGTAGGAGGAATCTGAACAAATCAGATGCTGCCTTTGTGGGAGTATGTGAGAGCTGAAGAGGCGGTCTTTTGGCTCACCTTGTGCCCTCATTGGCCATCCCTCCAAAAGGCAATCTGATTGGTTCAGATTGCTGCTATTTGAACCTAAGATTTAAAAGATCTCATCTGGCCAGCTGCTGCACTTCATGTTTGTTTTTGCCAGTAGGGCTGGTGTGGTGAGGAGATGCAGAGAGAAGAAGCCATCGCCACAGTAGTAGAGCAGGGCCAAGATCTGGCTCATTTGAATTGCTGGACCCTCAGCAACTCATGCAACCCCTGACAGTGGGCCTGCGCTGACCAAAATAATCAGAAGAACAAAGAAATTCCCCTATGAAGAAAGGCTACAACAAGGGGTAGTTTTTAAAAACTAATCCATGCTAGAGGTATATAAAGTTATGCAATGTGTGAAGAAAATGGATAGAAAGTTTGGTTGTTTTTAATTTTTGTTTTTAATACTGGAATCTGGGCTCCTCCAGTGAAGTTGAATGGTGTGAGCTTCAGGAAAAACAAAAGGAAATATTTCTTCATGCAGCACTCAGGTAAAAATATAGAATTAATTTCCACAAGATGTGGTGATGGCCACCAACTTCAATGGCCTTAATGGTGCATAAGACAAATTCATGGGGGATAAAAGGCTATCAATGGCTACTAGTCACGATGGCTATATATTGCCAACAATATCAGAGGAAGGATGCTTCTGAATGTTAGTTGCTCGGCAAGCAAGTGGTAGTGTGCTACTGTGATCATGTTCTGCTTTTGGATTTCCCATGGGTATTTGGTTGGCCACTGTCAGAAACAGGATGCTGGACTAGATGGACCTTTGGACTGATCTAACAAGACTCTTCCTGGGTTCTTATTTTGGTCCATTTAGCTGAACGGATACTCCTGCTTTATTTCTAAATAGAACTCAAAGAGATACTTTAGACGTGTCCATGGACTTGTGTGTTCAGACTTTTTTCCTGCCTTTGAACAGCAAGTCCCCATACTATATCACAAATGAGCTCTCAGTTTCAAAAGTGATTTGTGATGTAGCATGGGACACCTTAATTAGGTCATCATAATATCTTTTTGAGTTTTTTTTCTTTGAATGTGTATGAATGTATAGACCTCTTTCCTTTTAATTTTTATAACTTTATTACATGCTCAAATGGTTTTTGTTACATGTGCAACATTACAGTTATGTCAAACTAAATGACAATTAATAAAAGAGACTTCTCTATGTATTTATGCAGGTGATACAAAATCCACTTTGTTGTGTGTATTATTATTATTATTGGTTACTAAAATTTTATTGTATTATAACTTGTGTTGCAGAATAATAAAAAGGCATGAAACTCTTCTTTTCATAAGACTTACCTTACCCTAATGAATGGGTGGCCAACTTGTGACCCTCCAGATCTTTTGGTCTACAACTCCCATTAGTCTTAACCAGCACAGTCAATGACAAGGGATGATGGGAGTTGTAGGACAAACATCCAGAGGGCAATACATTGCCCACCCCTGCTCTAATACAATGATTTGTTTTAGCAAGCAGAGAATTTTCCAGAGGTTCTAAAAGGGGCATCTGGCTCTTGGACTTACTACTTCTAGTAAGGATAACAAATAAATTAGAGTGCTATCCTATGGACTACACCATCACTGCTCAGAAGTCCCTGAAAACAGAGGCTTCCAAAACTCCTTTGCCCTGCCATGCTTAAACTAGCAGAGGTGGAGGAACAGCAGAGGTGATCACCTCCCCCGCCTCCAATCTTTGAGTTTTTGCTAGCCATTTTGAGTTTTTGCTAGATGGGCTTTTTAGCCCATCTAGCAAGGGTGCTTCAGATAGAGAGGAAAGATTGGACGAGATTCAGGATAAATAATTTCTTGGCTTCTTTTGTGTCCTTCCCTCCTCACCCATTGGAACACCCCCTTTTCCCATTCTCCAAGGTCGATTTTCTGACCTTGGATAGGCAAATGGTCCTGTTCACTCAGGCTGCAAGGGGACGGGGTGGGAGCTGATCTCCAACTCCCCCTTCTGAGGGTGGAGCAGTCTCCAAACTCAGAGGAGGGAATCCAAAGCATCCTATGATCCCTGAGATGCTTGCCCATGGCCCATAGGATTGCTCTCTTAGTGGAATATCATGGCATCATATCATTGACGGTATACTTGAAACTACTTTAAAGCTATAATCCCATGCACAGCTACTTATGAAGTCCCATTGAACCTCTGAGTAGACATGAATAAGATTGCACTGTAAGGCTGCAATCCTAAACTCACTTGCTAGGGAGAAAGACCCATTGAATACAGTAGAACATACTTCTGAGTAAACATGCATAGGACAAACATAAAATTTTTCCCTTCATCTTTTTGGTTCCTCTAACTATATACCCCATCCCAAATTTAAATTAATCCCAAGATAACCTTTTCTTCAATTATTCAGGTGCTAGATACCATCTAAACATTGTTTAAATCTTTTTATTCTTGACATACATAGCAAGAAAAACAGCCCATTACATTCAAATTGAACCCATATTTTCTTAAATATTTGACAACCCAAGGTTACAACTTTTTAAAGGTGGTTTGTTCATTATAATTACAGTGGAGGGTGTTTGTCATATTTTCCATTTGTATACTATCACACATAAAATGTGTGACTTTTAACCTCAAAGCCCCCACTTTGCACTTCAGCACGTCATGCCCCTCCCACAAAGCCATTCCCAGAAGTTGAAACAGCCTCTATCATTGCATAATGGACCAATACAATTTTTAAAAACGGTGTCTTGTACCTTTAATAATGGTATAGTAGTACAGGTTTCAGCAGGTGCAGCTTGACAAGTCACAGTGCTAACTACTTACTGGCTATTTTTAACATAGCAAGTTGGAAAAATACCATCACAAATGGCTAGAAATTAATATTTATGCTTGCGTCCCATGGAACATAATTTTAAAGCAAAACAGAATCTAAACTTGAAGTGGGACTGCATCCAGAATGGAAGGGCAACAGGTTAGCCAAAGAACTTGGTAAAATCCTAAACGGTCAAAGTTTTCCAGTCAAGAGTTAGGGATTCTTTGAGAATGTACTGATAAATAAAAGTGAATGTACTTGTATTGATATGTGAACATATTTATTTAATAATAAGGATAAAGCTAGGTTACATGTTTGACCTGTACTGCTGGAGTATATATGCCTTGTAAGGGGTTAATGCTGACTAAACAATTGGTTTAAATGAATGTTGATATAAATTATAGACATGTCCAAGTGATGCCCATCCTCCAAAGCCATCCCTGTCATACCTTCCCTTCTGTCCACTCATCCAAAGCTCCTCCTACCTAAGCTGACCATATGAAAAGGACGACAGGGCTCATGTAACTTTAACAGTCGCAGAGAAAAGGGAATTTCAGCCAGTGTCATTTGTATGCAATTAGTTTCTGGTGAAATTCCCTCTTCAGCACAACAGTTAAAAGTTGCAGGCACTATACTAGAGTGACCATATACAAAAGAAGGCAGGGCCCCTGCAACTTTAACAGTTGTGATGAAGAGGGAATTTCACCAGGAACTAATTGCATACAAATGACACTGGCTGAAATTCCCTTTTCTCTACAACTGTTAAAGTTACATGAGGCCTGTCCTCCTTTTCATATGGTCAGCCTACTCCTACCAGCTCCACCCATGAAGCACCTCACATTAGCAATTAACAGGTAAATAGAAACTTTATGTTCAGAGGCAGTACCCTTGAATTTGAGATGGTGGCGACAAACAGCAGATACTTTTGCCCTTATACCCTGGTTTCCCTCTGACTATGACCCTATTCAAACAATGTTAAACCATGGTGGTTAAGCATTTTGAGCTAAACATTATGGCTTAGCATGTCATGTGAAAAATGACTTGTCGTGTCATGTGAACCATTGCTAACCATGGTGGCTACATAACCACAATTTAAACACACTCACCATTCATTGCAAAAGGGTTAGAGGCCTAACCATGGCTTAGTATGTCATCTGAACAGGCCCTATGGTTGGGAATTGAGTGGTGACCTGTAACTCCTTTGACCTCACATTTGCTGCTGAACCACAGACCCTTTCTACACCATAGGGGTGTAGAGGGAGGGAGGGCAATCCCCAAAGTACCTAATATACACCATCAGCACACAGGCAGGGAGGGAGGGCAATCCCGGAAGTACCTAATACACACCATCGGCACATAGGGACCAGCCGGGGGCCATCCCAGGCAAACATATATACTCAGAAATGGCATGTATGTATAGGATTGCACCTTAAGCTATTGAAATGCGTTACATTATATGCCATTCTTAAAATATGGCACCCAGAACTGGACACAGTACTCGAAATGTGGCTTGGCTAACGCAGAAGAGAGCAGAACTATTACTTTCCATGACCTGGATGCTATGCGTTTATTAATGCAGCCCAAGATTGCATTCGCTTTTTTAGCAGCCCCATCACACTGCAGGTTCTTAATCATCTTGTAATCCACTAAAGACACCTAGCGCTGTCAAGCCAGGTCTCCCCGATCCTATACACATGCCTTTGATGCTTTGTAGTTTACTGTTGGACTTTACATTTCTTACTGCTAAATTTTGACTGGTGAGTTACAGCCTAGTGTTATGTATAATATTCAATACAAAATAACAAAAAGCTTAAAAAACAATAAAACCATAATAATAAATATTCAAAACAAATAAGCAGCAATAGCACTAGAAACACGTCTAGATCAGTAAAAGCATTAAGATAAATAAATACAACTAAACTCATTTTACAAATTCTGCATACCATTAAAATAAATGGGATTTGTGTCCAAGTAAATATACTCAGACTGCAATTCTATTCCCACTTACATAAGAGTAAGCCCCATTGAGCGCAATGGCACTTACTTCTTTGTAGAAATGTTTAGGATTGCATTGTTAGGACCGAACTTAGTTGACTTTGAATAATCTCCCAGTTTACCATAAACTGGCTTGAAGAGTAATATATACTACTAGTGTTTGTCTTTTTACTAAGGACTAGTCTATATTCATAGCTGACCACTCTTGGTAAAATAGTGTTGTTGAATCTTCAATATTCTAATTTAAGTATAATCTTTTAATCAGTTATCTTCTATCGACTGGCATGGATATCATGAACATCGGAAGTTCAGACTCAAAAAAGCAACAATTATAAGAACACATGACATCAGCAAAAGTATGTAACTTTTCCCTATTCTCCAATCCCACCTCCCTCTCCATGAGATCAACTGAAATAACATTGCTAGTTTGCTTTCTACCTTTCAAGGAAAATAAATCATTAATATACACTGTAAGTCAATTCTACTCACTGCCTGACAAATTTATCTCTGCCTTAAACGTGGGAGTAATAACATGAGATATCAATTACTCCAGAAGGCTGGGTTTGCATTGATACACATGTGATGGCATCCTATCTTCCCATCCAATACTCAAGAGAGTACCTTCCTTTTCTGCTTCCCCTCCCCTTAGATTGTAAAACCAAGGCCCAGGAACCCACATTTTACTTCCTGGCTGCAAAGCAGATATTGATGTAAATCTCAGACACTGAAAAGCTAAAGATCAATACTTGAGGGGTTTTTTTTTTTATCAATGTAGGTAGAATTTTCTGTGGTATGGCTGAGCAAAGCTAGGGGTGAGAGTGGGAAGGAAACCAACCGGTTTTGTAGGAAGAAAAGTTGAAAAATATTAAATGTAAGTTTTGTGTTGACATAATCCAGGTTAAATCTAAAGAAGAAAAATACTTACTTTTTGTCAAATGAGAGGCTATTTTATCACTCAGAGAATGTCACGTCAATTGTAAAGCCATCAGCCTCCGGGCTTGTTGGTGATTGCTTCATATTTACTGTTAGTCCGGCAATGGAGATGGTACTTTTACAGTCTTTGGACAGACTAGAGAGTGTGACATTTAAAGTGTTGATTTTTGCAGCACTTATGTTAATTGTTGTAATTTTCCTGATGAACCACCATTCTGGTTGCCTGATGCAGCCAAGATAGTTTTACATTTTCTATGCAGGCCTCCTTGCCATTTGGTCTGTGTAGTGTCAGCTTCGAGTGCTACTGAAAGCAGACAAAATTGCAAGCAAATTGCATCAGATTGCCAACATTGTGAAAAGGTAAATTGCTTGCAAATCTATTTAAACCACTGCCCTATTTTCATCAGCTTCAGTACTTGGTATTCATGATTGCTTAATTGGCGACCTTTCCTATTGTGTAGTGCTTTATGGTGTAATGGAAAGCGATCTTTACCAAACCAATTACCCTTTTTTTCTCAGCACTACATTATTGCTGTGATTGCAACTGCCAGTCCTTTGTAAATGAACTTTCTGATTTCAATGATGTTTTTAAAATGTAAGATAGAAAAAAGTGGCATTCATATTGTGCGATGTTCTATTTTGAAGCCTCTTTGTAGTCACCATTGTCTGGGAAAATGGACTGAAGGGTTACACAGTACCTACAAATATCCATGTAACTATTATTAATATTATTATAATGTCTTCCTTTGTACTGCAGCTCAATTAGGAAAGGATAGGAGAAATATTTTGTCACCCTGTCAAGTGCACAGGAAGTGCTTCTGAGGCTTCTTTTTGACACATACATTATCTCCACTAATAATACAAGATTCCTTTTCAAGGAGTGGGAATAAGTATACAAAATCCATGAAGTCCTTTTAAAAAATAAAAAATGAAAAAAAATCTAATTTTCTGTCATTAAAAAAAATTAAGTAGACATATTTGAATTCCGTGATTTCTGTCATGTGTGGGCATCAAAAATAGACCATTTCCTCAGTCTAAATGGTAGGTGCCATCTATGTTTCCCATAAATATAGACAATGTTGAAAGAGGACATATTATATGTATATATTCATACACCATTATTAGCAGTTTGATTTCAGTAATAAGTATCCATTTGTTTTGAACATTTGAACTGATTTGATTCTGTAAAAAAGCAACTCCTCTGTAAATTACTTCTCACTCATGTCTCTGTAACATACAATGTGACAGTACAGAATCCTAGAGAGTTTTAGTCTTGTGTATTTGTTTACATGATTTCTGAAATTATATCATTACTCATAAGTGGCAATGCAGAAAAAGCTCTACAAGTAATTTAGTCATGCCCTAATACAGTAGAGAAGGTAGCAAATGGATACATCATTATACCCCCTACAGCCAGGAATTCTACTGCAGCAAACAAAACAAAACAAAATTGAAAAGGTTTATTTTATTTTTGGCCCTTGTTTCGGTAATAACAAAACAGGTCCTTTGACTAGACTTTTTGGAACATGTTGGTCCTGTTGCGGTAATGCAATATTTATTGACAGTGACCATTTTTCTTTTAAGACCATGTTTTCAGTAAGTCGCATATTCTACAAGTGAAGATAATCAGAGATGGTGACATTTGACACACGCCCTATATATCCTTTATTTGGGAAATCAAATTTCATTCACCAGTTTACTTATGTACAAAGAATCTGTAAGTGCCATTTAGGTGAATAGTCCTAATCCAAGCAGAAAATATGCTTATCACACAAGCGGTGCTATTAACACTTATTTATGGGGCCATGTGTATATTCCACAAGTATGGGGGTTATCATCAAAGGAGGGGTGAAAGACAAGCTTCAGAACACAACAGACAAGTAAAAAGAATAGAGAAGGGCCCTGGGGTGGCACCGGTGAGGACTCCCAAATGTTAACAGCAAGGTAGAGAATCAGTTTCCTCAAGGAGACCATTTTTGGCAGCATCTCCATGGCATAAGCAACCTATGCTTTGAACCTCAAGCTTTCTGGCACTGTCTTTATAGGACAACTTAGTAGATTTCAGCCTAAACCTCCCACAATTCATGACATTTCTCCCACAGCACTATCTCCTCCCCGAAATTCCCCAAAATTTTGTTATCAAGATTCAGCTGGTACAACCTAAACATGACCTGCTACAAGCAAAACCCATTACTTATTGTCTTTGCCTCAATAACACTATCGCATCCCATTTGGCAGTGTTTGGGATTTTAAAAAATGGCATTAAAGCCTTTGGCCTTTCCTTCAATGCCATGCCCTTTCAAATCTTCTTATATTTGCTTTTACAACCTGCTGTGGAAGAGCCTGTGTCATCACTAATGGGATGGTGTTGTCCCTCTGAGTTCCACATCTACTGTTAATACTCCCATCATTTAGAAGCTACTTTGAAACTTTAGATTCCCAAACTCAATGCAGTTCTATACTCTGGCCCAGTTCTCACAAATATGACCATGGCAATTAAACAAAACTGAATATGATGCAAATTATAGTGACCAGACTTGCAGGCACAAAGTAAGGAAGGTTGTGCATGGATCAGGTTTAACTGGCCCAATGTTTGGGGCTTTGGCAGCCAGGACGGATCCCACAATTTTGGACCATTATCATGCCCCTGTTTCTCTGTGGCTTTTTATTGTTTACCTTTTACATTATGCTTCACATTAAATTATAGTATTCTGTTTGCAGTATCTTTTGCCACATCATATCCCATTTTATAGTAATACATTTTAATATATAAATATAAGTACTTTCTTACTCCTACTCATTTGATGCTATAGTACCTAGTATATTAGCCTGCTATGACTTTTCTTATGGTATCAGTTACTGGTATGTAATTACATTCCTACTTTATTTTCAGTGTGATAGGCACTACAATTGTTCACATTTCTATGTTAGAGATCCTGCATAAACTCTGCTTTTATACAGAAGTTGCAAAGCATATAGAGGAGATGTGCAATTGATCTGATTAGCAAATTACAACAGTATACTAATGAACTATTGTTGAAGTCTGAATGCATTGTATTGAAACAAAAGTAAATATTTTAAAAACCATTTGAAAAACATGCTTTTAATAAATAACAAAAATCATTCATCTTAACAATCAGTAATTCATAGTTGCTACTGTGAGCCAGAGCTTATAAAAGAGATTGTAAGAAACAAAATTGAGATATTATTTAAAAAATATTCCTTTTATTTGACTCATGTTCATGTTAGCATTGAATAATTCATTTTCCAAAATGTTTCACACTAATTCATGGAGGAAATACAAAGGCACAGGCATTAGAGCATTAGAACTATTGTATTTATTTATATTAAAATATTTTTATCCCACCATTTCAGCACAACTAACAAAACATAAAAACAATTTATAATATTGAAAAAAGCTAAAATGTGAGAAGTATCAAACAATAGCAGGGTTATCACCACAATAACAGCTGTATACACCACCACTTTACAGCAAAAGTGCTACCCAGACGTTCAGTCTGCTCACTTGAGGGCTAATACTGGCGTGGGGACATGACTATGCATGCAAGCCCCACCCCCAATGTCCCTGACCTTGGCTCCACCCTCAATGTCCCTGTCTTTGACCTTCCTGCGTTAAGCAGGGAGACCTAAACAGGAGTTCTACTTGTGTTCAAGCAAATGCAAGTAGAAGTTACCTTGAAGCTTCCCCCTCAAAACAGTAAGGTCAGGGACTGAGCAGGTGGGGTTGCTGGGAGCGGCGCTTGCATGCCACATTAGCCTTTAAATGAAGAGGCTGAATACCTGCGTAGGGCGATGGTCCCCAAAAGCCTACTAAAATAATCACATTTCCACTGCCTGTTGAAAGGTAAGCCATGATGGAGTCCCCCAGCCCCCCCCCCCCAGGGCATTCCATAGCTCCACTGGCATTTGAGGTTGATACCTGTGTGTGTGTGTGTGTGTGTGACTGAAAAGGATGTGTCATGCATGTTGCTCACTCTCTGAGCCTCAAAGGACAGAGAGTGTTCAAGTAGGTAGGGAGGCCAGCTATATCATATTCCAGCCCCAGCTCATTATGGCTTAAAAGGGCAAAACCAGAACTTTGGGTTGTTCTTGCACTTGCATCAAAGTGAGGAGCATCTGGAGCAATGAGGCATGCTTCATGTGATAGCACAAGGGCATTTGTGCATTTTCCCATGGTCTGGTACTACATCATTCTAGTAATGTCAATGGAAACCATGTGGGAAGACTGGATGATAGGATGGGTTTCCTTTTCAGGCATTCAAGGAAGGCAATGCTGCCATGGGATGGAGCTATGTCATTTGCATTGACTGGTCCCTCCATCTAGATAGTTCTTGGACAAATATGGGACCAGATCACAGGGAAACATTTCATATGGGGTTATAGTAATATATAAATCCTGTCTCAGTATGAGAGTGATATCCAACAGCATTATTTGCTGGTATAACTATGTATTCTGTTATTATTATTTAATAAATGTATACCGACCATATTTTAAAATACCTCTAAGTGGTTTACAGGAAAATTGAATACATTAAAATACATTCTGATATACATTAAAATACATAATAATTGCTAAAAGGTTTATATAAAATCTTAATAAAAACATTAAAACCAATCCAATACCATAATTGCAATCAAACAGATTGGACAGCACACTCATTCAGGGAAAGCTTGGTTAAAGAAATTGGTCTTAGTTGGTGACTAAAGCATGCTACGCTTGGTGCCTCCCAAATACTTGCGGGTAGGGGGAGGCGATTCTATAAACTGAGTGCCACCATGGAGTAGGCTGCTTATTGGTTGTTGAGCGATTGCAATCTGCAGGTCATTGTACAGCCAGCCAGTCTTCTTTCAATTATCTTAATCGGTTGCACAGGCCTGTATTTGGGTATGCAATCTGCCAGGTAATCTAGATCTAAAATGCTCTGGTTTTATATGCCACCAGCAAGACCTTGAACTTGGTTTGGTAGGTAACAGGTATCCAGTGCAGTTGCTTTAACACTGATGTAATATGTACACAGCCAGGCGCACTGCTCAGCATCCTGGCTGCCATATTCTGCAACCAGCTGCAGGTTCCAGACCAAGCACAGGGATAGCCAGGCATAAAGCACATTACAATAATCTAAATGTGATTATATGTCCCTCTTGTGCATTTAGACCTCATTGTGCACACAATGACATTTGGATAAAACAGAATGAAAAAGCAGCGAATGACACTGGAGAAGTGGTATATGTAATCTATAATGTACCCAAACAGTTATCGGTGCACTTCAATATTGAGAAACAGCACATCTGAAGATCTAGCCCAGGACATGGTGTAGCTGATATACCAACCTCAGTTGGTAATAGGTGGTCCTCATCACAGAAGTCACTTGGGTCTCTAATGACAATGAGGAATCCAAGAGCATCCCCAAACTACATACCTGTCCTTTTTGAGGGAATACAACCCTTTCTAGAAAAGGCAAAATATAGCATAAGCAACCAATTTGGTTCCAGCTGGATTGTGCAGCAGTAAGATGCTACCATTGCCATTGTTAAACATAAAGACAGGTGTGTGGCTAGAGATGTGTGCCTAGAAAGAGGAGACTAAAACATTCACAAAGCAAAGAACAACAAAGTTCCATCAAGTAAAATTTGTGATGCGGGATCGAGAGGCCTGTCATAGCCCCAGACTCCAAGGCTCAGCAGCAGCCTCCAGAGTACTTAGACTCCAATGAGTCAGAGGTCACTCCACTTCAAGGAGAACCCTTGCAGGCCTAAAGACTTAGCCCTTCCCTCACCATCAGATTCTAAGGGTGACTGCCCAATCATTTATTTTGTCGCACAGCCACACAGGAAGCATGAGGCTACAGAAATAACTATGGGCTAGCATCCAGCAGGGGTGGAGCCTCTGAAAGCTCTGGGTTTGCGAGCTTCTTAATGCCTCAGTTACCTGCAATCCCTGTTAGGGGTGATTACCCCCTACAGTACATCTCCAGTGAGTACCCCGTACACTACATTGTCCAGGGTCCTGACACTTCCTTACCTTGCAGAGACCCTGCTCTCCTGGACATGAACATGCTTTAATGAATTTGGCCCGTCTCTACCTGACAGTGGCTTTATTCAGACACGACTGGAGGAAGGTGGTTAGGGTAACTATAGAGGAGAGAGAGTTAGCAAAATCACACAAGTCAACTATGATCAATGTATGACATCTACAAAGGAGTGGACATTGAGAAACAAACTGATATTTAAGACAGATAAGGCAAATAAGGTCAGTGGAGGGGAGTGCAAGTTAGAATACTACAATCCTAGAGTTAGAAGGGGCATTAATGCCATTGAGTCCACGCCCCTGCTCAATGCAGGAATCCAGTTTAAAGTATCCCTGAAAGATGGCTGTCCGGTCTCTGGCTCCAATACTTCCAGTGATGGGCAGCCCACCACTTCCCTGGTTCCCCTGTCTGACTGTTCTGACTCTTACGATGTTTTTCCTGATATTCAACTAAAATCTGCCTTCCTGCAGTTTAAGCCTGCTATTTCATGTCCAACAGCCTTATATGACAGAGAACAGTTTATGTGACAACCCTGTTAGTACTTGAAAAGTGCTATCATATCCTCCACAGTCTTCTCTTTTCAAGAATAAACACATCCAGTTCCTTCATTCATTCCTTGTAGGACTTCGTTTTTAGTCCCCTGATCATCTTTGTTGCCTTTCTTGGAACTCATTCTAATTTATGTAAATCCTTCTTAAAGTGTGGTGTCCAGAACTGGACACAGTATTCAAGGTGAGATTTGACCAGGGCTGAGTAGAACTATTACTACTGTGATTTTGAAACTATATTGATGCAACCTAAAATTGCATATACTTTTTTTGCAACCACATCACACTGCTGATTCATATTCAGCTTGTGATGAACTACAACTCCAAGATCCTTTTCACACACAATATTGCCAAGCTAGGTATCCCCAGCTTATACTTGTGCATTTGATTTCTTTTTTCCTAAATTAAGAACTTTGCACTTGTTTCAGTTAAATTTCATTCTGTTATTTTTTGCCCAGTTTTCTAACCTATCAAGATCATTTTGAATGTTGTTTCTGTCTTCTAAGGTATTGACTATCCCACCCAATTTCGTGTCATCTACAAATGTGATTACTATTCCCCTCACCTCTTCATCCAAGTCATTAACAAAAATGTTGAAGACCTCTCTCCAGTTTGATGAAAAACCACTGAGAAGTGCTCTTTCAGTATTCTCACCCAGCTGTAAATTCACCTACTAGTAGTGCCATCCAGCCCACACTTAACTAGCTTGTTAATCAGAATATCATGGGACAACATTTGCCCTCCTCCAGTCCTCTGGCACTTCACCCATTCTCCAGGATTTCTTAAAGATAATAGTGGTTCTAACAGTCCATCCATTAGCTCCTTCAACATAATACGACGGAATTCATCTGGACCTGGGTACAGATGCCTTCCTGACATTCCTGCAATTCTAAGCTATCTACCTGTACACTTCCTTAGTGACCTGTCCCTCCTCAAACTTCCAATATGTGTCCTTTTAAATTTTCAGATCATCACTAAGCTAATACAAATGTTGAAGAGTTTAGGGTCCAGGATTAATACCTCCCTTCATTTTGATGAAAAACCAATGACAAGCACTTTTTGAGTATTCTCAACCCAGCTGTGAATCCACCCAGTAGTACTGCTATCCAGCCCACACTTAACTAGTTTGTTAATCAGAATATCGTGGGACAACATTTGCTTTCCTCCAGTCCTCTGATCACCCATCCTCCAGGTTTTCTTAATCCTAGTTCTAAGAGTCCATCCACTAGCTCCTTCAATATCGTAGAATGAATTCATCTGGACCTGAGTACTTGAACTCATTTAAGGTGCTTAGATATTCCCTGACAATCTCTCCATCAATCTCAAGCTGCACTCCTACCCCTTCAGCCTGTTTGTCACAAATGCTAGATGGGACACAAATCCTCTTTGGGAGTTGAACAGTTCTACCTTTCTTTATCACCTGTCAGCATTTTGCCATCTTCACTGTGCAGCTGGTCTACCATTACTTTTGTCCTCCTTTTACTTTGAACATATCTGAAGAAGTCCTTTTTGTCATTCTTAGCATCCCTCTCCAACCTCAGTTCATTCTAAACTTTAGCCTTCCTGACATCATCTCTTCAATTCTAGGCTATCTACCTGTACACTTGCTTAGTGACCTGTCCCTCCTCCAACTTCCAATATGTGTTGTGTTAGATTTCCAGAACATCACTAAGCTTTTTGTGTAGCTACATTGGCTTCTTCTGTTGTCTTCAATCCCCCCTCCCAAATTGGGATTGTTTATAATTAATTGCACCTTTAATATTTCTTCCTTTAGGAATGCCCATCTGTCTTGAACTCCTTTTCCTGTTTGGTTTTCCTGCCATGGAATCCTACTTATCATTGCTCTGAGTTTATTAAAATCAGCTTTCCTGAAATCCAAGGCACATGTTTGAGTACACTCAGCTGAAGTTTTCTTTAATATCAAGAATTCTAGGATTACATGTTCACTTTCCGCCAAAGTTCCCGCTACTTTCATCTCATCAACTAATTCTGCTGTATTGGTCAAAATTAAGTCAAGGAAGGCTGATTCCTTCATTCATTCCTGCACCTTCTTAAGGAAAATTTGTCAGCAAGACAAGTCAGGAATTTCCTGGAAAGACTATGCTTTGCAGAGTTTGTTCCTCGGCAGATATCAGTGTAATTAAAGTCACCCATTATTACTGCTTCACGCTTTCATGATATAGCTGCAGTTTGCTTTTGGAAAGAATAAACCACATCTTCTCCTTGGTTGGGTCATCAGTAGTAGACTCCAAATACAGTATTGTTTTTATTTCTTCCTCCATTTATTTTAACCCAGGGCCACCATGTTCATTCTCTTGAATCTCTGTACATTTCTATCATATAGTGCAATTCTTCCCTATTTTCTAAGGCTTCTGTTATTTTTGAACAAGTTATATCCTTCAATTTCTATTACTCATAGGAGTCATCCCACCAATTCTCAGTTATACATATTAAGTCATATTTCAATCAAAGGTTCAGGCTCATCCTGTTTATTTCCAAGAGTTCGTATAAAGGCATCGAAAGCCATAAACCTTATGCTCTAATGACCTCCCTGCATTTTTATTATTAAGGGCACAATTCTATGCCTGTTTAGACAGAAAAAAGTCCTACTACTCCCACAGCATTCCCCAGCCAGCCATTTGAGGGAAACAACCCTCAAATAATCTATGGGCTGTGGCATGAATGATCTGGAAAGCTCTCCGCAGAGAAGACTATATGGCAGCCACTACAGGATTTCTGGTGCCAGGTGAATACCTAACCCTTTTTAAAAAGGCCCTCGTGGGAATATGTCCTGTTGGGTGATTCTGTTATTATAATATTTTGATATTGTCTTGATTGTTTGTATCTCTGTGCTATTAGCCCTTTGAGTTCCACTAGTGGAAGAAACACAAAGTAGGAAATGTCAGAATCAACAAATAAGATTAAAACATATTAAATACACAGTCATCCATCTTTAACATACTTTTATGACATCTCATTAAAGAGCATACCTAAAAATGTAAAGTATAAATGCAACTAACACTTGTATCGTACAGGTACATTCACCAAAATGCAGGTATTAGTTGGGGCTTCCTTTTGAATATACATTCAGTAGCAAACCCATGTTGGCCCTGCATACTATTGAAAACTACTCCTAAGTACATACAAGTGCTCCTTTCAAAGTGAGTAGAGCATACTAACTCTTCTGTGTGGTTTACTTTAAGGCCAAAGGAATTATTAGTAGAAGCACACCACTAGAAGCATCATCTCTTTAATGTAGAGGATCTATATTCTATTCCCTAGTGTACAAAGTCAGCACAGAAGCAATCCTCTGTTACAAGATAAATGGCAGTGTGAAAAAAAGTGAGCTTACCCAACAACTGCCTGAGAGTCACAGTCAGTGTCTTTTCTGTAATTATTGCATTTAATACAGCTAGTTACTTGCACAAAAGAGCTTCCGGATATAGCAATTTCCACCAAGGGCTGTTTAGGAATGTGCAGGCCCATCATTTAGCTCTGATATTGTTGCCTTGTCAGAATTGATCATAGCTCTTGATGGAACACCTCTAAGTTTTTTATGGAGTGCATCAAAGTGACATTTCACATTGTTTAAGTAGGAGTGATCTGTTAGTTTATATTTTATCTAAAACTGCAGAGCAGATGACCTCCCCGAGGGCCTAAATACATGAATCCTCTACACACGTTATAATTAATAGGGGAACTGGGGGAGAAATTCATAACAAAGGGCTAAAGAGCTGGGCAGAGCAACTTGTCAAAAAGAAGGAAATTCCACTACAGATTAGCTTATTTTTAAGCATGTCAGGCTCTACATACAAACATGATCTATTGCTTCCTTGTAATGTCTGTTTAGGCCCAGGTGCTCCAGGCAGTGTCAGAGAGTGTTGTAAATTTTGTCTGAGTCAGGGCAATTCTGATTGATCTCTGAGTGTAAAATCGATAAGAAGACACTGTCATTTTCTTAAAGGATGAGCTCGAAAAGGAAAATAAATTAAGACTCTACTGAACGTCTATCTCCCGTGCTCATTAATTCAGTGTGGTCTGTACTTTGTTAATGTTAGGGCCACAGCTTTAATCTTCCAGGTGCTCTTCCTGCAGATCCTCGACAGCAACCCTTTATTATGTTATGTATATTTCATCTCCACGTGGTGGAAATGAAATGCCTGCCCTCTTCTTTTCCTTAGCTCCTGATTAATCCATTTTCTTATTTTTCCAAAGTATATCACTTGGGTCCTGATTAACTTGAAAATGGAAAGCCATTGTCTTTCTTGCATGTCCTTCATCAGAGCTTTACATACTGCCTGCTCGTTTATCTTGAGTTGTTATCACAAATAACAACTCCTAGGCATTTTCTCTTGTGTGATTCACTGCAAGAAGATTAATTTACTTATGCTCTTCGCTGCTGCCACCCCAACACACACATACACACCTTCTCTTCATTTCGTCTACCCAAGATTTTCTGAACATGCTTTAACTTGCTTTGGGGGCTTATGTTTGCTTGGAGGGTGAGGGGAGCAAACAGATCATATAACTTGTCCTGTACCACTCCAGCTACTTAACATTTTTACAACATGTGCCTTAGTTGTGGAACAATTACTGTCTAGACGATATCAATTATATCCTTAAAGCAAAGAACACCGGCATTTCCATATGGCTCTCTTCTTTACACCTATATGCTGAGTTGTTTTCCTCATTTTCCTAGATGTCATTAGATATAGTATCTATTTTGCCGTATCTCCAAGATGGTGGCAGTTCTTATGTTCTTATGTTTTTAGAAACCTTAAGTCTCAGTACCTGTTTAGAAATTAACCATTGGATGTAGCAGGATTTACATCCATCACAGATGTGGCTGTTTGTGTCATGTACCAAACAAAATGGGTTGCAGGATAGAATCATAGATTAGTAGAATTCGAAGGGGCCTGTAAGGCCATCGAGTCCAACACCCTGCTCAATGCAGGAATCCACCTTAAAGCATACCTGACAGATGGCTGTCCAGCTGCATCTTGAATGCCTCCTAGTGTGGGTGAGCCCACAACCTCCCTAGGTACTTGGTTCCATTGTCGTACTGCTCTAATGGTCAGCACATTTTTCCTGATGTCCAGCTGGAATATGGCTTCCTGTAACTTGAGCCTATTATTCTGTGTCCTGCGTTCTGGGATGATCGAGAAGAGATCCTGGCCCTCCTCCGTGTGACAACCTTTCAAGTATATGAAGAGTGCTATCAGGTCTCCCCTCTGTCTTCTCTTCTCATGGCTAAACATGCCCAGTTCTTTCAGTCTGTCCTCATAGGGTTTTGTTTCCAGATCCCTGATCATCCTCATTGTCCTCCTCCGACCCCCTCCAGTTGTTCTGCATCCTTCTTGAAGTGTGGTGCCTAGAACTGGAAACAATACTTAAGATGAGGCCTAACCAGTGCCAAATAGAGGGGAACCAGTACCTCGCGAAATTTGGAAGCTATACTTCTATTAATGCATCCCAAAATAGCATTTGTTTTTCTTGCAGCCACATCACACTGTTGGCTTATATTCAACTTGTGATCTACAACAATTCCAAGATCCTTCTCGCTTGTAGTATTGCTGAGCCAAGTATCCTCCATCTTGTAACTGTGCATTTGGTTTCTTTTTCCTAGGTGTAGAACTTGGCATTTATCCCTATTAAATTTCATTCTGTTGTTTTCAACCCAGCACATCAGCCTACAAAGATCACTTTGAAGTTTGTTTCTATCTTCCAGGGTATTAGCTAAACCACCCAATTTTGTGTCATCTGCAAATTTGATAAGCATTCCCTTCACCTCCTCATCCAAGTCATTAATAAAAATGTTGAAGAGCACTGGGCCCAGGACTGAGCCCTGCGGTACCCTGCTTGTTACCTCCCCCCAGTTTGACCAGGTACCATTGATAAGCACTCTTTGAGTCCGATTCTGTAGCCAACTGTGAATCCACCTAGTTGTTCCATCTAGCCCACTTTTAGCTAGTTTACTGATCAGAATGTCATGTGGCACTTGTCAAAAACTTTGCTGAATAGCACTGCTAATCTTCTGGAATCTATTAACCAATCCAATTTTCTTTTTATGTAGATTCTGTTAAAAGCTATACTAAAAGCCACCCAGTTCACCCACTCCGAAGGCTGGCCCTGCACAGAAGGAGATAATTTATGTACATTCTAAGGCCTACCATCCATTGGCTCCTGCCACTTTAACATTTGTATGTTAAACCAATGCTTAGAAGTGCCCAGTGATTGGTTCTACAGTGCTGAGGTCATATAGTACTGTCAAGGATAAAAACCCACTTTGGTTGTAAGGCAGCTCTGTTTGATTGAGCGTAATACAGCTGTATGGAAAGAGTCCTACAGACAAAGAACTTCTCAACTGGCAATGTGAAAAGCAGGTAGCATAGTAGCATCTTAACCAATTAGCAGTTGGCAACATTCTAAAGCAAAACGAAGATAGATCAAAGAAAACTTCTTCATTATACCTTATCAACAGGTGGCCCATAACTCTGATCCATAACTCTTCTAGCAATGTCAGATTGTCCTGGATGGTCAGTCCTCCTTATCAAGCTAGCTTATTTGTCTTATACTATATCAAAAAGGTCTTGACAGTTAGAAATTCCAATTAAACATTTCCTTCCAATTAAGCAGTTTCAGCATTACAGCACATTCAGGCACATACATCATTCCAATCCCATAATGCAGTTCACTTGCAAGAACCAAACTACATGCAGAGGCCTACCTACAGAGCAGGTATATCAAGGCTTGTGACCTTCCTTTTTTAGTATTTAGGGATCTGACCCAACTTCACAGTTATATGGCCTCTGCTTCATTGGAGAGTAAATATCAAATCCCTACACATGCTTTTGTTTTTGTGATACAAAGAGAAACAAAGGTTATGGTCTACTATTGTCCTACTTAGAGCTAACAGATGGGAAGATTCTTGAGATATTGTTAAACCAAGGTGATTCTTTTCCTGACATTGTTAAACTCTGATTGCTGTTAAGGGATGATGACCCTTATGTTACAATATGTGGGGCCAATTCCTCTCTTGCTGCTAGGAAAAATCAGGAGGAAATTTGGAGGGAGAGACAAATTAATTCTGGAGTTTATCTATTAAAATTATTTTTCATTTGTTAAGGCCAGTGGTTGTATAGCCAGGGTAGGCAATGTCTTTGGGCCTGTGGGCATATTTGGCAATCTGAGAAACTTTCATGAGCACTACCACAAAATGGCTGCCATGGAACGCATGGCTAGTCACAAAGGACAAGTAACGTTCCCAAATGACTGTGCAAGGCAGAGGTGGAGACTGAGCCACAACACACTAAACAACTTCTTTGAACCCTCAGTTTTCAGTGCCTTTTTCTTTTTCTCCCCTTTTTCTGGATGGCTTGATATGCCTCTAAAGAAAGCATCAGTCTGCAGCTGGCCACTGTCTTTATTTCCTAAGAATGTCTCTGAGCCCTATCGGGTCGCCTAGAGGCATTCATAGGAAATAGATGACAGCAGCTTGCAGCCCTTGCTTTGCTTAGAAATGTTCCCAGCTGCCAGCAAGAAAATGAGTTTATTAAAGAAAAAGGGGAAGGAGAGGTAGGGCATCTTAGCAAATGCCAAGAAAGATGCCCGGAGGGCACGTTGGTGCCCACGGGCACCATGTTGCCTAATCCTGCTGTATAACAATCACTTTTTTTTTGCCTTGACTACACGTAACTAAAGTCTGATAACCTTTCTAAATACACCTTTGAAAATTCATGGGAAAGGAAGTAGCTTTGAGGGCAGATTTGGAGTGAAAATGGGGCAAGTAGGAGAAAAGTTAAACACCCCCTTCGGTACAGACACACTCATCGACAGCACCTCCATTCCAAACCTCGCTCCTAAACCTAGCTTTCCTTAAGAAAAGCAGTCCTTGTTCTTTTGTTAGATGCCTAGGTGTGTAGCATGTAGTTCCACCCTTGCTCTCCTTGGGTGTTTTGAAAGTTTGGCGATTATATATATATTTTTCAACGCAGTCAACTAATTATATTGATGTGGAGCCTGCATACTTTTCAAGCATGAAAAGTAGCCGTTTTCTCTCTGTGTCATTGGTATTATCTCCTATATTTTGAGCTGACTGCGTGTTCGTTAAGTTCCCTCACAGAGACGTTATTTCCATGTACCATCATTAAAATGAATTGTAGCCTTACTTTATAATACAGGTGTTGAACAGGCTGCCCACAGATGCTGGAAAGCAAACAAGAATCTCCTTTCTATCAGGTCCGGGAAGGCCAACATTTGGAAAGCCAGCTGTTGCTTTAGACAATGGCACTTTCAAATCACAAAATGGTAAGAGACACGGGAAAATAAATATATTTTGTAAAGTACATGCTATCTTATGATAAGGCTGATGTTGCTAAAATAGCACTCTTAATACTTTTTTTGTGTGTGATTTTCCTGCTGGTCCAAATTGTACCTGTGAACCACCTTGGGCTCTTAAATGCTACTCAAACCCAGTTGTCTCTTGTGTGATTAGTATGAGAGTGCAGTATTTGAAATAGCCATTTGCTGGCTGATTTGAGGAGTGCCTCTCCCTCGGCTGAGCTAGAGCAGCTCTCCTTTGCGACAGCTGCTTCTTTTTTCTGACTGGCAACACATTTCATTTTATTTTATGACTGTCCCAGCCCTCTTTTGAAAAAATATAGAAAGAATGTAAATAAGAACCTTCCTGTGATCTGGCCACCTTCTAGGAGTGTGCCTACTTTTACCGGTACTACAAAATTATGCAAATGCAGTTACGAACTGTATCACTGTCTCCTTCATTCTTCAGTTATAAGCTATGATGTAACCAGGGACAAGGTAGAGGAGATGACACATTCATTTTGTGGACATTCTTCCGTTATTTTTGACACACAAATTCTACACAATAGCTCAGTATGATGGAGCATGCAGAAGGTCCCAGGTTCGACTGTTGGCTTCTTCAGGTAGGGTGAAGAAAGGAATCCCACCTGAAACCCTCAAGAGCTACTGCCAGTCAGTGTTGACAATACTGGGCTCGATGGACCAATAGTCTGTCTCAGTATAAGGCAGCTTTCTATGTTCCTACTGTCCCCTACTGTCCCACTTATCTGATGTATCGTATCCTTGGTGCAAATTTTCCTTCACTCTTCTCATTCCACTTCCTAAACCGAGTTCTTTTAGCTTATTTCTCTTAAAGTAAGTTCACACGTGCATGTTTCTCACTCAAGAGTCGTCATGTCACTGGACATTAAATGTCATCTTCATTGTTCATATGCTCCTCTGTGCATCATCAAGCAGCAAATGACAAAGTTGTGTACATGCTTCTGTGAATCAGGCCAGTTGTTTATGTCTTGTAGCTTTGTGACTCTGGAGACCCTTGCATACACTGGTGGAACGTCCTTCACTTTTATACCTTATATAGATTACAGGGCACATCTGTCAATGGCCAGATTCCCAGTTTATTTTAGAGCTTTGAAATCCAAGAAATGGGGTTTAAAATGCAAAAATAGCAACACACAAGAAACAAACCATCAAACATTTGAGGCAGAACCTATGAGCTGCAGACCTCTCCCCCAACTCTCCTCTCCATGCCATTAAGATCCCCCAACCCCATGTATCTGTAACACTTCATGCTTTTTGTGTGCATGATGGACTTTAATTGTTGTAACCTAACTTTGGATCCAAATTTAGCTGAAAAGTGGGAAGGCGGGATAAATATAATGACTCACAACAACGTTACCTTTAGCTTGAAGGAAGATTTCTTTTTTTTATGTAGATCCCAGGAGGCCGTTTAACTCATGGTGTCTCCAAGTTATTCATACACTTTTAATCTCAGTCTTGGTGACTTTTAGGAAAGGGCGTACAAGGTGTTTCTTGTGAGTGTTGGCTGATAGCCACATACTAGACAAAGTCAAAAGTGAACCGAGGAAAACAGGCAATGCAAAGGTTCCATTTTTCTTTATGCCATTGCATTGACTGATGGGAAATGCTTGTGTTTCTTCTAGCCTTTCACAGTTCAAGGTGCCATATTGCATATCATTCCATATTTTGGAAGACTTGTTTCAAAGTGGCTCTTAGAAAATTCTATCCTGTGCTGTCTGTTCAGAAGTTAGCCCTATTGATTTCAATGGGATTTATGTGCAGTGCAAATATCTATAGGATTTCAGCCACAAAATGTGTTCTAGTTTGGAATGAATCAATTGTGAATGTTGGTAATGCTTCATAAAAAGCTGAAGAAAATGTGCAGTCTAACCAGAAGTGTGGTCTTCCACCACATTCAAATTCCAGGCATAGAAAATAGGGTGGAGAGGCATTTTAGCATCAGCTTTTCTAAAGGCAACAACTAAAAAAGGTCCTATGCTGAATCATTTGTAATGGACCTATGTCCTAGTCATAGAAAAGTTCATTGTATTTCTGAGTTTGACACATTTTTGCCCATTGAGTAGATTCTGCTTCATTGAATTGACTAAATAGCTATCAGTTCACTGAGTTGACTGAAAATAGCTATCAATTCAGGAAGGCAGGGTTGAGGAACCCCTGGGCTGCAGGCTAAATACAGTCCACACTTGGCCCACAAGTTTCTCCTTCAGGCCTTACCCCTTCTTCCCACGCCCCTGCTCTGTCTCTCCCAAACTGGGAAATCTCTTATCTATGATCAGGCTAACTCTTTCCTGCCCCATGAAAAAAAATGCCCCCTCCAATTGTAGTGGTGGGTGGTATTTTTAGGAGGTGTGTATTTGTGTGAATGTGTGTTATGTGTTGTGGAGTGGGGGAGGGGAGAGAGAATATGACTTGGTTCACACGTCACAATAAGCCACAGAACTCCAAGATGCACGCCAGCCACCATTTTGAATATACAAGCCGCAGCATAGTTCTAGGGTTATCTGAGGGTTGTTTAACCCTTAAATAACACACATTGCCCAGGTTTGCATGACACAATAACCCTTTGGGGCACCCTTACCATTGTTTGCATATTCAAAATGCTGGCCGATGCACATCTCAGAGCCACAGTTGCTTATTGACATGAGAACCAGCCCTGCGTGTGTGTGTGTGTGTACATGCTGCCTTGCAGCCCCTGATGTGCTTTCCTAGAGAGAATTCAGCCCTCAGACTAAAAAAAGTTCTCCACCCCTGCTGTAAGAATGAAGACATTAATCAGAACCAGGATGAAAATGTTTGCATTCCTAAATAGGGTCCTAAGATACAAAAGGACAGCACATATATTTTTTACCCTTATCACAGGTCACCACCATTTACAATAAATAAGATAACACTTTGCCATGACCATAATAATATTGCCATTAGCTTGTTTTAATGGTATGTCTTGCTTTTGGGTTCTTTTAAGCATTGTTTACACACACCTCCATGTTGGCTGTGTGAAAGTCCTGACAGAGGCTGAGGCTATACATAAGGAGAGTGGCATTTAAAAGTTGCTTATTGCACATACCACTTTCGGGGCTGCAATATACCAGCCAGCATCACTATTGCTCTCTATATGCAGCTCTGGCAGTATGACAAACTCATGCCATAAGGGCATAAGAACAGCCCTGCTCCATCAGACCAAAGGTACAACTAGTCCTGCACCCTGTTACATGCAGTGGCCCACCAGATACCTCCAGGATGCCCACAAGCAGGTCAGGAAGGCAATAGCCCTCTTCAGTCATTGATAAAGAGCCTTTAAATATTACAAAACCTGAACATTTCCTCAGCTTAAGTAATGGGCTTTCCTAAATTGGGTTCACACAACACGACAACCCACACTCAATGTTGAGCATGGGTTGAGTGTGGATCATCATTGAACCATGGGTTGTTGAACTGTGGGTTATGTTATACGAACCCAGCCGCATTCCCATGAAAATAGCCAATGGCTTGTTGTTGGGTTGTTCATGTTTAACTAAACATGTGGCTGTGTTCACACAACACAACAAACCATATTTCAATAAAAACCCATGGATCAACGACAACCCCATGGATCAACCATACTCAACCTTGAATATGGGTTGTGTTGTCATGCTGTGTGAACCCAGCCACTATTGCAGATTCCTACAACATACACATATCATAGTCTGATGAAATGGAAAGAATGTATTCATTATGTTACAGTCAAAGCGATTTGTAATGGCAAGCTGATTGTGTGCGTGTGTGTGTGTAGAGGTCTTCTTTAACACAAATGTTTTACTCAACGAAGTATATATGTGCACATTATTGTGACTACTGAAATGCCTGTTATGAAACACACCCCAATGGCATGTTCTGAAGGTAGTAATTAAAAGCATCACTGCACATGTGTACTCTTGAGGAGAGAGTAAGTAACAGGTACCTTTCAAGCATGCAAAATTCAGGACTCTATTTGCCATAGACATTTCATGTTTAAATTTAAGGGAGAACCTTCTGCTGTCTCTAGGGTTAGTATTCAACATAACTTCTTTTAGATCCTTGCACGTACCTGATTGTGCTACCATCTTAATTAAAAGTGTAACAGTAATAACGAACTTATTTTTAGACGGTCTCTATGTGGCATTTTGCTTCAGAGGACAGGCAATTCAGAAAGCAGAGTCATTCTGGAGATAAGCAGTGACACAGAGCACTTATATCGTAGCTGGGGTCAGCCAGTATGTTCACATTTGTTTTCTGGATTAATTATGTGTCCTTTCGATAAGAAACACCCTGATTTTGTTCCATTTCAATATCTGTCATGGGTAGAGTCAGGCTTTCCCACATTCATTTTAGACAGAACTCTTCTCTATGTAATTGTTACATTACATTGTAAAGGAAAAGATGTAGAAGCTTTGCTTAGAAGCTTTGTAGAAGATGTAGAAGCTTTGGATTTCTTGTTACTGCTTTCCTAAAGAGCATAGAGTGAACCCTTGCTTTAAAGGTGAGGATTTGGCTTCAGGGACCCTGCTAGCCCCATTGTTTTGTTTCTCTTCGTTGCCTATGGCGCCTGTGGGGGTTGCGGGGGAGGGGGAGAGCTGAGGCAGTGACTTTATTCAACACCTGCATCTTTAACTACTGGTGCAGTATAATTACCTTCCTTGAATATTCTATAGAATTGTCAAACAGTGATTGTCTTTTCAAAAGAAAGCTTTTGAATAAAGCAGTTTTATATACAGAGCTTAACGTCTTTTTTTATCAACATCGAAGAGCCTTTCCGCAAGATGAAGAAATGTCAGATCTGATGAGTATGCCTATATTGGTGCTAGGCCTAATAGCATGAGATCCATTCCTCTATGTAAGGGATTTAACGGGTGGTGGCCAGTTTGCACAGCACAATAGCCAATTAAGGGTTAATTTTCCTGTAAGGAGCTGCGGTGTGTGCTGGCCACCATTATGAATATGCAAGACCTGGTTGGGCATTGCTGTGGCTTGTCGTGTCATCTGAACCCAGGTGGTGTTCGGTGCAGGCATGTTTAGGCTTAAACAACCCTTGCATAGTCCCCAGAAGGGGGAGCTTGCAAATGCATTGCCACATTTGTAAGGGTTCTGAAAATTAATTCCATTTGGTGATCTGATTCGGGGGGGGGGGGGGATTTCCCTCAGGAGCCAGCAACCCCAGCGGTCCAGTTATAGAAAGGCTGCTGATGTGTCCTCAATCTCTACATGAAGTTCTGTTGCAAAGGTGCCTGGGATACATGCTGGAACCAGCAGGAGAACTGAGGGGGGAAACAAGCCATGGGAAACCTAATCATCTGTCAGGTTAGGGAGCGAACAACCAACCCATGGTGGCTTATTGACATGCAAATCCCCACCCCCAAGAGAAGAGGAGAGGGCAGAGAAAGGGGAAGAGAGTATTTTTTTTGTCTCCACCTATTTCACACCCACTTTGGGCTTTAGTCATGCCCTCTTCTGGCATATGGACCCCAGAAGGGTACGGAGAAACTAATGTGACAAAATATTGCATTTTGAGTGTTGGGGAAATGCAACTTTCCTGCAAAAGAAGTGCATCCCTGAAGCAACACATCTGTTTCAGCCCCCCCCCCCCGCTGCAAAAAAAAAACACCATGGCAACATCTGCACATTTACGTGCAAAAATTAATGCTATGTAGAGGACCTGCAATTTACTACTACTTTCACAACTTAGAGCCTATCTACACACGCAGGATAAAACACTTTGAAAATGTTTTGAAAACTGTATATGGAGTGTGTCCCGGGCCCCAACAGTTCTCAGAACTGTCAGCCTATCTACACTACTGCTTTAAAACAGTTTAAAATGGTTTATAAAAGTTTTGAGAACTGTTGGGGCCCAGGACACACTCCATATACAGTTTTCAAAACATTTTCAAAGTGTTTTATCCTGCATGTGTAGATAGGCTCTCAGTCTCTATAAAATAACATTAGGCTGTAATTCCATATTCACTTACCTTGGAATTAGCCTAATTGACTTTCTTCTGAGAAAGGATTGCACCATGTAAGATTGCACTTTTAGTTATATGTATGGCATGGCATGACAAAGGCCAGATCTACACTTAGCAGGATATAGCACTATGAAAGAGGTATGAAAAAGGTATATAAAAGACAGGAGCCACACCAAGCAGGATATAGCACTAAGAAAGTGGTATGAAAGCAGTATATGGTATATGTCTATGGGGCCCCAACAGCTGTCAGTGCACTTCAATACCACTATAAAGCAGTAGTGTAGGCTGACCAGATTAAATCCAGGTCAGGGCTTATGTAACTTTAACAGTTGTAGAGAAAAGGGAATTTCAGCCAGTGTCATTTGTATACAATTAGTTCCTGGTGATATTCCCTCTTCATCACAACAGTTAAAGGTGCAGGCACTATACTAGAGCGACCATATACAAAAGAAGGCAGGGCCCCTGCACCTTTAACAGTTGTGATGAAGAGGGAATTTCACCAGGAACTAATTGCATACAAATGACACTGGCTGAAATTCCCTTTTCTCTACAACTGTTAAAGTTACATGAGCCTTGACCTGGATTTTATCTGGTCACCCTACAGTAGTGTGGCTCCTGCCTTTTATATATCACTTTCATAGTGCTATATCCTGCTTGGTGTAGATTGGGCCAAAGTTGCAAAACAAAAGAAATCAAATGCTAGCGGATGCCTTTTAAAATGTCACTTACATTCCAGAACTTCCCCACTAAAGTTGGAAGGGTTCAGAAAAGTAGTGTTATCCATAAAACTCTGTAACTTTATAACAGCTATACAGCCATGCCGCCCTGTTATGTAGAGCAGCTCTCTCAGTAGGCTTGGTCATGGACAATTGAACTCTAATTAATAGATAATCAGTGCAGCAGGTCATCTCAGTCTTGTGTTGATAGCTGGCTACCTTGGAATGAACCTTCAGGCACATCCACCTGCCCAGGTGGGGACTTAAATGAATTTATCTATAGGGAGAACAAAGTGAATTTGGCAGAGTTGTCAGCTTTTGGGGAAATGTGTGTGTGGGGGGGTACCTTTTAGGATTTAAGAGAGCCGCTATTGCTCTGAATACAGTATTTTCTGTGTGCTTGCTTCTGTGCCTCTGTAATATTGGCTCTACTTGTAAATTTGTAACTAGATTATTATTACAAGGACATTGTAAGTCTTCAGTATTCTCTCCTCTTAAGAAAAAATGTCCCCATAAAACTGCTCCAAACATCCCACTGTTTGTGAAAGTAAAAACCTGAATGCAATAGGAGATACAAACTTCAGAAGCACAAAGATTTCAATATTGGATTCAAAGGATGATGCTTGAGAAGAGAATTAACATATCATTATGTTATTTCTTTCCTGGTGCAAGTTATAAAATAATGGTATAAAATGTTATGAATGTGCCTATAAAACTACCTCTTAAAATTAAAATGTGTCTGCATAATTTTACAATTGTCATTCTAGGAGTCTAGGATTTCTTGTGTTACCACATTTCATACTCAGGACATGTGGCATGCTTCCTATTCCATTTCACTCTCTCTACATGCTGTCTGTTACTTTTGCCAATTTTTTGCTAAAGGTTTCATAGAATATGTGTATGAGTGTGTAGAACTACTTTACATCTTGTTTCAAATGACAATCAAACAGCACTAGAGCTGCCCTGTTTCCTTTGCTCCTATATTCCTATAGAGATTGCAGAGAGATATAAGAAAAGTTGTAGTTTAGAGGCTTCTGTAAAATATTATTTCCTGAATTAACTCCAAGATCAAGTAATGCAACTGTCCGTTGCGTTGCTTATTGTGTTGTCTAATGGGAAAAGGACAACTGACAGTTGTCTATTTCCCCAAAATAAGCAATGGAGAAAAACAATGGACGGCTCAGTTGATTGACCAAACAACCATTGGCTATTGTGTCATCTGGTAGGCTTCATTGATTATTATCCCATCCACAGAGTTGCGAGGCAAGAACAATAGAAACCTGGCTGCTCTAGCCCCACATTGCTCTATGGGCAAGGGAAAATAATCCTGTGCCAGTGAGTGCTTCAGGAGCCCCAGTTGTGGGGTGGGGCGATCAGGGCTCCTGAAGTGCTCCCCAGCATGGGAACATGCCGACCCTGGGTGGGGCATCGCCGATCGCAACACTCCACGTGATGCCAGGGGCGTGCATGTCCCAATCTCCCCGTCCCCCTGATCCATCTAGATATTGCCTCAAGGGGATATAAGGAGCCCCTTCCATCCCCTTCAGCCAATCCCCAAATAGATCAGGGGTGAATGATGCCTTCTGCAGCTGGATAGGAGCCATCCAATTGAAGGAGGCAGCCATCTGTCCAGATCGGCACATCGGAGCTGGGTTTGGAGCTGCTGGTGTCACCAGCAGCTCAGATCCTTGTGCATCTCCTCACATCCCCAGTCATGCCAACCAAAGGGAGAGGCATCCTGTGCTCAGGCTAGAGGGAGGCTGGACCCCTGCACGCTCCTCTGACATGCCGATTTCCATGCACCCACCCCTTGTCCTGTTCCTAAGGAGATCATTGTGGAGGAAGTGTCACCATTGCGAGGAGATCCTTCTTCCCAGCGTCGCCTCTTCTATGCCCAGCTTACTCCAAACTCGATGGCATAGAAGAGGCGATACCAGGAAGAAGGATCTCCTCTAAACAGAGGAGATTTACGCCCCCCCCCTGCGACACCTCCTCCACAGTGATCTCCATAGGAACAGAGCAAGGGGCGGGTGCAAGAACACCACCCCTTGCCCTTTTCTTATGGAACCCAACTGTGAAGGATGCCTCAGCATCAAGCCATGTTGAGAGACCGGGCCCAAGCCTCCTGCTTCTGCGGTGGGGAGGCTTGGGACCTGCCTCCTCACGTGTTAGGGCCATGATCCTGGCTCTAATGAAGGTTCTGCCGCCAGGCAATCCCAGGCACCTTGCCTGCCCTGACAGGGGATACATAGTGTCTCGGTTGCTTGGCAACACTGGCAGAGTAATTCCATCCCCTCTCAACAGGTGACAGGACTCCGTCGGAATTTCTTCCGGTATCCCTGACTCTTGTTGACAGGAGATGGAATTACTCCACCGCCAGGAGCCTCGTCTATCCTCTGCTTTCCGCTCCTCCCCCGGTAATGGCTGCGCTGGTCAGGTAAGCACTAAGTGGCACTGCCATTTGGTGGGGATGGAGTACAGGTGGGGAGGGAAGAGGAGAGGTGACAACTCAACGGAGAGAAAGCAGTCCTCTCTATGGAGCAGCACTTCCGTGTAGCCCAAAGGCACACACAGACTTACCGCCCGCCGAGTGGACTATTTCCTCTCCATTGAGTAAAGTGCCGTCCAAATGCGGCCAGTGTGTGCATATAATACATGGAGACTAGTCATTTAAACAGTGGCAATCATGTTAGTTTTGTTCATTATCCTTTCCAAGATATGTCAAACATTGTACATGATTAATGTAGAGTGACATAAACAACAGTATGCGTTGCACAAAATCGTTGGCTATAACTTTTCTTATATATATATTTAACAATATGCTTATGAAATAAAATGAACAACAACAGCTAGAATTAAGAGGGTAGTAACCAAAAGGGCAGACAAACACAAACGCCTTCCAAGCCCCAGTAAAACAAATTTGAGCATCTATTCATTCTCTCTCTCTCTCTCTCTCTCTCTCTCTCTCAAGTAGTTGTAGTAACTTTGCAACAACAACAACAACAACAACAACAACAATGTGCTTTTAACTTCTTTTTTTCCTTTGTGTCTCCAACCTTATAAAATTCTTAATGGATTAAAAGAGCAAGAACAAGTTTTCTCCATTACAAAATTCCCATTTAATCCTTATCCACCACTTAGCTTATCAAATTAAATGGGACAAGATTGATGCGGGAGGGGGCTCTTTGAGACGGACATCGTGTGTAAAATTGGCAGACAACAGATTTTAAAGAGTGCCCACCATGACTTGTCACATCATCTTTCCTCAGCTTCAGCTGCTCTGGCGGAGTCCTGGGCAGGGTCAGAATTCTTCTCGGTGTTAACACTATGGACCACTGCAGAGAAACAGGACTGCTACACAGTCTCCAGCAGAGTTCCTTATTACACACGCACCCGGCCCCCTTCACCTGCCCCAGCCATTCAACATAACACCACACCATCCAATATTCATGAACAGCCCAATGCTCCAACCAGGGCCTCGCTTCTGCAGGTGGCTGTTACATCAGTAATTGCCCGATACTTCCCTCCGCAGCGTAAAATTGTTTTCATTATGTGTCATGCACACACAGCCAAGCAAATCCCCCTTGAGTGGTTTCCCAAGGGCTGGAGGGGAGGTGGCACTTCACTTAAACAGGCACTTTTGGCTTAGATTTAAAAGAGAGAGAGAGAGAGAGAGAGAGAGAGAGAGAGAGAGAGAGAGAAAGAGAGGGGGGGGGAACCAGCAGCAGCAGGCAAAAGCTCATCATTAACTCTACTTCTACCTTCAACAACAACTAAAAAAATGCAAGCTCCTGTAAAACTCTCATAAAGCTTCTCCTAAATGTCTCAGTTACTGGGAAGAGGCTTTAGGGGCTTCAGCTGTTCTTAGGATATTTAAAGCTGCTTCGGCTCAGAGAAGAGAATCGCTTTTCCACCTGAGTGGAGTTCCCATGGTTTGCAGTGCCAGGCGATAAGCAGGTTTCAGCAATAAACTCCTGCATTGTGAAACAATAATGCACAGTCAGGTCCCCCCATTTTGATTCAAGGGTGTCTTTTTCTTTCCCCCCTGTGGTGGACTAATCACAGCTCCACTTTGTTTAATTGCAGCAAAGAGAGAAATGTGTTTAAGAAGTCATTCCGGCCTCCTTTAAATGAATGGCCAGATTCTTCAAAGACAGCAAACAGGATGCATAATAAATAAGATTTAATTTTCAGATCGAAATAGGCAGACTTAAAGATTTTGGGGCTGTTGTTTTTTGTTTTTTAAAAAAACTGGCTGATATGAGAGATGTGCCTCCAGAAAGACATTGGGCACTTTGTAAAAGAAAGAGAGAGAGAGAGAGAGAGAGAGAGAAGAAAGCAGCAACAAGTGGATTAAAGTCTTCGTTTTTATGCAGCGCAAGCTCTTTTTGCATGGTGGGAGGATCTGTACAGGAATAAAACCTTTCCAGAATTGGTGGTTGGTAGCCTGCTGGGCACTTTTGCTTCTGATAAAAATACTTGTAAAACTATGTCAAGTCCTTGATAATTGACACAGATTCACCCACCATAGTTTTCAAGCTAAGACCTGGAAAACCTTGGGTCCAATGTATTGTAAATTATGGCTCAAGGGTCATGAACTCCATAGTGCGGGGAGGGTTGGGTGGGAAAGCATTTATCAATCAAAGCATTATTTCTGAGCTTGAAAAAAAAACGCTAAGCTCCAAGCCAAGTGTGCAGTCCTCAACTCCATTGAGGTCAATGGGGAACTCTTCTTTACTTCAGTGGGACTATGTTTGAAATCAAATGCGAAAAATGGAATGCTTTTTTTATTCAATGTTTATAACCAGCTGGATGGAATTAAAGCTTTTTTTCTTGGAAGTGAATTTGTTTTTTATTCCTATAAAATTTTTTAAAAAGTGCATTGGAATGTTGCTCTTTTTTAGACAGAAATCTATATGCTGAATGTGATGCTTGAAACATTTGTTAACCTTTCAACTTACTAAGCAGAAAATTGGCATGATTTAGACAAAGCACACACATTACTTTCCAATGGATATGAGTAGAACTGAAAAGTAAATTTGCTTAGATTTTGCCTTTCTTGGATTGTTTTATTTGATTATAAACAATCTACCAATATTTTCTTCCCAGCTCAAAAAGATAGGAGTACTCAGATTCTCTGTGATTCCTGCATTGCTTGGGGTATAACAGTTGTTTCTTTCAGGAGAGCAATATACATACATTTGCAAATCACTTATGCCCAAACTTTATATCAGATGTGATTTGAGATGCCTTTTGTTGCCAGCCGTCACGGGCTGTGTACTGTGAGGTCTCATAATTCTGAGCAAGAGTTTAGCATAAAATAACCTTCAAGAGCATCTGCTGTAAGCTTTCCCTCTGTGTTGGACTGAATATGTGAGGTTATTCGCAATAGTGAAAAGCTACACTTGGAAAGTATTTTTGTTTTATAATGAATGATGGAGTTCCTTTTGCTCTTGGCCATTCTGGGGCCTCCTCTGAATACAGCAAATGACTGCTTCAAAATGAAAACCACAACGTGTTTGAATGTAGCATTATGCCTAGTTGCTTTTTGAGTGAAAGGCGGCTTTAAAAAGTTTAGGTATATCATTGCCAAGAAGGGCTAAATAGTATTGTCAGCATTTGGAGAAGGAATCGGTTCTTTCCCCAGCCCTCCCCCCAAAACTCCATTCTGGACAGCTGTTAGTGACTTACCAAACTTTTCATATGGATATGTATGTTAATGACAGGCAATGAACTGGAGATGAAGAGCCCCAAACACAAACCGAACTCTTCAGTGCACATCAAAAGCCTTTACAAAAGGAGCAGTAAAAGAGGCAGCGATGGTGGAGCCTTCACTTTTGTACACTGAATTAGTTCTGCAAGCAATGAAACTGATCTTTTCTCCTTGCCAGAAAAGTCTGGTGATTTTTGTGAGTCTCATTAGCACACGAGGCATTTGTGAAGATAATTGACTGCCGCTGATACTGCTGGCTGTCACAACAGTGTCAGCAGTGTATGCGCTTTTTTAATAGTTCGTATTTTCTCTTCCCCCCCCTTCCTCCCTCTCTTTCTTTCATTTAATGGTTCCGCAAAGATACAGGCGTTCTGAAGATCTGCAAACCTGCTTGGGGCATAGAAAAAAGAAGAAAACCCTTGTGGTTCTGAACCTAGCAGTCTACCGCCCAATTTCTCTAGCTACACTTGTATTACAATTATCTGTGGGTAGATAGAATTAGAGCGGGAAAAGGGGAGGGGGGGAGAGACTTTATGCAAATCTTAGCTAGGTGGCAGTCAACTAGCCTGGTGTGAGATAAATGTTTGAACATTGGTGAATAGGAAGGTGTGAGCAGAAGGCTGAAAAAAGCAGCAAAATAAACAACATTAAGCAAGAAAGCAATCCAGGTTGTTGAGGTTTCCATTTATTATTATTTTTAATGCTTTGTGAAAAGGAGGAAAGGTGAAAACTTGAAAGCCTGATTTAGAAATTCTAAAGGAAACAGAACCTGTGGGAAAGCTGTGCCTTGAGTGAATTGCAAGAAACCTGGATTTCACAATTCCTTGGAAAAGTGCCTATTTTCTTTTCTTTATCACAAACAGCACTAGCAATCAGGTCTGACTGATATCCGTTCTGTGGGCACTTCTTCCATGGGCTAATTTACCATTTTGCTTTCACTAATACAACCATGTTGCATTCAACAGATCTTTTTTTCACTCTTGTGAGTACAAGTTGAATTGAATTTACACTAAAACCCTATGCGTGTGTGCAAGCATCAGTGTAGGAGAATAAATTAAGACCAGCAGAATCTGGCTGTGCTTTTGTTCAGCAATTGTAGAGAATGTTAATAACAGTATGCTCCAGCAGCTCCTTAATACTACCAGAAATTTAGAAACACAAAATAGAGGCTAATTTATACTTTTTAATTATATATGTGAGTGTGTGTGTGGTAACTTGCTTTCGTCACTCATTCTTCCCCCTACACCTGAGGTTTCTCAACTGCTATTAAAAATAGTAATGGGATTAAGGGGTAGGTATTTTAAAACAAAAACAAACAGAAAATGAACTGCAATCACTTGCACTAGTTCAATCACTTTGACTTCATGTAGGAAGTCAACAGCATGAAAACATTTTTGGTGGTATTTCCAACTGGCACCACTCTGCCCCTGCAATATTGCTGTAACTTTGTGCAAGCCCAGCTCTATCCTATGTTTGAAATTATCTTTTAAGATCAAGTAATAATTTTGTCTTTGGCATCTATAGCAGGTAATGTATCTATTCCAACTGGTGAGGTGTCCTTATTAAGTCTATATAAGCAGAGTGTGCAATATTATCTGTATGAGGCACGATATTTGGAAAGAATGGTAAAGAAAATATTGACCATGTGAAGTGTTTCTTCCTAATTGAAAGTTCTCATGAATACCAAAACTATTAATGTAGTGGTACATTTTGAAGTGCAAGCGCTCATTATGACTGCCTCCGCGTGCCCTAAGGAGAGTACAAAAATGCAGGGAGGTGTGTTGATTCATATCTATATGTGGGGTGGGGGATAGCTCACAACAATAGATTGTTGCTGAGGAAATCCATCCCTCCTCTCCCATCTACTGTAAGGATTTCAGGCCACTGTATTAATTTATTCAGTAAAGCTTTCACAGAAAGACTTATAACCTGATCTTATTCCAGAACAAGTTTCATTGGGTTGAAATCAAAAGTAGCCATGGTTAGAGTGGACTCATTCAGTACCTTAAGTCCCTTTGATTCCTCTAAGCATAGTTATGTCTGTATCCTACTCAATCAGGGGCTTTCTCCTAGGTAAATGAATACAGGAGCCCAGCCTCAATGGAAAGTCTACAGTGCATCACAACATATACCACTATTCTGTATATTTACAAGTGGTGGGATTTAAGCTACCACCTTGTACAGAATCAGTGGAATTTAAGCAGACTTGCTATTATTTATTTATTTATCTGGGCAGTTCACAAAAAATTAAAACCCACAAGTACAGCATAAAAACAATATAAAATATAAAAGCTGAAAACTATAGTATAAAAGTACAACCAGAATAAAACCTAGCAGCAATGCAGAGATTTAAACTATAGTAACAAATTTAAAACAGCAGAGCTAAAAGACTAGAATGCTAACATGCTGAAATTTCTTGGATAATAAAAGAGACTTCACCTGGAGCCAGAAAGAGCACAACATTGGTGCCAGGCGAACCTCTCTAGGGAGCTCATTCCACAACTGGGGTGCCAAAGCAGAAAAGCCCCTTTCCTGGTAGCCTCACTTCCTTTGGCAAGGGCTCCCAGAGTAGAACTGCAGAAGATGATTTTAGGGTGCAGGAAGGTACATTTGGGAGGAGATGATCCTTCAGATAACCTGGCCTCAAGCCATTCAGGGCTTCAAGTGTTAATACCAGCACTTTGAATCAGGCCCAAACATGGACTGGCAGCTAATGCTGCTGAAAACGTACTGGCATAATAAGGTCACGTTGGCCAGTCCATTTTATCAATCTCACTGCTCTGTTTTGGACCAGCTTGAGTTTCCGGACTGTTTTCAAAGACAGTCCCACATATAACGCCTTGCGGTAATATAGACAAAAGGTTACAGACTGTGGATAACTGTAGCTAAGCTATCTCTGTCCAGATAAGGGTGTAGTTGATACCTAAGCTGATAAAAGGTGCTTCATGCCACCAAGTACACCTGTGCCACAAGTGACAGTTCTGAGTACAGGAGCACCCCAAAACTATGAATCTGATCCTTTAGGGGGAGTGCAACACCCTCCAGAATAGGTTGAGCATAACTTAGTCAAGCAGATGAACCACCCACTAACAGTATCTCCATCTTGTCTAAATTAAATCTCAGTTTATTGACCTTCATCCAGTCCATTCACGGGTCCAAGCACTGATTCATAACAGCAACTGACTCACCTAGATTTGAAGAAAAAAAGATAGAGCTGGGTGTCATTTGCATATTGAGGACACCTCAGCGCATGCCTCCAGATAACCTGTGGTTTCATGTAGATGTCAAACAGCATAGTGCGGAAACCCATAGCATAGTTGCCATGATACAGAGCAATAATCCCTCATAGCATAGTTGCCACGGCACATAGCAATAAGCCCCCATCACCACCTTCTGGATTCGGCCACCCAGGTAGGAGTGGAACCACTGCAGCTAACTCCAGCACAGGCAACCTATCCAGAAGGATACTATGATTGGTTGTATTAAAAGCTGCTGAGAGGTCAGGTTGCACTCCCCCTGTCCCTCACCCAGCAAAGGTCACCCCACCAATTATGGGTGAGCAATTATGGTACAATTATGATTGCTCTGAAATCTACAAGAACAAAGCAGCTGACTTTGGATAAGACCTGCACTCTAAAGGTACTATCATCTGAACATAGGTGAACTATGTTCCAGTACTTATGTGGTACTCATTTTCTCTATACCCCTTCCTCCCATGCACATGTTCTGTATTAACAAGTGTACATTATCCTTCTTAAGTTATCCCATTCTTTGTCAGAACAATTCAGTGGCAATAGCGAGGTAGAATTTTGCACATTTCATTTTAAAGTATTCTGAGATAATAGGCCATTAGCCCTTTAGTGTGAAAATGTAGACCAGCAATAACCACAGTTAAAGCTAACCAGAGATTCCTTTAAACCAGGTTTGGAAATTGCAGTTCAGAGTCAGTTGAGATCCTTTTGTATGCAAAATTCTGGTTAGCTTAAACAGGATGGCTGTAGGGAAGGGAAACCTGGACCGGAAACTGACTTCAGGTTTGCTAACCAAGCTTAGGAGGCAACCAGAATTATGTCTCCACCAGTCTCGTAGGCTGCCTCTACAAGAGAGGTTTAAAGCTCTTTCAAGGCGCTTAAATTTTTTTACCTCTACAAGAACGGAGCGCAAATCGGGCGTAGAGGTGCATTATCTCTCCGATTATGCGCATTATCGAATGCGCGTTAAACAGCGAGTTTTATTTTGCTCTGGCCGTTAAAGCGCATTTTGACTATGTGAACAAGCGATTATGCGCATTAACTACTTGTAAAGCGCATTTTGGTCAACCCTTAATGCGCTTCGCCGCCTCTTGCCGCCTCTCGTGCAGAGGTATTAGGCGTAAATGCGCTTCTGCGATTATGCGCATAATCGGCTAACCAGGCGCAAAAGCGAATCCTTGTAGAGGGGACCGTAGTCACTCTCATTCATCAAGTCTATTTGTATAAACCATAGGTTATTACAAAAAGTTAGAACAGGTAATCATCTTTACAGTTGACAGAAATAGAATTTAAGAACTTTTATTACAGAGATCATCAATCTCCAGTCTGATTGCCTTCAGAGAGCATTATCTATACAATACCATTAACTTACACAGCCTTCCAATGAAAACCTCTGAGGAAGCACATTTTACAAGTTCTTTGAGAAACCAAACTAATGAACCTTTTCTTTGGTTAGGAAGATTTTCTTGTTTAGCCTAAGGATAGCATATAACATCCCCAAAATATGTGCTGGGCAAATGTACTCTGAAATCAGTGGTGCACAATCTTTTTGGCCTTAGACCACACTAAGGAGTGGCGGGGGCCAAACTTGTGTGTGCACGTGCATGTATATACACATACATGAACATACATTTGCATACAACACACATACAACTCAGTACATAAGCACACACTCACACACACACACCACCACCACCACCACCACCACTTCTCTCTCTCTCTCTCTCTCTTTCTCTCTCTCTCTCAGCACACACTATTCCTTTACTCTGTGTCCCAGTTTGCACAATCAAAACAAACCACAGTTGCTTAAATAGCCCATGGTGACTTATTTTATTCCCTGGTGCATGCCAGGCACTATTCCCCAGTTACCTGCCTGGGTGTGGCTCATCATATCATGTCAGAAGGCATGGCTTGTTTGAGGGGGGAAACAGCCTCAAATAACTATGGATTATTTGATCATGCAAACTTTCTGTGGTCCAAACCCATCATGGCATGGATGGCTTCTTACCCACCTCACAATTCATGACTTGCAGCAGAGGTTGTGGGGTGGGTAAAAAGCCCCCACCCCCGCAGCATGTGCTGGGTTTGGATGACACGACAAACCATACTGCATCGCAGGTAATTGGGTAAATTGTGGTCGCGCAACAGGCACAAACACAACAATATTATAAAAGGTTAAACCAAAGTTAATACACAAAACAAAATGGGTTCAAGAAAACTAGTGTAATACAAGGTTCAAATGGAACTACCACCATGCATACTGAGATAAAATGTAATGAAATAACTAATCCATACTGTTAAGCATAAAAAGTAATAATAAACACTTAATAATTTAAAAAAATAATGATTTAACATGTAACATAAAATTATATCAGAATAAAAACTAAGTAGTCCACAAACACTAGATAGAAACTACATATATCACTTTTTCTACTGATCATATGAAAGGCTATATACATCCACCTGTCCCATACACGTTTCGACCACAAAGGTCTTCATCAGTGGGATAAGAAATTATTCAACATTATAGGGCGGATCTACACACGAGTTTTTTGACGTTTTATAAGGGTTATTAAAACTCTTTGGGCCACATGACGCACTCCCTATAACATTGTATATCTGAGGTTTTTTAAAACTCCCTTCACTTATATACAACGGTTTCACTTTTAATACATCGTTTTAAGTAAAAGAATGTGTCCTTCCTTACCGTTTCTGATTCATGGGGGCAGTGCTTCCTTTACTGCTGAGCAGTTGATTGGTGGGGAAGAAACAGGAAGTGGACCAGTGAACTACAACACCCACAATTCTTAGCCCTATACTCGTTAGGGAATGACAGAGGAACTAAGAAGGAAGTGTGTAACTGAACTACAACCCCCACAATGCCTTGCCCTAAATTCATTGAAAAACGAAAGAGAAAGAGACAGGGCAGAACAATGTGTGACTGTACACACCGCTTTAAAGACTGAAGACTGTTTCTCCTGTAAGGTGAGTACTCAGTAATGTGGCCTAAGACGTTTTAGAACGCACCTATTTGGAATGTTTTAAAATACAATTTAAAATGTTCCAAAGGACTGTGTGGATTCCCCCATAGTCCAAAACTTAGAAAATTTTGATTAGCTAAATTGTTGCATTCAGACCAAACATTAACTCTTATTTGTGTCAGTCAGTTTATGGATGCATCAGGAAAGGAAGGTGATCTTGGCGTTCCCTCCTGTCTCGTATCTGCTAAGGTATAGCTGAAGCATCCATAAACCAAGTCTATAGTAAACGCAGGCTTTCAGTAAAGCACAGCATGCAAAGAACCTATGCACACACAGGGGCAGGAAAAGAACCCACAATGGGTTCTTTTGCCTGTGTGACTATCCAACCCCTGCCCAAGAGCATTTCAAAAGTCGGGCACCTGCTTTGATCAGATAAAACCCACACTCTTCCCAGAAACCTCAAATCTCAAGCCACCCAGCCATTTAGGAATCCTGTTCGCTGAAGAATCCTGGCATCCCACATTCTGTTACGTGGATTCTGTTCAGGAAAAAAAAGATCAGGAAAAAAGAAGGAAAACTCTAGAACAGGGGTCCCGAACATGACACCTCTGAATGCCAAAGCACCCACAGGCACCTCCAGTGGTACCTACAAATGATCCACAAAGTGCCCACAGGCATCCCAAAAAAGAATGTTTTAAAAAGTTTTATTTTTTCCCCATTTTTAGAATACATATACATTGATTTGTATGAAATGCATGCAACTTCCTAGCAATTTTACATGGGCTTCAATAAAAGTCGACCAAAAAAGTGGACCACCCATTCAAATATTGTAAGCACTGTAAGGTTCTCAATCCATTGCCTTAAGGAGGTGAGTGTTTATCCTTCCAGTGCTGTAGTATTAGTCTTTCAGCTGTCAAAAGGGTGCAGTGAATCCATTTGCGCTGACCATTTGTTAATTTCCATGAAGCAGTTAAATAATTTAAAAGAGTGTGAACATCAATGAATATTGAAGACTGTTCCAGTACAAAATGTAATCTGTATAAATAACCTCTTCTCAAAAAGAAGCAACTACTGGACATTGCCAAAATGTATGTTTAAAAGAAGCAGAAGCTGTATTGCACCACCAGCAAAAAAGCAAAATTAGACAATTAAAGAGACATTACAGTGTCCAATAGAAAAGAAACAAATGGTTTTGCTGAATAAGATGCCAAAGTGGCGATCCACTGATCAAGCATTTTGTGTTGGTGCCCACAGCATGATCCCAAATTCCCAAATGTGCCCATGGTTCTAATATGTTTTTGGGGGGGGCTGCTCTAGGAAAGGACTTTATGGTTCCTGCCATTTGTAGAGCATCCTAGGAACTAGACAGAAGTCTTCAAGCAATGCTTCCTAGAATGTTCTAGGAACAAGAATTCTATTTCAATGATCATAGAGACTGATCCTTGATCGTTCTCTCTTTTTTCCGTGTGTGTGTGTGTGTGTGCACGCCAGACAGGGCTTGGGATGGAGGGGGCTGTCTATGATCTACCCTAAATATATATAAAATTCATTATTTCTCATCCTAGCCTCAGTGAATTAGTAATTTGTTCTCCTCCCCTCTGAGAAATAAATACTTGAATACTTTATAATTCTCTCCCTCCTAAGATTTCTCTTGGGTAAGCATATGCTCCTCATTCAACCATTCCTCATTAGCTATAACTTCTAGATGTTTCATCATGGGAATGGCAGCTCTTCCCTAAATCCTTTGCATTTTGTCAAAATTCTTCTCAAGCTGAATTACCAGGACTAAAGTTAATACTCAACAGGAAGCCATGTATTTAAGCAGTATTACTGTGTTGCAAGTCTTGGGTTGTCATCACATAGCAAGCTCCCAAGATAACCTGACCTTTGTGCCAATTATTCATTCTCATCCAGATTAACTATAAATTCTAACAGAATTTTAATTTTGTTGACCTCTACCTAGTTCTTAGCTTTGTATCATCTGTAAATTTAAGAGTACTCCCCCATCCTTCATCCAATTTATTAACTTTAAAATGTTCAATACCACTATTTATTGAGCCACAGCTTATTACTAACGTTGTTTCCATCCGAGAGTTTCTGTTAACCATTTATCTCATCATTGCACAAAAGTGCACTACAAACACACATGACAGGCACTGTGTCTGTTTACATATTAAGACCTACTAAAAAAAATAATTGAGGGGAGAGACAGCTTCCTCTTCCCTTCCCTTCCTTATTTCCGTGTGTGTTGTGTCTTTTTAGATTGCAAGCCTGCAGGGAAGTGTTGTTTTTTTTGCTAATTTACTGTAAACTGTTCGGGAGCCTTTTTTTGGCCAAGGAGTGTAATGAAAAAAAAAAACTTTAAATAAACTAGTAAAACTGACAGGCATAGCTTGGTGAGGCCACTTTTATTAAAAAGGGCATTACATGATTACTGGGAATCTTCTGGCCAGGATGCAGTAGCTAAGTGTGTTTTGCCATATGGAAGCAAACTGGTTCTGGCTCAGTGTGAAACAGGATGCATCCAGATGAGGCTTTTATTGCGCAATCACACTGCTTCATTCACAGAATTGTATGTGAGGTCCAGACAAATACGTCTTCAGCTTGTAGCCCTCCTACGCTTTCTTGCTGCTGCTTCCATCTTTTTTTTCTTACCAGGGAAAAATGTGTTAAGGAAGAAAAAAGACAGAATAGCTGCATGATGTCTTTTGATAATTAATACTAGGACACCTCTGTTTGGACACAGCTACGCCATTTGGAATGTCATTTAGAGATGGTTGGAAACAACCATGTGAGTGCCCAAATTCCATGTTATATTGGCAAAGCTGAGTAATTAGTGGTCAAATAAAGTTATTCTTGGTCAATGTTTTCAGACTGTTTTCCTAAGCTCCTCTGGGACTGTCAGTGACTATGTCCCTAGATGCACTGTGACTCTCGACAGGTTTCTCAATGACAAGATGAGTAAAGGTGGATAAGGTTTCCTGAAGGACCCCTTACTTTTCTGATCTTCCCCTACACATTCCTGTGGGAGTGGTGAGCCTGTCCTAGGTACATTCTTAGTTTGCATGGCTGCCAACTGACATGAATGGAAGGTTTGTTCACACAGGTTACAGGGAATGTGAATATTTAAGTTGTCTTGTTTATTTTGAATTCCTGGTGGAAGGGAGCAGACTCCCTTCCAACGCTGTCCAGTATAATTGGAGGAGCCTGGAGAAGATTTCAGGCACTGACTTCTTTGCTTACGTTAAGCAGGGAGGAATGACACTGTTTGTCCGGCAGGTCCAACACCTAGATCTTTGAAAGCTCTGATGCTTTGCTTACCAAAGGAGCAGTTGTTTTACATATTAGGGTAGAGCAGGTGCTCTCAGAGCAAGCAAAATATGCTTGCACATATCGTTTTTCAATCAATAGAACATTTAGTAATTTAAGGCTATCTAGGTCCAAGACCTTACTCACTAATGATTTAGCAAGCAAAACACTAAGTAACAATATGGCATTATTGGTAGGATCCCAGCAATAGCTTGTATGGCTGGATATTATCACCCGAATAGGGTGTGGTTTTGGAACTCTGGAGCCAATAAGCATTGGGGGTGAGTCAATATTATGATTTGTTGATTCAGCCCATATTTCATCTTCCAACCTTTTGTGTGTGTGTCTGAAGGACTGCAAATATAGGCTGAAGTTCTAACTGCTGAGATGACAGAATTAGAGCACTGAAAGCCTAAAATGATGGGATGCAATCAACTGTAGGTGTACATCTGATCATTACCAGATGAGCCTAAGGCAGTGAGCTGATTTTAATCTAGAGGCAAGGCTTCCTTGTGATGTCAATATGATGTCAAGGGGAGTTCCAAAAATGTATGAGAATCTTCTTATTAAGCTAAGATTTCCATCTCTCTCTCTCTTATTATTATACCATTGCCCACCTGCATCAGTGTTCCTTTTGTAGACATATGTCTTTCTGCTTCAACAAATATAGTTAACATAAATGTTTTTGCTCTCAAAGGTTGATATTATCTTTAGCAGTTTGAAATCTCTCTGCCTCTACACAGAAGCATGTCTGCTGCTTGGTTTCAAATAAGCACTATTTATTTGCACACATTTAATTTCAAGATCATTTAGTGAAATAATACTTTAGATAGATTCTTCCCCATTTGTTTGTTTGAACTGAAAATTAATAAAGCACAACTGCATTAAGTTAAATTTTATTTTGCAACAGTTAAGTGGTTTAGGTAATAAAGGGGGAGCGGGTCAAAGAAAGAAAATACTTTATTTTAATCACTGAAACATGTAAGGCAGTGCTTTACCTTGCTGCTTCTGCAGACCATAATTGCTGCAGTCTAGACATGGGAACAGATGCATTGTAGAGTTTTATTATATCCAAGCCTTGCCCTTCTATGATACAGTCTAATTATTTAGAAAATATAATTCTGCGTAAATTATTTCATATTTGAATAAAAGCAACTGTTTTTTTAGTATTTTATCAATTGATAACCATGAATAAGAAAACTGGGAACATATCAGTCTTTTTGTAGGGAACCAAAAATCTATAGAGACCAAGCTATTTAAATGTACTAACATTTTTATTCTGCATGCTAATTAGATGGCAGCTCTTTTCTTAGCTATGAAAAGGAACCTTAACTCTGCCTTAAATAGAGCTAGTCACAATCTATGAAAATCTTTTTAAATGAAAGTTCATTTATAATTACAAAAATTAAATCATTCTGAAAATAATGTGAGATTTCACTCCCAGCTATTGAAAATGTAATTTAGTTAAAAAGAAATGAATTTTTGTATCCAGTTGATTTATACCAGTTCACAAGAATGGTGTCTTATCCTAAATTTGCTCCTAAAATATGACAGTTTTTCTCTGGTAGAGGAGATTGTGAATTATCAAGAGAGGATATACACAATCAATAAAAAAAAACAGTAAACATAGATAATTCAAAGCACAGTTACACATTTCTTTTCTATAGAGATGCATCTTAAAAATGCAAATCAGCATGCCTAAATTTCCCCAGTATTTTAATAAAGATATAATGTAGCTGTGTTTAAAAAACAAAATAAAGCAAAGTAATGATTTTACTAGAAAGAAGTGGACAATACCTGCATCTTTTGAGTGGCTTTCATGGAAAAATTTAATAGTAACCAGTTTCCTCCCCTTAACTAGAGGCAGAAAAAGCATGGTACTGAAATTATTTAAATTGACTGAGCCTTTTAAGCAAGTAAACACATTTTAACTAGTATTTTTCCCATTCCCTCCATTCATGCCTACTATAGAAATTAGCCTTCACTCTTCCTTCACTTACACATGGATACACACACTTGCATGAACACAAGAAAAATTTCTTTTCTCCTGTCAGCATTCCTACCCAACAATAGTTAGATTAGTGGAAATGAGGGCCTCCTCAGAGAAAGGCCATTCAGTCACAGAAGGCTCCCTGCAGGAACAGCTGGTAGGGGTTAATGGCTGCTGAACCTCACAGCTAGGGCCTATTCTCTATTGTGTGTTCAACTCCTGGGAAGGAGGGAGACTTGTGACAGCTTCTGGGGTGTGGAGGATCAGAGGTGTAGCAGTTAGGTCACAGAGGTAGTGTTCAGAGGAAAAGGCTAACCTTGGATTGGAAGGAGGGGGGAAGAACTCTGAAATAGCAACAGCAAAGGCTGGAATCTGTGGAAAATTGTACACAAACTGCCACTGAGGGAGCCACAGAGGATTATTTAGCAACCTGCCTTATAACCTTTTAAATTCATATTGCAGTTGTTAAACGAACAATTGAATGGAGATGTTGGATGAATTATTCATGTCCTGAAGTGGATGGAATCCAAATCAGAGCTGCACGCGCGCACACACACACACACACAGAGCTAATGTATATTGTTTACATTGACGTACTGATCTCTTCGTATTTGGTCCTTGGGATTACAGTGTGACTACTGTATCAAACACGCTGGCCAGAAAGCTTGGGTAGTCATTTCATAAACAGCAAGCTCAAATTTAAATTCAGAATGATTCATAAGTATGCCTTTTCCTCCAAAGTTGAGGTTTTTTCACACAGCATGCATCTAAGAGCCTATCTACACTACTGCTTTAAAATGGTTTATAACAGTTTTAAACCGGTTATTAACCGGTTTAAAACTGTTAGACATAAGGAACCCTCCTTAGGGGAATAATAGGTGAGAACAATGAATGTTTGAATCTAACTATGCTAGTCATATGTTTTCATCTTTCTAAATATTTATATCTGGCATAGACTTCTTGGACCTAAACTTAGAGAGTAACACAAGTGTTTCTATGGGGGAAGTATTTTCAACAAGTTAGACAGAACGCCCTAATCAGCCCCAACCATTGGCTACATATCCTTCTAGCCCTCCCACTTTGGGGGATTCCTCCATCACACTAAGGTTTGGCAGCTGATTTAATTTGCTGTTGTTTCCTCCATGACAGTCTATCATTCACCATATCCTGGACATCTGGAAATGCCCACTTTTAAATCCACTTTGTTGCCGTAATACAGCGTATGTAAAGCCCTCCCTTTTCTTCTTTTTGTGTCAGTGCAATGGACTTCTACCTTAGAGCTATTACATGCCATAAACGCTTAGAACATTTCACACCCTTTAAAAAGCAAGTTCCATGTTAATGCTGCTGCTGTGACTGAAACTGCCTGCTGTGTTTATTTAAGCCTTTGCCATGGGTGGGTGAGAGAGAGAAGAGAGAGAGAGAGAAATTGTTCCACTTGGGGTTTTCACCTGCCGAGGAACCCATGAGATATTTTCATTGAGTGCACAGTGAGTCCATTGGAAGAGTGCAATGCACTCATTAACGTTCCCCACCGTTTAGATTGCAATGGCTCATTGGAAACCTGAAGCTAATGCCTGAGGTGTTTTAAAGGATACTTAAAAGGTATCATCAGTTCCTATTTTTTTCTGAAGTGAAAGACAATGAATAAAACAGGCAGACCTCTATCCTGCACATTTATTTATTTGTTTATTTACTTACTTTTGGTTTTATTTGGTCATTGGGCTATTTATTTATTAATATATTCATTTGTTCATTCATTTATTTAAGCTACTTCTATATCACCTGACATCTCAGGAATTCCAAGCAGTATACATAAAAACACATACAATGCAATAAAAAAATATATATAAATAGTATAAAACAATAAATACCTTTAAAAAGTTACAAGAGAAGCAATAAAACAGAGCAGTGTTATGATCGATTACAAGTCAGGGAAAGTTTGAGTGAATAAATACATTTTCAAGAGGCATTTGAAGGCTTGCCACAGTTTCTGCCTCTCTAACCATATATGGAAGAATGTTCTGAAGGGTAGGTGCCACTAATGAGAAGTTCTGCTTATGTGACCATTACCTGACGATACACTGTTGAATGTGGAACGACCAGTAAGGCCTCCTTGGAAGTTCTCAGGAGCTGATTAGTGTATATTGGGGAAGGTGGTCAGCTAGCTTCCTGGCCCAGAGTTGTTTAGGGCTTTGAGCGTGGACAGCAAAATCGTGAACACGGCTCTGTAGCTAATAGGCTGTCAGTGCATTCCTAGCTGCGGCATTCTGCACTAGCTGCAGCTTCCAAACCAGGCACACAGGGAACCCCACAAAAAGTGTATTACATTATACTAATCATGATGGTTATCAGTGCATGATTCACCATGGCTAGACTATCCCTATCCAGGAAAAGGCATAGCTGACACACGAATCAAAGTTAGTAATGGGTGCTCCAGGCCAACAGTTATGATGATGGATTTGTGTTCTTCAGTTCATCATATTACTAGGATTATCTACAAGAATTTGTTTATTCATCACCACCATCCCCATGTTGCCTGGAGAAGTTAGCATTTATCTTTGTCTAAAACATAGTGTTCTAGTTCATAGAGCCAAAGAGCAGCTGCCACAAATGTCCTACTAATACACGATTCACTAGATGTAATGTTCTCCAGAGAGAGAGAGAGAGAGAGAAACAGAATTATGTATTAGTGGAAACTTCCATGCTCTTTGAAATAATAAAGCCCATGTGATAAGAGGAACAGAAGTGGTTTAAAATATAAAGAGCATATTCCCAGCTTCTACACAAGGTTTCTACTTTATCATTGGCTCAATTCACATGATCACCGTGGTTTCAACAAGCCATGGTGGCTTGTTTAAATCGGCTGCATGTGCAGGCATATGCCGGGTGCCATTTGCCTAATTACCCACCCAGGCACAACTTGTCATGTCATCAGAACTAAGGTGGCATGGCTTGTTTGATGGGAAACAACCCTCAAATAACCCAATAACAGCTCATGGGTTATTTGAGGGCTGTTTCCTCTTCAAACAAGTCATGCTGCCCGGGTTTGGACAACACTGCAAGCCACACCCAGGCAGGCAATTAGGCAAATGGTGCCCAGCCATTTAAGCCGCAGTGATCATGTGAAACAGTCCAGTGTGTTCTGTCAATATGTTGTGAGGCAGAATCAGGTTTGCTTGTATTTTACCGCTTGTATCTAAAAAAAGGGGTAGACAACCTAGTTACCTCCAGCTGTTTTGGACTATAAGCCCCAGCCAGAATTGTCACTGGTCAGGGCTTATGGGAATTGTCATCCAAAACGTCTGAAGGAAACCAGGTTGCCTACTGCTCCTGTAAAATCCTGGAGCTCGGGGGATGTGGACCTTTTCACAAAGACTGTCTGGAATTGAAAGGTCCATGAAACAAAATTATAAAAGAGTAGGCTGACCATATAAAAAGGAGGACAGGACTCATGTAACTTTAACAGTTGTAGAGAAAAGGGAATTTCAGCCAGTGTCATTTGTATGCAATTAGTTCCTGGTGAAATTCCCTCTTTATCACAACAGTTAAAGGTGCATGCACTATCCTAGAGTGACCATATACAAAAGAAGGCACGGCCCCTGCAACTTTAACTGTTGTGATGAAGAGGGAATTTCACCAGGAGCTAATTGCATACAAATGACACTGGCTGAAATTCTCTTTTCTCTACAACTGTTAAAGTTACATGAGCCCTGTCCTCCTTTTCATATGGTCAACCTATAAAAGAGTATGTAGTAAAGAAGTAGACACATGTTAAGAAGGTTACCAAGGAAATGTAATTAGGTATTCAAAATACCGTCTACTGTTTGACCAAAAATAAAACAACAAAACAACAACCCCAAATTCTAAAAAGATGGGGAAGGAAATCACATGTAGACATTATCTTTTTAACGTCGTACTTCAACTCTGATAAATTGGTAAGAAATACTATAAATAAGTCTCATTGAACCACAATCGTAGTTGAGTAATGACAGAGTGATCCACTACCAGTCTTAAATAGATGCCTTTATATTCCCTGTTTCCTTTCAGTAAAAGAGAAGGTGAGGAGAGGAGGGGCGTTTGCTGACCTCATTACACCTACATTCATTTGAATAACATAATGATACAAAGAAGTCTAAAATTAAAAAGTAAAAAAAAAATCCAATCACAGACTTCTACATTATGGGTTTGCTACATTTAATAAATTCCTGATCTCCCTAGGGTGCAGCAATTGATTCCAATAGTTGTCACATTTTTTTCTTTCAAAAAGCAGTGGTTAATTCAGATTTCTGAAACAAATTTAGGAGAGGATGCTGTTGACAAAGCCCAATGTTCTTTTTAAAAACCGCTATGCAGGACAGGCAGTCTGCTGCACAAGATGTGTGAAATGAAAGGGTTAAGCTTTTTCTGACTTTTGGATACAATGAAATTATGACAGGAAGAAAATTGCGCCATTTTAGCATGAAAATGCTTGTACAAATACTGTCGTTCCTTCCTTCTTACTTTCTTTATAATGCTTCAACGATAGCTAAGATGACAGACATTTGACAGGTATCTGTAAGCATACAACCCAGGCAGCTCATTAAAGTTTTTCTTTCTATGCATCAGCTTTCACAAAGGCAAAAACCCATTAGCATTGACTATTTTGCAGATTAGAAGAATTAAGGGCTTCAAACGTTGGCTTATACTAAGCAATGTCATTTGTGAAGTGATGTTTGCTTTATTATTTCCCTTTCTCTCCCTCTGAAACTAGACTGACATGACTTTAGCTCAACGTAGGGCGTAATGTTCAAACCCAAGGACTGGCTCACCGATGAAAAGAAACACATTCCCTTTTTATACATGACTGGAATGGAAAAAAGGGGAGACTTTACATGTACTATTTAGGCTCATTAGAGCCCTGATTATGATAGTTCTCCGGTGTAATCTTTAATCGACTTTGACACTAGATTTGCCCCGTTACAAATCCTGTCATGCAAATTAAGTCATTTGTGTTGTTTGATATGGAAAGATCTGCTATGAAATGAAAGATTAGTTCACAGATGAGGCACCAGAGACGGTTGCCCTTGTGCACCATGCAACTGATTACAAGGATGAGAGCATCCATTTTTACACTGCTGTTAACATTTAGGAAAGCAGATTAAATTAACGGAGCTTATTTTGCTTCATATACATGGCTATTTTGAACGTGATTTCATAACCATTATTTTACTACCTATGAAAGAGTAAAAGTAGACAAGATAAAATGTCTCCCTTGCAAAAAAAAATATATATATATATATATATATATTTGTTTGTGATTTATTTTTGATGCCCTTGGATGAGATAGAATCCTCCACCCCCACCTTTTGTGTGTGATCCAATATGGCTGGATTTTTTTTTACCTCAAATGAAAAAATATCAAATCCCAAAAAAAGAAAGCACAGCATTCTCTTTTTATCACATAAATTTAGCAGTTTTAAACCAAGATTTGTAATATATCAGAAGCAGCGTCATGGCTGGAATGCTTCCAACCAATTAAAAGCAATGCATGATAACTTTGGATTTTTTTTTGTTCTTGAAAAGTAATGTATTTGTCTTATATTTTGGTCATGCAGCATTAGTGCTTTATGTAATATTATAACATGTGTGAGTTATTGTTGCTTAAATTAGATTAGATGTATTGGTTTGATAGAAAATTCCATCGGGCGAGAGGGGATAAACACAATATGCAAGTAAGCCAAATAATTTTCATATTTTATCTAATAAAGAATATCACTACAAATTGTGAATGGATTGAAGTTAATTCTGTCTAATAAGGTTTCTACTTGGCACAATTATGTGTGAAAAGGATCTTGGAGTCGGAGCTGATGACAAGCTGAATATGAAGTAGCATGGTGATGTGGCTTCAAAAAAGGCAAATGCAATTTTAGGTTTCATCAGTAGTATAGCTTCACAATCCCAGTATGTAATAGTTCCACTGTACTGTGCATTGGTCAGACCTCACCTCAAATACTGTGTCCAGTTCTGGACACCACACACTGGCCCCGTTCAGAAGACATCTTAAACTACGGCTTTAACCATGGTGGTTAAGCCAGAAAGCCGGGCCATGTTCAGAAGACACCTTAAACTATGGCTTCAACTATGGTGAAAAAGGCTTTTTACCTTAGTCACCTTGGTTAAAGCCATGGTTTAAGGTGTCTTCTGAACATGGCCCAGCTTTCTGGCTTAACCACTGTGGTTAAAGCCGTGGTTTAAGGTGTCTTCTGAACGGGGCTTTTAAAAAGGTAGGCAGACCAGATAAAATCCAGGTCAGGGCTCATGTAACTTTAACAGTTGTAGAGAAAAGGGAATTTCAGCCAGTGTCATTTGTATGCAATTAGTTCCTGGTGAAATTCCCTCTTCATCACAACAGTTAAAGGTGCATGCACTATACTAGAGTGACCATATACAAAAGAAGGCAGGGCCCCTGCAACTTTAACTGCTGTGATGAAGAGGGAATTTCACCAGGAACTAATTGCATACAAATGACACTGGCTGAAATTCCCTTTTCTCTACAACTGTTAAAGTTACATGAGCCCTGACCTGGATTTTATCTGGTCACCCTAAAAAAGGATTTGTATAAATTGGAACACATTAAGAGAAAGGCCACAAAGATGATCAGGGCACTAGATACTAAGGCCCTTTCCACACCAGGCATTTTTCCCGGGATAGCCCCTGGGTGTAGAAGGGGAGGGAGGGTGATCCTGGAAGTACCTAATACACACCATCAGAGCACAGGGACCAGCCAGGGTGTGGAAAGGGCCTTGGTCTTACAAGAAATGAAGGAACTGGATGCTACCTCATGTTTTACTAGAGATCCAAATATTTTTGAAGACACCTTGTAACTTGTCCACCCAGCCTGTCCTAATAAAGAAAAGTGGAATTTCTTACAGATAGTAATGAAAAGAAAAGAGATGTTTCGAGTCCATTTCCAAACAAGACTTGAAACACATATGTCAGTTCATTCTGTCTCATTTTGATGCATTAAGCAACTTAGAAAACCTCAACTTTAAAAACACAGGGAGCTTTCTTTTGAACAACCCCACCACATTATCCATATACCTCAATAATCCCAGTTTTTAAATTTCTTTTTTAAAACTTTTTTAAAATTTTAAGCTTTAGTCCACCAATTTCAAACCATATTGTACTAAGCAAGCATTGGATACATCTGTATAAAGGTCTGTTCAGTTGCTGTCTTGGTAATAAGATATTGCATATCTTATTACACTGTGTTTTACAGAATCATCATAGAATAGTAGAGTTGGAAGGGGCCTATAAGGCCATCAAGTCCAACCCTCTGCTCCCTGCTGGAATTCACATTAAAGCATACCTGACAGATGGCTGTTCAGCTGCCTCTTGAAAGCCTCTAGTGTGGGAGAACCCACTGCCTCCCTATGTAATGATATTAATATCTTAACTAATTAATATCTTCAAGATAAGGATTTCTATTCAGTAAAAGTACATTAGTAGATTTTCAAAAATTTTGTATACAAAAGGACATCATTAATAGGTGAAAGATCATGAAACAGGTATGAAAATATTTAAAATATCTACTGACACTTCCATTTTGGTTCCATTATTGACACTGCTTGTTTCAGAGCCAAGGACCCAGCAGAACATGCAGAGGGTGTGGGGAAGAAAGTTGATGAGGAAAGAAGAAGGACAGGGCTTGCAGGAGATTAGAGACAGCAAATAGGAAGAACTGTGAGCTCATAAGCCACAAAAATTATATTTATTCACAGAAATATAGCCATAATCAAAATTGTGCTTGACATGATAGTAAACTTATTTTGAGTGCTGTTCTGTGCAAGTTATATTTGTGTAAGCCCAAGTTATAGGGTGACTGTATGGAAATTAGGACAGGGCTCCTGTATCTTTAACAGTTGTGATGACGAGGGAATTTCATCAGGTGTCCTTTGTATGCATGCAGCACCTGGTGAAATTCCCTCTTCATCTCAACAGTTAAAGCTGCAGAAGCCTTGCCCTCTTGACCAGATGCAAAAGAGAGCAATGCTCCTGTATCTTTAACAGTTGTGATGAAGAGGGAATTTCACCAGGTGCTGCATGCATACAAAGGACACCAGCTGAATTTCCCTTTTCTATACAATTGTTAAAGATACAGGAACCCTGTCTCTCTTTTCATATAGTCACCCTGCCAAGTTAAATCAGTGAGATTTCCACACCTGTACACAATCATAGGCAGGCAGCAGTCTTAGAATAGTGATCACACTACTGATTAAGGAAGAAAAGAGAGGAGAAATCTCAGAAGAGCACAAAAAGCTATGCAATGTATTGAACTCTGATGTGTTACAAACAAAGACACCTCCTCGAGGGCAACTGAAAAGAACTGCTTTGAACAATCTTACACTCTGGGCTGGTTTGCATGATCACTGCAGCCCAGAGTGTATGCCTGTGGTTTATTTAAGCCACTCATCCTACAGGTTCCACCATAGTGTGAAAGAAGATTGCCCAGCTGGCTGTCTCAAGGTAGAGGACATGGTACACTTCCTAGTGGAATGCCCATTGTACACAGAGTTGAGGAAGCAGTATCTTGAGCCCTTAATGGTTCTGTTTGGAGAGAATTCCTCTCTAAGCATAACTCTACCACTATTGGCCAGTACAGATTATTATATGTTATATAGGACTGCCAAGTTTGTCAAACAGGCTCTGGAGAAACGAAAGTCACTGGCTGTCATAAAAGACTAAACTTGACAATATAATATATAATATAATTAATATAATTAATATAATATAATATAGAGGTGTGCACACCAAAAAATATCATCTTTTATTGTTATCGTCATTTCGGACCCAAAAAATTATCGTCTTCATATCATAGGTGAACCGTATCGTCTTCACGATAATTATCATGAAAAAATGTTATTTTTTGCAGCCCTATTTTTAAAGGAAAAATGCCTATAACTTCTGTATTTTAAAAGTTAGAGGCTTGAAACTTGGTCACAGTGCTTATGGGGTATGCCTACGTATGTGTATGAAATTTGAGATTGATCCCTCCAACCCTCGATTTTATATGAATTTTTTAAAGATCGTTTCTGTTCTGACAGGTCTGAATGAACGCACGTAGCGAGCTGTCATTCTGATCTGTCAGAACTGAAACGATCTTTAATAAATTCATATAAAATCGAGGGTTGGAGGGATCAATCTCAAATTTCATACACATATGTAGACATACCCCATAAGCACTGTGACCAAGTTTCAAGCCTCTAACTTTTAAAATACAGATGTTATAGGTATATTTATATGGCAGTCTGATAAAACGATAAAATCGCCCGAAAATTATCGTCTCCGATGATTATCGTAGGTTTTTCTATCGTATCGTCATCGTTAAACACATGCACGATAACGACCTTTTTGTATCGTTATCATACATTTTGACGATACAATACACATCCCTAATATATTAGCATATATAGCTCAGGATTTCAACATGTTTTAACTTACTCCTTTTAGCCCTTCTGGTGTTTCCTCTGGTTGAGAGGAATAATTTATTTTGTTTCTGTATGTGTATGGCCTGATTGGCTAATAAGCAATATACTGTGGTGGTGGTGGTGCCACAGTTGGTAGCAGGTACATGCCAGTGGCCATTTCAAATATTCAAGCAACAGCAGGTGGGTGCCATGGCTTCTTGTGTTATTCAAACCTGGTGAGGATGGGTTGTTAGCATGGTTACCAAACTACTCATAACCCTAAAATAGCCACGAGTGATTTGTTAACCTTGTAAAATAAGCCATGGTAGGCTGTAGTGATCGTGTGAACCAGGTCTTTGTTTGCTAAAATAATTCCATAGACAGTCCAATTGGGTAATTACAGGCAAGCACCTAGCCATGAAAAGTACTATCAGGCTTTTCATAGACTTGAACTTTCATTTGCTGGATTGTATGTCTGTGTTTGTCGCCATCTCAGTATACCAGCAGACTGGGTTTGATCTACAATTCTTGGACTTTTTCTCTGCATGAACTCATGTGTAGGCTGACAATATGAAAAGGAGGACAGGACTCATGTAACTTTAACAGTTGTAGAGAAAAGGGAATTTCAGCCAGTGTCATTTGTATGCAATTAATTCCTGATGAAATTCCCTCGTCATCACAACAGTTAAAGTTGCAGGGGCCCTGCCTTCTTTTGTATATGGTCACCCTAGTATAGTGCCTGCACCTTTAACTGTTGTGATGAAGAGGGAATATCACCAGGAACTAATTGCATACAAATGACACTGGATGAAATTCCCTTTTCTCTACAACTGTTAAAGTTACATGAGCCCTGTCCTCCTTTTCGTATGGTCAGCCTACTCATGTGGCATGGAGTTGCCAGTGCAAAAGTAGTGGCATGGAATTCCTTGGTTGGACTAGCTCTCTTTGTGTGGTTTGTTAGGCCTTTCAAATATTTGCTTCTTCAATTGCCTGAGGGAGGCATTCCACCATCTATGGAATTGATTGCAACCATCCTACCAAGCCAATGTATGTTCAGCATTTCGCATTCTTGGATGTCCTTTTGTAATCCAGTACATGCCTAAAAATAGTAAACCTCATTAAATCAGAAAAGCCTGGGGTTACCATAATGTGTAGATGCCTTCACTTTTTCTGCACTCAAGTATAGGAAACGCGCTCCAAGACAGATCATTTAAACTGGGAGAGAATATGAATCTCTGTTGATATCTGATTTGGACTAGTTGATCATCAAACCAGAGTTGGAGAGGTGGCAAAAATGACTAACTTAAGCTCCATTGATTTTAATGGATCTACTATGAGCATGACTAAGTGTGGATCCAATCCAGAAACATTGTGTGTCCTTCATATTTGTGTTCCATGAATCTGTGGATTATTTCTAATTGTATCAGTCAAGAGCTTAGTAGAAAGCACAAGAAGCAGAGGGAAGAGTGGACAGCCCTGCTGGGTGCCTCTTCCTAGGCAGAAAGTGTCAAACTGACAGCAATTTGCTTGAAGGTTCTCAAGCCACATAAAGGCTATTCTATCATTTTAATGATAAGAAACAAACTTGATTAACTTTGATATTTTGAAGTGTCTTCCTACTGAAAGCAACAAGGTAGCCTATTTGCACCACAGAAGACAGATTAATGACTGAAACAAACACAGATTTTACTCAAGGACTCTGAGGAGGATCATGTATAAAACGTATTAACCCAAGAGTTGACAAGGTATTACAAATTTCTCACAACTGATTGAATCCACAGATAATCTTAATATCTCCCTGATAACATTTGCAAAATGAAATTCTTGAGTGCCACAGAAGCCATATTTTTTTCTGAGACTGTCATATGGAAATGGCATACTATAAAAATGCCAGAGTCTATGAAAAACTAGATATTAGATATATACAATTAGAATAAATTGGAATGAGGTACACTTAGCCAATACATTTGAAATCTTAAAAAGAATAAAAGGCCTAAGGTATGTTTGTCTTCTTTTGTACATACTTTCAGTGGTGTTTTTTTCCCTTCCTTAATATTATATATAGAATGTTTAAGTGATATTTAGTAAAATTAATAAGTTGATAAGATTGTAAAATGAGATAGCAATTCATAAGATGGGCTTTGGGGGACAACTTTAATGTAACTATTTGTACCTGTACATACCCTTTCAATCCAAGATATTTTCTTAGATTTATTTAAGACTATAAATTTCAATGTTATAGAGGCTCTCTCACAATTTGTTCTGTTTTGCAAAATGTCATCTGTTACTATTCAACATTCTGGAAGAATGAAATAAAGGACACAAGTGTCTCATTTTTCCCCCCAGAGATGATTTTCTGTCTCATGCTGCTTGAAGCTGCCTGCATTATAGTAATGGAGTCCATAAAATGTAATAAGCAAAAGGTGTACTTTAATTAGCCAAGTCATGCTATGAATGTATAAATCATGTATATGCATCTGCAAGGTTTACATACAAAAGTTTAGCACAGTTTGGTCACTGACTGTAGAGTTTGATGATTAAAGAAAACTATACATATTATTCAGTTCAAGTATTGTGACTAATATATTAGTTGACAAGCTATTCCTGTTTCAGGATCCTGCTTGGATATGGTTCTGTGGTTGGTTGATTGGTTATGTGAGAGATTCAGCTGCCAAATCTTGTTTACCTAATGAAAGCAATAGAATTGTCTTTTGCCTAGTATACCACAGAGAATAGAAATACCAAGAAGGCTCAGGAGTGGACTTTTAGCATTATTATCCCCCAGTGCCTCTATTAGCTTCTGCTTCTGTTGACACTGAGAACCACAATTTCAATGACTTCACCCACCAGAAACATACTATCTGGTGGGTAGGGTCGCTGGAGAGGCCCTATGCACCAGAAACATTCCATCTTGTTCTAAGAAATACTAACTTCCAGGAAAGAGCTAAGTCTTCTGTGGTCTTTACAACCCCATGGAGCAAGCATCAGCTGCAAGAACACCTATTATTATTATTATTATTATTATTATTATTATTATTATTTATTGCTTGTTATTATTTATTGTTTATTAAAAACCATTGAATATTAAAAAAAGATATACAAAACTTAAAAAGCATAAAACCTAGGCTTATCCACACCAGCTGTTTATTCCAGAATAGTATTGAGGTTGTCCCTACAAGGCAACACAACACACAGCTGATCCTGCTGTAATCTAGGGACAACCCCTCAGTTTTCCTGGGATATTGATGACAGATTTTGCCCCCCTCTTGCAAAAATCCCAAGGTGTGTGGCTGGTTTGCCCTCCCCTCACAAAGCTGTTGCTGTTCCTCGTGAGTAGTGGGGTTCAGTGAACAGGCAACCAGCTGTGCAGAGCAAGCCCATAGGTATCAGGGGTGAGGCGGAGAGCATTGTTGACATGTTCTGGATGGGTCTCAGGGTCTTTCAGCGCCAAGTGTGTGTGTGTGTGTGTGTGTGTATTGTTGTCATATTTTTTTTTACAAAAACCTCATCTTCACGCAGGATCGCAACTCTGCTCTTGTGCAAGAGTCAGGAGTCATTAAAAAAAATCGGCCTGGAACAGCTCTCCTTAAATTGCAAGCAAAGTCACTGGCATGTGCCCCATGAGGGACAAACGCTGAAGCAGAAAACATTGTGATCATCCCTTCCCCCTCTCGAAAGAGCTCTAGGTGTAGATGAGCCCCTAGAGGACTCCAAAGAGGTCGTTTACCACCACCACCACCACCACCACCACATTTCTATTGGCTTCTAGTATTAAGACCAGCCAGGAGGAACCATTGCCATTCTAACTGCCCAGGGTTCTTGATGCAGGGTCAGCAACACCAAGGGTAGGCGTGGTCAGACACCTGCTTAGAGCTGACACTCCAGCAGGGACCCACTGACAAGAGCCCTCTGGACTTTCTCCTACTGTTCACCATTGCAACTTGCTTGTTCACTTGCCTCTCATCTGGCCCAAACAATGGTGGTGGTAAGAAGGGGCACAGAAGATGCCACTGCCTACTTGTTCACTGGCTCCGTGCCTGCCAAACACGCAAGTGGAAGCAATGATGAGAAAGAGGATAAGGAGCAATAACAGCTGGTGACAATAGCAGTGAGAAAGTAGACTCATTGAGGAAACTGGCCCAGTGAGCTGGCACTGGGCTGAAGGAAAGGGAGAAGATTGCCCCAGTGCTGCCTATGTGTATTCAGTAGCTTGACTTGGCCCCACAACATCCATGTTAGTCATCAGCTAACCATTCCTGGCTGCCTACAGGAGACTCTCTGAACTTAATATACATAGCAACAAATGAAGTTGGTAGCAAACTCTGCTGAGGGAAAAAAAAACGTGAGGTGGATAAATAAAGAAAATACAATAAGCATCAATAGAAGACTGTAGAGTACTTTTTCCCCCAGAGTGACATTTTACAAGAGAAATGTCTTAATTGCATTATTTATTGTAAAGGAGAAAGCAGTATAAAATGTTCACAATAAAAACATACAAATAAATAAATACATATACATTTCTTCACAAACAAGGACTGCATGTTAATGCTGTACCTGCAGTGAACCCACAGACATCTCCATAATTGTGACCACTGGAAAGAACGCAGCTATAATCACAGAAATGGCTGTCAGCTAATCTGATTTATAGCCCTGTTCACACTACTGCATGGAGAAATTCAGCCATGTGAATTGGCTCTTATAAGTTAGGAGGTGAATCCAGATTTACACTGGATCAACTGCAGTGGTGGAAATAGACTTTCCTCCCACAGCAGCCATTTTAGGTTCTTATTAGGGGTGTGCACGGACCCCCCGGATCGGATCGGGACCCGGATCGGGACCTCCAATTTTGTCCCGGACCGGTTCGGACAAAATCGGAGGCCCCCCGGACCGGATCGAGTCCGATCCCGACCCAAAAATCGTACATTTTTGGATCGGCCGCCATTTTTTTCCCCATAGACTTGCATTGCAATGCAAGTCTATGAGGAAAAAATGGCGGCGGGTGGGTAAGGGGGGGCCTAACTCCCTCCCCCCCCCGGGGCCGTCCGCTGTGGACGGCCCCGGCAGGTAAACCCCCTCCCCCGCGCTCCCTACCCCCCCTGGGGCCGCCCGCTTCCATCCGCTGGCGCCCGCGGGCGCCAGCGGATAGAAGCGGACGGCTCCGGGGGGGGGGTAAGCCCCCTTCCCCGCCACTGCTTACCTTCTCGGCCCGTCCGGCGCCGGCGGCTACTACCAGCGGGCTCCGCGGCCTACTCTCGAGTAGCGTGCCGGGTGATGACATCACCCGGCGCGCCACCCTGGAGCAGGCCACGGAGCCTGCTGGTAGTAGTAGGCGCCGGTGCCGGACGGGAGCCGCCGGGCCGGGCAGGTAAGGGCCCCCCTCCCCCCTCCGCGCGCCCCCTCCTCCCCTCCACGCACCCCCTCCTTACCTTCCCGGCCCGGCGGCTCCCGTCCGGCGCCGGCGCCTACTACTTCCAGCAGGCTCCGCGGCCTGCTCTAGAGTAGCGCGCCGGGTGATGACATCACCCGGCGCGCCACCCTAGAGCAGGCCGCGGAGCCTGCTGGGAGTAGTAGGCGCCGGCGCCGGACGGGAGCCGCCGGGCCGGGCAGGTAAGGGCCCCCCTCCCCCCTCCCCCCTCCGCGCGCCCCCTCCTCCCCTCCACGCACCCCCTCCTTACCTTCCCGGCCCGGTGGCTCCCGGCCGGCGGCGGCGCCTACTACTACCAGCAGGCTCCGCGGCCTGCTCTAGAGTAGCGCGCCGGGTGATTACATCACCCGGCGCGCCACCCTAGAGCAGGCCGCGGAGCCTGCTAGTAGTAGCCGGCGCCGGACGGGAGCCACCGGGCCGAGAAGGTAAGTGCCCCCCTCCTCCCCCCCCCGCTGTCCACTTTCATCGGCGGGCGCCCGCTGGCGCCCGCCAATGGAAGCGGCGGTGGGCGCCAGTGGGCGCCCGCCAATCCGCCGATCCGCCGAACCGGTTCGGAGCTTTTTCGGACCGGTTCGGATTGGATCGGCCGATCCAGCTGCGGGATCGGAAATCAGATAATTTATCCGATTTCCCACTGGACCGGACTCGGATCGTGGATCGGGTCCGATCCAGTGCACATCCCTAGTTCTTATCACATGGGCGGTTTTAAGCACACCTACCTCGGCTTTGCTCCACTTCTTCAGCTCTGAGTTCGCATGATGGCGTCCCCCTCCTGCTGCTCTCTCACCCTGAGGTCGCAGGTTTTAGTTTCTGTTTCAATTTATCCCTCAACGGGCAAAGTCCGAAACAGGCAAAGTTCAATAGGCCAAGCTGAGGTATCACAGCTATACCAGTCATGTGGGTTTCAAAATGCTAGACTCAAATATGAAATGGAGGGGGAAGCTGCAGAAGAAACCTGGGGGGGAATAGTAGGTGTGATAAAGCCCATAGCCTCCTTAAAATGTTACACTGAGCCAGGTTTGCATGATCAAAACAAGCCACCTTGTTTAAATCGGTGGCACATCCCTATGTCCAATTTTTGGGTATGCCCCCCCTCCCAGACTACAGCTCATTTAAGGCATGGTGGCTTGTTTGATTGTGTGAACTGGCCTACAGAGTCAGGGGACCTTGCTGAATGGGATGAACTGTGATCTTATGTGGAGAAGCAAAAATCAGGCAGAGGGACCTTCCCAAGCAGAGCCCTTCCCCTCACAGAACATCCCTTCCTCTCATGGAAGGTAGATCCTGAATCCAACTCTATAGCTGGGATCTGTATGGGGAAAAACAAAATGTAACATTGCTGTTTAAAACCTCTGGCTCTGGACTGAATCAAAGAAACACCTTTTTGCATATGCATCTGTCACTTTAAAATAGCATAATCCAGATTGTTACATTGCCATGTAAATGACAGAAACAAATGACAGGATTGACTTATACGTATAGATTCATCTGCAACATACAATCTAGGTTTGAAATGACACAGAAGCATCTTCCATGTATTGCTCACATGAAGGGGACTTCATGCAATGACTGGGGAGTGGGGGAACACTACTGGCCATGCCCTGAATGCATGATTGGACCCATCCTTCTGCAGGGAGGAAGCACAAGTAGTTGGTCATGCATAGGCTTCCTGCCTGCAGATGTCTGGTGCAGAGCCAATGTTGGGACCACAACATGGTGGCATGATCTTGCTTCCCTTGTCATTACATGCAGATCCCTTCACACGAGTAATGCATGAAGGAAGCTAGAAGGTGTTATAGTACAGCACATTTTTACTGCCTTAGGTCCCCTCTACAAGGATTCGCTTTTGCGCCCAGTAGGCGATTATGCGCATAATCGCTGAAGCGCATTTACACCTAATACCTCTGCACGAGAGGCGGCGAAGCGCATTAACGGATGACCAAAATGCGCTTTACAAGTAGTTAATGCGCATAAGCGCTTGTTCACATAGTCAAAAATGCGCTTTAACGGCCGGAGCAAAATAAAACTCGCGATTTAATGCGCATTCGATAATGCGCATAATCGGAGAGATAACGCGCCTCTACGCCCGATTTGCGCTCCATTCTTGTAGAGGTAAAAATTTTTAAGCGCCTTGAAAGCGCTTTAAACCTCTCTTGTAGAGGCAGCCATAGTCACAGATGCCTGTCTTTTACCAATAATGGTGTCATATAAAAGCAGGAGCACAGACTTTTCAATTTCCAGGGGAGGGATGGGGCTACACCTGGGAAAGGGGGCTAGGCTTATTTGTTTACATTTATGTATATATTTCTATTTCTATTTCTGGAAACCATCCTTCATCAATGGATCCTAGAGTGTTTAAAGCCACATATTAAAATAACCAGTACTCAACAAAAATACTGCATTTTAATTATATTATGATAGTTTACACACTACCCGACCATCCATAGTCCTATACAATATCTTGGGTATATCTTGTATATCTTGGGTTGAAGCCCAAGATAAAAAAAATCAACAAACTCTTTTTATGAATTAAAACAAATGTATTATAGCTAACCAGAGGGAGCATTGAAGGGTAGATAACTAAACAAAGCACCAAGGAGAAGAATTATATTCAGGATATGCACTGCTGCCAGATAGGCTGTGAGTTCAGGCAAGTATAGTGGATTATGTAGAGAGTAACTGGAAAATAAGGTTACAAGGAAAAGATAGGGATTATATGGAAGGTTTAGTGATGGAAAAAGAAATAGAAGGAATTATTGATAAATTAAAAGGAGGGAAATCTCCAGGGTTAGATGGGTTACAAGATATTTAGAGAGTTATTGGTACTGAAATTGAAAGTATTATATAACAATATATTAGAGGGAGAGATGACCCCACCATCATGGGAACATTCTTTGATTATATTAATCCCAAAACTGGATAAGGATTTAATGGACCCAGCTTCTTATAGACCTATATCTTTAATAAATCAAGATTCAAACATTTTTACAGCAATTATGGCAACAAGAATGAATACTTTTATAAATAAATATATAAAAAGGATTGATGTGGATTTATTACAGAGAGGCAAATGCCTAATTTAATTGGGAGAGTATTGAATATAATAAATGTTATTAAAAAAAGAAATATAAAAGCAGGATTGATAGCGTTAGATATTTTTAAAGCCTTTGATTGTGTGGAATGGCCAGCACTAAAAACAATTATAAAAACGTTTGAGTTTGGAGAAAAATTTATAGGAGTGATTAATCAGTTATACGCAACTAATAAAGCAGTAGTGATGGTTAATGATGGGTTAACACAACAAATTACCTTAGCCCGTGGTACTAGACAAGGGTGTCCACTCTCCCCGATATTATTTGCAATAGTTATAGAAATTTTGGCAAATGTTATTAGGGAAGATGGGAGATTAAAAGGGATAGGAGGAAAAGAAAAGATAAAAATTAATATGTTTGCGGATGATACATTAATGACATTAGAAAATCCATTCTGCAACCCCAGAATGTTGGAGAGGATGCACAGAGTTTGGAACAAATTTGCATATGTGGTGGGAATGTAATAGAGTAAGGAAATTTTGGGATAAGGTTTTTCAAAAAATAGAAAAGGTCACTGCTCAAAGAATTAATAGAACACCTGAACTAGCTCTTTTGAATATGTTTGTTAAAGAAAATAGTGATGTAAAGGACAAAATATTGATTGGATTTATGCTGACTGCAGCAAGACAACAGATAGCTAGGAATTGGAAAACAGCTAGGGGGTTAACAATTAAGGTGTGGGGAAAAAATTGTGGAATATAGCAATGAATGAAAAATTAACACAGAAACTTAGAGTCTACAGAGGAAAAAAGAAGAAGGATACATTTAAAAGAGAATGGTCTGCATATATAGATTATATGGTAAAAGTTACAAATAAGAACAATATTGCAGAAGCATACAAAAAGTTATGGGACTCCTGAAAAGAAAGAAGAGATGGAGAAGAAGCTGGAAGAAAAATAAGAAGAGAACAGAGGCAAATTAACCAATAAAAAAAAGAGGAAGGGGGGGAAGGGGGCTAAATAAATAATAGTAATGATGTTAAAATGGTGGATGACTCATGTAAGATATGTAAAAACAAAATAAAGATGTATTTACAAAAAAAAAATCCAATGGAGAGTTTGGAGGAAATAAAGCATCATTTGAGAGAATTTGGGAAGAATCCAGGGTTACAAGTAAACTGGGGAAAATCAGAAATGATGTTATTTAATTATAATAAAGAGGAAAGGGAGGAGTGTAGTATAAAACTTGGTCTTAAGATTAAAAATAGAGTGCGCTATTTAGGAGTTAATATTACGAAAGATTTAGAAAAGTTACAAGAAATTAATTTTAGTAGCTTGAAGAAACAGATAAGGAAAAAATTAGAGGCTTATAGGAAATTAAAGCATTCATGGTTTGGTAGAATAGCGGTTATTAAAATGAAGATATTACCTAAGATAATTTTTTGTTTAGAATGTTACCAGTTAAAATAACAGAAATAGAAATAAAGAGTTGGCAAAGTATGATAAATAATTATTATAATGGTGATAAAAAAGCAAGAATTAATAAAGGGAAATGGTATAAGATACAAAAGAAAAGAGGGTTGGGACTTCCAAATATAAAGATGAATTACATAGCTAATCAATTAAGACATGTTATAAATAGCATAGTAGGAAAAGAGGATTTAGAATGGTTAGAGACACAGACAGGAGAAATAAAGTTAGAATTACAAAATATTTTGTTTAGCAAAATACAAAAGAAACAATTGAAGGAAATGGAAAATCCTCATTTAAAAAATATTGTAGAGATTTGGGAAAAGTATATAAAAAAATTAGCACCTGGAATTTCTCCTCTGACTCCAGTGGTATTACTGGATAACTTCCCAGGGAATCTAAGAAGAGATATGGAACGGGTATTGAGGGAACAGAAAATTATTAAAGGGAAAGATTGGTTGAAAAGAATGTTTAATAAGAAGCAAATAGAAGAAGTATTAAGAGGACAAAAGATCTCTTGGTTCAAATGTATACAATTGGAACAATGGACGCAGGATTGGAAAAAGAAAAATAAGGAGGGCAGAGATAATACAAAATTTGAGAAATTAATAGAATCAAGAGAAAAGGAGGGGAAAAATAAAAGTAAAATAGGTATGATAAGTGAAATATATAAAATATTGATAGAGGATGGAGATCAACAGGATTCTCTTAAAATATTATGGGAAGATGATTTAACAAAACAAATTAGTGATTATAACTGGGGGAGGATATGGGAATCAAGAATGCTAAAGTTATTATCAGTAAGGATAAAAGAGAATTATTACAAAATAATTTGGAGGTGGTACCTAACACCAGTACGATTACATCAGATAGACAAGAAAATTTCGATGTTATGTTGGAGGAGTTGTCAGGAGGTTGGAACATATTTTCATATGTGGTGGACATGTGAGTATGTACAAAATTTTTAGAAAAGGTTTTTTAAAGAAATAAGTGAAATAATGGGAAGCAGCGTGGAAGCAAGTCCAAATTTGGCTTTACTTTCAATCTTTGATAAAGCACATTTGAATCAAAATATGAAGGATTTGATTAACAACCTCCTGACATGCGCTAGATTAATGATAGCCAAGAATTGGAATATACAAGGAAATTATAGAATAGAAGAATGGTATAAAGAGGTATGGGATATCGCGATTAATGATACATGTAATATAAAAGTAAAGAGGGGATTATCTAAGAAGAATGATTTTGAAAATATATGGGGGCCATTTTTAGAGTTTGTTTCAATAAAGGAGAAAGGCTGAACACCTTTAAAAGATTCTTTACAATTTTGGAAGAATGTATAACATAATAGAATAAAAGAAGGTCTCAATGGGTTAGAGGAGCACTGGGGGTTGTTAAGGTTATGTTAGTATATATTATTGTATTATTGTGTTGTATTATATGTTGAAAATAATAAAAATATTTTTAAAAAAAGGTAGGCTGTGAGTTAACTGATGTTACCTGGTTGGGCATTGCCCCCTCTGGGAAATCTAGGGGGGATTGCCCCGTGGAAATCACAGAGGGGGCTTGAGCCCTGCCGCCCTCCATAGTTTACACCCCTGTATAAAAGGTTCTTTTTTCTTCTCTGCTGCTGCTTCATCCCTTACATTCCAGTCTCTTGTTTCACATCATGTGTCATAGAAGAAGGAGATGGAGCACAGCTCAGTGGTAGAACATATGCTTTGTATGCAGAAATTCCTTGATTCTGTTCTGTTTCATTATATTATATGTTTAGGGTTTACATAAAAAAGGAATAAAAGGATAGAAACAGGACACAAAAAACAAGAATAATCAGAATAGGAAATATATATAAAATATATTCCAAATCAAGAATCTAAAATCTAAAATGCCTGGCACCAAAAAGACAATAGTGTGGGCACCAGATGAGTCTCGTTGGAGAGGGTATTCTAGACACAGGGCACCGCAACTGGGAAGAGGCCTCCTTTCTTGTAGTGACCCACCTATCTTCATTTGGTGGGGGCACCTGGAAGAAGGGCTCAAAATTTGACCTAACGGTCTGGGCAGGTACATATGGGGCATTCTTTTAGGTTAAATCCCTAGCATTTCAGCTTTGAAAGATTAGATAACAGGTGATGGGAGAGCCCTGCCAGTCAGAGAGCGGACAATTCCAAGCCGATGGGCAAATGGTCTGACCTGGTATTAGGAAATATTATTATTGCTTCAGGGTTGTTGTTTTTGCTGCCATGTCATTGGATTAAGTGATGTTTGATTATTCTGAAACCTGAATTAAAGAGTTTTCTTTAAACACTGAAAGTGGGTGTGAAACTTTTAAGGAGACAATTACAGGGTTTGTCTACTTAAAGGGCTGTAAATGTTGCAAGGAACTTTACCAGCAACATTATTTCTGTGTCACAGTTCTTGATGGTGTTTTGGACTTGGAAATCTAATGTTAAGTTCCGTCACACCAGCAGTTTAATGCACTCTCGCCACTTCTGGTTTTGCAGCCTGGGACTCACATGACGTCCTCACTGTCCTGCACCCATCTCACCTCTTTTCCTCCATTTTGCATATTATTTGGGTGCGGAAAAAGTCTGGATTATTTTCCCCAAGCAGATTTAATGCGCTCTTAAGCCTCCATGTATTGCTGTCCTCTCACTTTTTCCTTTGTTGGTGGCATGTGCTTTGAGAGAAGGGGTGAGGTGGAGTGGAAGAGCAAACAAGCAAAAGGGAGGTTTCACAGTGTAGCTCAATACCACAAACCCACGTGAAAGGGACCATTAGCTTGATGCACTTATGAAATGGAGGTAAAAACATGAAGGCAAACTGGGGGGGGGGGAATAGGTGTGATGGAGCTCTATCTGTTCCAGATGCCTCTGTACAACCTTCCTTTCACATGTTTTTAACACAGAGATACTGAAACAACTTCCCCATTCATTTTCCCCACTCAGCCCCAAACAGCTTCTTGTGTGCTTATTGCCTAGGGATCCACATTCATTTATATGAAGGGAGCCAAGCTGCACACAAAGGAATACATGTATGGTTCAATGCCCCATTTAAATGGATGGAGAATTGTGTACCTTTTGGACACACACGAATTTCTAGATCAGGTTGTTGTATGTTTTTGTGTCTGGTGGTACTATATTTATATAGGATTGGATTCAGGCTTAGTCATGCTTAGAGCAGACCAATTGAAATCAATGGGACTTAAGATGGCCATGACTTAACTGTCCCATTGATTTCAATGTGCCTATTTTAAGCATGACTTGCTCTGGATTCAATCCACTGCCCTGATGTGTATAATATAATTGACCTCAGCAGAGACTGCCAGCAGTGCCAAATTTAATATTCTGATACTTGCAAGTTTCCCTAAGGTTTATAGATACGTTTGAAGGTGCTCAAAAGAAATTCAGATAAATGAATATATCTGGCCAACTTCATCGCAGATTTTGAAATATGTAAAAATATAAACCAAGAGATTAACGTAACCCATAATTAATCCTTCCTTAATCAGAATAATATGTACTAACAAAATTCCTTTCAAATTAAGTGTAGGAAAATGTGAGCATATAACATTTACAGTAAATTACTACTTGTCTTCCAAATTTATAGTCCCTCACATTAGAGTCAAATGCCACGTTATAGTCCCTCACATTAGATTCAAACTTTCCAGGGAATATATAGGAAATGCCTATAAATTTGTTGGATCAAGGAGCTTTTCTCCTGGAAAGTTTGCAGCTCTCCTAGCTCACTTTAGAACTTGCTTTGTTTTGTGCAAATTAACTTATATCCCAGATGAGGTTGAACAATGGCAAATTTCTTTCTATAGCCATAAGCTTATTCAGGAAGGCCAGATGGTTGTTTACATTTGCTGCCATCTGTTGACATGCCATCATGGGCACTGGCAAGTAGGTCTGTCTGCTCACTTGGTTCAGGGGCAAACGACAAGGGATGAGTAACATCAGAAATATTAAAAGTCATATAATGGTTCAATGAAGTATTTTTGTTAACAGTGCACTGTGGGATCATTAATTCTATACTGCTAAATATCTTTTGCTGGTTGATAAGTGATTAGCAGTATGATTGATGTGTCATGATTGATGCATAGATGAAACACAACCATATCCACCAAAATCTTCAGTCTACATCAGGCAGGCACATAAAATGTTCTGTCACGAACTGGAGAGTGGCGTGGGAACTTCCTAATTGTTAATATGTTGAAGGGTAAGAGTGTCATCAGACTAGCGTTTTATCGCACGTTTGTTACTGGCCGCTCACAGTTTTTTGCTGGTCCTTTTGACAACGACATCCACCTCACATGCGTCTCCAGCCCCTTCTGCTCATTTTCCCATTACAAAATAAGCCCCTGGTAAATCCAATTTTGGGGGGGTGGGGGGTGGGGAGTGAAACATGCTGTCATGTGTGCAGAAGAATCAGCGGGATAAAATTTCCCACTGAATGGGAAGAGGAAATATTGTGGGGCAGAAGTGGGGGGAGTGATAGTAGGGAAACATGATTTCCCCCCGTCTGATGACACCCTAAATCTGAAGGAGGGAGGTAAAATAGTTTTGTCATTGCTTCACAATGACTTGCCGTTGAAACAGTGACAAGAAGCTAGGTATGCCACTGAAGAGAATATAATCCCCCACCCTAATAGTACATCAAAAGATTCCTTTGGAAGCACAGCATGGAAAAAGGGGAACCCTTAGATTACTACCTTTTATACCTATATTTGCAGGGATATTCTGGGGCATATATTCTGCTTCCTGGTGCTCTCTCTTCCCCATAGATGATTTCATCTCGATTACAAGAAAGGGTCTATATCTGCAATATTATTTATGCTATCTGAATGAGTTGAAGTAGATTCTCATTATCATCATCATCCTTTTTTTTAGTATTTTTAGTATTTTTAGTATTTTAGTATTTTTTTAGTATTTAGCCTATGGCACAATCTACAGCTCTCATTGTGTTATGCTGTGCTGTGCTAACACACTTCCTTTCTTCTTGTATAAGTGCAGCCAACTAAGACCAGTCAAGAATTAGTCATACCTTGGAGCCAAGATACAGTTTGTAGGAGTAGACAAATCACTCCCGCTCCACCTCTGCCTCCCTTGGCCTGCTGTCTGCCATTCCTCCTCTATGATTGATCGGGTGTTGCCAATGTCTGCAACAAATGCTTTGAGTATCACATCCTTAGGTACTCTTGAGTAGGAACAAGAACATTCTGTTGCTCCTCATGGCTTCTCCTTGGGCTCCGTGCCCACCTCAAAATCATTACACACATCCCAGGAATCACATCCTTTACCCTCTGCAGCACCAACACCTGTGAGAACTGGAGATGTCATCCACCTTTTGGTTCTTCTGCAGTACACTACTATTGCTTTCTTCTGAAAGCTTTCTTCTGAACCATAATGGCAGAAATCAAGTCACTGCAACAGACAAAAGATTTCAAATAAATAAGATTGCCCTAAAGTATTGCCCCAAATATATGAGCAGCTCGTACAACTCTTAGCCCCGTCAGCCTACGCGCAACCTGCCTCATCTGGATAGTGCTTATCTCAAGAGATTCAGAAAGACCTGTTGGGGTACCTCCCACTCTAGGGGAAAAGTAAAAACTTGGGGAAAGGGTACGGGTGTGTACAAGTGTTAATTTCCTCATTCCCTATAAACTCATCACAGCTTTTATGGAGAACATTACCTACTCCCCCCCCCCCAATCACCCTGTCCTATCTGAGATAAAATGAAGTGATCAGGTGTAATAGGAACATATCAAGCTGCCTAATACCAAGTCAGACCATTGGTCCATGTAGCTCTGTATTGTCTACAATGGTTTGCAGTAGCTTTCCAGGATTTCAAACAGGACTCAGCTCTATCTGGAGATGTCAGCGGTTGAACCTAGAACCTTCTGTATGCAAAGCATGTATTACACCACTCAGCTATGACCCTTCCCCTAAACTGAAAAAAATGGATTCTGTTCCCTTAATACTTCTGCAGAAAGGGTATTTTAGAAAGTTCCTTTATACCTCTGTGACATAACAAGCTTCACCTGCAGAAATTCCTCCTCCTTCACATATATAAAAAGTACTGTAGCCGTAATGCTTCTAGGAAAATATGTGAGTGCCACTTCAAATGACTACTCAAAGAGGATCCATTATGGTCCTTGCGCCAATTCATAGGGCTGAGAGAACTAAATCCCACAAGGCCAGAGTAAGGTGATTCAGGCAAATAGTGAACAAGATCATAAGTATCTTCTTCTCAGTTATACTGTGTAATAATTTGTAATGACCGATGTGTAACCTTGCCCCAACCTGGTTCAAAATGGGTAAAACCTTTCCGAGTTTTTGCAAAAAACTATTAAAGAAAGTTTGGACTTTTCTAGATAGTTCTCTGTAAACATTGAAAGATCAATTCCAGGGCTCCCTATGAGCTCTCTGCCACCCATTGGTTTTCCTGCAACTACTTTCCCTAATTCCCCTTGGGCAGGGGTGAACCAGTAACAGCCCATCTTTAAATTCTTAGTATTCTTGATGACACAATAGATGCTTCCAAACATGCTCAGGAGCCACAATTGTTGCCATAAATCCTGGGATCACAAATCTTAATTCCTCCTGGCTGAGTCTTTTGAGCCAGAATACATTAAAACTACAGGGTACCTCTTCACGGCTTATTTGGGTCGCCTTTACTTTGTTCTGATGGCATTTTGTACACACGAGCAGGGCGCAGTTCAGACGTGTATGAGACTTATAGCCTCCGTTAACGCGCGTTTCCAAGGTGTCGATTAAACGTGACTTTTAATATTTATCCAATGTTCGATCACCTTTTGGCCGTGTAACCTCCACTGCCCTTTCGGATTATTACTAATCGTGGGTGTAGTTTGGTGGGCAGGGCTTGTGATGTCATGAGTGAATGCCTGCCCCTTCTCTGGCTACCCCTCCCAAGTTGTGGACAAGGTAGGAGGGGATTGACCCTATGCTTGCTTTGTCATTTCCTGTCTCCTCACTCCTACATCCTTCTTCTTCCCTTGACTGGACAGTTCAGTAATGTATGACCTTAAGTTACTGGTACTTAAAGTAAAGTTTCTTTTAAATCCCCACTGGAATCTTGCTTTCGTCGAGATGCATGGCTACTCACATGGAGCTGGTTCTACAGGAAGCAAGGGGGTTGGAATAAGGATGTGCGTTGCTCATTTGGAGTATAATTTGAGGTCCGCTAAGACTTCCCTCCCTCCCCCACTCCCTTGCTGGGATCAATGCTTGAAAAAGGAAGGGAAACTTCTGTACATGCAAGCCAGTTCCTACCATTGAGTGATGTTACTCGGGAGTAAGGAGCATTGGCAGGTGGGGGGACTTTCTCCCTGGGAACCTCAGTGCCCAAGCGTGCATAGGGCTTCATATATTCTCTCCCTTCCTTCAATGATTTTCTTGGAAGTTATGTGTGTGTGTATCGCAACAAAAAGAACACTTGTTTTATTATCATAAAGCAATGCAATATCTTTATTCTACTAATGGTTACATGTGGCCAAATTCCCATTGAAAAGTGTGGCTGGAGCAATCAGAAAGGCACAGCACAATTTGGGAAAACAGGGGATTGGGCGGAACGCGCCGAACAAACGCAACGTCCAAGCTGACTCGCCCACGTTGTGGTGTCCCCTGCCGGGCCATTCATTCAAATAGCATTGGCAGTTGCTGGGGTGGAACCGGAGAGCGTGCACGCCACAGTATATGGTCCAGTGTCCTCATTCTGCGCAGAAGGCGACACAATTGGTAGATTATCAAGCGGACTGAGTGGGGGGGAAAGACAGCACATCAATGCCAGCCAAGGATTTGGGGGGGGGGGGGAGGAAGCGCCCAGCCCTCCCATACTCCTGCCTGTCCAGTAACCCACCTCTGCAACGCAGAGATCTGCTGGGATGGTGAGGTTGTCTTGTAGCCCACTCAGCGATGGGCATCCCAGAAGCATTGCTAGCTGGCATCTCAGGGTCCGGAGACAGTCAGAATAATGGGAAGTTTGTGTGGAACTGGGACATCAGTGCAAAATGTAACATTGTAACGGAAAGGCAACACAACAATTTGCCCTTGAAGCACGACATTTCCAGGGCGCAGGAGATAAGGGGCAGCTGCCGCAGGCAGCGTGTGGTGGGAGAGTACATCGGCGGATTCTTTGCGGGAGGAATAGGGGGGCAGATGCTCCATGGGCGAGCTCTCACCAGGGCCATCCAGTACCGGAAAACATGAGGCTTTTATAGTTTTACATTTGTCCCAAAGCCAATGCTGCCCTGCTAAAAGCTGTAATTGTCGGAACACCCAAGGTTTAGCAATCGTACCCACATGCGAAGTCATGCGCGATCGTGATTGGACAGGTAATGGCGAGAAAATCAGGTGGGCGGAGTTCACGAACGGCGTGAAAGTCCGGGGGAGGTGCCATCAGGAGACAGGGCGGTGCTTTCGTCAGTTTTCCCACATGCAGCCATACACCCCTGAACCGACTCTGCAGCGAAACTCCACATTATGATGTCTGTAATTCGCCTTAACGGCTCTCTTCTACTGCTATTAGACGTAAATTTGGATATAGGAAAAAGTGCATATTATCATAAACAGGCGCCAAAGAGATGTCATGTAGGTACCCCCACAGATTCCAGTGAGCACAGCGGCAATGGATGTTCTTGAACGCACTTGGAAGCCTCCATTGTATCTCCAGTAACATGGGGAACTTAAAGATACACCCTAGCCTTCTCTACTTCCAGTTTTTCACCTCCCTTTCCCCTCAAGCGAAATTTGGGAAAGGCAGGAGGAGAGAAACAAACTGCAGCATGGAAAGCTGGCTGGGGAAAGTTGGTCCTGAGGTGAGCTATCTAATTAGAAGCTGAACCGAGTGTCAGAGTGGGGTTTGGCTTACCTTGTAATTGTAGCAGGTTTCCTGAATTGAGGAGTTTGTTTCCTCCCTCCGCAATTTCCAAAATGCAGCACCATCCTTATTAACAACAACAAATATTCTCATATGGCAACGCAAAGTAATACTTCTTGAGAGGGCTCAGAAATGATAATAGAGAGGTGGTAAAAGTCAGTGCAGTGTAGTGGTTAGAATGGAGTGTTGGACTAGGACCAAAGAAAACAAGGTACAAATCTACACTCAGGCCATGGAAGTTCCCTGGGTGACTACAGGGCAATGACTATCTTTCAGTCTAAGCTACCTCATAGGGTTGCTCTGAAGATGAAATGGGAAGGAGAGCTTCTCAGAAGAAGGGTGGATTACAATCAAATAAATATGCATAATTTAATAAATAAAATAAATATGTGCCAGATTTAATCCGGAACATGTTGACGCATTAATTACACAATTGCTACATGTGCTGCCATTTCAAATTATAGACGGCACATGCACCACGATTGGTGATTTCAAAAAGCAGAACTGATATTATTCACATTCTGTTCAGAATAACCGCAGGTCTAGAATGGATCATAGTATTACCAAAAATATGAAATATGACCTAAATGAATTTCAATTGGAGTGACATGTAATGTCATCCCTGAAGCTGTGAATAGTGCCGTATGACTGCAATCCTAAGATAGTACATGTATTGGGAGATAAGTCCCACTGAACTCAGTGGGATATACTTCGTAAACAGATAGAATTGAGGTGTTACATGAGATGGCTCTACTGTTTACTGTCATTTTGTCTCTTTTTTTTTTTTTAGCCAACTGTAGCAACTGATAGGCTATATTAACATAAAATCAGAGACTTGTTTGGAAAATTGTCATTTTTTTCCCTCACTCGCCTCTCTTTCTTTCTTTACCTCAGAAGGAGAGATGTAATTAAATGGCTTGGGCAAAGACCCATACTTGAGAAAGTTCCTCTTGCTTTTAAGTACTGCTGCTAAATCTCCAAGGAAACCATTTCTATTTGTGACTCATTTAGTGGTGGGAAAAGTAATTTTTACCTGCATTTCCCTTGCTGATGTGTCATGACAGATACCTAAAGACAACTGCAAATTGATTATTAATCAAGCTTTTCTGTATTTTAGTTCCCCCTTTTAATTATTCTAAGGTAATTTCTCAACTGTGGCCTTTATCACACCTACTATTTTTCCCTTGGTTTGCTTCTGCGGGTTCCTTTTCCTATGCGAGTCTAGCATTTTGAATCACATGTGGTTGGTATTGCTGTGATACCTCAGCTTGGCCTGTTGAACTTTGCCTGTTTCGGACTTTGCCCATTCAGGGATAAATCGAAACAGAAACTAAAAACTATGACCTCAGGGCGAGAGAGAAGCACAGTGGGGACGACGTCATGCGAGTCCTGCGCTGAAGAAGTGGAGCAAAGTCGAGGTGGGTGTGCTTAAAACCATGCGTGTGTTACCACCAAACAAATGCAGAATTGTGTTACGATCTATAGAGAATTCAGAATCAATACAAAAATGTACAACGCTAATAAACTTTGCTGTCTGATGGCTATCACAAATGTTATGCAGCTATTTATACAACATTTACATATCCTTTATCTGGGATGTATGATTATAGGTTTTTAAAACCCATCACAACCAAAAGTAAAACCAAAAGCCTGCCACTTAATCTGAAATCTGAATACTCCCCCTTTTTAGTCTTACCATATTCATCAAAAAACAAAGCTTCTTGATACTTAAACATTTGTGTAAAATACATTTTCTTGATGTTTTGAGTGCAATCAAACGTACTGCCAACTTCTTGCATTTGCCGCAAGCCCCTTTAGGGAAGACATTTGGGAATCCTGCCATTAGATTGAGTCCATTGTGTCTGTAGACCATGAAGCCTCTTTTTGGAAATGTGAATAGGAGGGTTCACACATCCCTCCATACATTGAAAGAACATGTAGAAGGGTTGTCAAGAGTGTGTGAGCTAACCCTGCCCACTGCCAGAACGACATGCCACCTCTCCACTCCTCTGGAAACACCTAATGGAATGAGTTCTTGCAGACAGATATATGTGTGGAGAGCTTCTACACTTGAGGAGACATCCAAATTGGGTGTCACCAGACATTCTTCAGGGGAGGGTAATGGGCTGAGCTGGTCTGCATGGCCCTGCATCTCTCTTTGTACATTCTTTCATGTGACTCTGCAGCTCTTTAATGCACTACTCTTTCAGAGGAGTCTTGGACAGCCTGGGCAAACCATTTATTTTGTATGTTTGTTTTTTATTAACAACTTTTATATAGCACTCTACTTCTAAACAGATTCCCAAGCAGTGAACAATGAAAGAATAAAAGAATAAAAGAATACAACACCATATTAAAAGTCTTTTTAAAAAAACAGAATAACAAGAAGAACTGTAGCTGGTCAATCAAGGAAGGCTTCTTGAATTAAAGATGTTTTCAGGAAGCTCTGAAAACAACACAATGTTGGTGCCTGCCTGACCTCCAGGGGCAGGGAGTTCCACAGAAAGGGAGTCACCACACTGAAGGCTCTTCTCCAGGTAGATTCCATTTGGGCCATAGGTTAATGACATCTGATGATTTCAGTGACCAGGCAGGTTGATAAGGGAGAAGGCGCTCTCTCAGGTATGTTCTGTGCCTCCTTAAAGGATAAGAATGTGCTTGACCTTGCTGAATCAGAACTTCTAGTCCAGGATTTTGTTTCCCTCAGTGGCTCAGAAGCACAGCATCATGGTGAGAAGAACCATTGTCTCTGTACAATGTAGTTCTGCTGTTAGTTATCATGGAAAGTAGCCAAAGTGTGTCCTAACTTCAACAAAGCTTAAATATGTGTGCACGCATTTGCTCCTATTCATTTCCTTTCCTACTCGCCTGTCCTGTTCTCCCCACTTAGTTTCCTTTAACTAAATGTTTTAAAGAATAATTAATGGTAGTGGACATGAAAATATCCAGTGACAATGAGTTCCAGAAGTTAAATATATATTACATGTAGCAGTGCTTGCTTATGTTTGCTTGTTTTGAACCAATGTCAATCAGCTTTTTTAGATGTGAGGTGAGGCCTCTTTCACATGTTGCATTAAAATGCAGTAATATAGTTCACATGATCCGGTGTGGCTCATCATAGATTATTTAACCCATGATGAACTGTGGCACCTGCAGATACCACTTTACATATCCAACCCCCGCTCGGAGGTTGTTATTTCATACAAACCCAGCAAATGTGGGTTATGCAAGAGTTAAACATCCCACCAAGTTTTCATCCACGACAACCCACGAGCAGGGGTCAGATATGTAAAATGGCAGCCGTGTGTGCCACAGCCTCACCATGAGTTAAATAACCCACAGTGGGCTGTTCTGTCGTGAGAAGTTGCTCAATGAAAGAAGGAATTTAACTGACAATGTAAAAATGAACCACAATTTGGAATTCTTGTCCATAGGCTTGAACAACCCCCTTCAAACTGGTCTAAACCAACTCCCATGTCAATCCCTAACGTTAGTAATATCAGTGGGATGAAAGTATTTTTACATGGTTTCTGGGTCACACGGAAGTTTTAATTAGAACCTACCTATGAATACTGGGGATTGAAAAGCAACTAGAAAGGGCACACTATATCACTGAAGGTATCACTTTAGGGCCCTTCAACTGTTTTATGGCTGCAAAGAGACTGATGTATTCTTACTTTGAAAGTTGAATACAAGATATAACATTAATTCACTAATGCCATCCCTGCAAGAAAGACTTCCTTGGAAAAAAATGATTGACAACGTTAATTAGCTCTTTGGAGAGACCTAGTCTCACTTATAATATTTGAAAAGAATTTTTTTTTTACCTTTAAATAAGATTATTCATTTGATTAAGTGATTGCCCCCTCCCCTTTCATTTGCTTGAATCCTAGAACTAAAGGTGTACACAGCTGATCGGAGCGATGTAATGCAACAATTCATTCATGACTCGTTTTGTATTTTTTAGCACTAAAATCTAGTTGCCTCAGATAGACTTTCAAGCCTGGTCAAAGCTAGGTAATTATTATATTCCATTAATTGCTCTCAAGTGTAATAATAATTATTAAGGCTTCACATTTATTGAGCTAATTTGCCTCACAATTCTTTTAATCGGGGACAGATTAATTTAAATCATTTAATGAAATGTATTCACGTTGTAAATCCATTCGAACTTTTCTATAGCAAGTCTTCTGACCCACACCACCTCTGCAAGCCTGCCATTATTGACTTCCAAACATTGTTTCTAACCCTTCTGCTGGTTTTACTTATCACAAAGAAAAGAGTGTGTCCTGTCACAAGCTGCACACTCCAGCCAACGAAACCTTTCAGCTAATATTTTCCCTTCCCTTGGCAGATTGTTTGTCTGATTAATTAGATGACAGGAGTTGTATGCATGTAAGCGTGCTTAGGGCTGAGGCCTAAAATTCTGTCATTAGGGTATGAAATATTAGTGGGCATATATGTCCTGACTTGTTTGTAATATACTGCATTGGCTAAGAAGAATGGCTTTTTTCTTCTCATCAGTGGTATGATGACCACTCATGTATTTTGGAAGTAAGTTAAGTGAACATGTCCAATTCTCAAGGTTAAGTTATCATGAAATCTTTGGGTAGGGATGTGCAAATAAGGAAAACTCAAGCTGGCTGAATTTCTCTGAATTCCACTCCAAAGCTCATTCTGACTCAAGTCTGTATAAGACTGCAAGCGTTGTTTCATTATTTTTGCATGAAAATCCATGCATATTTTTGTACATATGTTTCCAAATGCAAATCTTTGAAATGTACATATTCTTCTCTCACCGAGTAAAGTGTATTTATGCACATTTTTCAAAAGCATGCATTTGTTCATGCGCATTTTTCAAATGTATGCATGCTGCTGAACACTTTTTTTAGTCTGAAAATTGCACTGCAAGCTTAGAAATGTAGATTGCATCCAAGTCCACATTCAGACTAGAAAGTGTGAATTGCATAAATCCTGATAAAAAATGAGCTGAACTAATTTCTCATCCATCCCTATGTTTTGGAACTTTGTCCTTATTTTGCCTTCTGGCAATTAAACCTGGCTGTGAAAATAATAGTACAAGACAACAGAAAGGTATAGACATTCATGGAAAAATTACGGAAAAGTGTGGAAACTTTTCAGCGTGTCGTGCCCCCCCCCCCCCGGCAGAACCATGGCTATAAACTTGCATTTAAAAGAAAGATAACTTGAGACGGATACTGATTTCCAGGCAAGATACTTGAGTCTGAATAGAAAAGATTGCCATTCTGTGCTTTTTTTCTACATCACTTAAAATGCATTGTCACCAATCAGATCTAGAAACGGAGGGGGGGATACGGCCCAGTTCAGGAGCTGCATACCAGACAGCTCTTCTTTTTTCTACCACTTCAAATACCCTTTGTGTTACACCAAACTCTTTTCTCCCAGCTAATGCGTTTTATGCAGTGAGGGGAGAGTATCAGCCCTGATTTGTAGCTGTAAAAATAAATCTGCCTTGTGACATTGCTTTACAAAACAACAATGGTTAATGGTTCTTGTTTAGTGCTAGAAGACTATTATTAAGAGATATCACAAGTGTGCATGTACAGATCTTGATAGTATGCTCCTATGAGTAGTTGAGTGAGGCTGTGGATTGCCATCTTCCCCAATACTTACTTAGCTACTACTCATTCTCCTGTCCCTTGAGTGGCTTTGCTGACTCACCAGACAGACATAGATAACAGGTATTTAAGTGTTTGCACATCCTTCTTTCTGTGAACACTAGACTTTTAGTGTATTGCATTCAAAATCAGATAGTTTTTACTTGTCAGACACACACACGCACGAGGAGACACAAATACCAATGGCATATGCATGGGACATTATCTTTCTGTCACTTTTTCTCCCCTTGTGCCTCATTCAGATCCAGTCAGCAAGACCACAAGCAAAAAGCTTGTAAAGTGATTAAACTCATTTTCTTCATTTGCTTCGGCGCCAGCTTGCTACGTTCTTTATAAAAACTAGCTCAGTCATGCGTCCGGGGTGAGCTAAAGATTCCAGATGCAGATCATTACTCTCTCATAAATTATCTCAGCCTTACTCTAGTCAGAGTTGGAACCAAACATTGACATAGAGGATTTATTTTCTTTCATATAGGGTTTTTTTTAAGTTTCTCTATAGGGATTATATTTGGAATGCCTATCCTGCCTCTCCAGGGATAGGGCCCAAGTGAAAGTGAATTCCAAATACCCAGTCATCTGACGGGACACCATCAACACCTGGCACACTCTTTATAATGAAAATGTGGCAAGCGGTTTGCATCTTTTGCATGCAAAGCATATGCTCTGCCTCTGAGCTATGGCCTTTAAACTTTGCACAACTGTCACTGTGCAATACGTTACAGTGCAAAGGGAAACTTATGGCATGAACCTCATTGGTGGGAGATTCAGGATAGATAAAAGGAAGTACTTCTTCACACAAGTGCATAGTTAAACTATGGAATTTATTACCACAATATGTGGTTATGGCTACCAATTTGGATGGCTTTAAAAGGGGGTTGGATAAATTCCTGGAGGAGAAGGCGATCAATGACTACTAGTCCTGATGTCTAAGTACAACCTCTAGTATCAGGGGCAGTAGGCCTGTGTAAACTAGTTGCTAAGGAACATGGGTGGGAGGGTGCTGTTGCCTGGTTCCTGGTCAACAGCTGGTTAGCCACTGTGTGAACAGAATGCTGGACTAGATGGACCCTTGGTCTAATCCAGCATGGCTCTTCTTATGTTCGCACATCTTGGATAGCTCCTTTAGAATTCTGACTGGTTCTGACTAAACCCCAGAGCCTCCACTGCGCCTACCTGCAAAAATGGGAGGTGGGGGCTGTCTTCACAGGATTTTTCCTGCAGCTTGGCTGCGTTGTGAGGTCTTTTGCTGCACATGATGTCGTGGCCAGTGTGCTCCCAACCAGATGCTTCCACCTGGAAAAGCCACAGTATCTGAGAGTCCTTTTACTTTATTTTTAGTTAAAGTGGCTCCCATGCACTTGATCTGCAATGAGTCGCTGAGCTTCTGCATTAAATCCTGGGTGCACCAGTAACATGGCTGTGACGTGGGCTGGCCCCTTTCCCATTCACTCCTCTAGCATTCCCATTGAAAGACATCCATGCACTTCCTTCGTTAATTAACCCTGAAACTTTGTTAATTGGCTTTTGTGATGTGGTGCTAGCTCCGAAGCTACGCAGTACTCTTGCGGTCACACAGTGTGGGGTACTGATGAATGTCAACATCCTGGCCAGCAGTCTGTGTGAACTTTCTATATCTCCTAAAACATTCCCCAGAGACTAGGAATATAGGGGTCAGTGATGTGGCCAAGTCAATGGGCCAGTTTGGACGTTGCAATATAGCATGCTTTATCATGATGGGAATGAGCCACAGGCCCTTTCTACACCACAGGGGTGAAGAGGGCGGGGAGCTGGCGATCCCGGACGTAGCTACTCCAAGGTTCATCACTCCAGTGCACATGTGAAATGCAACGATCCGGGCTGCTCCTGGGCCATTGCGCCATCATGGCGGCCATTTTTTAAGGTCCAAAGAACAGTGCTCCTGTGCTCCAACGAAACATTAAAAAAAAAGTGCTGAAAGTGGGGAGGGGGGCCGCCATCCTAGGGATGGCGGGTTTCCTTTCCCCCCTTCCCTGATGGGCTCGGAGCTGCACGGTGTTGCTCCAAGTCCATTTCACGGCTGCACTTAATCGCGAGTAAGCACAGCAGCGCCCAGGACAGGCGGGCACATTTTCCACTGTCCTGGGAACTTTCCAGGACCGCGGCAGATTCTGGATTTTTCAGATTTCCCTTAAACCTTCAAAATTCGGTGGCCAACCCCCCTCCCCCGGGACTCCCTGTGCATCATTTGGACTCACAGGGAGTACCCAGGGGCAATCACAGGCAAAACACCTGGTGTGGAAAGGGCCTAAGTGATGTTTCGGCTTGCACACACCCCTCCCCAATCCTCAAGTGAGGCCAGGAGGAGGAGATCAGAAGCTTTGACTTCCCTTGTTTTATTAATATGGTCTAGAGTTCTGTCTGAACCCTAAACTGGTATTAACCTTAATTAAGTTTTGTTAAACAAGCCAGCATCATAACCGATGGTTTGAAGCTGAATTGTTTCAAATAAAACCATAGTTTGCCAGGTTCAGAAGAAACAAGCTGTGGTTAATTACAAATGGAAGCAAAAACTTCTGAATTCTTCCTTACAGCCGCATTAGAGGAGAAGGGGGAGGCCGAGTGCACCACATTCTGTACACCAGATCCGTGTGCGGTTCCTAACCATAGGACTTGTGCAAGTACAAGTTCCTATGAGCGTGCAAGTATTGTTGGCCTTGGGTAGCTACTTCTGTGGTTAGTTCTGTGTCAGCTTATTGCGTAAAGGAAATACTGCAATAAAGCTCAGCCTTTGGAAGTGTTCAAAACCAAGACCTTGGAGAGAAACTCTAATGAGGCTGCCAAAACCTGTAGGGAGGAGCCTACTGTGTCTCATACCATTGGGATGTAAACCATAAAACGGCAATTTTAAAGACACTTGTGAATTGTTATGTTTCTAATGGCTGGAAGGACAGTTGAATAAAACTAATCCTTTTTCAATCGTCTTTTCCTAAGGTAATAAAATGAGTCTCTTTGAACTCAGTGAGTCACAAAGAATGTTTGAAGTGCAGGTTTCTTAGAGGAAGCAAGTTGTCTTTTTCTTTTTCTTTTTATTGATGTTTTGACTTGACTTGTGGGAGTGGTTAAGTCCTTAAGATGACTGTTGGAAAGGCGTAAGGCAAGATATTATATTCTGCTACGACCATATACAGGCTGGGCCTTGTTGGTTGCTTCATGGGACAACATGGGGCAACAATAAAGCATATCTATTAAAAGTGTAAACATGATTGGCTTTAATAGAGAATTGCAGATATTGATGGAAAATATCATGCCTGCAGCCTGATGTTATGCCAAGAACTGCTGACATCTGCCCCCGTACTAAGCTGTATAACTGCAAGCTTTCAAAACTGCTTACCTCTGTCCCATGTGGAGAGTTGTGCAACTATAGCCTCTCTGGAAAGAACATTCCTGCTCTGGTCTGGCTCTACCCATCTAGGTTGGCCATTGGCTCCTTCCCAGGAGAAAGGGGGCATCCTGTCTTGCTAGATCATTGTTTGAAGAACAAAGTCTACCTGAGCTCTATGGCATGTCTTCTGTCTCTTATCTTAAGCTTTAGTCCTGACTCCTGGCTTGCCCTTTGATCCTGACTGGTCTTTAGTACTAACTCTTAACTTGCTTTCCAGTCCTGCTTTCTGGTTTGCCCTCTAACCTTGGTTGCTCTTTGACCCTGACTCCTGGTTCCCAGCTCCCAGCCCCCATGTCCCAGCCCTGACAGTACTTCATATCTGTATTAAAATATGAAAATTTAGGGCAATACTGTTTGTAACCTGTATTACAATGATTCCGCACTGAAAGTAAATACCAGTGATGACTGGTGAGATGAAGCATATATTATTCCATCAGGGAGCTACAAAGGCTTTGTCTGCTTTCTATGCACCAGCACAAAAATTCAAAGCATTGATTAGATAGATCTGATGCATTTGTCTGTACTGAAAACATCTTGGAATTGGTGGAGGAGGAGTTTCACTGTGCTGATTTTTTCCCCATAATTTAAAGGAGAGGTTCTTCTGTCTCAAGTTCTGACTCAACAAAAACGTGTGTGGGCAAAAATTCTGACTCTTGCATCATATTTGTCACCTATCTGATGCTGCCTTTCTTGCCCAAGTTACAAGTTTTCCTGTTGCTAATTGTACTGGCATAGTATCACATGAATACACAATAGTGAGGCCATTATGCAAGATTACATATTAAATAATAATGGTTCTCTAGAAAGTGACAGACAAGCGAACCACACCCAACACAGATCATTACACTAGTATAACCTAAAATGTACGGACACAGGGAAAATAAAATAAACATTAACTAGCACTGGATGGAGTACAAAAAGCCAAGTATGCATTGTGATCAATGCAAGCTTAAACCACGCAAACACTTTCATGGATACTCTGCGGTCCTGATGGTGCTTTAAATTTTATTTTTCTGTGGCACACTCCCAAAAGCATATGACAGCCAAAGAGTCTCTTGTGATAGCATATATTTCATTAGTCCATTTTATACTCTAGTTTAACATCAACATTCTGCATGACTTGATGAGATATGGGTTGTAATATTTTTCCAAACAACAGATGAGCCAGTAATTAAAGTCCATGCACAGGCCTTACTTCATTGCCATAGCAAGAAAAAAACCAAAGCCAACCAAATTTTACTTAACTTTCATTTCTCTGTATGATTAAGCCAAACCCTGACCTTGATCCTATAATATATAAAGAGCTTTAGATACTGAAGTTGTCCGTGTTTAATACCTATGTAACGCTTCTGGGGTCATGGGAAGGTGACAGATGCTATCATGCATTTATTGCTGAAGATGATTAATTATGGAGAAAGATCTCTATATGGATGAGAACTAGAAATTTCAGCTGATATGCTAAGCACATGCATTACCAGGCAGTCTGTGTAGGACCTCTGTTCTTTTCAAGCCATTGAATGCTTCTCAGGCTTACTATGCAATTCCTTGCACAGCATAGCTATCTAGACTTATAGGAGCAATGAAATTTCAGTACAAGCAAGTGTCGGAAATTTGTTCTCAAATAAACAAATATTGCCATCAATATCCCAAGCTTTATTTAACTGCTACTATGATCAGAATTACATACTGTAAACTTGGTTTCCTAAACTACACGGATAGTGCCTAAATGTATGGATTTATTATCACATTTGGCATATATTATTTATAGCATTAAAAAGGTGAAACATCTTGCCGCATGCATGTAAAGATTAGGATTTATTGTCCAAGAATCCTTGAACAATTTTATCAAAAGCCCATTTCTAGGTAGTGTTTTTCTGCAATAAATCATACAGCAGAAATCTACCACTGGACACCAGGAAGAGATAAATGAGATTCAAGGAAAGAGGGTCATCACAGGTTTGGTGGATTTTTTGTGTGTGTGTCCCATGACCTGTCATTGGCAGAAATCCATTTATTATCGTTCTTAGATTATTTTTTTACCTGCTTGCTGTGTTTTCCGTATCAGAGACAGTTACTGAAAATAAAATGAAAGCTAAGTGAAATAAAAATTTCAGGGCCCATGAAAAAAGAGAAAAGTGAAAGAAAATAAGACACAGAAATAAGGTTATGAAAAAATGTTATCCTTTGAGTTTTAGGGCTATTTTTAAGAATCATGTAGTGGTAAATGTGTGTTCACATTTCAGGATGGCACAACCAACCTCAGCTCTTTGGCACATGTGCATATTTGATACAGGCTACAAAAAACACATTCCTATGTACACATCCCAGAACATGTAGTTTTCGTGTATGTAAATTTTTTTGATTAAAATATACACAGGGAAGAGGTCCTTTAGAGATATCCAATGTTCATGATTTCTGAAAACTCCTGCTTTTAAAGTCTTCAAGAGGAATATCATGGTTGCAACATCTAAAAATTCCTTATGCCCTCCATTTATACAAATAGAAGTGAGGACTGTTGCTGACATATATACATCTTGTTATCAGTTTATTAAGATGTAAAGTGCCACCTACATCTAGGTTTGTTTCAGTGCTGGTGATGGATGCACCTGCGGAAAAGGAGAGGGGACAGGGAGGATTCACCTACAAAAGCACAGCTTTGGGTCTGGAGGCTGCCCTGTGGACAAAACTCATAGCTTTTCCAATGTCCTCCCAGTGCAGAACTTCTAGGGAGCTGGCAAGGTGGGAGCTAGTAGGATCTGACAGACTGGGGTCTAGAGGGAGAGGAGAAAGATAGATACCATGAGACTGAGGAAAGAAATGGATACATTTGCCCCTCAGGTTAAATCACCACCTATTGTTTAAACTGCTAGAAGTTGTTACAGCGTGCAATATTCGGAAGATTATTATTTTTCTGGCAAAGCAACAAAAGCAATAAATGTTCCTAGAGTTTGGCAAAACCCAACATGTCAAGGTAAATACATTAATTGCAACAGTCTCATCACTATGTTCTTGTTACTAGAGTTTCATAAGGATTGGAGGTCAAAGCAGACATTGACTGGGTTCAGACAACATGACCAATGGTGGTTGGCTATTTCACTCACTGTGGGATATCGTGTTGTGTGGAGGGAGTTTTTTAAATCAACGGTTGGTTATTTAGTCGAAACTGCCCAGAGAGCTTCGGCTATGGGACAGTATATAAATGTAATTTAATTAATTAATTAATTAATAACCAAAGCTGTGTAGAGTTGGCTATTTGAACCATTGTTGGTTATCATGTTGGTAGAGAGCACCCCACTCTTGACTATCATGTTGTCCGAACGTAGCTTATATGTTTAAGATATAGCAAGTCTCTTTTGTTCTTTTTTTACTCTAGTGTAAGAGCTGGGGGTGGGCTGATCAAGACAGGGATCCTAGCATGCAGGATAGAGGGGCTTTAACCCTTTAACCCACTGCAGTCCCAATCCACATCACCCCCATACCCCTTACGCCTGTAATTTGTAGTGCTAAATAGTGATCTATTAAAGTAAATGGATCACTATTTGGCACTATAAATTGCAGGTGTGGAACCCAGATCTGGATTGGGACCAGTGGGGGGAAAGGGTTAAAAAAAACCTACCCCATTCTAAGGTCTCAATCTGTATCAGGCCCCTTGTACTTACACGAGAGAGAGAGAGAGAGAGAGAGAGAGAGAGAAAGAGAGACTCAGCTGCTTGCTGTGACTTTAATGTAATAGCTGCTTTGACCCTGGATGCATAAGAACATAAGAAGAACCATGCTGGATCAGATTAAGGAAATATCTAGAAGAGCATTCTGTTTGCACAGCGGCCAACCGGATGCCTGTGGAAAGATCACAAGCAGGACATGAGTGCAATAGCAGCCTTGAACTCCTGTTCCTCAACAACTGGCATACAAAGGCATATTGCCTCTGATACTAGAGGTGGTATACTATAAAGCTATCATTAATAGTGTACATTGTTAGCCATGATAGTGTCCATGAATTTGTCTAACCATCTTTTAAAGCCAATTTGGTGGCATCACTGCATCCTGTGGTAGTGAGTTCCATAGCTTAGCTGTGTGAAATTATTTTGTCTGCCCTAAACCTCTTACCATTTAGCTTCATGGGATTAGTATTATGTACTAGTATTCTGAGACCAGCCTACCCGCTTTCTCCACACCTTGCATAATTTGTATACATCTTTATCATGTCTCCCCTCATTCGCCTTTTTCCTAAGTTTAGAGCCCCAAAGTTTTAAATGTTCCTCACAGGAGAGTTGCTCCAAGCCCTTCATTATTTTGCTTGCCCATTTCTAGACTCTTTTCCAGCTCTATTTTTTGAGGTATGGTGATCAGAACTGTACATGCTATTTCAAATATAGTCGCTCAATAGATTTGTATAAGGCTATTATGACATTGGCAGTTTTATTTTTGATTTCCTTCCTAATTATGCTCAGCATGGAATTTGCCTTTTTCACAATACCACATACTGGGTCAACATTTCCATCAACCAAAACCCCAAGATCCTTTCTTGATCAATCACTGCCAACTTAGATCCCATCAGCATCTACAAGAAGTTAGGATGTCTTCTTTAGTGAGACATTTGCATCCAAAAATGTTGTCTCTCACAAGTGTATATGTTTACCTCCAGAGAATATTTTCACAAAGCAGCTCAAAAGTGAACGTAACTTTTTCAGTAAGCTTGCCAGTTCCACTTGGGTAGCAGGTGCTGATACACCACAAAATCTAGCACTTGACCTATGCTACTCCATTAGAGAGCATTGTGCTTCAGTACAGGTGATTTCCTGTCACACTGTATTAGCATGTGTGCAGCTAAATTGCACAATCAAACATTATAACATGTTGTATGGAGCCAGCAAACATTGAGAGGTTGCCAGTCCTGTCTGACATTTTTCTTCCTAATATTAATTGCTATATCATACCAATGAAAATCCAAAGGCACACTCAGAAAAGGCAAGAGCTACTATTCTGTATTAATTATGGAAAGTATCTTGTCTTGTGCCAGTCACATGGGTTGCTATATGTTAACTTTTGTTTACAATAGATTGTCAACATAAAGAGGGAAGAAGAACAGTGACTCATGGATACATGAGATGATCCATGAAATCTCCACAGATTGGTTTTTGGTTTAGTTTAAAGCCGATACAAGGAACCTGGATTGGATTGTGAAAGTGGTACTACTAAATGGAGATTTAACTTTCCCCCCTGCACTATTTTCCAGATTTAATCCCCCCCACAACACACAAAGGAAAACATACAGCTGTCTTCTGCTTCCCCTTGAAAGGCAAATAGCAGCTTCACAGGGGCAATTTAGATTGGGGGGAAAAGAAGGGTTAAATACCTCTCCTCACAATGTTTTTTTTCCCACAGATCAATTTAGGGGTGCAATAGCTACTTTAAAATACACCCAAAAAGTTGGAGATCTGATCATGTATCTCCCAGTGTCTCATCTAGTTTGGTCATCACACTGAGCCAAAATTATGCTAAACAAAAATCTATCCACAGTGATAGCCATGCGGGGTGGGGAAATCATTCATTATAAATAAAAAAGTAGAATATATTTAAATATTAAGTATCATCATATATGAAATTTCGGCATCAAAATTCACTATTGTGAAGACTGCCTGACCACACAGTGCTTGTCTTTTTAAGAATCTCTCTATCTGCCTCTAACAACTAAGATCTCCAATCTATGTTTCCCTTTTTCACTTATCAAAATGCACAGGATGGAATTTCTCCCCTAGAGAATTCTGTCTGCAAGGAGCCAAGAGGAAACTCTTACCTATATAGGCTGTAGGCAAGTGTAAATGACCCACATGCCTCTAACATTTTACACGATCACATTTCACGTGATTAATAAGCCATGGTGGTGCATGTAGGTGGCTATTTTGAATATTCAACTCCCATCAGGAGTTGACATGGTTTGTTGTGTCACCTGAACCTGGGAGGCAGGGGTTAAACAACCCTCATATAACCGTGCAACAGACCATGGGTTATCTGAGGGTTGTTTAACCCACCCAGATTTGGACAACACAAGACACAGTCAGGACTTGAATAGGCAACCTGGCCCCCATGGCTTGTCATGGCTTAAATAAACTGCATTTGGCTGTGGTGATCATGAAAACCAAGTCTTTATGTGAGATGACTGGCACATGTGACAAGGATCCAAAGCGACAGTCGTCTCACCTGATTGGTTGATTCACTCCCCACATCCTTATGTCATCTCCCCCATCCAAGTCATAAAATGCAGCCTTTTGTGCCTATGATGTCATCATTCTCATTTCATCCATTTTCATGCAATTAAACTTGGGTTGATCTTGGTAGCCTTACATAAGTTATTTGCTCTCTCTTTAGGGATGAGTACTGACAGATTATGACTACACTGCCTCTTTCTCTACTTCATTGGTATCAGAATTATATAAGATGCACTTTTGTCAATTTCATGGGTGTTTTATAAGAGAAATTGCCACATGACTCAATCTCATATTTAAAATCATTTTTGTCTATGTAGTAAAATTTGATTTTCTAAAAATCAGAATCTCCTATCTCTATGCTGGGTAATCCTTCACTTTATGGCTAGCAAAACTAAATAAGTTGTTCTTCTGTCAGGCTCATGGGGCATGAAAAAAATTGCTGCATGTCTGAATTGTACATACATTGTCTCCTGGGTTCCTCACTCTGACCAACTGTTCAGTGAGAAAAGGGGCTAAACAGCTCCACCCTACCCAGCAACCTGACCATCAGTCTGTTCGGACCACGTCATTTGCCTCTCACTCTGCTGGCCCCTCCCCGACGGCACGGAACCATGTGGCATGGCTTCTTACACCCTTTAACAAGAAACCTCTTTGACTGTAAAGGTGAAGTGTTCCTTCAGTTATAATGCAGGAAAAAGAAAGTATTTTGGAAGTCTGGGAGATACAGGCCCTTTCTACACCTATGGGTGTAGAGGGAGGGGGAATGATCCCAGACGTGCCTGCTTCCAGGATCGTCCCCCTCTTTCCATATTAGGAAAACCGACTTCCCAGCTTCCTCCTGGACCTTCGCGCCGTCGCACCTGCCATTTTTTTCCCAAACAGGAGGAGAGAGCGCATTTGTGCTCCATTGCAAAATGTAAGTGTTTTTTTTTAAAAAATGAAATTGGGCCCCCAACACCCTCCCTGCCATCCCAGGAGTGGTGAAATTGCTGCCCCCCTCCCCGACGGCACGGAGCCATGTGGCATGGCTCCATGCCCATTTCTGGTACCCTCTTACTCATGAGTAAGTGGGCACCAGGCAGGATGGGCGGCCACACCTCCCGCAGTCTCGGGACATTCCTGGGACCACGGAAAGAATTGGATTTTCCCAAGGATTTTTTATTCCTGGGAAAACCCGTGCCCATCCCCCCTGCCCCCGGGAGTCCCTGTACATCGTTTGGATGCACAGGGACCGCCCAGGGGCAAACCCACAAAAAAAGGCCGGTGTAGAAACGGACACAGTTCAATGGATACAGTTCATATTACCTAGATTTGCAATATAGGTGTGTGTATCACTAGAAAGAGGGGCAAGCTCAAATACCTCCCCCCCACTCCTGGAGTTGTGCGCTCCACTCCACCGCATCCCGTGCAGGCTCCTCTTTCGATATTACAGTGGAAGCAAAAACAAACTAAGAGCATGAGCCACTTGAGTATCTACTTCTCAGTACTTCTCATCATGTCTGAAACTGCAGAGCGACTCTTTGCTGTAGCCTTCTACTGATCCGTTTGAGAGCAAACTCTGCTGCTGTATCATGTTTCTAACGTGTACAGATCTAATTGGGATATTGTTCTGTACATGCTGTTAAACACGGTAGTGACAAGAAGAATCTTAGCCAATGCTGGCAGCCAGCCAGTACATACCTTCCTGGAACAAAGTGCAGGGTAATTAAAGAGCAAACACTGGGAGAGCACTGCAGAGAGACACAAAAATAGCCATCAGTAAAGTGCCAGGGAACATATTTCTTAGCAATATCCAAGCATTGTACCATTCACTTTAAAATGGCTTTCATTAAAAGAGATTTTCTCCTCTCTGTTTGTGTGCAATATTTGTGCATTAAAACAAACGTAAGGTTAAAAGATTAATGGTAAAGCCTTAGAAATCTAAAAAAGAAAATGGCTTTCTGATTAAAATTCATGTAGGCACATTAATGATAATGTATGCAATAGGAAGTCACAGAACACTGGAAGAAATATCAGTTTAGATTATTGGGATTATGCATATATTTTATATTGTGTATGGAATTTAATAATATTTTTAAGTAGGCCTTTAGCTCAGTTCTCAGATTTAGCAATGTGCAAGCTCCTCTTGGCTTAAATTGGAACTGAGTTTCAACTACATGCACCATCATCAAATGTTAAGGGGAAAATAACTTTTTTTAGAGTTCTAAATTGGCTCACAATATGGGCATTTGTCCTTGCAATGGTGTTTCGGAATTATAGGGTTGGGGTGAAGGAAGGCAGCATATTTCCTAGGCCAAGCATGAAGTCACAAGTGGTTCAAGAGGCTTTCATCCATACTACATATCTGCCCCCCACACAAGCAAATCTTCCCAATGACCCCATAGAAAATCTTCCCAGTCACCTCCAGAGAAATCTTCCAGAAGTGGAGCTCAAACTAGAACAAGGGGCTACATGTTCAACCACCTTGCCAAACAACAGAGAGGAACACTCATTGCTGAATCAACTGACTGCTCAAGAACCAAAAGTACCGTATATACGTTTCCAAGTTCAAATCAATATTGGCAAGCAAGGACAGTTTCATTCAAAACTATGCTGGCAGGGGATGCTCCAGGCTGTAGTCCAAAATACAAATGGAGGCCACCAAGTTAGGGAAGATTAGGTTACGGTAACCAACTTCTAAGCGGGGTTACCAGTGGTTACCTGTTTGAATGCCTACTATGAGCCTATCTACACACGCAGGATAAAACACTTTGAAAACGTTTTGAAAACTGTATATGGAGTGTGTCCTGGGCCCCAACAGTTCTCAAAACTGTTATAAACTGTTTTAAACCATTTTAAAGCTGTAGTGTAGATAGGCTCTCTGATGAATGTTGAATATGATTACAACATAAACTTGTGATATATCTCAGTTTTCATGATTAATGGACTTAGAATTTGTGCTCAGCAAACAGTATAGTTGAGCATAACTACATGTGTATTTCAGGCTTGTTGGTTTGTTTAAAAATACACAACAGTGGCAGCCTATCTGCAAATATGAGCAAATTCACAAAGGGACTACACAAAGGGAATACAGTACCTCCTTTTGAAAGTTTGAGTGGTGACGCTCTCATCGTAGCAAAATTACCAATCAACTATTGACTGCTTGTGATGTTGGCTGAATGTTTTGACTCTCCAGTCTATTTGCTAAAAACAGATGCCCTATTCAGAAGTTACCTCCTTCTGAATTTACTCATCTTCCACCCATGTGCTAATGCTTGGAGGGGTGTCAGGTGTGGTGGACCTACCCCCAACATCACTATAGCCCACATCTCCATCTACCCCAACCTTCTTGCATTCACATGTACACAATCAACAGTTTTGTGTGATTGGGGCCCTTATCAAATGGAGGAGTTTATTAGTGTAAAGCCCTATTCAGATCTTCACCAAAAGAATTAAGGCTGGGAGGAGAAGAGCTAGCCAAGGAAAGCAGGGATGGCAATGTTGGGGGGGGGAGCAGCATGTGTGACTCACCCACATTAGCCCTTTGAGTGAGGTTTCAAATGTCCCATACTTTTAAACTATTTTCTATGAGCAATTTTTGTATGTCACTTCATTTGAACAAAGAGACAGACATATCAGTAGCCAGTGCCAACTTTTTTTCTGTTTGCGAGATGAACAATATAGATATGGTAATTGCACGGCCTGGAAGGGCCTACATAGAAGATCAAAAGGACATTTTATGGACATGTTATGCACAAGTTTTACTACAAACTCTCATCTCTCTTTATAAATCATTTTATTGTGTAGGACACATCTTTCTACAACAGTGAAGTCTCCCCACATCTTAGTTCCAGTGTTAAAACCAAACTTAATACTGATAGGGCAAAGAAGCTCTTTAAAGGGTCACTTAATGACATTGTTAGGATTCTTAATGTAGTTACTAGGTGAAAGAGCTGTCAGTAAAGCATAAAGAATGAGTTGTTCTCCTACTGCCACCGTCTCAACTGATTTACAACCACTTTGTGTTTGATGTTGGACAGGATAATTTCATCAGTCTCCAACCCTTGTGATCATGTCCCAAAATGACTAGTCAGGTGAAGTCCTGGCAGAAGATTGCTTGTCACCTGTAGGAAGTACCTGTCTGCTATGAGTAGTCTTTCACTCATAAATGTAATCATCTGTTAGTTATTAATTGAGCTTCATGGTCTGGATGTAGCAGTGTGGGTAATGTACAATATCGTGGTAGGGAAATATTTAAAACAGCCAATGTGTCCATTAAACACATTGATGGTGCATCTTAAGCAAAAACTATCTGCATCCAAATTCATCTCTGAATGTCATTTAGGAAAAATCATTACGTCTTGTGGATGTGAATTCCATAGTTTAACTATGTACTTTATGAACACAGCTGCCCTCTGGACGTTTTGGCAACTCTTATGTGACAGAATATACATGTGACCTGATCTCTGTTGACCAGGATTCTGGTGACTTATTGAAGGGACTCAGGATTGTCATGATCAGATCAAGACTCAGATTCTGTGCTCTCCCAATCTCTGCAGGAGTGGTAGATCAAGTAAGATGGTCTACTCCCAGAGACTGATGGATTTTATTAGCTACCAGAACACTTTGGGGCAGGGGTCCCCAACCTTTTTGGACCTATGGATATATTTGGGAATTTGAGAAACTGCTGTGGGCACTAAATCACTCCCACAGAGAATGTTGCTAGTCCCATAATGGCTGCCATGAGAGCTTGGCTAGTCAATTTTCTTCTGTCCACGTAGACATTTCCCCTTTGCTCTCTGTCTCTCTCTCCACTCCCAGCCTCTAGCCCTACTATTTCTCTTCCCCAACCCCCTCCTTGCAATTTCCCACCTTTCCCTGTCCCTAGCCTTCTTCTTTCACTCACTTCCGAGCCTCTAGCCTTTCCCACTCAGCCCTTTATCTTGCTGTTTCTTCCTCCCTCTCCCCCACACCTGTTTACTTCACTGTTTCTCCACTCTCCTAGCCTCTAGCCCCACTCTACCCCTATTGCCTTACTTTCTCTTCTTGCCCTTCAGCAGTTCAGGCACAGGTAGGAGAACCAGGCACCCTAAAGCTTTTCAGTTTCTTCTTATTATTTTAATTTTTTTTAAGGGACAGGGAGTGAAGAGCTTTGCAGGCGGCATTTGAGCTGCCTGCAGGCACGATGACACCCTCAGGCATCGCATTAGATACCCCTGCTCTGGGGGAATTGTTTGTTGATGCCAGCCTTCCTACAGACAGCCTGGTAAATAAGTGGAATGAACATCATGTCCAACCTCTTCATAGTGTTGTGTAAATTGCTCTCAGGGTTTGTTTTTTTGGAGGCAGTCCCAATTTCCAACCAGAAAAACAGAAACAGATCGAAGTAGGGTGCAAAAAGATTTAATTCCATGGAATGGGCCAGTTTAGTGGTTAACGCCCCAAAATCTAAAACTGACCAAAGAATGAAAGCTAAAATACATCTTTATATTCTAAGAAGCATTATCAGTTGGCAGAATGCTCAGACCCTGTACAATCTTCTGGCACCAAGCCCAGACCTCGTGCTCTGCTATTCACAGGTTCTGTGGACATCAGCTTACATAGGCGAGATTTCTTGCGAGTTTCAAGGTTCAAGATAACTAACAAGCATGGAACAGAGAGACAAAAGTTTCTTGTTACAGTTTGAGGCGAAAGATCACACCACCCATCAGGCGCTTTCCATTCTAAATACAAAACAAAGGCCAAGGGCTAAAACTGAGCATGGGCCAAGTTCCTCCTTGCAAGTCATATAGAAACAGAGTTCTTTGTTTCAAGCAAAGCAAAATACAGAAATGCAAAAGAGCTAATTACATGTCAAGGCCTCAGAGTGCAAGGCAAACTAATATGGAGTCACTCTGGTTATATCTTTTCTCTAACAATCGGATGCTGACTTACCAATACTAGCTCCAGGTTTCTGAGGGCTGATGGGCAAGACCATTCCTCAGTGGGCCCCTTTCCAAAGTGAGTCTACTTTCTCAATACACGGGAGGGAGGAGTGGCTGTATTGCGCATGGAGGAGGAAAAATGGACTTTCCCTGCTCCAAAATAAGATGGAAAAAGGAGGGGAAGAGGCGAGATGAGCACAGGACAGGGATGACGTCATGTGAGTACTGCACTGCAAAAACACATACCAGGTATGGCAAGAGTGTGCTAAATCGCTGGTGTGATGGAGCTCTCAGTTTACAATTATTTTAAAACATCTCACTGCCAGAGAGAAAAGACCCCACACAAACTGCAGAGGCAGAGCATGTTTGTGTGTGGTGTCCATGGATGCGTGCATCCATGGATCTGGCACCTGTGCACAGCCCCTTTTGGAGAGCACCTTTTGGGGAGAGCCTGCTTTGCATGCAGAAGGTCCCAGATTCAATCCCCAACATATCCATTGTAGAGCTAGGAAAGAATCCCCCATGAAACCCTGAAGAACCACTACCAGTCATTGTTGACAATACTGGGCTAGATAGACCAATGGGCTAACTCAGTATAAGGCAGCTTCCTAGGTTTGCATGGAACCTTCTAGAGTAGACTTCCCCACTTGGGTGCTCTCCAAATGTGTTGAACTACAATTCCCATCATCCTATCCCCATCTGGGGAGACCCACACTGCAGAAGGCTGATCTATTCAATTCCCTGATAAATAAAAATGCTTTTGTCTGACTCCTAAATGATATTGATGTTGGCATCAAGCTAACCTCTTTGGGATCACTCTTGTAGATAATCTAGTCTTCATACCTCTGATGGAAGAGGTACATAGAGAAGGGCCTTGGCAGAAGACCCTGAAAATGGGGCAGATTGTTTATAAGAGTAGGTGTTCCTTCAGATGTTTAGGTGCCAAGCCATTTAGGTTTTTAAAGGTAAGAACCAGGGCCTGGAAGCAAACAGGTGATGGATGGTCCCTCCTGTTTATGCATAGTAATTAAAAGTGTACCTCAGGAGGCTTCATCTAGCTACTATGACTTATAGATGTTGATAAATCTATCCTCTGTGAATTTTATCTAGTATTTTTCAAAGCCGTTGACCATCACCACACCTTGTGCTTGCAAAAGTTTTAAGGACTGCACCCTAAGTTAATTATAGAACTCTTTTATATAAAATGCAAAAAGGTCCTGAACTAAATAGCATTTTTGATTCCAAACAGTTTCAACATTTGTTTTGTTCACATTATGTTTTGGGATTGCAGCAGGGGCTTCTGCCCTTACCCCAAAACTCTCATGCTGTTTTCACTGATGTCACTTACCTGGCAAATACATGGGAATAGAATAGGAAGATCCCTAACAGCATCCCTGGCTGATCTGCCTGTTGGTCCAGCTAGATCTACTATCTGTATGCAACATGGGGACAGAGCCAGTTACAGAAGTCAGAGGCCTAGTGAGCACATAACAACCCAGAGTATGGGTTGAATATGGGTAGTTGAATCATTGGCTGTTTTTACGTGTGAACCCTGCACTATGGTTTATCCATGGATTGTTAACTATGAACATCTCAGGAAGAGAACCCATGGTTTGTTGTTGGGTTGTGAACTCTGGATTGTTCATGATTAACAACCCATAGTTAAACCATAGTTAAATCATTCTGGCTTCAGGCCTGTTTATGGGACAGAAACTGCTTTGGTCACCTTGGTGGACAATCTACGCCAGGTACTGGACAGGGGAAGTTGGTTTTGCTAGACCTCTCAGCAGCTTTCAGTACCATTGACCATGGTATACTTCTGAGGTGTCTGTCTGAGATGGGACTGGGAGGCACTGTTATACAGTAGTTCCTGTCTTCTTAGAGGGGTAATCTCAGAAGGTGGTGCTGGGGGACATGTTGGCAGATGGCGGGATGGGGAGGGAGACAGGAACAAACATTTTGTATTATAGTTTAAGTTCCACCTGGCCATGGCAGCTGAATTGTAATAAAACTCAGCCTAATAGACATGTCAATTTGCAAAATAATTGCCTATAAATATCAGCCCTGCAGCTAGCAGTTTACATAATTTTTAACATCACCTGAAGAATAGTTATATGTATTATAACAATAAACACAGAAGGTTTACATATCTAACAGTCTAACCAAGAATGCATGTGTATGTGTATGTGTGTGTGTGTGTGTGTGTATAATATATATATATATATATATATATATATATATAATTTTGAACTGCCAGGATAGCCTTGGTTAATAGGCAGTATAAAAATGTAACAAATAAATAAAATAAATAAAAATAAATATACAAATTCCAGAAGAAGTTTGGAATTTTTTTAGAAGTTTTATTGGTTGTATCTTACACTTCAGCACCTAATTCAAATCCTTGGGTGTCTTATGTGTATGATTAAATTCACAGTTACATTACAAAACATGGAATTTGGTATTCAGCAGCCTAGATTTTTAAAAAATATATGCTTTGGACAGCCACATACCAAACACACATTTGAAACTGAAAGGAGATTCACTGTTCAAAGAAAAGAAAAGAAACTGGATGAGCCAAAACTCTTGGGTGAGCATTTTTAGATCCTGCCAACTCATCACTTTCATGACTTTTTAGAGGTTCATCAGACAAGCGTTTTATCACACGCTCGCTACTTCCTGCTTACAGGTGTGCGCATGTCCTTTAATCCAACTTAAAATAAACAAAAAACGAAATGTGCCATGATCTCCTGCTGTGTGCAGGAAAAGCAGTGCAATAAAAATAGCCCCTGAATGTGCCACGTGGTCTTTGAGCCAATCTACACACTAGGTTTTTAACGTTTTATAAGGGTTATGAAAACTCTTTGGGCCACATGACGCACTCCCTATAACGTCGTATATCTGAGGTTTTTTAAAACTCACTTCAGTTATATACAACAGTTTCACTTTTAATAAATCATTTTAAGTAAAATAATGTGTCCTTCCTTACCGTTTGTGATTCATAGGGGCAGTGCTTCGTTTACTGGTGCCCAAATGCTTAGCAGTTGATTGGTGGGGAAGAAAGCAGGGCTAAGGAGGAAGTGGGCGAGTGAACTACAACACTCACAATTCTTAGCCCTAAACTCGCTAGGGAATGACAGAGGAACAAAGGAGGAAGTGGGTGACTGAACTACAATGCCCACAATGCCTTGCCCTAAACTCATTGTAAAAACGAAACAGAAAGAGACAGGGCAGAAGAGTGTGTGGCTGTATACACTGCTTTAAAGACTGAAGATTTTTTCTCCTGTAACGTGAGTACTCAATAATGTGTCCTAAGACGTTTTAGAACGCACCTACTTGGAACGTTTTAAAATACTATTTAAAATGTTCCAAGGGACTGTGTAGATAGGCTCTTTGTGTACTTCTTCTTTCCCCCTTGAGCAGAAAGAGGAAGTAATGAGGGACAAAAGCAGGGGCAGAGAAGCAATGGTAAGGAAACACAATTTCCCCCCATGTGATGACACTCTTAGTCAGGGCATGGGGATTTCAAACCCATAATTTCTTTGTTCTATTTTTGCACAGAATATGCACTGCCCAACATATGTTCACCTCTAAGGACAGTGAAGGAGTGATCATAGCATATTTTTCTTTATATCAAACTGTTGTGAATTTGTAGTTTGGGACAATTAAATGAAAAATAAATGTTTATTCTGTTTGAAAGGCATTTTTAAAAGATATAGCCACAATCTAGTTAAACCAGAGTTCTTGAACTTAAACCAGTGAAATCCTAAGAATTTGGCTGGATCTCAAATAGCTGAAATGGAAATATTCTTGGGCTTGACTGCTTTGTATCTTGCAGTTTTAGAATATTAAACTTGTCTACACAATCACGGGGTGGAAGTAATGTTCATTTTTCATTTCCAATAATATATTGGATGAAATATTTCACATGAATTGAAAGATTAAAATCTGAAAGGGTAGAGCAGCAGGTAAGATAAACAAAAGTGGCCATAATGGGAAACAAGCACATTCCTTTCAGCTTTGCTATGAGTTAAGGTGGCCACTGACACACCACCCAAAAAGAGAAAATGAATCATTAAAAAAGAGAACAAAGAGACTTCTCAGTAGTTTTACTTCAGTGGCTGTTGAAGTTCAAAATTAGAATGAATGGACCGTTTCCAGACGAGTAATGCACATATAGATCAAATGGACTGTGGTGTGGGTGCTCAAATCACATCAAACAACACCTTCCAAATGTTTTACTTGATGAACACCAATTCATTGCAAGGATGTATATTTTAACATCAAATTCACAATTGCAGCTTGATAATGATCAGTCGCCCTGCATGTATTAATATCATTTGAAGAAACAAACAGCCACTTAGTCCCATCAGTGTTTCAGTTTTACAATACCTTACATTTGCATGTGGCAGCACCATTATCCACAAAATAAAATAGACAAAATATGCGCAGCCAGTCATCTGGATCAATGGGAAATGGAGACAGCATTTCTCCTGCCCAAGCTTGTGCCATGGCCTTCACTACAAACAATATCAGAGCCATCACATTCAGTTGCCACCACAGGGTGCCTTACAGATAGACGCGTAAGAAGCCTTGCTTTATAGCTACCACCTGCAAATTTCACAGTGTTGGCAAGTGCACAGTAGTGCAGTACTAGAACAGGATAATTGCTGGAGACAGAGTTGGCAAGAACAGTAGATGGGAGATATGTTCAATTGCACATGAGTATAGTAGGTGAACTGTTAAAATAAAGACCTGCCATTAAATGCTGAGCAGCTGGCAAATCTAGATAATCTGTTTTGGTTGCTGCAGATAGGGTAAGAAGTCATCAACTAATACGTTTTTAAAATATGTTTCATTTGTATGATAATAGGGTCTCTGATTCTAATTCATTCAAATTCCTATAAAATAGAGGTTTTGGACAGATCTTGTAACAAAGTTATTCTGGAGCCTTCTACTGAGCAATACCACAAACTTGAAATTCAAACAAGAAAATTCTGAAACTGAGGCTCCTTGCAGATGCATGTAGAGGCCCATCCAGTGCTTAAAGTGCAAGTATAGAGCTTCCTCATTCCCTACAATGTCAGCAACTGGCCAGCACATGCAATGAGAATCCAGACATGGATCTGAACCTGCAGTGAATGAGGACGTTCTTGAATGTGAGGAGTTCTGTATCCATACTGGAATTTCTGCATGCAGAAAGAGAACTTTGAACAGTGCTTGTTTGTGCTGGATTTCTCTCCGAGTGTGTATGTGTGTGTGTGAACTTTAATACCAACATGTGTTCATTGCAATGCAGCTCTGGTAAAAACATCTCCTAACTGCTAGATTACTGCAGTGTGTTGTAAACAGAGCCACCTTTGGAGACGGCTTGGAAACTTCAGTTGGTTCAAGATACAGTGGATAAACGATGGACAGGGATCAGGTCTATGGAATATACCTCCTCAGTTTGTTTGTTTGTTTGTTTGCTTGTTTGTTTATCTACAGTACCTCCCCATCCATTTCAGGCAAAAATCCAAGGGGCTGGATAAGGCTTAAATCTCTGAAGGTCTAAATGTATTGAGAGCCAGATGTGTTTAGGATCGCCTTGTCCCTCGTGAATCTGCCTGAATATTAAAATCTTCCTCTGAGGCCCATCTCCGGGACTCCCTGCCTTACAAGGTGAAATAAGGAAGGGCCTTTTCAGTTATGGTGCCTCAGCTTTGGAATGCTGTCCTCAGGGACACTTGCCTGGTGCCGAGTCTCATGTATTTTCATTCCCAGTTGATGGCCTTTTTATTCTGCAACCTTTTGATCTGTTAATTTATCACCTCTGTTTCAATGCTGAATATGTTACTACTATGCTGTTTTTATTTATTGGCCTTTGTCCTGTGAGGTACTGCAGGGTCCTATCTGGTTCTTCATGCTTTTTAATGTCACATGAAATTGTTGGGTGTGAAAATCATCTGACTAGGGTGTCGTTAGCATGCCCAGGATATGCAGTTTTCTGTCTTTGTGTCTTTCTTGTTGAATCCTGGAAAGACAGTGGAAGGTCTGAAAAAACGACAACTGGTGTCTGGACACATGGATGAGGCATCTGAATGAGGGAAAACAAGCCAAAGATTAATCCAGAGAAGGCAGAGGCAGTCTTGGTCAGTAATACGAATTAGTTGAGAAGAGGTGTTCAGCCTATTTTAGATGGGACTACATTCTTCCCTGGAGCAACAAGTTCACAGCTTGAGTGTGCTCCTAGACACATCCCTGCTTTTGGATATGCAGATGACAGGAGTGCCTTCTACCAGCTCTATCTATTTTGTAACTGGTTAAGAGGGCAAGGCTTTTGCCTCTTTAACTGTTTGATGAAGAGGGAATTTCACCAGGTGCTGTATGCATACAAATGGTCATATGGTCTCTCTAAACTATGCCCTTTCTTGGTGAAATTAGACCTAATTACTTAAGAACGTAAGAGCCATGCTAGATCAGACCAAAGATCCATTTAATCCAGCACTCCATTCATTCAGTAGCCAACCAGCTGTCGACCATGAAACCACAAACAAGACATGGGTACAACAGAACCCTCCCACCCATGTTCCCCAGCAACTGGTGTATATAGGCTTATTGCCTCTGATAATGGAGGTAGCGCATAGTCATCAGGACAAGTAGCCACTGATAGCTTTCTCCTCCAGCTTAGACTGTTTTATATGGAGCTTCCAGACTCAATTCAAGTTGTGGCACCCAAACTATGGAAGATCATCTCAAGGGAAGTTTGTTTGGCTCCTTCTTTGCCCACTATTAGGCAGGGTCTTAAGAGTATTTTATTCTGGCAGGAATTTGTTTAGTGAGATCCATCAAATTATTTTAGTTTGATTCTCTATGCCGCCTTGAGTCTATCCACATAGAAAGCTGGTATATAAAATAACCACATAATTAAATAAAACATGTATGGTATTGTTATGTTTTTTTAAAACACTTTCTGCACACTTCAGATGCCAGGGCCTGAAGAGGAGGTTGGATCAAGAATCAAGGCTCACGAAGGTCCCTTGCACCTTAGTTTTGAGGAATCACTTCCCCCCACATTACAGCTCACCCCATTCAGCAAGATCTCCTGACTCTCTGTGTAGCATTTTCAGGGGACCTGGGGGGCTGCTGTGGAAAGTAGTGGGCAGGGAAGTCCACTTCCTTTAGCACAGTCAATCCAGCATAAATCTGGATCAAACCCTAATTATCCGAAACTAGCGAAAGGACTTGGCTTCACACAGGTTGGAACTGCCTTTAGGTTGATTCAGAGAAGCTTTTCAGCAAACTTACGCATCTGTCAGAGTTGAACACATTGTGCTACCCCATCTGAGCGAAACCATGCCCACTAGGCACAGCCCCTGCCATGGTGCATCCTTATAGCCCCATGAGAAAGGAGTCTGCCCCTAAGGGGGGCTGCCCCATAGCAGGGGGAGGGTCAGGAGTATAACTGTGTCCCTTGACCTACTAACCTGTTGCAGCTTCAGACAGCATGGAGTGCAAAGCTATGTACTAGTTAGTGAAGTCTGACCTTAGTGGTTGAAAATGTAACTGCAGGATTCAACTATGTGGACTAGGGCTGTGCAAGCCTTGGCCACCATTTTATGTGAAAACCGCCATTTTCATGCACAGCCCTAGATCTCAGCCATGCAGAAGGGGCCTGCAACTCCAGGGACTTGTGCATTCTGTATGATGTGGACAGGCGGGTGATTGCCAGTGGGCAAGCGAACACGGTGCCAAGAGTGGGCCCGTTAAGCCTAGGCTGACCATATGAAAAGGAGGACAGGGCTCATGTAACTTTAACAGTTGCAGAGAAAAGGGAATTTTAGCCGGCATCATTTGTATGCAGTTAGTGCCTGGTGAACTCCCCTCTTCATCACAGCAATTAAAGTTGCAGGCACTATACTAGAGTGACCATATACAAAAGAAGGCAGGGCCCCTGCAACTTTAACTGTTGTGATGAAGAGGGAATTTCACCAGGAACTAACTGCATACAAATGGCGCCGGCTGAAATTCCCTTTTCTCTACAACTGTTAAAGTTACATGAGCCCTGTCCTCCTTTTCATATGGTCAGCCTTGTTAAGCCACTTCTCCCAGACACTGCATGCTGGGAGTTATAGGGCCCTTCCCCAAAGAAAAAATGAATATGAAATGGTTAGTTTTGTGAAACAGGAGAGTGAAGAGAAAGCAAGAAAAGATATCCAAGTCATCCTGCTTAAATGATTGTACTGGAGAAGCAAGTTCTTTAAAAATAAAATAAGGTACTGCAGTAGCCCTTACCAAGACAAGTTGAAAACAAAACAATAACAAACAAAAAAACTGTGTAGTGTAACATACACTTACGCCCCCCCCTTCCCCAAATGTCATGTATAAAAGTCCCTATCGTTGGCAGCTGCCACATTTTCATTTTGGCAGAGATCTGAAAATTGCTGGCAGGCCATGGAATAAGGGTAAAAGACAAATGGTTTGTCATGAAACCTTTAACTAAGCTGATATTTCAGCAGCAAGGATGCCAGCATTTTTCTTTTGTTTCTGCTTTGTAGAATGTACATGACAGCCTCATCAGCACTGTTAATACACTGGCATTACCTGGCTTATTATTCATTGCTATATCAGTCACCCAAGTGAGTTTCAGGAAAACATGACATGCCAAAGTCTTCCTCATGAAGTGATGTCTTTAGCTATAATAAAAGCGAGAGGAATTAAATGTTATTATTCTATTTTTTTAAAAAAAAAAACTGGTCTTAATGGATAACTTTTTTTATGACTGTCCAAATTCTGCCAAATGAAAGATAACACTGGTACTGTGGAAGTCAGTGACAAAGGCTCTGTGAAGGAGACAAGAATCATACTCAGTTTTTGTTTAATTAGCAGAGTCCAAATGTGGTGATCTTGGCAAAACTGCAATGGTGATATCTTTAACCAATTACCCCAGGTGTGAAATACCTGTTCAATTCCTATACAACTATGAGTGCAGAGTGGGGGGAGCTCTGTCTTCCTGATGGAAAAGCTAAGCAACAGTTAACTTTAAATTGTTTCACCAGCCATCTCTGCAAATGCAGGAAAGAGAGAAGGCTCAAGGTATTTTCACAAGTGATGCTATAGTACACCTTTTAATTTAGAATTTATGTTTTGCTAATGTAATACAGTGGTGTATATCTAGATAGTGTAGCTTTTTCATTCAATTTACAAATTTAGGACATGGCATGGTGGAGACTTTGATACCAAGGGGCAGCGGGCTTGGCCTTGGTGACATTTGTATTAATCTATTGCTTTGTTCTTTCTCATTAGATATCACCCTTAAAAGAAAAGGCATGCTCCAGTAACAATGCAAATCTTGAAAAAGCTGGGGACAAGAAAAGTGTGCAAAGTTATGCCTTGCTAAAATGTTTGTCAGATGCTCTTATGTCTTGCCCTTCTGCTACTTAGAGGGAGACGGCTAATCTGATCTATTTAAAAGAATGTTGCAAAGCATTACAGTTTCCAGAGGAATGTAGTGAGATACTTTTAAAAACCAAGATCAACAGCCCAAACAGATCAACAGTTATCTCTGCAGCAACCTATTCAGTGGCAGAGATATTCTCTAATTCTTCTTGGGCTTTAATGACAAGATCTTTGATAAACTACAACAGTGAATGGGGAAATGGTTTGTACATCTTCACAGATACTTCACCTTGATATTATCACAGTCACACATTATAAAGCTGACTGGAACATCATGGAAAGAGAGAGAGAGAGAGAGAGACTGAGAGCCTATCTACACACGAGTTTTTTGACGTTTTATAAGGGTTATGAAAACTCTTTGGGCCACATGACGCACTCCCTATAACGTTGTATATCTGAGGTTTTTTAAAACTCACTTCAGTTATATACAACGGTTTCACTTTTAATAAATCATTTTAAGTAAAATAATGTGTCCTTCCTTACCGTTTGAGATTCCTGGGGGATTACTGGTGCCCAAATGCTTAGCAGTTGATTGCTGGGGAAGAAAAAGGAAGTGGACCAGTGAACTACAACACCCACAATTCTTAGCCCTATACTCGCTAGGGAATGACAGAGGAACTAAGAAGGAAGTGTGTAACTGAACTACAACCCCCACAATGCCTTGCCCTAAATTCATTGAAAAACAAAAGAGAAAGACAGGGCAGAACAGCATGTGACTGCACACACCGCTTTAAAGATGGAAGACTGTTCTCCTGTAACGTGAGTACTCAGTAATGTGGCCTGAGACGTTTTAGAACGCACCTATTTGGAACGTTTTAAAATACTTTTTAAAACGTTCCAAAGGACTGTGTGGATTCCCCCTCAGAGCTGGCCCTATCATTAGGCAGGGTGAGGCAACCAGCTGAGGTGCTGGATACTGGAGTATCTATTTAGGCAGCAGCCCCCTGTCTGTTCCTGCTAAAGCCCTCAGCCATTCCCCTTTGTTGGAGTACAGACCTATGAGTGGCACACAGTCTGATGCTCTCAGGTGTGGTGGAAGACACTGGTGTCCCATCCTGAGTGGTGAAATTAACTCATTCCAGTCCGTACCAGTCCTGTCACATAGGCTGACCATCTGAAAAGGAGGACAGGGCTCATTCCCTCTTCATCACAACAGTTAAAGTTGCAGGCACTATACTAGAGTGACCATATACAAAATAAGGCAGGGCCCCTGCAACTTTACCTGTTGTGATGAAGAGGGAATTTCACCAGGAACTAATTGCATACAAATGACACTGCCTGAAATTCCCTTTTCTCTACAACTGTTAAAGTTACATGAGCCCTGTCCTCCTTTTCAGATGGTCAGCCTAGTCCTGTCAGCTTTTGTGTGTGAAATGAGGGCTGCCATTTTGTCTTTCACCTCAGGCAGCAAAATATATTGAGCTGGCTCTACCCTACCCTCCACCCACACTAAATATCCTGGAAGGTTTGTTCCTATTCTGCTTTAAGTAAGTAGAGCAAATACACATGAATGTATATTCTGCTAAAATCTGCAAAGGACTGTTTGTCATGATGATCCAAGAGAACTAAATAAAACCTGTTAGATCTGTATAGAAAACAAATATGTGAAGTTCTGTTTCAATTCAAGATTCTCTCTGAAGCTGAGGCAATGACATATCTCAATTTGACCAGGGCAGGGTAATTTCTCTCAGCCTCAGTTCCACAGCTGAAAATCAGAATACAAGTAATATCTTTTTAAAAAAAATGAAAATGAATATGTTAATTATTATCTATAATTTAAAATGGTAGATTCAGCAATGACGAATCACATGACTTCATTAGGCCTGCAACCTAATTCATTGGTTAGATTAACTAATTTTTAAAAAACTGTTAATTGACTTTAAAGGGTACCCTGATTGATCAGGAAGCAGATTATGAATATCATCATATGGGAGGGATTGCATTTGCTTACCGTTGCTTCTCCACCCGTGCGTTTGTCCCTCATTACTTCCTCTTTTGAAAGAGGAAGCAAACAACGTGCCCGTGGCCCATTCAGTGGGCTTTTTGGGTTGCGCTGTTTCTCCTGCACAGAGCAGGAGATAGCGGCAACTTCCATCTTTAAAAATAAGTCGGACTTACTGGCGTGTTTTTTTGTCATGCAAAGAAGGCTGAAATGGGCAGCAGGTGCATAGGAGGCACACAACATCATGAGAGGGACCCGCAAAAATCCATGAATGCCCAGTAACGAGTGTGTAATAAAATGCTCATCTGATGGAGCTCCATATGAATTATTTTCATGATCATACATTTTAGGTTAGGTGGGTTGAACATCAGAACCTTAAATATAATAGGTTGGATCCAAAATCTGTCGTACTTAGGGCAGACTCACCAAAATCAATGGGACATAAGTAAACTATAACTAAGGCCATGTCTGCACCAGCTGTTTCTTCCTGAATAATATTGCAGTCATCCCTACCGGGCCACATGACATTCACCTACTCCTGCGGTGATCATCCCCTCAATTATTCAGGAATATCACTGACTGGATTTGTAGCGGCATTCCCCTCTCTCTTGCTACAATCCGGACTTCCATGGCTGGTGTGCCCCCCCCCTTCCTAAAGCTGTTGCTGTTTGGCGTGAGCTCCCAGCTTGGCAAACAGCCAACCCACTGTCAGGGGCAGGTCCAGCCATTTCAGACTTGTGCGGGAGCGGGCATCCACCACTGGCTTCAGTTGTCTATACTTTGGCAACCTCCAAGTTAGATTACTGCAATGCACTCTACGTGGGGCTGCCTTTGAAGACTGTTCGGAAGCTGCAGCTTGTGAAAAATGCAGGGACCAGAAGGTTCGAACATACAAGACCAATTCTGGCCCGCTTGCATTGGCTGCCTGTATGTTTCCGAGCCCGATTCAAGGTGCTGGTTTTAACTTATAAAGCCTTACATAGTTTGGGACCACAATACCTGATGGAATGTCTTTCCCAACATGAACCTACCCGTACACTACGCTCAACATCAAAGGTCCTCCTCAGGGTGCCTACTCTGAGGGAAGTTCAGAGGACGGCAACAAGGGAGAGGGCCTTCTCTGTGGTGGCCCCCCAATTATGGAATGATCTTCCCGATGAGGCCTGCCTGGCGCCAACACTGTTATCTTTTCGGCGCCAGGTCAAAACTTTTCTCCCAGGCATTTTAACAGTTTAAGTTGAGGTTTTAACTGACTTTGTGGCCAGGCTTAAAAAGTTTAAAATGTTTTAAATATTAGCTGTTTTATGTTTTATGGTTTTAAATTTTGTATATTGACTTTTTAATGTTTGATCTTTTAATTTTTGTTAACCACCCAAAGAGCTTCAGCTATGGGGCGGTATATAAATGTAAAAAAAAAAAATAATAATTTGTGGCACATTTTTTTATTGGTTCTCTGCGTGTTTTGGCATCAACCATGTGTATTTTTTTAACACAAACATATTGATGTGCAGGAGCGCTTCTTCGACACAGTACCTATCCACCCCCACGTTGCAGTGTGTCTGCACTGGTGTGCATCTTGGAAGAGTTATTCAAAAAAAATTATGTGCCCTGTACCATCTGTCCAGTACCCGCCCACTTCTGCTGATGCACATCTGGAACCGCCATCATGGGCACACGTCCTCCCGCAATGGCTCTCCTTTACTTGCAGGAAATTTCCCTCGCGTGTGCCCCACGAGCAACTATTGCGGAAGCGAGAAATCTCACAGTTATCCCTCCTCCATTGTGAAAGTGCTGTAGAAGCACATTAGGCCTTAGGTGGGATCTATTGTACTGACAACTGTTGGGGCCCAGGACATATTCCATATGCCATTTTCAAACCATTTTCAAAGTGCTATATCCTGCTTGGTGTAGATCTGGCCTAACTTAAGTCTCATTGATACTTAGGTTATCTGCTCATACTTAGTTATATTTAGCCTGCTCTAATTATGACTAAGTTTGGATCTAACTCATTAATGTAAACATAAGCAGGGATACGAACTGCCCAGACAGCTTCAACTATGGGGCAGTATAGAAATATAATAAATGTAGTGAAAATGAAATGGGCAAAATTCAAACGAGAAATTCTGTCACCTCCATTTCCCCAGTTTGATGCACTCAATTTCCAAAGAAAATTATTTGGCCAGTTCAATATTTTTAACTTCCTTACACAAGGAGTTGGCAGACTTTAGCTTTATGGGATTTATCTTGTTTTTTATTAGAACCCTGAGATCCACCAACTGGAGTCAGTTGTAAAATAGTAGCTCAAGAAAACATAACAGGATGCTTTTGAGATGAGCACATGCTCAGCCCAGGAATTTGTTTTCCATACCAGAACTGGAGGTCACACACAAACTTACTATTTACTCTAAATGTTCTTGATTTCAACAAACTAATTTAGGATGAGGGGGGAAAAGTTTTGCTGTTGCCATTGTTAAACCATTGGGTGTCAGAAACCCTTGCTAGTCTACTGCAAACCCCAGAAATCTACCAGCAAATCCCAGTCTACCTTCGGCCTGCTTTCTTACACTCCTATTGTTGACTGTTTCTCAATTATTCTGTTTAAGACTCCACTATTGTTGCACATAAGCTTTCACTCAAAGGTTTTGCAAATTATGGACACATGTAACTGGGCTGGAGGAAGTAGACTTCTCCACACTGTCCTCCCCATGACAACTCCTCCAACCACCTGAAATGCTATGCAGAGGATCATGGGATCCTGCTGAATGGAATACAGCCTGCCCTATTGACTTTCCTGTGTGAAGAATTTCAGGAGCTGGAGGAAGTATCTTGGAGAGGAGAGGGCACGATGTCTGCTTCCAACATGCCTAAGGCCCTTTCCACACCAGCCGTTTTTCGAGGGGCTGCCCCTGCCTGCTCGCAGAGAGTCCATATGATGCACAGAGCATCCCGCAAGCAGGCAGGGGCCAGCCCTCCATTTTCCCGGGAGTTCAGGGAACGCTATTATCCCAGTTTGTTCCCTGCTCCCGGGAGGGAAGCAAGATGGACGGCTGGTGAGGCCGCCCATCCCAGGCGCAGCCGCTCTTACCCGCAAGTAAGCACGGCTGCACTGATGGCCATGGAGCCGCACCAGGCAGCTCCAAGGCCATCAGGAGGGGGAGACAGCAAAATCACTATCCCCAGGATGGCAGGGGAGTGCAATTGCGTGTGGGTTTTTTTTTTAAAAAAAAATAACTAATTGTGCGCACCTATGCTGATGGGTTTTTTTTAAAAAAAATGGTCGGCGTGACTTGAGGCGGCCCAGGAGAAGCCTGGTGTGGTGTGGCCTCATCACGCTGAACCCGGAAGTGGCTACTTCCGGGTTTTCCTGCTTCCCGCCCTCTCCGCCCCTACTGTGCGGAAAGGGCCTCAGTCTGGATCCAAATTGTTGTATGTAAACCTATGTTCCCACTATGGGCTACCCTGCAAAGATTTACATGTTAGAGATGTTATTATATTAAGCAGTATGCAAGTATTAGGAATAAATAAATACATAATGTAAATTTAGAAATATGTTGTTAAGGTTGCTGTGGAAACTACAGATACATCAGAGTTTATCTCACTTTTTGTGACTAATGCTGCCTTATCTGTTCAGGTCTGGGGGGAAAACCAGCAGGGCAGAATATTTTACAAAAGAATATTCTTTGCTGCAGCACTTTAGTCAAAACATCAGTATGAATTTTTCATGGGATCACAATTAAATATCAGCCAGCAACTTCTTTATTATAATGATAACTATGTGCTATACTTTGAGACCAAAGCGACCCTGTTACATGACAAGGTTGTTCAAATGGAGCATAGCCAGGAAGTTATTGCTCAGCTCTTTGCAACAGCATCAGCTGAGGGAGCAGCTATAAATAAATAAATAAAACAAGCGTTGCAGCAGCAACACATCTGCCGGCAGTGTTTTGTAGAGTTTGCCATCTGGGTACTTCAGCAATCAATCAGTCCTCTTATGAGACTCCAGCTGTTTAATCCATCCCTTCATGAAGAGGAAAGAGAGGTATATTAAAAAAAAAAAAAAAACACCACCCTTCCGCACAAACAGATTGGGAGAAGCTAGAGCATCTGGAGACATTCAGTTCTGACACTCAACTTGCAATGCAATTGCATTGCTATGACTTTGACATAATTTCCATGTACTGGAATCTGTTGAAATGGAATTTGACCAAGGTGGAATTCTTCATTGATATGGGGATTCTAGCCTCATAGAATTTAAGCTGGATTTTGGGGAGGACTTATTGGCAGTCATGGCAGGTTCCAATGAAGGTTGTTGATGATATCATCAACTCATGTCAATGACTGTGGCCTCTTCTAGGCTTCACAAAGTCCAATAATCATTTTTGCCCCTGCTGAGAGGGAGGTGGAGGTGTGGGGTTGGGAAAGAGAGTCTGTATGGTGCATAGGTAAGACTCTTGAGTTTGTCTGTGGAAAACCCAGAGAGAGATGATACAGTATCAATCCAACAAAATTGTATGAATGGGAACATCAGATCACTTCACTCATCTTCATACTTACCTACTGTGCAGGATAAAATGAATCTGATATCCCTCCTATTAAGGGAGCAAATTATCCTTTGTGTATTTTAGACTGGGGATTGTATCCATAGCAGGGCCCTGGGAGATTAGTTTTGTTGCTAATTGCATAAACAGATCGCTGACTGGCTTGAACACCATGTGCTGTTTTCGTTATGGCAGCATATACCCTATGTCTAGTGTTTCTTTACCTAGAGGCTGTACAAAACACTCCATCTGTCGGTAGTTGATAAGGCCCAGTACCCTGCTCTAGCTCAAGCAAACCAGAGTCCCTACCACTTTTCTCCTTTCTGGTTCCTACAGACAGCTAGGAATTTCTCATTAAAATATGCTGAAGCTTGAGTGTTTACACTCAATAGTTACAATGGTGGAATTTACCTCAGGTTTTTTAAATTTATTTAATTTGGGGATTAAATTAGCAAAATCATTAAATCCCTGCAAATCGGCAAATTCTGTACTTTAATTTACTGCCTAATTTGTGTTTGTAATTATTGAGTTGGCTCCAAACTTTGCCATATTTAGAGTAGACGCATTAAAATCAGTGGTGCAAGTAAATAATAGAATCATAGAATAGTAGAGTTGGATGGGGCCTATTCTAAGCATGGCTAACTGTGGATCCAACCAGTTTTGTTTTAGGTAGTTCTGTCTCCATGATGTTTTTAGGGGCTTCATCAGACCGGGGGGGGGGGGGGCACAGTTCCCTACTGTCACTTCTGCCCCCCCCATCCTCTGCTTCTGTACCACAATCCTTTCTCTTTCTCACAGGGAAGAAAGAGGAAGTAAACTCAGACCACGTGGCCCATTCGGGGGGCATTTTTATCACACCTGCACACAGCAGGAGATTGTGGCAAGTTTCATTTATAAAAATAAGTCAGACTTACTGGGGTCTTATTTTGTGAAGGGAAGAAAGCCAGAAGGACTGGGAGACGCAAGGAAGGTGAAGGCGTCATCAGAAGGACCAACGAAAAACCGTGAGTGGGCAGTAATAAGCATGTGATAAAACACATGTCTGATGATGCTCCTTGTGATGCCTGTTTTAGTCTCTGCTGCTTTTAATTGATTGCTGCTTTTAACTGATTGTTTTACTGTTATTTTAAATTTTATTTCGGTTTTTAACATATCATGCCCTGAGAGTTATTAGCAAGAAATAAAATAAAACAAATGAATAAATAGTCTCTTTATGACTATAGTAAGTCACCTAGGAGATTATCAAAACCTGGGTTTGACTTCACAAAATGTTATAGGTTAAGGATGGAGAAGATGGTGTATTTTATTGGATCAGTTGGAGAAGAGGCATAAGAGCATGCATACGCAGTCAAATTACACAAAGTTTGTCTCGAAGCAGAATCGCTTGATGGCTTACTCTCAAGTATTTTAGTCACTGTAAGTAAATTCTGCCTAATCACAAACAGTTTAGCATTTCAGACTGATGTGATGTAATACAATGGCTGACAGGGGCTGATAGATCGTTGCAATGTTTTAATTGGTTGCCTGGCAATTCTAATTGCACTTGACCACCTCTCTGTTATCTGGTCTGGAGCAAACTAAACAAAACAATTTGTGGTACCTTAAAGACTAAGAAATTTGTTATGGCATAAGCTTTTGTGGAGTGGAGTCTACTTCATCAGATGCACGAAGTGTTATATATGGAAAATAGCAAGGTTAGAAAGAAATGGAATGCAAAAGGTCCAAACCATGACAATTATATTATTAACAATGGGCATTCATAAAATAGTTGGGTATCCTAGCATTGGGTAAAATAATGACCACATGTAGTGTGATTTTTAAAAGACCTTTATCATGATTTAAGCCGCAGACTTCTGTAAAGTGCTGTACATAGGGCTACCATTATACCTAGTTTGGAAACTTCAATTAGTTCAAAATATGGCAGCCAGGTTGGTCACTGGTACACCTAGGGGTGACCATATTAAACCAACTTTAAAATCACTTCACTGGCTGCCAATTAGTTTCCAGGTGAAATACAAAGTGTTGGTTATTCCCGTTAAAGCCCTACATGGTTTGGGTCCAGGTTTCCTGCGGGATTGCCTTTTCCCATACAATCTGCCCCGTACACTCAGGTCCTCTGGGGAGAACTTACTTCAGTCAGCCAAAACTAGGCTAACAACTATTACCCACAGGACCTTTTCTTCTGCCGCCTCCAGACTCTGGAATGGCCTGCCAGAGGAGATTCGTCAATTTAGCACTCTCTCTGAGTTTAAGGCAGCTATAAAAACTAGCTTTCTTCCAGCAGGCCTACCCAGATGAACTTTTAATCAAGAATTTTAAAAGTTGTTGATTGTTTTATATGCTCTTTTAATTACTTTATGAATTTGATCTATATTGTTGTTGTACAAATGTTGTTCCCTGCCTCGATCCAAAGGGAGAGGCAGGTAAGAATTATTATTATTGTTATTATTATTATTATTATTCTGATGAATGTTAATTCAATGGTTTTTCATTCAAGTTGCCCTTTTAAGTTCCTTTGCTCCAGAATGCCCACCATAAGATACATGGCAATATCCTGGCAAATGGAAATGTTCCTCCGTTGGTTTATTAATATTGCCACTTCTGATGTTAGATTTGTGTCCATTTATTCTTTTGTATTTGCAGAAGACCATTGCTGGCAGATGATGGCTTATATATGTATTATATGCCTCATCACTTGTGGATTTAATTAAATATTAACTTCTGGATACAATTTAATAAATACAAATTGTCTACATCTAAGTCAAAATAATTAAAACAAGTTAGATCTCCATTTGTTAGCGAATCTTAGAAATGCTTTAATTGACTAAGAGGCAAATGTAATTAAAATGCTAATTGCCTGCACACTAGAGGCTGTTGAGAATGGCTTGAAAAGTCCTTGAGAACAGTTTGTTTGCCTTCAGTCTTAAGCAGGCTAGACAGCCTCTCCCCCCACCCACCCCAGTAATGTTTACATTATTAATTTGCTTAGCAAACTTCTCTCCTCTCATTTTGGATAGTTAGTGCACACAGAAGGAGTGAAAGCCATGTTTGGAGAGCTCTTGTCAAGGGTGTTATTTGCTCTGGCTCAAGCAGATGAGCAGACACAATCAGACTGAAATGTGAGGGGGGTGGGTTTCCCCCTCCAGTCACATAATAGACCCTTGGCTTATCAAAGGCTCTTATCTGATTGGGGAGGAATTCAAAGGTAAACTTCAGAGCTCATGGAATTAAAAGACAAATGAGATGTCATAATTATCAAAGTGGCTAATTTAGAAAATTAAGCCATTCACATAGGTGACATAATTGCTTGTCACAATCACTCTTTTTCTCATTAGCCTTCTTCCCGTCAGCAGCACCAACATGCAAGGGAACATTCTTTAGCACTGAGAAACAAACTCTAGGCTGCCATGGCTCTAATAGTATGAAAATAGTTTATGAAACAAATGATGATTTAGAGGATCTATTGAAATCTCGTCTCAGGTTTCTTGTCTGAAATTTAAAAACTAATACAATAAATAATTCAGTTATATGAAACCACTGACATGCACAATAATGCTTTAGGGCAGAAATATGCTTTATCACATATGACACCAACATATTGAAGCCATGCATCTGATACAGGGCAGACCTGCTTTTCATGGAGGAAAGAAGTCCACAACCAGCAACTGGATAATTCTCCAATGTGTTACTTCAGTGAGATTCTCATGTGCTTAAAGTTTGACTAAAACACTTTTGCACATACAGTTCTACTCTGTAGGTATCTAGAAATACCTACAGAGTAGAACTGGAAAGCTGTGTGCTACACCGCACCCTTTTGCTGCTCCTGTGGTTAATACTAGAAGAGCCCTGTTGGATCAGACAAGATCTATCTAATCCAGCATCCTTAACCAACAATGGCCAACCAATGTTTCTGGAAAGCCCGGGGCATGAAGGTCACAGTCCTTCTTCAGTTTGCCCTCCCCTGACACGGATACTAAGAGGAATACAACCTCTGAACCTTGAGGTTCCATTTTGCTATCAGAGCTAATACTTATTGATAGACTAGTCCCCCAGAGTTGTGTAAGCCATCCAAGACTGTGGCCATGTCTTGTAGGAATGCATTCCAACATTAATTTATGCACCATGTGAAGAAATACTTCCTTTCGTCTGTTTGGCATCTACTGCCAATCAGTTTCATTGGGTGATGCAGAGTTCTAGTAATGTGAAAAGGGGAAGAAAAACTCATCTTTGTCTACTGTCTGCATCATGTATAATATTATGAACCGTAGTGTGCTCTTTTATCCAAGCTAAATAGACCACACACACTAACTCACACACACACACACACACACACACACACTTACTTGTTTGAACCCCTTGATGACTTTGGCTGCCCTTTTTCCAGTTTTATGATGCCATTTATGACAGTGCTTCTCATATTGTGAGTTGCAGCCCACACAGGTGGATGCTGGCATGTTCCTGTGTGGGTCCCCAGCCCCTTGATTTCCAGGGGCTGTTTTTTTTTTCACAAAGTGCACAGCACACCATTACGATGCATTACTCTTTTAAGAAACAGGCTTAACCACTCATCTCCTCCTTCCCTAAGTGACATGCCTCAATTCTATTTAAATCCATGGGGCATATTTTTCCATTAAAAATGATAAATGAAATATAACCTTGTTCAGTGTTTACTGTTGATGTATCATTGTAGTTCACAAGTCAGTCCCAAAAGTTTACTTCAAAACATTAGATGGGGTGAACAGAACTGTACACAGTATTCCAGTATTATGATAGTAAACCACCGCAAGAAAATTTGCCAGTTGGGCTTTATAAAAATCTGATAATAAATAAATCGGGATGCAACAATGAGCATCATTTAGAGAAGAATTTTATTTTACAATTCTTTGAGCTTTTTGTGGTATCTTACCCCCTTGCTTTTTTGTGTGTTGTTGCAGTTCTCCTTCGTGGTCTCTGTGCATCACACATGGGCTCTGCACCTGCGCGGAGCACTGTCAGGAAACTTCTAGAGCTAAAGCATTTTGGGCGGGAACCCCTCCCCCACAGTGCAGTGTGCACTCTCAGCAGGGTTTCCTGCTCATTCTCCCCAGTTCTCTTTTGACCTCCATCGTGGCAACACCATTCTGAGGACTCTCTTCAAATTTCCTTCGGCGTTTGTTATTCGTTCTAAAAATAACCATAATCATAATCATAATTGTTAGTTAAGATAGTATTATAGTTAGGTTTGTAGTTGTCCATTTTGGACTGTGATGCGGCCCGAACGTTGTCAGATAGGTCATATGGCTTTGAGGGCTCCATTTCGGAAATGCTCTGCCTGTGGGAGTAAACTTCCACCTTCTGACAGACATTCTCTCTGTCTGTTGTGTCTGGGTAAAGGACACATTGTGGAAAAGTGTCGCTTTTGCCAGGCTTTTTCTAAGCAAACTCAGAGGCATCGCTCCGACAGACTTAAGGCCATTATGTGGACCAAAACTCTCCAAGCGGTCGATACTGCGACGGATCAACCCACGGATAGTGCCTCACCCTTGTCCCCACCTCTACAAGAAATGAGACCTAGTGGATCTATGGCCTCGCCAACTCACGCTCTAACTTTAAATATAGCCAAAAAGTTGCCGATGAAGGCAAATCCACCAAGGCTACTTCTAAATCTCTGGAGGATCAGAGGAAGAAGAAGAAAAAGCCAAAAAAGGTCGCCAATACCCCGTTGTCTCAAATGGCACCTTTAGAGTTACCGTTGCATCCTTTGGCCTTGGACAATGTTGACACCGAGCGCCCTGGCACTCCTCAGCATCACATGACTATGGAAATTATCAATACTGATGATCCAATACCTATTGACTCTCCTTCACCTATGGAATCAGGCCCCCATCGATCAACAGAACCATCGGCATCAATATCACCTGACTTACCATCTCCTCGGCGGATACCTTCTCCTCCTTTGCTCAATTCACCTATTCCATTGGTACAGGCTACAGTTGTATCGGACCTCCATCCACTTACCTCTATGTCTGAAGGAGAGATTAGGGAGCATTCTCCACATTGGTCATAACCACCTTCCTGTCAGCGTGAGTTACCAAGAGCTCACCAGAACCAGAGCTCTCCTGAGTCAATGTTTTCTGTGGCTTCGAGCAGGGAAGATTACCCTCCTTGCCATCGTGACCACTCCAGGTCTCCTCAACACTGGGATAGATGTTCCGATTATGGCCGTTCTGCCTGCCACTCTTCCTATTATGCATACGAACTGGACAGATATTATGATTGATGGGGTTGGGATTCTTACGAGTCTTACCGCTATGCAGATTGTCAATCCCGACACTGATGTTCTCTGATGCGAGAGCCGGGCATTGACTGCTTCCCTCAATCAAGGGATCACCCTCGACATGAACCATGGGAGCAACAGACGCAGCAGCTTATGTAAACCGCCTAGAAAGCTTCGGCTATGGGGTGGTATACAAATGTAACAAAATAAATAAATAAACAGCTTACTCAGCTTCAACCGTCAGTTCTGGAGCCTGTAGCAGTTCAACCTGCCCCAAGGACCTATCCACCACAACAGGTTGACAGCTTGGATCCAGAGCACTATTGCTTCAGAGCACTATTGCTTCCTCTTCTTCACTATCCGATCATCCCTCAGTGTCTTCCCTGGAGGCAGAGGTTGCTACTCAGGGTGCACTTTCTCCTTCAGAAGATCTATGTCACTTCGCAAATCAGGTCCTTCATATGGATCAGGCCCTTGGGATCGCTGTACAGTAGGCTGAGCCATCGATTCAAGATCCAGTCTTTGATTCAATATCGAATTATTCAACCCACCTGGTTTTGATACCGATGCTTCCAGTATTATTGGATCCTGGAGCACCCCATCCTCAATGCCACCAACATCGAAGTGATTGGACAGTGTGTACAGGGTGCAGCAAGAGAAAGTTTCTTTTTTTTTCAGCACCCGGCCCCAAACTCTGTGGTTGTCGAAGCTGCTCAAGGCAAAATCTTGCTGGTCTTGTTGACTGCAATAAAATGACATTGGCTCAAGGCAAAACTAGACACCAGCATTCTTCTCCGACGGACAAAGAGGGCCGCCGTCTTGATCTTCTTGGTCACCGAGTATGCTCATCTGCTAGTCTGGGTTTGAGGGTGACTAACTACCAGGCCACAATGTCCAGATATCAGCTCCTCTTGTGGGAGAAGATGGGCAAGTTACTGGATCATCTTCCCGAGGACAAGCAGGCTCTGGCCTATTGACTTCACAATGAAGCCCTGAAGCTTTCACGGCAATAGATCCACACATCGAAGGTCAATTGTGGTTCTAAGGCTCTTATCATAGCTATAGCCTTATGATGGCATGCTTGGCCTTGTTCGGTGGGGCACTCCCAAGAAATGTGAGTTAGAATTGAAGATTTACCATTCGATGGACTCAGTCTCTTTAATGAGAAAACTGATGACGCGCTTGATGCGGTTCAAAAAGCCTGTGCCGCTGCAAGAAAGATGGGTTTTCAACAGCCTTACACCCCATCTCAGCAACGCTGGTCTCGGCCTCAATAATTTTTTCCACAAGATCGACAGCAACACCAGTCATTTTTTCAACAGCAACCATTTCAGAAGAAGCAGTTTCCTCCTTCAAAGGCCAAGATCTTTTCGAAGAAAACTGACTTCCCCAACCGTAAGAGTTTTTGACTCTGGTCACATACTCATTGAGAACACTCACGGATATTTCAACGAGTGCCTTGAACCTTTCTTTCAGACTTGGCAAACCCTTACCAATGACCAGTGGGTTCTTTCAATCATCCATAAGGCTTACTGTGTAGAGTTTGAAGACCTCCCTCCTCTCGGTACTGTTAAGTCCTACAATCTCGACCGAGATAGAGGTATTGTTAAACAAGGGCACTATTGAACACGTACCTCTTGAGGACATCCATAATAGTTTCTATTCAAAGTACTTCATGGTGACAAATTAGGATGGGGGTCTTTGACCAATTCTAGAGTTGCACGATCTCAACGTGCACCTACCCATCATAAAATTTCAGATGATCTCGCTAGCTTCAATCCTTCCACTTCTCAGGAAGGACAACTGGTTTGCCTCCATCAACCTCCACGATGCTTATTTTCGTATCTCCATCAACCAATCCCACCACAGATACCTGAGCATTGTCGTTGGTGATGAAATTTACCGGTACACAGTGCTTCCTTTCGGACTTTCCACTGCTCCGAGGGTTTTCTCAAAGTGTATGGCCGTAGTTTGTGCCAGTCCTCGATGACTGGCTCCTAGTGGCTTCATCACAGCAATAGCTTCAAAGAGCCATAAATATCACCTGCAACCTCCTCCATCGCCTGGGCCTCTGCATAAATTATGAAAAATCCCATCTTCAACCGAGTCAGTCCATCCAATTTATGGGAGGCCTCTTGGACTCTATCGTCACCAGAGCATTCCTTCCAGGCGATCAGGCTCAGACAATCATCCATCTCACAACCAGGTTAAAGGGTTCCTCCTGTGTGACAGCATTCAACATCCAATGTCTATTGGGATTGATGGCCTCGACCACGGAAGTGGTGGAACAGTCCAAATTTCAGATGTGACGCCTTCAGTTCTGGTTCATCCGCGCATTCAATTTCAGCAAGAATCCTAGGAGCACCCACTTAATCGTACTACCTTTGATCAGGGAATCCCTTCAGTGGTGGATGCAGTCGAAGAATCTCGGCATCGGAGTCCCATTTTGCCATCTCGATGTGCAGGGCATTCTCACTACAGACGCTTCCCTTCTTAGATGGGGCAGACATAACCAAGGACTACAGCTCCACGGCCACTGGACAACCATGGAGGCTGCCCACCATATCAATTGGTTGGAAATGATGGTGATTTACAAGGCCCTAAGAGCCTTCGATGCAAATCTTCAGTCAAGCCTTGTACAACTAGCTACAGACAAGACTACCGCAGTCATATATTTAAACATGCAGAGAGGGACCAGATCCCAGCCCCTCTTAGATCTCACCTTGGAACTCTTGGCTTGGTGTTTCAACAAACAAATCCAGCTCACTGCCATCCATGTTGCAGGAGTCCAGAACACCTTAGCGAACAACCTCAGCAGGACCAGGCACGATTCTCACGAGTGGCAGCTACACAGACGAGTCCTCTGACATCTCTTCTAGAATTGTGGTCTACCTGACGTCGACCTGTTCGCCACTGCCTCCAATGCTGTCCTTCCTTGCTTCAGCAGCAGAGCCAGCAATGGGACGAGGTCCATGGGGATGTGTTTGCCATACCATGGAATGCACGCCTGTATTACGCATTCCCCCCCCCCTTTCCTCTCATTCCCTGCATAATAGCAAAGATTGCAAGGGATCATGCATCCTGTGTTCTGGTGATGCCATGGTGGCCCCGCCAGATCTGGTTCACTCACATCCTGAGCATGTCTCTGGGCAATTATTGGAAGCTACCAGCCATCCAGACCTACTCACTCAATGTCGAGGATGGCTCAGACATCCCAATCTCCAGACACTCAAATTGATAGCATGGAGAATCTAGTTTCTGAACTCAAAAACTTTCCCTCTTCCCTACGCCTAGTTCTTCGGGCATCAAGGAAGGAATCAACTCAGAAGTCATATCGTAGGAAATGGACTAAATTTTCCGCCTACTCTTTACAGCATAAATTTCAACCTAGGACTTCGTCAGTATAACAGGTCCTTTCCTTTCTTTCCTCTCTTCTCGATAGAGGACTCCATTATTCTTCTCTTTGCATTTATCTTTCAGCAATTTCATCATTTCACCCTCCATTTCAGGGTTTTACCATTTTTTACACCCCCTTTCTAAGAGGTTCCTCAAGGGCGCCCACAATTTGGCACCACCGCTCCATCCCGTTGTTCTGTCTTGGAGCCTTTCCGTAGTATTGAAGGCACTAACAGGTCCTCTGTTCAAACCTGTGGTGATGTTGGATTTTAGGCTAGTGACATGGAAATCAGCCTTTTTGGTAGCCATCACATCGGCCAGCCGATCCAGTGAACTATGTGCCCTTCGAATAGACCCCCCCATACCTCTCTTTTCATAGCTCTAGAAGTTTCTTGATGGTGCTCCACGCAGGCACAGAGCCCATGTGTGAATGCACAGATGACCACTCAGAGAACTCTAGTTACAGGTAAGCAACCTGTCTTTTTCAGTCCTTTTGGTGGTGCCTCTCTGTGAGGTCTGAGATAAGATGGGAGTCAAGGAATCAGAGTTGAGAGTAGAGAGATGAAGGCCAGATCTACCCCATGCAAGTTATAGCAGTATTAAAGCAGTATATAACAGGCAGGAGCCACACTACTGCTTTAGAGCAGTATTGAAGTGCACTAAAACTGTTGGGGCCCATTGACACATACCATATCCTGCTTGGCGTGGCTCCTGCCTTTAATATACCACTTTCATACCACTATATCCTGCTTGGTGTAGATCTGGCCAAAGACAGAAGTTAGGATTGAAAAGCAAAACAGGAGGCAGAATCAGGATTGAAGGACAAACCAGGAAACAGGATCAAAGAGTACACCAGAAATTATGACTAAAGGGCAAGCCAATAGGCAAAAGTCAGGATCAAAGAAGTCAGAAATAAGGAACAAGACCAAAGGATATAGTAACCTAGCCGAGCTCTAGAATACCTTCTTGCTCAGTCTAGACGTAACTGGAATAGGAAGTCCTTTTATATTCATTCCTGTCATGGAGGATCCAATGGCATGTGTGGGTATGGTCAGTCCAGAGCCTGTGGATACTAAATTGCCCAGGGCAGATATTAAAACATGAAATTCAGTGGCTAACTACACAGGGCATCTGCGCACAAAAATGAAAAATTTGAGCCTTACCAATTCCTGGCACCTCTTTTTTCTGCTTCTCATACTTTACACTTACATTCCATGGGCTAAAATACCTTTTTCCCTGGTTCAATAATACATCCCTTTGAGATCAGTAGAACTTATTTCTAAGTAAGTGTTTAAAAGAATATTGCCACAGCCTCCATAATTATCAGATCTAGACAGATCAAAATGGTTTTCTTGAACTCTGAGTTACAGGCAAACTGCATTGAGTATAAACTACAAAACTATGTTGTCTTATAATGCCATTTTGGCCAACTTAAATAGTATGGTCTATGAGGGGTCTGTTAAGTATTTGTTCTATCTGGACTATAGTATTCTTTATGAGTCAGCAAGTACAAAAAATATTAAGGTCAATTTCCAAGAAAGGAAATGAGTCTGTTGCTATGCGAGTTTCAAGGCATGACATTGTAAATGGGCAAGGTTAAACATTTTGGATTAAAAACATGACTGTGAGATTGATTAGGGTCTTACAGTCTTGTAAAGTTGGTGGAACCTAGCTGACATGACTTATAGTTTGCTGAATTCAGAGAGATTACATTGATGTCATTCATTTGAAGAGATAGTTCATCCTGAATGCATACAGTGAAGCTGTCATCTGTATGTTTCACAAATATTCATGTGACTAACATGTTTTGATTAGAGTAACACCAGGCCACAGAATTCAGCAGGTCATATGTCTGAAGAGTTATTATGCTAAGTCAAAACCTGCCATAAAAAAACAACCTCCAACAACATTGAAACTAATGGCACCATCAGAATCAGGAGTCAGGAGCACATGTATACTGGTATTTTATTCCAAACCTCATAATGTCTAGGAATAACCTTTAATACTATAAATATATAGTTAACACTGTACACTAATCAAAGCAACAAAGAGTCTTGTAGCATGCTAAAGACTACCAATTTTATTATGGCATAAGCTTCCATGACTCACAAAAAAGGAGGCCAAGAGCTGAAAGTGTATTTATTTATTATTACATTTATGTACCGCCCCATAGCCAAAGCTTTCTGGGCAGTTTACATTGGCATTTCATAATGAATATCATTCTGTGGCACAACTAGATTATTCCATTTGGATGGCACTGGATTGGTGAAATTCTCTTGTCTCTGTATACCAGTTAACTCTAGCAGTGTGTGTTTGTGCGTACACACACATGTACAACCTTTGAGATGAATCAAAATTTAGTCATATTTAATCATACTAAAGTCATACCCATTGAAATGGATACTACTTAAGTCCCAATGATTTCAATGAGGCTATTCTAAGTATGATTAAATCTGGATCCAACCTTTGTTTGAGATGAATAAATATAGAAGGCTGATGCAGCGGTAATGCAGGGTTAACGTGACCCATGCCCTCTTTAGCTAGAGTGATCAGATATAAAAGAGGGCAGGGCTCTTGCATCTTTAACTGTTGGGATGAAGAAGGAATTTCACCAGGTGCTGCAGGCATACAAATGACACCTGATGAAATTCCCTTTTCTATACAACTGTTAAAGATACAGGAGCCCTGTCCTCCTTTCCATATGGTCACCCTATGACTATAAGAAGCGTGGCCAGGATAGGCTTTTTCTGATATGGCAGCTAAGACAGTGTGCTTCTTCATGAATCATCAAGGGCATCCCCACCCTCCAATTAAAGATTGAGATTAACAGGGCACAGGAAACATGATATCCTTCACCACATTTCTTATTTTGCAGCAAAATAGACATCAATTTGAAGCATAAGATAGGTTTGGAAAACAACTAATCACTTGGGAAAGTCAGGGGTAGTCATGTTCATACTTTGTAAAGTTTCCCTTCCTTGCTGCTTCCTTGTGTTAACACTGCCATAGCAAAGAAGTAGAAGCATCTTCTGAGAATGAACACATTTCATGTAAGTATCATCTTCATGATTTTTGTTGTTGTTGGTATGGATACTTTCCTCCCATTTAATCAATTTGTTTTATCGGTGGTTTGATTTGATTCAGGACTAGGATTGTTGTAAAGGGAAGCTGCCCAGTGACCCATTTTAGAAATCCCCTGAAGAGTGATCAGATATATTTATGATGCCCTTTGGGGATGTGTTTGATTTTCATGACAAAAAAAAAACAAAGAAGAGAAGAGATTTCAACTCTTTAAAGGTTGCTCTTTAGCTATTATTGCTGGCCTGCAGCCACACATTCTCTTACATAGAGGATCAAAGACACCATCAATATGAGAGTCAGTCAATACAAAGCAAGCACTACTTAAGCATATTGCTCACAACATTTCTCAAAAGTAGTGCATGGCCATTTTATGTTCCTCAGCAATTTTGTGTTTTGTATATTTTAAATTTTAGTTTTAAAAATTTCCTGCCTTCTCAAATTTAGCCTAAGTTAATTTACAACCTGTTATAGTCATACAAATACTACCTGAAATAAAGAAACACATGAAAACCTGACAAAATGTAGCATAAATTTTTAAAATAATGGTTTATACAGGACAATTATCATTATTATTATTATTATTATTATTATTATTATTATTATTGCATGGCTTTGGAAGTAGGACATCAGAAAAGCAAAGCGAAATTTGTTGCCTCAGAAAAAACACAGAAGTAGTTGTCTGGACCTATATCTCTTAGGTACAATGTGTGTAATGGAGGCAGCCCTTTTGCAATCATGTAAATAGTAGTATCTGTATGTATGTAGAGCCCCCCCTCCCCCGAGTTGGTGGTTTCCAAAAGAGTGTCCTGAGCTTCATCTTGACCTCGGGAGGAAAGTGCGTTGCTCTTATTCTTCACAGTATGATGAAATCAGCTCTTCTCCTTCAGTGTTATACGGCAGAGCTGGCTGTCCCTAAACCCGGAAAAGCATACTTCTGGGTGGGGGTGGGGAAGAAGTAATTGCTACCACCTCCTCCCCCCATTATGCCCACTGTTCTGAGAAGAAGCAAAAATTCCGAGTTATCCAGGGCAGGATCTGAAGGGAGAATCTGCGCATTTGTGGGGGGAGCTCTTATCCTTTATTTTGCTGATGCACAGCTGTGCATCTTCAGTTTATAAAAATAGGGATCTGCTACATTCCCTGACCGTTTGCTCTAATGGGATGAAATGGGGGATGCCCTCCCTATGAGAGCACCTGCACCCCAATTTGCCCCATTAGAGCAAATGGTCAGGGAATGCAGCAGATTTTATAAACTGAAGATGCACAGCTGTACATCAGCGCAGTAAAGGATAAAAGCTCCCTCCACAAATGTGCAGTTTCGGATATAATTTGGGGTGAATTAACGCAGCATCAGAGGAGTTAATTAACACAAACCTGCCCTCTGCCTGGCTTCCAGCAACCAATCAGGGATTGCCATCCACCTGGGGCTCAAACCCAGATAAGGTCACATGACGGAAGGGCCATGGTGACCTCACTTTGAAGAAAAAAGTCAGGATAAGTTCCTGACTTTTTTACCGCACAGCTTTGACAAAAAGTCCCTCGGTGGCTGTGAGTTGGCGGCTGCATCATATCACTGACCCTGCACCACTGCGCAGCTATTGCATAGGGTGACCAGATAAAATCTAGGTCAGGGCTCATGTAACTTTAACACTGTAGAGAAAAGGGAATTTCAGCCGCTGTCATTTGTATGCAATTAGTTCCTGGTGAACTTCCCTCTTCATCACAACAGTTAAAGTTGCAGGGGCCCTGCCTTCTTTTGTATATGGTCACTCTAGTATAGTGCATGCACCTTTAACTGTTGTGATGAAGGGGGAATATCACCAGGAACTAATTGCATACAAATGACAGTGGCTGAAATTCCCTTTTCTCTACAACTGTTAAAGTTACATGAGCCCTGACCTGGATTTTATCTGGTCAGCCTACTATTGCAGAATTTAGAAAACATATAGACAGCCCCCCTGGTGTGCATTGGAAGCCTAGCAGCAGCTTCATAATTCTGAGATGCTAAAGGCTTCTGCAAGTATACTTGTATTGTAGTGTTTTTTGTATTGTACTTCAGGCAAGCCCAATGGTATCTTAAGCCTTAGGCTGCTGTTTGAGGCCCCTGCCAATAAGATGGAGAGAAAGGAAGCTCTGCATTAATTTGTGGTATCATAGATGTTTGGTCTCACTGCATTTGAGCTACAGCAGGGATGGGTAGCATGCAGCCCAAATGCAGCCCCTGCTGTGCCCCAAAATAAATGGGCAAATGTAGCTTGTAAATAAACTAAATTTGTCACAGAGCTACAAAGTACTGAATTTTGTTGGCAGCCTGAAGGAGTGATGAGACACACACCGAGATGTTGTTGGAAAGAAGCATCCTTTATTGTCTCTCTGCATGATTTATATAGATCTTTAGCAATGCTGTCCACGAGGACACAATATCGCTGTGCACGAGGACACAGCGTGATTCCACACAGTAGAACACACACACACATAATACAATATAATAGAGCACAGTATAAGACTGCAACATCATTACTGCAACAATGTTCATGGACCGAGGAATATTAGCTGGACATCGAGAACATCTTGTATGTAGCCGCAAAGTGATTAGAGACAGAAGAAGAACGAAGTGACGTCAGGGTTTGCCCTACAACGCTTACTCGGCTCTTCTCTTCATCTCATCTTTTTTTATTCTTAATTTAATTAATAAGGAGGTTTGTGAAATAATGGTTTGTGCGTTGAATATGAAGCACAGCTAAAGTAATTGTTTACTGTTTTAAACAAAGAAGGGATGCACTGAACAAAGCAACACAAGGAAATTAAAATAGCTAGTCCACAAATGACATAAAAGAATAGCTGTCGGAGATATGCAAAATTAGGAAGCCAATCTGTTAACCATGAAAACATAGAGAATTGTGTATGAACATTGTTTTGAATATAATGTGCTAAATTAGACAAATGATCTTCAATAGTTTGATTTAAGTCATGGAAATGTACTTCACAACTAGCAGGGCCTACTAATTTACAGAACTCACTAGTTTTTGCTAGAAGATAGTCTTTTGCAAAATGAGATTGCATCAATTTCAATTTGTAAATCGCGCACAATATTGCCAGTGGCGTTAACGGTTTTTTCTAAACGACATGTTAATCCAAGAATAGAGCGCCTATTTTCTTGCGCAATGATTCCAGGGTAGGATCCTAAGGATAAAGTGCCAGTGATGGCTCCTAGAACAGCTCGAGACCCATCAGACAAATCAGACAGTTGTGTATCAATAATAACTGTATCAGAGCAATGAGGTCTTAAAGGGCCACTCTGAATAGCTCGAGCCTTCCGTGGAGCTACTGAATGAACAACTTGCACCGGCAAAGTGAGGTAACCTAAAGCGGCACATTGATATGCGCCTGGGTGATAATTAGTGGCAATGTTAGGGTCTTGAATCTGCCAGCCACTACAGATACTACCAGCTATAGCTGTATAATTTGGCTGAAACATAGGGAAAGTTTTATAAACGTCATTGAGCATTGAGGATTGATTCCAGTACATAACGTTGAAGGGATAGGAAGAGTTATAATTCCCCCATAACCAAAATTTTTCAGTGCAAGCAGAATAATTACCTACAACAGCAAGGATTCTAACAGCTCTATGCCAATCACGCCACTTTGTATTCCAAGTGCCAGTGGCATGACAACAGAAGCACATAGCTGGAGTGACTTTAGAAACTCGAAAAAATCGCCATTTGGTCTGATTTAGGCTCTCGGGGTTAGCAAATAGTGCTGATTGATGAATATGCTGCAGATGAGATACAACAATTTCTGGAGTAATAAAGGCAGTAGGGATAACGGCTACTTGGCTAGCAGTTAATGGATGTTCATAATACAAAGTAGCATTACGACCATGAATGGAAAACATATACAGGGCATGTCGAACCCAAAGGTTAGCGTCAGGCACTAAAGAAACTGCAGGTATGGGGGCAGCCGTGCTTAAATTGAATAATGCTGAGATTAGACATAATATCATCATGGAATTAGCGGTAATTACAGCAAATACAGCAGTAACTAAATTTTCAGGAGTTTCAGGCAGCTCTTGTTGTTGGAGACATCTTTGAGCTGTATTAATTGTCTTTTTAATTGCTCCCCACGTTATCATTGGTACTGGGACTTTCGGAGGCAATGGCTGTCGTGGAGCAGTCTGGTGAAGTTGAGGATTGAAATTTGGAATCGGATTGGGAAGGGCTTGATGCCATGACATTAGAGTGATAAGGCTTGACACACTTAGCAGGAATCCAAACGGGACCGTCACTGGTGGACACTGCAGCGTAACCACGACCCCAGGTGATGAGAGGAACAGGGCCTTTCCACTGCAGATCAGGAAGCTGACGGTATAAGACCTGTGGACGTGGAAGGTTAGGGAGACAACCAAAATGACGCTGCACAGGAGGCATATTATCAATTCCAAGAGTTAAATGATTCCAAATAAACAGGACTACAGCTAAATGAGTTTGAATATTGCGGTAATGGGGAAGGATAGCAACTTGTTTAACACGCTTGTTAAGGAGTTATTTAAGAGTGTGATTGGCTCTCTCAACAATAGCTTGCCCTGGGAGTTACAGGGAATCCCATGGGTGAGAACAATATCCCATTGGGAGCAAAAATCTTCTAATGCTTTGGAAACATAAGCAGGTGCATTGTCTGTTTTAAGTTTTTGGGGCTTGCCCAAAATGGAAATAGCTGCTAACAAATGTGTTGTCACAGCAGGAGCATTCTCATGTTTCTGTGCTGTTACATGAAGGTAATGAGAGTAAGTGTCAATACTAACATGAAGAAGAGAATCAGGTTTAAAGGGGGGAAAGTGAGTAACGTCCATTTGCCATAGACAGTTAGCTTTTTCTCCTCTGGGGTTTACCCCCATAGACGGGGAGGAATTATGGAGGGAACAATGTGAACAATTTCGAACAATTGCTTGTGCCTGCGTCAGTGGGAGAGAAAATTGGCGCGCTAAGGATTTTGCAGATTGGTGGAAAAAGGAATGGCTCTGGAAAGGGTCTGAGAATAATGAATTTGCAGCTGGATGTCGCAAAGCAGCATCTGCTTGAGCATTGCCAAAACTCAATGGCCCTGGCAAAGGAGTATGGCTGTGGATATGTGAAACAAAAAAGGGAATTGTACGTTGCGATAGAGCATTCTGCAAAGCTAAGAACAACGCCATTAAATTGTGATCAATTTGAGCAGTCAGCAGAGAATCAGCTAAATGAAAGATAAGATTATATACATACATGGTATCTACAATGAGGTTAAATGGTTGCTGTGCAAACTGCTGAAAAGCAAGTATTACTGCAGCAATTTCAGCTCGCTGTGCAGAAACTTGAATAGGGGTATATAAAAATCGCCACATTTTAGTACTGGCATCTACATAGGTAAGAACACCCCTTTTTGGGGAGCCATCAGTAAATACTGTGGGGGCTCCCTGTAAGGGAGCTGCAACGGCGACTGACTGGCTTGTAACTGAATAGTTAAAGTTAAAGTAAGTCGTGGATCTTTTGGCATGTTAAATGACAGGAGACCCACATGACTGGAGAAAGCAAATTGGTAACTATCTGAAGTAGTCATTAAGTGAACATGCTCTGCTTTAGTAATGGGCAAGTGAACAGTGAGCACATCTTGGCCTAGAAGCTGCAAAGCTCGATTGAGACATTTAATGAGAAGATCTGCATAGGCCTGTACCAGTGGGTGAATATTGCATGGCGGAGTAGCAGATAATACTAATCATTCACAGATATAAATAGACGTTGTCTTTTGGCACAAAAAGCAAAGTGGTAGGCGAGTGAGGAGTTGACAACAGGGCAACAGAGAGGCCTGGACATGAGGAAGGGATACAATCAATGAACTGCTGCTGCAGCAATTCAATGATATGCTGCAGATTTCGCTGATGGTCATGATCTAATTCTACAATATCAGAGGGATGCAATTTGGTTCGCAGTAATTGAAATAAGGGAAACAAAATTGAAGTGGGGAGTTTAAAATATGGGTTAACCCAGTTAATAGTCCCCAAAAGTTGCTGGAATTCTACAAGTGAATATGAGGACTTGACAACTATCTGAGGTATCACAGGAATAGCAGCATGCGCTAACAACCTGTGACCCAAATACAAATAGGGAAAGGAATGCTGTATTTTTTCTGGAGCTATGTAGAGTCCACTTAGAGCTAAAGAAAGTTGCAAAAACTCTAAGTGCCCTGCTTTCAAATATGGGGCTGCTATTAAAATGTCGTCCATGTAATGATAAACTAAAACCTTGGGGTATTCTTGTCGAAAGGATGTTAGTGCTTGTTGAACAAATAATTGGCATAAAGTGGGAGAATTTAGCATACCCTGTGGCAATACAACCCATTGATAACGCTGGGTAGGCTGAGAATGATTAAGAACAGGTACTGTGAAAACAAACCGTTCTTTATCTGGATGGTGCAAAGCAATTGTGAAAAAACTATCTTTCAAATCAACAATAAGAATCTGATAATCATGCGGGATCATATTAGGATTTGGCGTTCCACATTGAAGCGCACCCATAGGCTGAATGCATTTATTCACTTCCCTCAAATCATGAAGAAAACACAATTTTCCCGATTTCTTTTTGATAACAAACACAGGAGTGTTCCAAGGGCTTGTAGAGGGTTCAATGTGCCCATCACGCAGTTGTTCAGCGTGTTCAGTGAAGGGCATGAAGCTTGTCAGAAGGCAAAGGCCACTGATCAATCCAAACAGGAGTGTCAGTTGTCCATATTAAAGGCAATGTAGTTGGGACAAAGTTATTAAGCATTGGGTTTGATTTAGACATCAAGGACAAGTGTTGCACTTACCTGTTCTAATAAATCACGACCCCAGATATTCAAAGGGAGAGGCAAAACAAAAGGTTTTACACTAGCAACCTGAATAGGACGATAAGGCGACTGAACAACAAGCCATCTAGAGCTCTGCTGCGCAGATTTTGCACCACCAATGCCCCACAGCTGCTGCACAGGTTGAAGGGGCCACTGTGATGGCCACTCAGCGCATCGAAGAACTGTCACATCCGCACCAGTATCAATAAGACCTGTAAATAATAAGTTGTTGACAATGAAAGTGCAGAGCGGCCGCTGTCGACCAATTGGTTGCTCTAAATAGGAGATAAAGGGAAGATCAGTCGAACCGAAACCTGCATTTCCTCGGACTGCAGGTGAGGTGTGAGGGATGGAATAAGGAAGTAATATCAATTGAGCAATTGTGGAAGAGTGAGGGAGGGTTTGAGGAAGAGACGTCCAGACTTGCAGCTTTAAGACCCCTGTGTAATCAGAATCGACTACACCTGGAACAATGAAAAAAGCTTTTTTGCTGGCAGATGATCGAGGAAGGATTAAACCAAACCAGACCATCAGGCAATGGGCCGGTCACCTGAGTAGGGATAAGAAGTACTTCCAAAGGAAAGCAAAATACAGTGTCTTCAGTAACTATTAAGTCATGCCCAGCACTACTGGCTGTGGCTGCTGAGAGTTGAGAGACAGGAATGGGTTGGGTGGTGGCAGAGTTTGAGTGACAAGCGGATTATTGGAGGAGTGGGAAGTGGATAAGCTCTCTTTTTGTCTGAGGCAGCTTTTGGCTTATCTACTTGCTGTGTAATAGCAGCTTGCAGACGGTTAATGAAGTCGGCATAGGGTTTGGAAGCGCTTTGTCGAATTTTAGCAAAGCTCTTATGCGGTTGACTAGCAGCTGGAACTTTTTAAAAAGCAGTTACTGCACATAGACTAGCGGCAAAATACTCTGAGTTGGCACGTCACCTGTATCTTGAATAGCTTTACGAATTTCTCGCAAGACTGTGTATGGCAGTGGCTCCCAGTTAGTGACTACTTGGCCCTGATTATTTTGAGTGTAAGTAACAGGACAGACTGCAAGCAGGTCTCCCAACTCTTCTCCTGTTAAAGTAGGATCTTGCTTACACTTCTGCACCATACGTTGGAACCCAGATAGGGGTACAGAATCAGAAACTGCAGAAGCGGAAGCAACAGGAGGAGGAGCACTGGGAGCTGAAGGGTGAGATAGCGAAGATGGGTGAGATAGCGGAGCAGGAGGTAAGAGGGTAGGTGCGTGATAAGCGGGAGGAGGCTGCGTAGACAAAGCAGTTTGGGACTCTTAGAGGTTGACTGCCTGAAGGCATAAATGCCACAAATGTAAGAATTCAACAGGAGCTCGAGGCTCTGTATGAAGCAGACGCCCTATATGTTTCCAGTCACTCAAAACTAAAGATCCATTCTCTGGGTACCATGGGCACTGTTCCCCAAGTTCACGGACCAGCCGTGTAAGGGCAGAAGAGGCAACAGCATACCCAGTTCTCTTTAGCAAGAATGCTAATTCATCTGCATGTCTACGCTGTACTGCTGACAGCGAGACGCCCATACTCACTGGGATCCCGAAGGATGAGAGGTGCACCTGAAGCTCGGGCCGAGCGTTGTGAGTGAGCACAGAGGTCCCTGTTCGGGCGCCAGATGAAGGAGTGATGAGACACACACCGAGATGTTGTTGGAAAGAAGCATCCTTTATTGTCTTTCTGCATGGTTTATATAGATCTTTAGCAATGCTGTCCATGAGGACACAATATTGCTGTGCACGAGGACACAGCGTGATTCCACACAGTGGAACACACACACACATAATACAATATAATAGAGCACAGTATAAGACTGCAACATCATTACTGCAACAATGTTCATGGACCGAGGAATATTAGCTGAACATCGAGAACATCTTGTATGTAGCCGGAAAGAGATTAGAGACAGAAGAAGCACGAAGTGGCGTCAGGGTTTGCCCTACAACGCTTACTCGGCTCTTCTCTTCAGCAGCCCATGGGGGGAGGTCCAGGTAGGGGGACAAAACGGACCCCCAGTCTTTCTGCAGTTGCCCACCCATGAACTAGAGGAAATACATGTCTGTCACAAAACCCTGAACCTGACAAACCCAACATTTTAAATCTTCCATACAGCAGTCCAACCAACAGCTCTCATGTTGCACACCCCCTCTCAGTCACATGCCATACAGCATCCGCTTTTAGGTCTGCAAGCCTGTCTATTCAGAAATACTTAGCCACATCCTTACCAATTCTCACCTTCCTAAGGGTAAGTGCCTCCTTTATACATAAACCTCCACTCGTCAATCAGTTGCTTCTCAGCTGTCAATCATGATCACCTTGATTAAACAGTATAAACCCAGGCAAAATGAACATTCTGATGTATCTCTCCTCATCCATCTTTGAGAGGCAGGAGAGCTTCATCTTCTGAATAGCTAAGGAACATTTACGTAACTCTGTTTGCTCTAGAAAATTACTAAATAATCTGGATTCAGGTAGACCAGTAATCTGGTATAGTTTTTCATACCTTTTACTATTGCGCATACTCACTGCTTCCGTTCACTGTCCTGTTTTACTCTTCCTTTGATAAAGTTTACTCAATGGGACTCTTAGAGCCAATCTACACGCTAGGTTTTTAACATTTTATAAGGGTTATGAAAACTCTTTGGGCCACATGACGCACTCCCTTGAATGATGTATACCCGAGGTTTTTTAAAACTCACTTAATAAATCGTTTTAAGTAAAATAATGTGTCCTTCCTTACCGTTTGTGATTCATGGGGGCAGTGCTTCGTTTACCGGTGCCCAAATGCTTAGCAGTTGATTGGTGGGGAAGAAAGAGGGGCTAAAGAGGAAGTGGACGAGTGAACTACAACACCCACAATCCTTAGCTCTATACTCATTGAAAGCTAGGGATTGAAAAAGGAACTAAGGAGGAAGTGGGTGACTGAACTACAACACCCACAATGCTTTGCCCTAAACTCATTGTAAAAATGAAACAGAAAAGGGAATTTCAGCCAGTGTCATTTGTATGCAATTAGTTCCTGGTGAAATTCCCTCTTCATCACAACAGTTAAAGTTGCAGGGGCCCTGCCTTCTTTTGTATATGGTCACTCTAGTATATTGCATGCACCTTTAACTGTTGTGATGAAGAGGGAATATCATCAGGAACTAATTGCATACAAATGACACCGGCTGAAATTCCCTTTTCTCTACAACTGTTAAAGTTACATGAGCCCTGACCTGGATTTTATCTGGTCACCCTAGTTTTCAAATACTATTTAAAATGTTCCAAGGGACTGTGTAGATAGGCTCTTAGGCAGGCTGGATTCCTAATTGCAACTTCATGTGTCAGCTTCTGCCTGCCCCACATGCTGCCTTACAGCTTAACTCTTTTATTCCATTGTGTGTTTTTAATTGTATTAATGCACTTGTTTTACTATTGTTTTAATCAAGTTTTATTTCTGATTGTAAACTGCCTTGAGTGCCATTTTTTCTTGGTAGAAAGGCAGGGTATGAATTAAATAAATAAACAAATAAGTTTTGGATAACCACTTGGCTGGAACCGTAGCTGACTATTAGTGCTGGCTATCACTATTCCTGGCTATCACTATTCCTGAGTCAAACAACAACAACGTTGGAAGGAAACTTCCTCACCTCCAATATGAGTTAATTAGGAGCATGTAGTGGCATCAAGAGAGTGAAAGAGGCAAAGGGCACATTGCCTTACAGGTTCAGTGTTGGAACAGTTGTTCTCCTTGACGACATCCTCTCCTGTCTTTTGCATGCCAGGTCTTGTAATGCAGCAAGGAACCACCCTGGCAATGGTGTCATGGCTGGGATGTCTAGCCACCAAACAGCTTTGAAAGGGTGGAATTGGCCATCATCATTATTATTTCCTTGATCTACTCAACTATATGATTTATCAAAGAAGGAAGCAGGTGCTTTCTTAATACAACTTATTGATCTAGCATTTACTGAGTTTTCCCTAGTGCACTTGACAAACATGCACTCAATTATTCTTGTTTATTTGCTTTGAGATAAATAGACTTAAGAGTGCAAGCTGTAGGACTTTTTTCTGTCTAAACGTGCATAGGATTGTGCCCTAAGAATCACATCATCTTGTATGAATCTGGCCCCAATCACCACTCTATTATGGGGGCCCTGCTTTGTGTTCCTTTGCCATATGGGAAAGCTGGAAGTTGTAAGACTTTTCTCTGTCTAAACATGCATAGGATTGTGCCCTTGAGTACATATAACTGGGTGTAGAGCATCAAACATAGGGTGATCATATGGAAAGGAGGACAGGGCTCCTGTATCTTTAACAGTTCTGTAGAAAAGGGAATTTCGGCAGGTGTCATTTGTATGCATGCCGAACCTGATGAAATTTCCTCTTCATCACAACAGTTCAAGATGCAGGAGCCCTACCTTCTTGACCAGATACAAAAGAGGGCAGGGCTCCTGCAGCTTTAACCATTGTGATGAAGAGGGAATTTCCTCAGGGGCTGCATGCATACTTATGACACCTGCTGAAATTCCCTTTTCTAAATAACAGTTAAAGATACAGGAGCCCTGTCCTCCTTTTCATATGGTCACCCTAATCAAACATATTTTTAAAAGAGAGGCACTGTATCCACAGAACAGCTTATTTGCTGCATTCATGGACCTCCCTATGCCTACCCACTTAAAAGGTGTTCCATTCTGCTAGTATGGGTTGCTTGTTAGGCAGGCAGCATTGTAGAGCACATGCTTTGTATCCATGAGGTCCCAGATTCAATTCCTTGCATTTCTAGTTAAACAGATCAAGTAGCAAGTGATGGAGAAGATCTCTTCCTGAGACCTTCAAGGGAAGCTGCATGTCAGAGTAGACAATACTGAGCAAACTGGACTGACCTTATAGAAAGGCAGCGTCCTATGTTTCCTATGTAATTGCTTCCCCCTCATCACCACTAATTGTCAAATAGCACTGGAAGAGCTGATAATGCCAGGCAGGTGCACACAGGGTGAACGAGCCACACTAAATACAACTGGCTGAGTGCAAGCTGGCACTCACAAACACATCTTGGACCTGCTTTTTGCAGTCCTGGAAAGGAAGCTCTATGTATCAGAATAGCAAAGGCCAGTATGGAGATGTAGCAGGTAGCTGTGGGTGCCACCACTGAAAGATACCCAAGTGGATATCACAAAGGAGTGTTGGAGCAAGCGGTGATGGCAGCACCTTACACATCCACCGTGGATGAGATGGGAAACCTTCAGCTTTTCATTGTGCATGCAAGTTGCTCTTGCTGGATTGTGGAGTAATTGTTTATTATTTATTCTAACATCTTGACTTGTAGCAGTCAAGCCAATTAACCTCCAGGGTCATCCTCCTTATCTTTTAAAAAGAGGGATACTATATTCACTCTTTTCCCGTCTTCAGGACCGAAGCAAAGTTCTCCATGTGCCCTCAAATTTAATTGCTAACGTTTTGACACTTGCTGAGCAGACTCCTTCAGGGTCCTTGTGTGAATGACATCAGGCCCCACGGACTTGAATTCATTAAGATTGTCTACGTATTGTTTGACATGCTCCTTTGTTATCTTGACTTTTGGCCTTTACCCCTTCCCTTTTGTCGGCGCTGCTAAATGTGTCATAGCTTCCATTCTTTATAAAGGCTGAAGTAAAGTAGTTCAGTTTTATTTCCCCCACCCCCAAGCTCACTTTGAGTTGTTGGCTCACCCACACTGGCTCAAAAGCCAATGACAACATGGAGCAATGAGTGAATGTCCAGGTGAAATGGATCTGTCAGAAGCACATGTAACAAATGCTTCTTGCCACCTGTTCTGTGAAACCTAATCTTAAGTTGATTTTGTGGCCACCCCTGCCAGCTAGCCAGATGGCACTGGTGCTCGTAGTCAATGGCAGTTTGCCACTGCAAGATGGATGGTTATCTTTGTGTCCAGCCTGGCCTAGCTGGATCCTTCAAGTTGTCTCACTCTTTGCTTCTGCCTCTTCAGGGCCAAAACTGAATGCTCATGTTATCAATGCAGCTTCCAGTATTATTATTTTTTAAATCTAAATTCTACTTTTCCTGGGCTAACATTAACAAAATATATTTCTGTCCAAAAGCATTCGGGGGGGGGGGTGTCATTTTTATTTATAGATATAAAATATTTTATCCTGCCTTTCCAAGGTTCAAAACAGCTTACAGAACCAAAAACAATAAGCACTTTAAATACAATACAGCATAAACAATAATAATGTCATCAGCATGATAATACTATAGCCTGTCTCTTCTGTGTCATGATTAGCTTTTATGAAATAACTTAATTATTTGCCCAAAATATAAATTCTATATGCAATATTTATTTGACAAATGGATCCAAAATATATTGAATAATTACAGGACTGGATAACTTAGATATATATTATCTGCAATTAAATAATTTATTTATACAATCAGACCACTTGTTTATGCAAGTCCTGGGCTCATCATAAATAATATGAGAGGTGGCCAGTGGCCAAGTTTGCTTACAGGAGCAAATTTCCATGTATCAGAGGAGAGCTTTAGACCAATCATGATCCTTTTGAAATATTGGCAACAAACAGGAATGCAAGTACTCCATTCTCTGTCAGTTTATGTTTATAGAAGTCTTTCTCACTAAATGACCAATTATGTAGTTGCATGGATGCTCGTAAGTCAAAGCACACTCTTAGATAAAAGATAAATATCTCTGTCTTTATATATGAAAACTTGTGGGGAGGTTCAGACAACTTTTTAAAATATTGTATACATATCTGGGGGCAGTGCAGGTTGGATTCAGATTTAGGTTTGTACAACTGGGCTGGTGGGAGTGGAAGCGGAGCGGGGAGGGGACATTACTGAAAATTAAGCAGGGGGATATTCCTTGAGTGGAGCCTTTGGGCGTCTCTACACCAGTGTTTTTTTGTGTGGTTGTCATTCAATATGCGCAGTATTTTGCGGGTGCTTTTACAAGAAGTTGTGGTTCTCCCGCCATTTCCTACTGCATCTCCCATCTTATTTCCAAACAGGAAAAATGTGGTATTTTTCCAGCCCACACCATTAGAGTGCCATTGGCTGCCTGCATACTTCTCCCATAGTGCAACCCCCACCCACTTTGTGTAGTTGGTCATTGGGGTGCAGTCACAATGACAATGGCAGTGATGAAAGGGTGGTAAGTGTGTTACCCTCCATGCCACCCAATGGAATCCTGAGAACATGGTGGTATACCGACCTGCCAAGCTGGCGGCATGCCATGACCAAACAGCAAAAGTTGGAGCAAAAGTCAGCGCATCACAGAACCCATTCCAGAAGTTTGCCAGGGAACCAAGAGACGTGTCTAGTGGGGTGGGAGCACTGGGGTTGCTGTCATCCTCATTGCATGTCAATCACGAGCCACTGGCCATAGAAAGCAGACCCTATGGATCTAATCCTCTGAAGGTGTTGTTTTGTGATCTTATTTAATATTTCTTAGATTATTTTAATAGTTCCATATTCTTGTGATTTACATATTCTAACCACCACATTGATACATTCTGATTTTAACGAAATAATAATCTGAACTAAATTGGTTGTGTGCGTTTAGTATTTTATATTCATTAATCATCTGAAGAGCTTGATATCTTATTATACCTTTGATGGATAGGTTTTTCAGAGAGCCTACTACCCCACAGTTGTGCTGAAGAATTTGCCTGGAGATTACCAATGGAACACTACTGTGAATTGCAACATTATGGTGATATAACTGTTGCCATTTACATTCTAAGTATTTATGAGTTCGTGTTGCAACAAATTATGCCATTTAATATTACTAAAAAAAATCAAAACTTTTGTGAAGAAAATTCAAGCCGTACATAATTTATTAGATCATCGCAACTTCAAAAGCAGTATACTGCCCTCGAAATATTTACTTCGATTTGTTTACTTTCTCAAAGCTGATTGACGTTTTCAGAAGGGCACAGACCTTGCAAAATGAATGCATATGGAATGATAACATTACAAAATGCTTTGCTACATGCACTATATCCATATGTTCTAGACTCATTTCAAACTGGTTTCAGAGCAGGATACGGAGTTGAGACTGCTATGGTCGCCTTAGCGGATGATCTATGCCTGAGTATTGACAGGGAGAGTGTGTCCTTGCTGGTACTTCTGGACCTCTCAGCAGCTTTCAATACCATTGACCATGGTATCCTTCTGGAATACCTGAGGTGATTGGGAATCGGGGCACTGTGCTTCACTGGTTCCGGTCCTACCTCTCAGGCAGGTTCCAGATGGTGATGCTTGGGGATAGCTGCTCCGCAAAGAAGGAGCTGCTATGTGGTGTACCACAAGGTGCCATCCTTTCCCCAATGCTGTTTAACATTTATATGAAACCGCTGGGAGAGATCATCCGGAGGTATGGGGCAGGGTGCTATCAGTATGTTGATGACACCCAAATATATTTCTCTATGCCTTCAATAATAGCATCAGCTAAGGATAGCGTGTCTCCTCTGAATGAATGCTTGGAGGCGGTAATGGGCTGGAAGATGAAAAACAAACTGAAGCTGAATCCAGACAAGATGGAGGTGCTTGCTGTCAAAGGCCACAACCTGGGTTTGGAGGTGTGTCAACCAGTTCTAGATGGGGTTACATTCCCTCTGAAAGACTGTGTTCGCAGCTTGGGGGTGCTCCTGGATCCATCGCTCCAAATGACAGCCCAGATAGATGCGACGGCCAGGAGTGCCTACTATCAGCTTCGGCTGATATGCCAGCTGCGCCCCTTCCTAGAGTTGGAAGACCTAAAGACAGTAGTGCACACACTGGTAACTTTGAGGCTCGACTTCTGCAATGTGTTGTACATAGGGCTGCCTTTGTGCCTAGTCCGGAAACTTCAACTAGTTCAAAATATGGCAGCCAGGTTGGTCACCGGTACATCTAGGGGTGACCACAGAACACTAGTCTTTAACTCACTCCACTGGCTGCCAATTAGCTTCCGGGCAAAGTAAAAAGTGTTGGTTATTACCTTTAATGGTCTACATGGTTTGGGTCCAGGTTACCCGTGGGATCGCCTTCTCCCGTACAATCTGCCCCACACACTCAGGTCTTCTGGGAAGATGCTACTTCAGTCAGCGAAAACTAGTTGACAGGTATCACCCAGAGGACCTTCTTTTCTGCCGCTCCCAGACTGTGGAATGGCCTTCCGGAGGAGATTCGTAAACTTAATAGTCTTTTAGAATTTAAGAAAGCTATAAAGACTAATCTCTTCCGGCAGGCATATGTAGTGGAATTTTATAATGTTTTAGGATGTTTTATTGCTATTTTAATATTGTGTGCCATGTTTTTAATCAGCTTTATGTATTTTATCATATTTTATATTTACTGCTGTTCCCCGCCTCAGTCCAAATGGAGAGGCGGGTAAGAAATAAATTATTATTATTATTATTATTATTATTATTATTATTATTATTATTATTTGCCATCACTGAACATTTGAATCAGACCAAATTCAGCATCACATATTGAGTTCAAGGTAAACTCAGGACAACTCCTCACCAATGTGGTAAATCTGTGTCTTAGCTGTAACACTTTAGACTGCAAGGGGGACATCAGATGACTGGATGCTCTTCCATACCAATACAATAAAAACAAATCCCTAATCGTAGACAACTAAATGTCAGGGGAAAGAGTTCTAGCCTAACCTTCTCCGTGATACCTAATTTTCTATGTACAGGTTTTGATTTCATTTTTATTTTTCTTACCGACGAGCTTTCAATCTTCAGTCTGAAGATTAACATCCCAGATAAAGGTTAAAAGAACAAGAGCTAGACTAATCAACACCAAGCAGGATATAACACTTTGAAAGCAGTTTGAAAACATTATATGGAGTGTGTCACGGGCCCCAACAGTTGTCAGTGAACTTCAATACCATTATAAAGCAGTAGTGTAGATCCTATCTTGGAGCCTATCCACATTGCCCTTCAAATGACTTATATTGTGTTTAAAAACTTGGTTTTTTAAGTCATTTCTTTACGTGGTAGGACTCACTGAGCAGTACTTACGTTTCATAGCGACTGCTTCCTCCATCCTCAAAGCGTTCAATGGTGTCACACAGGGTTATTTCTTTGTCTCTTCTTCTTTCATTTTTGTTTTGCAGGCTGCTTGAGTTACAGCGACAGAAGTGGGCGGGTCAAGCAGCCTGCAAAACAAAAACGAAAGAAGAAGAGACAAAGATTTAACCCTGTGTGACACCAGTGAACACATTGAGGATGGAGGAAGCAGTCGCTATGAAACGTAAGTACTGCTCAGTGTGTCCTACCACGTAAAGAAACGACTTAAAAAACCAAGTTTTTAAACAGAATATAAGTCGTTTTAAGGGCAATGTGGATAGGCTCCTAATTGTGTTTCAAGAGACTGAACTAGTCAAGGTTGTCTTTAAGACGTTGGGCTTATTCACAACCACAATTCATAAAGTGGAGGAAAAGAATATATTAAGCAATTATATCTTAAGGCATAATTACTCAGACAGGACCTGCCCTTTGGGAGAGTACTGGAACCTCTGACATATTCATAGTCAAGGTAATGAAAGCCCAGCAGGGCAGGAGATGAGAATGAGTTATTTATTTATTTATTTATTTATTAAAAAACTATGCGCTCTCTCTCTTTTCTTTGTCTCTTTCTGAACTGTTTCCCTCCTATTATCATTAATGTGAGGGAAATGAATTACATTGGTTTCAAAGCTGGTGAGGCTCTCCCCTCTCCCATTTTGGAGGCATGCTGGGGATACTCCCAGCATGCCCAGGAACCACCCATCAATCTGTCCCATTTCTCGCTTCTCTGACGTCAGACTCCACTGTCAAAGGTTTCCACAGGGGTTGAGAGGAGGTTCCCAAGGTCAATTCTTCCCCCTGAGATGGAACCTTTTTCTCTACCCTCTATACTATGGCTCCTGGCATGCTTTCTATGGGTCATATGATTGCAGGCCAACTCTAAAGTATTTTTTATGGTTAACTGTATCTTTTATTAATACTTCCTCCTTTCTGTGTGGCTTCTGGCTTATTTTTCCAGTTGTTTTAGAGATACTTTATATCAGTAGTTTTAGAGCTCTTTTAAATAATCATCAAACTGCTACTGGTACTAGAATAAACGTGGACCATAAAAGGAAAAATGAAGTACTATAAATAAAGCAAGATCTAAAAATCCTGCTTTTATTTTTGTCCTTGCTGAATTCGTAAAAGTAAATTGCTTTCTCATTTACCAGCTTTTTATTTAAGATCAAGAAATCCTTGGGGGAGATTACTATAGGATTCATATAAATAAACTTGGCAGCTGAGGAAAGGAATATCACATGGTAATCCCCAGCTCTGCTATTAACACTTTGCCAAAATATGTGGCTGATGGCTGTTCTGGTATTAAAGAGATTACACTTTGGCCTTAGCCATACAATAGCAATCTTTCAGTATAACCTGGAGGATAATTGGAGGGGATTTCGTTGTTCACTTTTAAAACTGGAGTGTGCATCCTTAACGTCTACTAAAAACCTTGCTGACTAGAATTGACACTCTGCGGTGCTTTAATGCTGTCAGATTTTTTTTTAATTTCAGAAAGTCTAAACATGGCCAGGCTTTGAAGGTCTTGAACCAAGGATACTGAATAATTTTCAAAGGCACAGATAATATTTGTGCTGTCTCCCCTCCACATAAAACCTAGGGAATTGACATGAACAACCCTCTCCGTAATCTCTTTCATGCATACCAATTCAGTCCACTATCTCTCCCAATTATTTGGGAATCTACATGCTTCTGAACCGTGGTTTGCATACAAGGTTCAAAAATTTCATTTTATGGCTGATAACTGCTTCACCTGTACTTAGTTCCACTGACATGGAAAACACTGCAGCCAATTGTCCCTATTACAGTCCCCATGTATTTCTCCCCAGTGCCCTTGCATAGGGGGAAGATGTGAGCATGGAGTGTACTTAACTGCCAGGCTGAATGGCTCTGTAATGTAGCTTCAGCATGGCATAAATTAAGCTGTCATTTTTTTGGCAGCAAGTGCAGAGAGGCGATTTTCCTGTACTGTAACATTTGAAACAACAATTTTCTGGCTCCAGAACTAACTGACAGTCTGTGTGATACATGCTCGATATGGGTGCTTCAAGAGGCTACAGCTGGAAACAGCCTTTAGGGGAAGCTATTGTCTATGAGGAAATCAGCCTTGCAGTAGCACTTCCTAGTTTTCCAAGGAGCCTGCCATTCAAACTATTTAAGAAGAGGAAGTGGGGGGGGAGGGGGACTGGACACCCTCTGCTTCCAGTTTAGTAGGTTTTGCCAAGATTTGCAAAACCAGCTTTCCTATATGCAAAACACTATTTTTGATCATGGTTCAGCCCTGTATCCATTAGCAAGATTGCTCACAGAGAAAGAGAGAGAACCACTAGGTTTTATTGGCCTCTGTAATGAGATGACAGGTTGAATGATGGCCAGGCTTTAGAAGTGTTCTTGGAATTCTTGGCGATTTTCAGTTTTGTGAAGAAGGAAGGTGACTATGAGACATTGGCTGAATTCGGACAACACGATAGTCAATGGTGGGGTAATAATCAACTTTACAGTTGTTCATCTAGGGGGTACTCCCCACACAACATGGTAATAAATAATCAACTGTGGTGTGGATTAGGATCAGCACTGAGTTGACTATGGCAGCATTCGGATGACACGATAGTCAATACAACTGACAATTGTTTCCCCACCCCCAGTTGCTTATTGTGTCGTCCGAATTTAGCCACTGACAACTTAGGGTGTGCGTGGAGAGTGAGTCACCCTTTCAGGTGTGTTGGTAATGAATGGTTGAGTGGCACAAGCATGGTGGGAAATCCCCATTCCTCTAACTATAAGGAGAAAAGCACAGAAGTTTATCCAAAAGAGCAGAAAAAGGAATAAATACAAACCAACCCTTCCAAGTCATTAATGTAGGCTAGAGGCACTGCTCATTTCTGTAAGACCAACATTAGACCATGTTCTTCTTTGTCACATTGCAGTGCAACAACAGTCTGAAAATTGGCCTTACTAGCAAAAGCCTGCTCATTCCTGGTTTATTCTTAAGATTGCTTAGGTATCCCTTAAGCTGATACTATGGAGAGTGAGAAAGTGTGTGTGTGTGTGTTTTCAGTCTTCCAGTGTGATGTTTATTATATATTAAGTTGTCTGGGAAATTCTGACACCCATCAATACGGATTAGATTAACTATTCTGTCATTTGAATTTTGTATAGAAAAGAGGAAAAATTCATCCTTTTACAACCTTTCCACAATTGAATAGAATAGTAGCTAAGGTGTTCTCAAGAAAAACTAATTTGTGTGAATTGATCCAGAAGATGCATCCTTAAATTAGATTGTCATGGCATGTCTAGTGTTGCCCTTTACTATATACTCATTTTAGGATCGCTTACTTAAATAAATAACTAATTCTGTTATGATGATAGATAATATTACTTCCATTATCTTAATATTATAAGGTCATTGCCTTGAGTTTTCTGCAATCTTGCTTGCATGCATTCCTTTTCTCTTAATATATTTTGGTACTGGCAAGTATTGTATTACCTGTGAGCTGCATTACTGCAGTTTCTTCCTAATTGCTCTCCTGGGAACTTATATTAGCTGCTACATTCAAAGTACTGTAGTCAGTCCTTGCTGTTAGTTCTAAGGGTTCAGGTCATAGTGCTCTAACCTGAAGTTGTTCCATTAATGTCTAGTTCATTCTTGTATTGATTTTTAAGACCTTACTATTAACTTTAAGACCCATTTGGACTAGGGTTTGTAATTAATCTGATTGACTGATTTAAGGGAGTATCAAAATTGTTAGGGTACTTCCCCACCAGCTAGAGCATTGAAATTTAGTACACATGTAATCCAAGACAACGAATACTAAAAAAAAATAGATACTTTTTCATCAAACAAAAACTCAGGATATTAACTTTACCTCTTTGAACTCTGGCAAAGAGCAAGTCAAGCCACGTACAGGATAGAATGTTAGGTCATGGGAGTTCTGTTATGGTTGTGATTTGGTGTACCAAAATAGGTTAACTCAGCTCAGTCCAAGGAACTGGACTTGAGAGATGTGATAGTAACACGATCAAGCAAATTTGCTAAACATGAACATTCACAGGTTCACCCTTGCCCACAATTGCATGGAGATAATATGGAAACCAGAAATATACGCAAACATGGTTGCATATGTTTGCAATACCTCTTTTTTACTTACATATTTAAAACATCTTTATACTTCCTTCATTCTGTTTAGAATTGCATGATAGCGTACAACCAATTCAATGTAACAATAAAACAAGAGCTAAACTTCTTAAAAACAAACACAACTTAAAATGCCTGGGTAAAAACAACAACAACATTTTAGCCTGGGATCAGAAAGATTGCAATGTGGTTGGCAAGTGAGTTGTTGCAGGAAAGGCACTCCAAAGTCAGGGTGCTACAGCAGGGAGAGCCCTTTGCTTTACTGATACATTTTATTTATTTATTTATTGCATTTCTATATTGCCCAATAGCCAAAGCTCTCTGGGTGGTTTACAAAAATTAAAACCATAAAAACCATTCAAAATATAAAACAATGACAGTATAAAAACATAATTTAAAATACACTATAAAAGCACAACCAGGATAAAAACCGAGTAGCTATGCAGAAATTAATACAGATTTAAAATACAAATTTAAACAGCATGGTTAAAAATCAAACTGAAGAACTATGAAAATACTGTGAAAATAAAAAGGTCTTCACCTGGTGTCTAAAGGAGTATAATGTAGGTGCCAGGCGAACCTCTCTAGGGAGCTCATTCCACAGCCGGGGTGCCACAGCAGAGGAGGCCCTCCTTCTGGTAGCCACTTGCCTCACTTCCTTTGGCAGGGGCTCATGGAGAAGGACCCCCAAGGATGATCTTAGGGTCCAGGCAGGTACATATGGGAGAAGGCATTCATTCAGACTGTGTTTGCATGTCACAACAACCCACAGTCAAAAAACTCAATCAGAAATAACCTGGTCAAAACCTGCAGGTTGTTAATAATGAAGCAGGAGTAATGTGAATGCTAGCTCCTGACAGCCTGACAATTCCCACCAAGTTAAACAACCCTGGGTTGTTTATCATGCTGTCTGAATCTGGAATTGGAGGGTGTTGGAGGCAAAACAACCCACTTGTATCTCAAGAACATACCACGGATTACAAGTCTAGGCTTTGGATGTCATAATAAACAACCAAGGGATGAAGCATCCTCGGGTTGTTTAACTCAGTGGGAATTGATTGTCCCTGTGTTGTTTAACTCAGTAGGAGTGGGTGAGCAGGAGACAGAAGAAACAGCATGCTTGCTTGCTCCCACTCGTTCATGGCTACCCAGGATTTAAACAAATCATTTAAACAAACCCAGGATTTAATAAATCATGGGTAGCCATGACATGCAAACCACATAATGCACCTTTGATAGAAGCAACTGAAGAAGAGCCTCTTCAAAAAAATATGAATGCAAAGGCAGGCTAGATCATCCACGTTCATGTGTAACTTAGTATGTGTATACTTCCAATTTACAAGCTACTGCCTCCACATGAACCAAGACAAGGGCAAGCTCAGGAATATTTTAGTATTAAGAAATTTAATGCCCCCATCACATGTGTGGGGTGACCACAATTGCCTCCCCACCACATACATACACACATATTTAGGAGCTGTCTTGATGAACACACATTGGTGCCATGAACCCCCCAAACCCTATGGATTCTTCCAGCTAATCCCCACATCAAGGAGCAAGTGCTGGGTTTACATCGATTATCGGAGCTGCTGCCGCCACCAATCCCTCCCTGGCTTTCTTCCTCTTCCTTGCTGCTCAGGATTGGGACCTCTTGGCTGTCATCATCCTTCCCTCCTGGCCGCCCACCACATCTCACCTCCAAAGATACAGCAGCTGGAGATGCCACATGGCTTGATGGGTGTACTTGAGGAATGGGGTATGGGCAGAGAGATGTGACTGACTCTTCTCCCTACACTGAAGGCAGCGTGGGGGTGTTTCAGTAGCTATTTGGCTCACAGCCCCGCCACCTCCCCCCCGTCCGGATGGACGGTGACCAATTGGAAGTCACCATCTGCCCGGCCACGACTCCGCCACAACTCCAGAGTGGCAATAGATGGAGGATGCGCCGTCCTCGCCTCGCTCCGGAGAAAAAAGTCAGGGTAAGTCCCTGACTTTGACCCCCTCTACAAGAATTTGGTTTGATGCCTGGTTCTCCGATTATGCGCATCTTCTCGGAAGCACTTTATGGCAAATGACTGTACACGAGAGGTAATTGAGCGCACAACTGGTGGCCTTACCAGTTGTTTGAAATGCGCTTTAGAAGTAGTTAATGCAGAGAATCGCTTGTTTACATAGTCAAAATGCGCTTGAACAGGCCGCAGCAAAATAAAACTCGCTATTTAACGCGCATTCGATAATGCGCATAATCGAATAGATAACGCGCCTCAACTCCCGATTTGTGCTCTGCTCACGTAGAGGTAAAATTTTTAATGAGACTTGAAAGAGCTTTAACCCTCTCGTGTAGAGGCAGCCTTTTTTACTTCTGAGCTTCGAGGGGAAGCCCTGGTATGGCTCTGCAGTGGCTGCTGTGTCATATTAGCAAGCCAACACCACCGCGGAGCCACCCCAGGACTTTTCCCACATATAGACAGCCCCCTAGAATATATTTAGAGTATTTGTCCTACAATTAGGTGTGTCCACCAATCAAAGAATCTGTTTATTAATATTTTGTCTTTTAACCAGTTAATTGATAAACTTTAAATAAACGCATATTTCAAAAACCTCAGTATTGCTCTTTGAAATACTCAATGAAATGTAAGCAATTTAACATTTAATTAATAAATAAATGGTGCCATTCATTCTTAGAAAGATTACCATTAATATTGTCTGTTTTTGTTTCCTACTACAATAACATATCCAAACCAAAATTGTGAAAAAATAAAATAAATAAGCCCCAAATCCCTCTCATTCTCCTCAGTTAAAATTGGCCATTAATAAACTAAAGTTTTCACTGGTAACCTATGTATTAAACCATTTAAACTTGCAAACCTATTCACAATACCACATCTTCTGCACTATAGTTAATAGGTCATATGCCCTATAAAATAAAAGGTGGAAATAGTTTATTCCATAAGCACCATCTTATATACAACAGTTTTTCCATTAGATAATTCTGCTTATATAGATGAAAATTAATTTTATCCTTACTTTCTTTAGCTGTCTACCTATATATATATGTAACATAAAATTGTTAGAACTAATCATTTTAGTAGGAACAGATTTAGTTCAGAGTGTCCTACTATTTTCCTACATGGCCTCATGTTTGAGAGAAAAGAAAGTGCTCACTAAATCTTGTTATGCTGTTTAATGGAATTTATATTTCCATTGTTTTCCTGGACTTTCTAGCTTGCCACAGACATGTCATGAACCATGTTTGTAGCTCTGTTACTTTATGACTATCATTTTGCCATTGTCTGATCAACACTGCTGAGTTTTAGTATTACCCTGTTTTGTCAATGGTAATGCAATGGCAAGTGATAAAGATGTCTTTTGGTTGGAACACTGCTAGCCTCTAATAATAAACAATTTCTGCACCTCAAATTGCTAGTATATATGAGCAGGTTTAGTCAACCCCTGAAGAGAACCTGTAAGTCCTCATTAGAGGGCAATGGTAGTGGGAAAGCAATTCAGGAAAAAAAAACCATAGGGTTGGCATTCACACATATTTTCTGCTATGAGTAAATAACTTCAATTGATTTAATCATAAAAGAATAACAGGAAAACTACACTGATTACCCAATGCCTAATGCGAACATCAGGATAAATTGACCAAGATGGTACAAGAAGAGTTGTATGAATTGAAGAAATATCAATTTTTGTTCATTAGTCCAACAAAAAGATGACAATTCTCAAAACTGTCTGAATAACACTACACATTAGTGTTTTATGAGTAGTACTTGATAATACTTTATAGTGTTCATTAGGTTAAAAAGAATGAAAACCATAAATTCAGTTAAATAGCTATCTTGGTAGCTGTAACATGCCTTTCACAAAATACTAGGACATCAATAATAAAAGATCAGATCAAACTTTTTAAACAATCTAGAAAATTCATTTGCATTTTCAGGAGAGTGTTGCTGCCCACAGTGTTTAGTGCAACTTGAGAAAGAGCGAATAAAGAATACCATGTATCTTAAAACCTGATTAATTAATTCTAAGAAGTGAAATCGTGACTTTTCTAGTGGAAGACAAATCACAGAATCATTTGTTACTTTAATAGAATTATTCTTCGTGTATTGCAATGTTAAATGAACTGCCATAAGCAATATCAAAGAACAGCCATAAGTAATCTCATTATTTCATCTATTTTATTATTCCAAGACCGATATTAATACCACCATTATATTTGCTGCTGAAGTGTGGCTTAAAAATGAGGTACAACAAACTTTTTCCATAATACAATCATACCTTAATAAGGGGATTGACTAATGAGCCACAGTCCCACCCATTCACTATCATACAACAATCTTGTGGCACCTACACCAATTGCTTACTTACGTGCAAAGTAATAGCTGAAAAGTATTTAATGTATTTTTAGAAGAAAACTAATGTAATTTAGCAGCTGGAAACCAGGGGAAAAGCCAGAATCATGTGACAAAATAGCTCTTTGCAGACCACAGCCTGAGAACTGATTATCCTAAAATGCAACTACATACAGAGAGATTCCATCCTGCGCTTCATGGGCATTCATCAAAATTATAGAGTTTGCTCTAGATAGATTATGCAGCCAAGATATGTGTATTAAATTGCCTGGGGCAGCTATAGTACAAAGGTCATCAGAACACTTTTCTTGGTTTCTATGCATGTTGTGGTTGGTCTACCAAGGGTGTACCCATGTGAGGATTTCAGGCAAACAAAGCAAAGGGCTATATTTCTTGTAAAACTATATCGCAGTTGTAGCAGCCCTACTGCAAATAACTACAAGTTAAATAGGAATGAACTATTAATTAGAAATAGTGCTGTGAAAAAAGCACATATATACTATTAGATTACTATTAAAATAAATATTCTGGCCAGAAAACTGTAGGACTGCGTGCCCAACAGGACTTTTAGACTGGATAACCACCACATTGTTTTTGCAGACCCTCTTTAGAACTTGGAGATGAGGTAATGCAGGGGTCCCCAACCTCTTTTTGGCCCATGGGCACATTTGAGAAACTGAGAAACTGCTATGAGTGCCATCACAAAATGGCTCCCTTAGTGGATGTGGCTAGTCATTTAATGGCTGCCAAGGGGGGCTGGCTAGTCAAAAGTGAGCTAAAGGTGGGGGGGGGAGAGGAATAACCAGGCTAGAGGGTAGGATGGAGAGGGAAATAGCAAGAGAAAGGGGGAGAGAGGAGAGAAAGAGCAAGGCTAGAAAAGGAGAGAAAGAAGACTGGCCAAACATTTCCCAAAGTTTTCCTTAAAACTATTTTTTTAAAGGGGCAGGGAAGGGAGAGCTTCATAGGTGCCATTGAGGAGAACTTCATAGGTGGTGTTTAGATTATGTTCCTGATACTTATTTTTATATTATATATACTCATATTTCAACTCCTCTTGCGGCTGCTGCTGGCAAATGTTAATTCAATAGCCAAAGGAAAATAACAAACCCAGCTATCCTCCATGATTTGACTGCTGATTTGTACTGAGAGCTGCTGATTTATATTTCTGAGACTGGCAGAGTACTCAACAGTGCACCATTCTTGGGAGGGAAACTGTGGCAGGAGAGTAGCTCTTCTGGAGAACAATAATTTCACAAACAAAATGGCACTGAGTAGTAGCAGCTGAGGAGAACTGAGAGGTTTAAATTTAACTTGTTTGTAAGCCAAATTTAATTCTTTTAGTATTCTGTAGCTGCTATAGAGCACTGAAAGAATCAAATTTAGCTTACAAACAAATAAAATTATTTATTTATATTGTATTATTATTATTATTATTATTATTATTATTATTATTATTTATTACACTTATATACTGCCCCATAGCCGAAGCTCTCTGGGTGGTTACCTCATATGGCTCATGGGAGGGAGCAAAAATGGTCCTTGATCCTCCTGCAGTGGCCCACCTTGCTCTATATTATCCACTGGAGCTTCATCATGTCATGAAGGGTCTGTTACATCCATCTATTCTGAGAGGGATGTACCCTTCAGGTCCATTGTCACTAGTTTGCTAAACGTTTTGCAGACAAAATTGCTCACATTCAATCTGAAATGGACTCCACAGTTGATGCAGGTATCTTGTCCAGTTTTGATTAATAAATTTCAACTAGTGTTGCCTGAGGAGATCTGAGACCTACCTTGATCCTTGCCCTTTGTGGTCTGTAAAATCTGCTTGGCCTTTTAACTTTTAACAGATGTCATGAACAAGATCATAGAGCAGAGGATGCTTTCTAGCAATGTAAAGGTAGTTGTAATCCATCCATTCTGGGGGTGGGGGGACATCCTACCTAGACTTGTTTGACCTGAATAATTACAGACTTCTTTCAATTTGCCTTTTGGGGAGCAAGGTAGTCAAGCAGCCATTGTTCAAATAGCTCCATAAATTGTTTGAGTTTAGGTAGGGTTGGTGAATGAAAGCTTTTTGATTGCACTGATCAATGCTTTTCATCTAGACTTGGACAAAGTGTAACTCTTCTTATTCTGCTGGACTTCTCAGTGGTATTTGACACTGTAGACTGTCAAATCCTTCTGGACATCCTGAAACTGATGGGAGTTGGAACACAGTTCATCAAGTAAGGGTGCAGAACCACTGCCTGGCCCAGAAAGTAACACTGGATTGTTCTTCTATCCCTTTTGACCTGTGGGGTATTGCGAAGTTCCATCTTCTCCCTGCTGTTGTTCAAGCCTGGATGCAACCAATGGAAGAGTATACAAGCCACTCCTGCTGTTTTTTCCCATGCTCACATGAGCCTAAGATGGAAGGGATGAGGAAGTGCACTGACCACTATGTAGTATGATGCAAGGAAAGGCAGAGGAAGGGCTGAGAAGAGCCACAGCTCAGTGTATGTAGGAGAACCCAGTAGGGCTCATCACGCTCACCAGTGAAGTCATGGAGCCTTCCCACAGCAAGTATGGAGGCAGGTTTAGGGACCTCGGCTGATCATGCCAAATTCTCTTAAAATGATTTGGCCCCATGCTGTAGTAACCTCTAATACTGTAGTAACCTCTAATACTGAGCTCTATATGGCGATGCCTTTGAAGTTGGTTTGGAAGTTTCAGCTAGGACAGAATGCTACAGCTCATCAGGATGGATCATAGGAAATATATTACATCACTCAGGCCACAATCCTATCTGGATAGTCACCAGCCTCCAAAATCGGAGGCTGCTGACTATCCTATGCAGGGTGGTTGGACCATGGAGGGGATCTCTCCTCCATGCTCCAGCTGCCCTGCATTTTGCCTAGACAGGGATTCTGGGAGAGGGAGGGAAGGAGCCTGGAGGAGGAAACTGCATAAAGCAGTTTCCATGGTCTCCTCCCCTTCCCTCCCCCAAGACTGCCCCTTTTTGCCCCATCTGCACTCAGTTTCTAAGCACAGAGACATAGCTGGCAGAATGAGAACAGCACAAACTATGAGGGAGCAGGCAGGGAAAGCGGTTTCTGGGCTCCGAAGTCAGAGCCCTGGTTCCAACCTCAGTTCCCAGACACTGAAGAATCCTATGTCCCCCAGATGCTATCTAGGGGTCATAGGATTGTTCTTTCAGAGCTTCCATGTAAAGATGTCTACAAGTTTAATAAATAATGTAATAATATATTCTTGGGAACTCAGAGTGAATTTTGAGTTTCAGAGGATCTAGATTTAAATAGGTATTTCATATATTTATCTTTTTTCTTTTTTTTACTGTCCTATGCAGTTTTTTCTTTTTATTTATTTGTTTTATTTATTTACAATATTTATATGCCACTCAATTATTTAAAAACAGAATCCAGAGCTGTGAACATAGGTATAAACAGTAAAAGAAAAAAGATTTAAAGCAAATTAAAATTGTTCAATTTAAAACAAAAGAACCAGAAAAACAGTGGCTAGTCAGTTGAGGAAGGCTTCTCGAATCAGAGTTGTTTTCAGGAGGCGCCAGACGTAGCCTAGTGTTGGCGCCTGCCTGACCTCCAGGGGCAGGGAGTTCCACAGAGAAGGGGCCACTACAGTAAAGGCTCTTCTCCTGGTGGATTCCAATCTGCCATAGGTCCATGTGGAACCACCAGAAGCATGCCCTCCAGTGATCTCAGAGATCGGGCAGGTTGGTAAGGGAGAAGGCGCTCTCTCAGGTATCCTGGTCCTAAGTTGTTTAGGGCTGATTTTTTACTGATATGCAAGTAATCAACGTAGGACTTCATAAAAAAAATGTGGTTAAAAATAGATTCCTGAAAAAGTTCCAGAATCCTGCAGTCCACAAATTGGCTACTTTGTTCAAATCAATATGTGAAAAGCAGCCCCTTGCCATTGCTTCTTCATCCTCATTACCTTGTTTTCATTACTCCAGAATGAAAACTCCTTTCCTTCACAGAATCTGGACTGCAAATAGTATTTTCCCCTCTGCAACTAAACATTCCATGCCATGAAGTCACTAGGAGACTTCACTGCCACAAGCATGATACAATATAGACATATCTGCCAAAATGACTCTTGAGTTCTTGTTTTTTTAAAAAAAAAAAAGACCTGAAGTAATTTTACTAATGAAGTCTTCCAGACAGGGGGAAACACGTTTCCTTACCATCGCTCTGCTTCCTGCTCCTCTTCCGCATTTGAAACATGCTGAATTACATGGGAAGAGAGCAGTGACCACATGGTCTGGAATTTAAAACCTCCTGGACCATACAGTTCAATGGGACAGTGCTCTCTAGTGGGCATTTTATAGTGTAACTTCGAATGCACATGGCAGGAAATCCCGACATATTTCAGAAGTGTCAGGTTTTCAGAGATTTATTTTTAACCGGGAATTAACTGGGAAAAGGAGCAGAAGATGCACAAGAGGCTCACAACATTGTCAAAATGACCCATGGACTCCCATGAGTGGGCAGTCACGAGTGTGCTATAAATCACTCATTTAAAGAAGCCAAATGACTAAATTAAACCCTCTGCCAAGATGAAACACAACAGCTAACATAGTTAAAGAATGAGAGACTGGGGCATATTTAACTAATATATAGTTGAATAAACTAGGTTTCACGAGTCCTTAGAGCTGAACCTGAGTTTAAAATATTAGTACAATTTTCCTTTACTCTTGTTTAAAGTTATTTTAGTGATGAGTACAATAAGTATGTCATAGATTAAAAGGAACTGGTGCCTAAGTCATACAGTGCTAGAGAGAGACACCATTATCTGTTCATAGGGAAGAGTGCCACCTACTGAATGACCAGGACAATGTTATGATAGGTCTTTCCCAAATGTAGAATCTCCCCCTACCCACCCCACACCCCATGAAAAAAAATCTTATTGTCTTACCAGCATTCCACATGGCAGGTTTGAGAGCAGACCTTGCTGAAATTTTACAGAAAACCATGCCCTTCAAATCTGCAGACTGGTGGAACATTACGTTCAATTGGTATCTGGACGTTAGTCCATCTCCTGCTCCACATGCAGTCTAATTTATTATGTAATGTAAATCTGATCTTCCAGAATGCTTTAAAGGGCTTCTCTGAGGAAACAGTTGTGGAAATGGAGATTAATCAAGCAGGTGGCAGACATGAATTCACATTTTTGAAACACAAATCTGCGTATTTGGAAGTGCCAAGTAACTATCATATATTTAGCTAAATAAGAACCCATTAAAAAAATCTTTGAAAAAAATTTGTGACATTAATTTCCAGATTTGTTACATGGTTTTAGGACTCTCATAAACCTGTACTAGTTTTAACAGAAATGTGATCAACAGCAGCACATTTTATCTTCCAATACTGAAATAGAAAAGAACCAAACAAGCAGAATATGGTAAAAAACAAAACCACAAACATTTCTGCATACTTCTACCTGAAATATTTGTTCATTATATGCATTTCATTAATATATTTGGAATCATTTTTCTCCTCAATTTGCCCATGCTTGAGTTATCATTGGATGCTAGCTGCAGAAGTCATCAAAATTATTTCTGATGGGATATTTGACTGTGCTTTTGAGATGTCTTTCCAAATATGAAATGTTTTAATATTTTAAGAAGGCCTTTTAAAATCCCAAGAATCTATTAATCTAAAGAAATAAGTAATGTAAGAAAGTCATCAGATAAATCTTGCTCTGAATTTCAGTTCTTTCTGTAGAATAGAAATAATAATATTTATCTATTGATTACAAAAAATATCTATATATTAATACATTAATAATTACAATAGGTTGGATCTAGATTTAGTCATATTTAGAATAGACCCATTGAAATCAATGGGATAAGTTACTTACATTTAACTTGAGCCCCATTAATTTCATTTGGTATGCTCTAAGTATGACTAAATCTGGATCCAACCCATTATATATTAATAATTGTAGATGTTACAACAATTTATGAAGAGGGCAACTGTTGTATCTCTGACAACAGAATGAAATAAAGAAGGTTATTAACTATGAAAGCTTGGGACACAATACATTTGTTTATCTTTAAAATGCCACAAGATATTTATTTATTTATTTGTCAATAAATCATATTTTTAGACTATAAGACAAAACCACTATAGGACATTAATAATATATATGAAAGTAGTGCAAAAGACAGCAGTAAGAAGCAACAACAATAAAATAGCAACAAAACAACAATTGCAATAAATCAGAAAGTCTGACTCAGCACAATATAATGAAAACAAAATATTTCAGCACCAGGTCAATTAACAGCAGCAAAATATACCTTTCCAGAAAAAGCAGTTCACAATAAATAGATCTTTAAAGCCTGTTTGAAGGCTTGCAATGATGTTGGACAGAGTTTCATTAAACATATTGTTATACAGGCAGTATGTATACATTATACTTAATCCTACGCTGTTCCAAAACCCTAAGGTGGTTTACAATTGACATAGTCAGTCCCTTTCCATACCCTTCCCTAAACACACTTGACTCCATGCCAATGATGAGTTCAACCTCATCCCAACCTTTCCCGTTTTGCGATCCACAAAAGCTTTTACCATAATAAATGTGTTAAACTTTAATACGCCACACAACCTTTTGCTGTTTCTGCTGCAACAGACTAACATGGCTACCACCTCTGCCTTTCAATATGTGGTGTCTTTTCTTCTTCTTTCGTGTCATTCCTGCCTCTCTGCTTGTACCTCCTACTCTCATAAAGGAGCGTGAGTTCTCCCAAGCCTTGCCACTTATTCCCATTCCCTTAGAACTTGACTGGGAATGGGGGAACTTTACCTGTTCCATAATGCCCACTCTCACTACAGGATGTGACTGTACTTTAACCCATGTATTTTTTCCTGTCTTTTAACCTTTACCTTCCCTACTATATTGAAATCTTGTAAGGAAAACCCACCTCAGTGTTCTCTCCGCTTAAGTGAATAAGAGGAGAGAGAGAGTGACAACCACTGAGAATGCATTCATTTCTATATTTCCTTGTCAGGTGGAATGGACAAGATGACACTTTTTGTAGGTCTTCGAAGACAATTGGACTGCAATGATGAATCCATTTAGATTTTCCTGGGTTTAAACCAAATAACTGGATCTCAGCTGTGATCACTATATAGGGAAAGGAAATGCACAACGTAATATGCTCTTATGAATCCATCTCCATCAGCCTGCATCACTTCAAAGGTCTTCACTGCCTGTTCAAGATTACAAAAATTATGAATGGCAGTCACCAGACCTAACATCTGAAAGAAAGGGTCACATTATTCATGTGAAGGTCACCTCCAGGCTGGATTGCTGTAATGCACTCTATGTGGGACTACCTTTGAAGATGGCCTGGAAACTTCAGTTACTGTAGAATGCACTTATGGCAGGACCTAGGAGACTGGACATATTACTTTGATCCTGTACCAGCTGCACTGGTTGCTAGTTTGTTTACAATCTCAATTCAAGTTACTTGTTTTGAACTTTAAAGCCCTAAATAGCCTGGGACCAGAGTACTTTAAGAATCGCATCTTCCAGTATGAACCTTCTCACAATCTCCACTCTATTATGGGAACTTTGCTATGTGTTCCCTTGCCATCTGAAGTTGCTAAGTGGGCACTAGAGAGAGGACCTTCTCAGTTATGGCAGTCAGATTGGATCTGGGGAGGTGAGCTTGCCCCCCTCACTGCTGCATTGCTCCAGCAGTCAAAAGCTTTATTTCAATGAACATTCTCTTAAATTGGACTTTGATTATATTTTTAACTGCTGGTTTTACTATTTTATATTTGTAAATAAACAAATTCCTTTTCACCACAGGAAATGTAGGTTAAAAGAAATGTAAGAACTGCTGGATGTCACCCTAATCAAAGGGTTTAAGTACAAAAATGGATTCAGGGGCATTCAAGGCTCTGCATTGACCACAACTCCCATCAGCCCCATTCAGCATAACCAATAGTCAGGAATTATGGGAGCTGCAGTCCAAAACATCTGGAGCGTGCCAGGTTGCCTACCCCTGGTTGTCCCTCTACCACCACCTCTCACCTAACATTAACGGTTCATTCAGCTCTTATTGATGCCTGCATCATGTATAAAATAATAGCATGGTGGGCAGCGCCACTGACCCCTGCCCTACCCCCAAAGCATTTGTCCACTGCAGTGTGTGTGCATTGAGTGGGATATATGAAAGGAGCACCTACTCATGTGCCATTGTATGCACATCAGTGCTCCTTTCACACGTTCCACTTAATATGCTGAAACAGGGCATTGGGGTGGCATGGCAACATCAGAGATGAGGCCAGCGAGGCCCCAGTTCCACGCTTGATTATTTTACATGGATACTTTTATTAATGTGTAATGTATGTTCTTCTGATATACAGCTAAATCTATATAGTGACAATTCACTATATTTTTAAAAAATGAATGAATGAATAAATGACATTTTACATGGGAAATTCACATGAAGAAACGCAACAGCCTTCTTAGCATGTGTGAACAAGCATCCTATCCAATTTAATAATCATATGCATAGTATGCATAGGAACCATTAAGATTATCTGGCTCTAATTCCTGCATCATACAGGCCATAGAATTTCATAAAGATCACAACCTCAGCATGAGCTTCAGCATAAAAATTCATGTTTTATATCATGTGTGCATATATCTGCACCCGCTGCTATGAACTAATGGCTATTGTTAGGGAAATCATCCGTCAGTACTCTAGTTGATCTTATTTACTTCCTGAGAAACCTATTTTGTTTAAGATAATTAAACCTGTCACTCTTCTCATGCAATGTTTTTCTACAAGTCTTGACTACAGAAAGTGTCTGTGTTACACCTTCCACCCTTTCTTTAAAAATGGGCAGGTTCACACCAGCAAGGAGCAAAAATAAGCCACAGTGGCTTGCTGGTTGTGAGGTGCCAAATTTCCATAACTATCCTTGCCAGGCACAGGTTATTTTGATGTCCAAACCCAGCTAGAACAAGCTATGAGTTCTGTAGTGGTTTGTAAGCCACTCCCATCCCTCACCATCGCCAGGTTCAGACATCATAACAACCCACAGCCAGCAAGGGTAATAATAGAAATTAGGTGGCTCACAACTGGCATGCATTGGGCGAGAAAATAAGCCACCGTGGCTTATTTTCTCTCCTCACTCATGCGATTCTGGACAACAGGTAGAAGAGGTCTCTCTTCAACAAATAAATATGTGATTACTAAAGGCAATTTATTATGGATGAACAGGTGGAATATTATAAGCTTTTAAACTCTGAAACACTTTATCATTACTCTAGCTTAAATCCATTTCATTGTTGGTTTTTGGCAGTACCTAAATGTTTGGAGTGTATGTAGGGGTGGGGGGAGAAAACTTAAAACAGCAGAGTGAAGAAATACATTCAAAGTTAACTTTCTAGATTCCATGAGCATGCATCAATCCAAAAGCATATGCTATGGAACAGGTTGTAGATAGCAGCCCATTGAACAGTGCCTTTCTTATTCAAGCCATTTTAACTGCACTTAAGCTAAGTGAAAAACCAAAGGGAAAGGGTGTGGGGGAGAGGAAGCTTACAAAGCTAAAAGGCCACATTTTCACTTCACCAGTCGCAATCATGAGTAACTGTAAATGTAAGATAATTCACACAGATAATCATCCTTTGAAAAAAGTGCTGGTTTGAGTAAACATGATTTGAAAATGCTTTCTTTCACATTCCGTCTTCTCTTCCATTCACTCCTCTGTTATAGACAATATAATTTAGGTGCTACCATACAACACTCGCATTGAAGAGTTATTTATTTTAAAATAACTCAGACAGAGAAGAGATGCTTTAAAGTGTGAGGAGATTGTGTCTGCATCATGTGTTATTTACTTGCTCAAGCTTCTTTCTCCTCTCCCTGCCATGTGCTGACTTTCTAAGTTGTTAAAAAGGGGGGAAAGAACCCAGCAGGAAACGAAATGGCTTTACCTCTCTTCATTCAGCATTTTCAAAGTGTGCCATCCTTGCAGGTGTACCCATTTTTGTACAAGCTCTTGTTGTTGTTGTTGTCATTTGGCTCCTTACCTGCTTGAATCTGTCAAGAACCCATTTGTATGCATACAGTTAATGTGGTAGAAATAAGAGCCACAACCTGTCAAATAAACTCCCTGCACCTGTATGGAGCAGTTAAATTGTTCCATCTCCCATTCTTCTCTAAGATCAAAGGACCCTTACTGTGAGGGACTCCCGGAGAAAATGATAGACCTTCTTATCCTTAAGGGAGCGGGAGGGGGGGAGTGGACTCGTTCAACTACCTGAAGGAGCTTTTGTTCAGCATGGACACAATGGGAACGCATTCTTTCACATTAAGAACTGCAGAGGAAGAAATTCATTCACTCCTTTTTATGGTGACGTCACTGTGGCATTCATGTGTTTTTAACCTTGAATAATTTTTGTCTCTAAAGCTCCAAACAAGTTTTATCCTGTCCACAGGTCAGTTTTGTTACAAAGGCCAATTAGCAGTGCTACCTTAGCCTGCAGCAAAAAGCCAAGTAATGGTGGGGCGAGCCCCATCGAGAGGTGATGAATAGCCCATAGAGCTATAATTTGAGAGAGGAGGAAAAGGGTGGGGGCAAGGGTGGGGTGGGGGGCTTTGAAGCATTTACTTTACATGGAACTCCATTGTCACTGCAGGCTGTTTGATCTTAAAATAATTTACTTAATGATCTCACCATGGAAGCAATTGGCAGAGCGAGATTAGGCTGTAAGGGCCTAATGGACACCGGAAAACTTTAAGTTATTCTGTCAAATAAGGTATGTACAGGACTGAGATTTTGCTCTTTTGATTCTTGGATTTGAATAGGAAAAGCTGCTCTAACACTGACTTTGCATATGCTGCCAGAGGAAGCCAGGTGAGTATCCAGTACTTAGTGAACATTTTAATATGTGTAGTTAAATTTTTGGGTAGATTCTAAAGATTAGAATTTCTGTTCTTCATATATTAAACAACTTTTAAAAAAAATCATTGCAAAACTGATCTACATGCTCAAAATGAATTTTTAAAAGAATTAAAATTAAAGATGATTATTATTGTTGTTATTATTATTTTTAAAAGGACATTTCAGGACAAACAGAAATTACCTTTAGGGTGAATTTGATGGAAATATGAGATAGATGATTGTGGCTGGGATCCAGACAACTACTTTAGGCAAAGTTAAGGACTAGGGAATGCTCAATGAGAATTTTGACTCATCAAACTATGCCTCTCCACATATGAAAAGTTGTTTTCAACAGTCTCTTTGGGTGTTTTTACATGAGGCATTTATCTTCTGCTTGTGATTGTTCACTCATGGAGGTTCACGGGTTGTCAACCTAACGTGTCTCTCTTGACGTTTCTTAGGTTTATTCTGCCATTTTATCAATTGTGAAAATTCAGTAACAACCCACCCCCCACCAAAAATCATGACTGAAGAGGTGGTATAATTCAAAAACCGTGCAATACTGTAGAAATCTTACAGCGCCATCTACTGGTTGTATAAATGAAACATAGGGAACATGCCCACAAAGTAGCAAGGAAAAACAGACAGGAAGAGCTAGTATTGTGCCCTTTGTAAACCTGCAAAGACTCTGGAAGATGAAGCCCTGGTAAGGTTGCGGGATTGTTCCTTAATGTAGAGAAGCCCTTTATTTTCAAATATGGTTTGTTGTGCAACAAGAGGAAATGATGTTTGAGAAATATAAGACCAAAGCCTCCTTTAGTGAGCTGAACTAGTTTGTCATGTTCTTTGGATCCCAGTTTATGATAAGACAACAACTTTTATATTTATAAACTGCTCCAAGGGCATTTGCCAGTTGGGTGATCTACAAATCTAATAAATAAAACTTGTATTTCATATTTGTTTTTTCTAATGTATATTTAACATTCAGATTCATTTTTTACAGTACACATTATATGAAAATGGAATGTACAATTTCTTCTGTTTTGAAACATTTTATGAAAATGGAATGTACATTTCTTCTGTTTTGAGTAAACTAATCTCTAAACTTTTTAATTAGTCCCAATATCAATTTAGAAGGGGGGAAATGTCATTTCCTAAACCAGGACTGGAGAACCATCCAGCCTTTGGAGCCTCCTGAGATTCCTTAAGCTCGCCCTTGGTGGAATCCCTGATGTTATCTCTAAATCAGAGTGGATCTGAGATTGGGAGGAGGAGCAGTGCTAGGGGAATCCCTTTGTTGTTGTCTCTGATCTCAGGTGAGAGATAACAGAGGGGATATGAGCTGCTGCTGGGGGAAGTGATTCATCTGTGCTGCACCTTTCCCTGTTGGGGAAGATACAGCATCGACTAAGCATCCCCAGCCACAGCTGGAGCATTCCAGCCTCTGCCTGGGTTGGAGTGACTTCACCTGCGGTGCACCTTCCATCACTGGGCAGGATGTGGACCAGCAAAGTATCTCCAGCCTAGGCAATGGCTGGAGAACTCTACATGTAAGAAGGGACTCTACATGCAAGCCAGCATATGCACATAGAGCTCTACATGTGGGAGAATCCTGATTTTGCCAGGATTCTCTCTCTTGTGGAGGCATTCTATGTACCAAACACATGGACAACAGGAGGCATGGATAGTGGGGATAGTGGGAATCAAGGCCACCCTGTGAATTCCCACAGCTCCCTCGTATGTGATTTGAACATGCCAAAAATATTGTCCGAATTCTCCCACTATGTTTGTCTAAACATTATCTCTGCCTTCCCCACCCTCAAGCACTGAGTACTGTGATGTCACATAATAGTCATAAATATTCTAATTTATCACACAGAATGCTGAAATTTCTGTGAGGGAAGCAAAAGGATGCCTTGGCTGGAGCAATCCTCTTGTAGGGCCTGCAGAAAATATGGTACCTGGCTGCAGAAGAGCTTTAAGGTAGATCATTGAGGGCAGGGCAGCTGGAGAGTAAATAAGTTGGAATGGCAGGGTTGGTAGGAGGAAGGGGCTCTCACACAAGTCCTAGGGACAGGAAGGGGTATGAGCTGTTCTTAAGAAGGAATGTGGAGTGATGACAAGGGTGAAGAGGTGGAGAAGTATTTTGCATATTGATTAAAAGTCACCTGACAAATCTTTGACTGGGGTAGCTATTCTAACTGCCAATCTGTACTAATTTTGCATATAATAAATCAGAACCTAATGATGCAAGTAAAATTAACAAACGCATCCACTTAAATAAAAAGATTAAAGGTTCTTCAAATTACTTTGATTGTGGATGAAGGCCCTGTTGACCGCAGACCCCTAACACAAGCATTAATTAAGGTATTGATTTTAGCTTCTTGTAAAGCTCTAGGACTGAGTTCAGATGACATGCTAACTCATGATGGATTAAATAACCTATGGTGGGTTATTTAACCCATGGTGGTTATCATGGGTTACCATGTCGTATGGCAGGATTTTTTTAACACATGTTGAGTAATTTTGCTGAAATAAGCCACACAAGTAACCAATGATTGCAGAGTGAGTTATTTAAACCACCATTAGTTATCGTGTCAAGTAGCAGGCCCTGTGGGTTATTTTGGTCGCCTACAAAGTTGCTAGGCAAGAGCAAGGGTAGGTGGGTGGGTGATGAGTTAATCAATGCACAGTTGCTTAATAATCCACTCACAGTTGCTTATTTAACTGATTGTGTGGGGAATAACTGCAAAATAACCAAGTGTGAGTTGCTTATTAACCCATCATTGACTATTGCAGTGTCTGAATGCAGCCTAGGAAAGTTCAAAATGTTACTTTTCATTGTACTGTTTTATATTACAAAGAAAAAATGAGGGGCAAAAACCCTGGAACTTAGATTTCTAAGCTCATTCAATAAATGGTTGAAATACACGGCTTAATTATTTAGTAACAGTTAAGTGAAGTTTGTAATTAATATTTTCCTGGTTCAGGGCGCAATCCTATGCAAATTGTAGGACTTTTTTCTGTCTGTTTAGGGATTGCACCCTAAATTTCATTCATTTCAAGATCACTGCTCTTAAGTTGTATCTTTCTTTCTGAGTGATATCCCACTAAAGAAATTGCCATATTTCAATGGAAAATACGTAGCCCATAATAGCATTTTCTGTTTCTGTGCCACTTTCCATTCTGAAGCATTTTGCAATTTAAACAGACACAGCATCACTGTACTGTAGGGCAACTTCTTAGCATTGTGGCTTGAAAACTATGGGTTGGATCCAGACTTAGTCATACTTGAGAATTCATCCATTGAAATCAATAGGACTTAGTATGATTAAATCTGGATTCAACCCAATGTACAGAGGGGCCTTCCCCAACATGGTGTCTTTCTGATGTTTTGGACTCCAGCTCCCATTATCCCTGACCATTATCCCTGATGGTTGTAGTCTGAAACATCTGGATGGCACCATGATAGGGAAACGTGGTATAGAACAGGAGTAGACAACTTGTGGCCTTCTAAATGTTTTGACCTATAATTTCCATCAGCATGGCTGATGGTGATGACTCATGGACTTCTAGGCCAAAACATCTACAGGGCCATAAGTTGCCTACCCCTGGTATAGAGTGATGAGAAGTACAAAGTGGGACTGGATTTCTTTGTATCTGGTCATTCTCATTGTACATGCTTTCATAGTGGCATTTGAATGTTTCATAATTGAGTTCTTGAAGTTCACTATTTGCAAGTGGTAAGTTCAGCTCTACGGGTCAAGAGATGATGGAATGTTAGTCCAACACATCTGAAGGGCACCAGGCTGGGGAAGGATGCTTTAATCATGCTCCTGTAGGTAAGTCCAATATTGGGCTCCACCACCTCCTATTTTGTTGATTACACTTAAATTGTATACTTATCTGAGTTGTTCCTCTTGATTCCTTCCCCCTCATTTCCCCTTGCTAAATAAACCCTAGTTCTTGGTTTTGGTTTCTATTCCATTAAGTTGCCAAATGGTTTTCTCCCTATATTCTTTCAGGAAATATGGCACTGGTCTGCTGGAGACACCATGGGTTATTTTGGGGCCCTCATTCATCCCACTTCAGTTTGAACCTAGGTTCCAGAATTTCCCCCCACAACAAGGGGTTGCTACTCATATAGAAAGTGGGGACTACTGTATATTTAGAAGTAAGTCCCACTGATTTCAATGGGACTGATTTGCAGGTATATTAAGATTACTGTAACATTGCTGGCATTGTTTCCAGGGCCAGCATTAAGGGTAGGCATGTTTGGGCAGCAACTAAGGGCCCATACCCCACCGGGGAGCGGGCACTGAAAAGAACTCCTTTGACTTGCCCGTCATCTTCACCATTGAAACCAGCTTGTTCACCTGCTTCTCTCTCTGGCCCAGAGAATAGTGGTGGTGAGGAGGAGGAGCAATAGATGCCACTGCCTACCTGCTCACTGATTCTCTGCCCATCAAGCAAGCCCATGATAACAATGATGTCAAAAGAGAAAGAGGAGCAATAGCAGTTTTATTAATGGTGTCGAAAAGGCAGACTCACTGAGGGAGTGGGCCCATTGTCTGGGATTAAAAGAGCCTTGTGTGCAAGAAGTTTTTGCAGATGTGTGTGCTGGTGTTGCCATCCATCCTCAGCCATTTCTTACACATCAAATTACTAGTCAGGGTGCCCCAACTTTCAGAGGTGGCTGTATAGGGTACCCAAAGGGCAGTAGTGGAAATGCAGCCAACAAAACTCCTTGTACATTAATGGAATACTGTTCTCAGCCTTTTGCATACTGGCCACTTAGCCACACTGTGTTGTACTGTGTGACCGTAGAATGCACATCCAGAATAGGTAATTCATGAAATTCATCCACCTATTCATCTTTTTGTAGATTATAGTAGAGTGTATATCTGTACAGCAAATGTAGAAACGGTCTGCATATGCACTGTAATACTACCAAGGTTATAAATCCTGTTTTCCCCCCCTGTAATGTTTATAGGGAATGTCAAATCGAGAGGCACTTTATTTCATTTCACTCTGGAAATTTCATGTCATCTAAATTCTGAAGAGCACTATTGTTCCATCACTTATGCCCATGCAATTCTGCTTTCAGCATGATTAAGCAAAAGAAACGCATACCAGGACACTTTTGTCTGCATAATGCTACATCTATATTTTACTCCTTGGGCTGCATTTCAATTTTTCCATAGCAAGGGTATGTCTTTGGCAAGAGCATTACAGCAGGGCAGCAACTGTGTTATATTTTCTCTTTTACAGTAATCCAATTTATCCACAGATGTCACTATTACCCTCTGGCATCATAAAGGTACCGATGATGATGAAATAGCTATATCTTCCCTTCTCTTTAGAACCTTCTTAGAATAGATCCGCACAACAGTTTGACATGATGATTAATGCGACCAAACCCTCATGACAATTTCTCTAGCATGATGACTGGTTGTATGAAAGAGCCAAAGTGATATGCAGATCACTAGCTCTTGGAAGCCCTTTGAGATATGGGATGAACCAGAAGGGACAAGCCATAATTTCCACACATCAGAAATGTAGAGTACTTATAAGTCACATTGACTTCAATGGGTGAGATGTGTGGCCTGATCCTATGCATTTTTATTTAGATGTAAATTCCATTGAGTTAAATGGTACTTACGTAAATGTAGTGTGCATATTTGGATTGCAGCTGTAAACAGGTACTTAAATTATATTGAAATCAATGAGAAGTACTTAACTCCAGCTGGATTGTACCTTTTGTTATCAATAAAATATGCTCACATCTGGAAAAGAGATCTAGGAGCCATTTAAGAATATAAAGAATTATTATTTCTAAGTCAAACTGTTACCTGACAATAAAGACAATACTGTTTTAAACATATATTGGAGTCGAAAGCATCCCAAAATCCAACAGGTGAAATATAAGAATATTTGGTCTACACTAAGCCTCTTAGTGCCTAGGCACTAATCTAAGCAATCAATCATTTTGACTAGTGTGTGGTTTGTATTTAATAAGCTATTTAATTAACTCAGGTCCTACATTCTGCTGGAAGGATCTAGAGAGCTGTTATATGTATGACCTTTCTGTTTGATGTACTAGAATTCCACCATGCCTGTGCCTTCTGTTTTACCTTGATGGTAAATAACCACTTTTTAGAACTTAAGGTTAAGATGTGTTTAAATACTTTTCAATTGGTTGAAGTGTTTTAAGACCACTAATATTATTCAGAGAATTGACTTGCTTGAGAAGGAGGGTTAGCACTCTGCATAAAACCTGCTTCTTAAACTCCTTCAGAAAGGGTCAAAGACCAGGAAATGCTCTCTCTATAATTCTCATTTTCAAGTGAATTGGCCATGGCAACTGCATGAAGAATGTAAGTGTGAATTTCATTATGTTCCAGAAACCTTTAACTTAGCATCATAATGACTTGCAGTACAACAGCAGCCAACTGCAACCATTTTCTACAGCATACTTTAATTTATAATTTAATAAAGTAGCATTTTAACTTAAGTACTTACCTTCAAATACAGAGAAAGAAAAGGGTTCATTTGATAGCTACTAAATGCATCCTTTTGCATGTTACCTGAAAAAAATATCCTGTGCTTGCTGACAGGTTAAATGTATAGTATACACAGAGAACCAGTATTTGTCTTTGTAAGACCGCAGCAGCCTTCACAGCTTTCTTATTATTTTAAACTCTCTCCATTGTCTTCTAAACACCATAATTAGAAGCTGAAAATCTTATGGCAAACCAAACTCAATAAATTTCCATAATGAACAAAATATTTTAGTGTTGCTCAACAAGTGACCTATGTAGTCCAACATGATAAAGGTTTTCTTTGTCAGGAATAGGTATATTTTATTTTCCTTTCTCTACCAGCTGTTTCGTAAATCAGAGCAAACTATTAAGATAATATTATCTGCCGGAATACATAATCATATTAATTGTATCTACCATAATTATAGTATCTCTTTTCTCCTTACTCCCACATGCAGGCTCAGTACCAGTACATAGCATCCATGCAAAGATGCTCGGGCTCCAGCAGGGTTTTTGCTCGGGGGGGGGGGGTAGGCTTTGGAAAAGTATCTGGGGCCAGGGGATGCCATCTAATTTTCCTACAATGTCAGAGAGTGATACTACACTGGGGAAAAATTAAAACCCAGCTGGCTTGGGCTGACACCAGGTAAGCCAGACCTATCAACGTAAGAAGGGGCTCACCTGAGCATGTAGCCCAGGGCCCACTCAAACCTAGAGCTGGTCCACATGTTGGCTTTTACAGTTACTTGTTGGATTTAGGGTGCAATCTTATGCATGTTTAGACAGAAAAAATGTCCAACAGCTCCCAGCATTGCCCAGCCAGCAATACTGGCTGGGGAATGCTGGGAGTTGTAGGATTTGTTTATTTATTTATTTATTTATTTATTACATTTGTATACCGCCCCATAGCTGAAGCTCTCTGGGCGGTTTACATAGGATTAAAAACAATTAAAAACAATATACAAAAATTAAAACAGCAAAAACATACAACATACACACAATCTGTACATTTAAAAACCACTTCAACACTTCAAAAAACTACAAAAACAAAACAAAACAAACCCAGGCTCCTCAGATATTGCCAAATGCCTGAGAGAAGAGGAAAGTCGTGACCTGGCGCCGAAAAGATAACAATGTTGGCGCCAGGCGGGCCTCGTCGGGGAGATCGTTCCACAATTGGGGAGCCACCACAGAGAAGGCCCTCTCTCTTGTTGCCGACCTCTGAGCTTCTCTCGGGGGAGGCACTCGGAGGAGGGCCTTAGATGTTGAACGTAGTGTTCGGGTAGGTTCATGTCGGGAAAGGCGTTCCATCAGGTATTGTGGTCCCAAGCCGTGTAAGGCTTTATAGGTTAAAACCAGCACCTTGAACCAGGCTCGGAAACATACAGGCAGCCAATGCAAGCGGGCCAGAGTAGGTCTTATATGTTCGAACCTACTGGTTCCAGCTATCAATCTGGCCGCTGCATTTTGCACAAGCTGCAGCTTCCGAACCACCTTCAAAGGCAGCCCCATGTAGAGTGCATTGCAGTAATCTAACTTGGAGGTTACTAGAGCATGGACAACTGAAGCCAGGTTATCCCTGTCCAGATAGGGACGTAGCTGGGCCACCAACCGAAGTTGGTAGAAGGCACTCCGTGCCACTGAGGCCACCTGCGCCTCAAGTGACAGAGATGGTTCTAGGAGAACCCCCAAGCTACAAACCCGCTCCTTCAAGGGGAGTGCAACCCCATCCAGAACAGGTTGAACACCCTCCATCTGGTCAGCGGAACCACCCACTAACAGCGTCTCAGTCTTGTCTGGATTGAGTTTCAGTTTATTAGCCCTCATCCAGTCCATTGTCGCAGCCAGGCACTGGTTCAGCACATCCACAGCCTCACCTGATGAAGATGAAAAGGAGAAATAGAGCTGCGTGTCATCAGCGTACTGATGACAACGCACTCCAAAACTCCGGATGACTGCACTCAACGGTTTCATGTAGATATTGAACAGCATGGGGGACAAAACTGACCCCTGCGGAACCCCATACTGGAGAATCCACGGGGCCGAGCAATGTTCCCCAAGCACCACCTTCTGGAGCCGACCCATCAAGTAGGAGCGGAACCACTGCAATGCAGTGCCTCCCACTCCCAACTCAGCCAGTCGTCCCAGAAGGATACCATGGTCGATGGTATCGAAAGCTGCTGAGAGATCAAGGAGAATCAACAGAGTCACACTCCCCCTGTCTTTCTCCCGACATAGGTCATCATACAGGGCGACCAAGGCTGTTTCCGTACCAAAACCAGGCCTGAAACCCGACTGAAATGGATCCAGATAATCAGTCTCATCCAAGAGTTGTATTCTGCTCCATATCTAAATCAGATTCTGAAGCTGTGAACATAAGTAAAAGAATAAAAGGATTAAAAAAAAAATTAAATGCCATATTAAAAAACATACTTTTTTTTTCTAAACATGCATAGGACATTTTCCTCTGGAAATAACCACTAAGAATTTTAACATGCAAGAATGTCAGCACTTTGATCACTCAGAAATAGAACCATTCGAGTTGATGAATATTATTTGAAAGGCATGAGACACTTGTCTGGAATGTGATTTTAAAAAAACAGTTCAAAATCATGACACTAGAAAGAAAAATGAATTCGTTAAGGCATTCTCATCTCATAATCATGTTGTTGTTTACAGGTTATTGTCACTTGCTAATCTTTATTTAAAATGCTATTTTTTTGCTTTGTCTTTTACTTACTGGCAGAGCAACCCTATGGCTTCTAACTGCATTGTACCAACAGCGTAATGTAGTTGGCATCCCATGAGCTTCAAACAGCAAAGTAGAAAGAAAATGACACCACTTTAAAGGAGAGATAATGTTGCAATGCTGATAGACATTTTCCCATTTCCATGGCAATACAACTGCCATCCACCAACTATAGCATTGCACTCTGGGTTCCTACATTAGCCCTCTATGGAAGGAGCCAATCAATTTAGAATGATGGCAAAATGTTATCCTGAGCCCTGGTGGGGTGTCACGGTGGATATTCCCCAAGGTCCTCTCCTACTGAGAGTCCCATCCTAACAGAGCTCAGATGAGTAACAAGCAGTGAGGTGGGAAGAAGATCGCTAGCTGCTAATTCATTGCCACAGAGAAGCAGTCAAAGCTTTTAGTGAACAGCACCAGTGATTGACTGTGTTCTGAAAGCAGATTAATAGAGTTAGCAACCTTCTTGTTCTGCTAGGGTTCTTGTGCCATTGACAGATGCATGACATGCATCAGGTGCAGCTTTCCCCATCACTGTAACCCCATGTCAGGAATGGTTGGACCAGCTGCATAACTGCCTGTCATGAAACTTTCAAAGATACAGGAACCTGATAGAACAAAAAGATAGCAACCCCACATCGGAACAGGTAGATTCATTCTGGTCACTGGTGGTGGTATTTCTGTAAGCCTTACTTGTGGTCTGCTGTCAGAGATCTACAAGTTCATCACGGGTAGCCCTGCTCTCCACCGTTTTACCTCTTTGCAGCAATTGTGGTAATTGCAGTTATCTGGACAGTGATCAGCACCTTGCAGAGGTGGCTGTAGTGGGAAAAGCCCATCATGCAAACCATTTGTTGGTGTAGCAAACATAGCACAGGGACAGGCTGTGGCAGCAACCGATCCATTTTGCCTTATGCCAGAAGACAATCCCGCTACTTGTTTCCTTATCTAGCAATTAAGAGATGTGGGTTAAGGAGAATTTGCAGAGTTGGGATCTGCAAGTCTAAGCAGGACTTGACTGGTGTGTGTGAATTCATGTGTGTGCAGTCACATTCTGCTGTGACTGTTAGAAGTTGGCCAAGCTTCTGCTATATACATAGTGTTAAGAATTTAATAGGGAAATATCTGATTACAGACATCAGCATTGTGTATTCTGTTTCACCCATATGCGGCTCATTCTCAAATGCTTAAAGGGTGAGGGAAATTAGCTAAAGGGGAAATGAGAGTTGCTTAAGCAATGTTTAAGAGCTTGCTGTTGTAACCGTGTCAAGCTTGTAACTGTCTTGGGTCCTCAGTGATAACATGTGTACTATTAGCTCTCTAGTTCGCTATCTACGTATTAGCATGATATCAGAGTTCTTATGCATGCAAAGATAAAAATGCTTTGAGTAATACTGTTTTCTTCATCCCAGCTTTAAGGAAAACATCCTATTAGGTTGGTAGTGAATTGTGTGGATTTTGATCTTATATGGCATAGGACATACAGGCCCACACATTATTGATGAAAAACAATGGAGCAATTAATTTAGATTTAAAAATGATGAGGTTCCTAGTCTTTTGGCACTGATCTTGGTCTTTGAGGCTTTACATTTGTGCACAGGAAACTTGATTGAGTTACAACTTCATAGTTCTAATAGAATGTTGGTTTCAATGGTCTTGGTGCAGAGTTGCCAAATATGGCTACACCAAAATCATATAATAGCATGTCCTATATAAACTTTCATCTTGGGGGAAATAGGAAAACATTCCAGAACCAAAATTTAGCAGGATGGATAATGCTGTAATCTGGTACATATGTACTAGGGAGTAAATACAATTGTAAGTAAGTACAATTGAACACAGTAGGGCTTAATTTTGAATAAGCAAAGAATTCCATTGAGCTGAACATCATTGTGGTCCTGCATATGAAGGACGAGGAGTTCTAATTCTTGTCAGACATGAACTTACTTGGTAGCCCTGAAACTGATAAAGTGGGAACAAATTGACATTATACTGCTCTGGGCAGTGTTAAATACAATTCATAAAATCAACTGAATTAATAGTTGAACTAATCCCCTTAGAATAGTTGTTGGAAGCTAAATAGTTAAAACATTTTGTTGCATGCTAATATAAAACTTAATGTTACATGATAATATGAGTTACAAAGTCCAGATGGCTGCTTGATTTTTGTTACAGAAAACCTGCTTTGGGAGGGGCAATTTGGAACCTGCACCTCCTCCCCCAAGGGATCCAGATGCATGCTTGTGTGGATAAACATGTATCTAAAAACCTGTGGAGGAAAGGGGTGGCAGAAAAATGGCAGATGGAAAAAGGGCTAAAATCCCTTTCCTCCCAGAATTTCTGCAATTCTAATCACCTCCTCCCAAAGTGGCTTTTCTTTAAAAAATGTAGCCATCCACATTTCCGTACACAAGTTTACATGTAACATTTTATACAACGCTCAGAGTACAACATAAAAAGATAACTATAGTAGCTTCCTGTTTTTTGACAGAAAAGCTTGAGCCTTGGCTTTTACAAAAAATAACCCTGAGAATAAATGTGTAAAGATTTAGTGAAGGCAGAACTGCAATATTGGGCCCTTAAACTTTACAAGTGATATTCAGTATAAATGTACAAAGGCAGAGGAAAAACCTACATTGACTTTCAGAACTCCTGGAGGTGGGAAAGAAGTACAAAACAAGCTTTTCTTTAACCACAACAGCAATCTTCTAACAGCATTACCCACTCACTCAAAAGCTCAGAACTCAAGGGTTGATAATCATCTTTCGGCTCAGGTTATTGCATGCAATTTTTCACATTCATTCAGCTTTCTTCATACAGCTCTTAGTAAAGTAACTCTCTTAACAATAAAAGCTTTTATTGTGGCCCATTACACTGGAGAACTAACCACTCCTAGTTTTTTTATTGGCTTTTTGGAATATTTATAGCAGTCTTTGTTCTCTTTGCAAGCTTATGCAGCTGGGCGTGTATGGCCATGGGGGGAGGAATACAATTCGGTATGCCTGGTCAGTGTGTGTGTGTGTGTGTGTGTGTATAACAGATGTGAGGTTTTAAGGTTTTATCCTTGTTTTCTACCATATACTGTTTATGATTGCCACTCAAATGCATATTTCTCCCCCTTTTTCAACAGTTTAATATTCAAATATATGCTGGTGGCCAATTTTTATTCCACGTTGCTTGACATAAAACTTTATGTGCTAAAGTGCTTCTTCCTGATAAACTGGTTGTATTGTATACACAGGTGGAGTAGTATTCACCTATCAGGAACAAGGCAAAATCCCTTTGCTCCAAGTAAATGGATTAAATTTCCTGTTGTACAGACTACATTTTCAATGAAACCCAAAAAATCAAATGAGCACTTTTGCATAGACTGATTGACCATTTACAATAATTCTTGGGAAAGTGAATTATTCAAACACATATATTTAATTACTTTAATGCTTGTAATTGTCTATATATAATAGAGGTGTGTCAGTGTGAAGATTTGGACATCCTGTCATGGTGTTATCTAGCGTTTTAGCTTTTATTCTTTATTGTAGATAATGGTGCCATATTACTTTTATTCCAGAGGCCTATTCATCTTTGTCTGTTCTAGCAATAATGACAAAAGTTCTGTGGCACCTTAAAGGCTAACATATGAAAATTTGGTACTTCAGATCATGTTGTTCTTAGAAACCTGCCTATAAACAACTTGGATTAAGCTCCACAAGTTAATTTCCCTGTTTCAGCTCTCAAAGCTACGCTCAAATTGCATTTCCTAATTTCCCTAGTAAGTCTACTATTGTTTCCATTCCCCAATAGCATCGTTCAAGAATCCTCAGGTCTCATCTACACCAAGCAGGATATTGCACTATGAAAGCAGTATGAAAGCGGTATATAAAAGACAGGAGCCACACCAAGCAGGATATAGAGGTATGAAAGCGGCATACGGTATATGGCAATGGGCCCCAACAGTTGCACTTCAATACAGCTATAAAGTAGTCGTGTGGCTACTGCCTTTTATATACCGCTTTCATAGTGAAATATCCTACTTGGTGTAGATTAGACCTCAGGGGTACTAACCTTCCCCAACTGTGAAGGCAACTGACTCATGCTAGTCCCTGATAAGTCTGTGAGAATAATCACCCATAATCACCAGAACAAACAGGAGAAGAGCATTTGCCATAGTGAAGTGCCACTATGCATCAATGAAACATCTTCACCTGAGAAGCTGCTCACTTGTCACTCACAGCAGCCCTCAAAAATTAAGCTCAAATAGCTCTCAAACCAAGCCTCCTCCCTATGCGTTATTGCAATCTGTTTATGCCAGCACAAACATTGCAGGGTGGAGGGGAGCTCTCTACATGGTTAATAAAGCTATATTGTATCTGACTGTAAAAACGTTCAGGATTTTGGCAGACATAGTTTCTCAGGAAGGGGCCTGTGCAGACATTCTACATTCACCCATATTATGTTCCACCAGGTTCTGTTGTTGGCAAATCACTGATATCTGTAACTCTGGGCTTATTTAAATATTGTCACAACGGCATGGGGACCATTTCTAAGTTCCAGGATTCCTCCACCCTCTGGTAATTAGCAGAACTTCCAAAGAGGGGCATTGTGATTTCAGCACTTACTGCAAATCAAGATTGCAAAACCAGGATCTGTAGCTTACAATCCTGATTCATAGGGAGTGCCCAAACTACAGTTCCCAACTGGCATGTCATGGGAAACCATGGTTAACAAGCCAGGAAATGTTTTGGTAAGATGGATGCACAAGAAAAGAGGAAAGGGGATGGGGTTAGTGTCCATTCAAGGTGCTGGTTTTGACCTGGAAAGCCTTATACAGCTTGGGACCACAATAACTGATGGAGCAACTCTCCCAGCATCAACCAACTCATATGCTACATTCATCATCTAAGTCCTTCCTCCAGGTGTCTTCTCCAGGGGAGGGTTGGAAGGTGACAAGAGAGAGGCCCTTTTCGGTGGTTGCTCCCCAATTCTTGGAATTATCTTCCTGACATGGCCCACCTGGCACCAATGTTGTTATCTTTTCTGTCTTTTCATTGTTATCTTCCTCATCTCTTGGGCATTTGGCAGCATATGATGAGATTTTAAACAGGTCCTGCGTTTCTTATTGTTGTTTAAAATTGTTTTAGATACATATGTGTGTCTCTGTGTGCTGTTTGTTTATATGTTTGCATGTAAATAGTTTTTATAATGTATTTTAAAGGTCTCGTAAACTACCCAAAGAGATATGGCTATTAGATGGTATAGAAACCTAATAAATTAAAATGAAATAAAATGTCCCATTCCTAGTCCAACAAACATTTTTTTTAAAAAAACCAGGAATATGATGTCTGAACCACTTCAAAGGCTACTTATGATATCAACATGGAATGCTTGTGGATCAGAGCTCACCTTTGGGAACACATCTGTTCACAGGAATGGATCCTTGATATGCCACAGGGATGTGCTTATCCTATTACATTGTGCACTTTAAAAGAAAAAAAAAGATTTTTGAGCTAAGTGTGTGAAAGTGAAATTCTCTTGGTTTTGCCTAATCAAAGGCTGGCTGGATCTACCAAAAACAGCCTTCCCCAATCTGGTGCCCTCTGGATCTGTTGGACTAAACTCCCATCATTTGAAGCCAGCACGGAGAACAGTCATACTGCCTGGGGATTATGGAGTTGTAGTCCCATCTGGAGGGCACCAGGCTGGCCTTTGCCTGTAAAATTTATTGAAACTTGTAATGGTTAGAGAAGAATGTCCAATAAAAATCCTCTTGGGTTGATCCATAATCAATTCATACCGAGAAAGCTCTAAACAGGTCCCTTCACCATCATCCCCAAAGATAGGTTAAGTGATAATACCAAGAGTGATGTATACATATACATCGCAAAATATAAATAGTAATAAACACTTTGATGATGTTACATCCAAAATGCTTCTGTGATAGATGTAAGTAAAATGCATGAGGGATAAGACAAAAAAAAAAGAAATATGAGTTTTGACCTATTGTGTCTATGAAGCACATATTTGTTATTTAAGAAGATGACAGAAATTTGTACTTAACTGGGGTATTTTTTTAGAATAAATATTAAATCCCAGCAGCATATTCCAGCTACCATTAAGTACTTTTACATTTTATTTATTTATTTATTTATTTAATTTTATTTCTATACTGCCCAATAACTGAAGCTCTCTGTTGATTTAAAGTGGAGAATGAAGTACATGCATAAATCTTTTCTCTTGAAATTAATGGGATTTAAAATGCTTAAATTTGTTTAAATTGTGCCTTGGCTATTTTCATAGTCTAGAGAACAGCAAAAGAGGTATTATCAATTGTGATTATGGGGCATGAAAGTCTGAAGTACTTTAATATTTCATAATAACTATTATTTATATATATTTGTAGACTTTGCTTCCCTCACCTATAACAAAAGTAATAGCATTCGTGTTTCTTTTCGACTTTTCTGGTGTAGAAGTTTTGGATCTATGCAAGAACAAGTTACCACATTAAAGGTCTAGTTTGAATTCATTTTACTGAGACCTACATTATCCATTCGAGTGAAATGTTAACGTTAGGAATGTATTACTATAGCAGAATTTTAAATGTCATCATTTTGTTTGTTTATTGAAGGAGCAATGAATGAAATAAGGAACAAATACTAAGGAAAATAATCAGAATGGATTATTATTTACCTTGCATCAATGCCAGTGTTACTTTAGATTTGCAGGCTCTTTATCCCAGTTGAATGGTGAAATTAATCTGCAATTCTATACCCACTTTCCTGGGAGTACTTCTTCTAGCCCAGTGAGACTTGCCCTGATAAGTCTTTAGAAATATTAAGGTTTTAGAAGTAATGAGTTACAATATGTGTTGGACAGTAGCCATTCATTCATTTGGTAAGGGTGGCCAGCAGAAAGTTTCATGTGCAGCAGCATCTTATGTATGTTTAGAATCATAAAAGTTGGAAGGGACCTTGGAGGACCTTCTAGTCAAACCCTATGCTTGGTGCAAGAAATCCTGAAATAGACCATCCCCAGCAGATGACTGCCCAAACTCCACTTGAAGACCTCCAGCTAAGGAGATCCTATCCCTCACTCCAGGTAATTGGGTCCATTGTTGATCTACTCTTATTGTTAAGAAGTTTCTCCTAATGTTCAACTGAAATCTGTCCTCCTTTACCCATAAGTAACTTAAGCCCATGAGATCTAGTCCTGCCCTCTGACAAAAAACTTGTGACAGTCCTGCAGATATTTGAGGCATGTCCTGCCACAGTCTTCTCTTCTGCAGGCTAAACATACCCAGTTCCTCCAACCTTTCCTCATAGGTCCTTTTTTCCATACACCTGACCATCTTCATTGCCCTCGTTTGAACTCATTGCAATATGTTGACATCCTTTCTTAATCAGAAATGGACTTAGTACTCAAGATAAAGACTTCCATAACACCGAATCCCCCCACCTGGTTTGCCTCTGCTTTTTTAAAAAAAACTCTGAGGCAAATGCACGTCAAGCTTATGATCCCTTTCACCTGAATAGCTGCTCTTTTGCTCCTAAGGTCCTTCGCTCCATTGCTATTGCACTCCACTCCACCCCTCCCCTAACCACAAGCTGTGCTGTCACACACAACACTTTAAACCATGGTTAGAGCCGCTAACCCTGCTGGAGACGTTCTGACTGTGGTTATTGAGTGAGCAGGGTTTAGCAAAACACATCGTACAAGACACCTTAAACCCTGCTGCTTAACCAAAAGCCTTAACCAGCAGGGTTTAAGGTGTCTTCTAAACAGGACAATAGTATATAAAGACTTACTATAACATAAAAAATACAGAAATATTAAAGCGGTTTAACATAAGCATTTTTGCAGTTATTTTCCAAACATTTACAAAAAATTGTGCATTTGACCACTGTGTTTTGACATCTCATTGTATTACAAACCTTACAGTTACATACACATAAAAGATCACTTGGCAGGAAGTTCAAGAACTTTTTTGGCCGTAGGACATCATTATCATTTTCCCAAACGCAATCACATGTGTCTACTTTTGGATGAACACTCTCTAAGAGGCACATACATCTTCTTACCAGGTAAAATGCTCTTGTGATATGCCTTCTTATAGAGCATGATGTGGGAGGAAGCTCACTGATTGGTACAGATCTTTTATACTCACTGAAATGCAGACTGTCAAAAGTGTCACATTTTGAGTGAAGTTTCCAGATGCGTACAAGGTACTTCTCCACTTCCTCAAAATGGCAGTTATCAGGTATTTCCCCAAATTTGCTAAGGTATTTTGTTGGTTTGGCACTTAGGGCTCTAACCATCCCACTTTTGCTCATTTCTTCATCTCCTGTTAGTATATGAGCCTTTATGACCACTCTTGACATCTGTGGACCTAACTTTTTGAAGAGTTCATGAATTGGAATGGAGCGACAATTTTTCCCTGTTCCAAAACATACCCATAACTGAGATATACCTTTGGAAACCCAACTGAACATAAATCAAAGAAGCAAGACAACATCAGTATCATTCAAAAGCACAACTCTCTCTGTACCATTGTGAACTGCGCAGTTTACATGTGGAACAATTCTAAGGTCAGCCTCTTCCAATGTATTCTTTAGTTGTTCAAGAATGTGAGTCCCTTCTCTTGTGAACTGAACTGCAAGTTCCAACTCATCATCAATGACTGAACCACTAGATATCAATGGAAATATAGCTTTTCCTGCTTCCTCTTGCACTCTTGTTCATGTTAATTTCTGCAGATTTGTCTCATTTAAGGTAAATGACCAGAATTTTTCAAGCTGACAGTTATTGGTGTATTGCTTTCAATTACAGCCAGATCTACTGTACCACTGGTAGATTCTCTTATCCTCCTACACATAGTTGTCAAAACATACGGATGTTGATCCCTTGACTACATTGTTTACAACTTCTCCAAAGTTTTTCATTGCTGACATCTTAACCATTCTTACTTGGGACATAAAGTCACCTACAACTGTGGTTTTCAATGGTGAATTCAAAATCCTCAGGGGAGAGATGCTTCTCAAGCTATGCTATGAGAATGTGTTTTGCTGGTTTCGTAGGTGCATTACCATCAAACAACATATTTGTTGACAGGACATCATGCTCCATAATTTTCTCTGTTGAGTCTCCCCTTTCTTTCGTAATCCCCATATGTCTATGTGCTTGATCGATTACTTTCTTAGTTATAAGTTTGGGTGTGGGATGCTTTTTCTAGCAAAAGATGACAGCTTTACTTCAGAGATTATGTCTGACAGCTTTTTCTTTTTTATATATAAATTTCTACTGCCTGAGGTGCTGATACAGGTCTGAACCATGCCTTAAGACATCAAGAATTGTATCCTTTATAATATCATTCACATATTGTTTTGTTACAAAGCTGTGAAGCCACACTGACTCAGTTACTTCATATGGATTTCCATGCTGTTGAATGAAATCTAGGAGTCGTGCAACATTTTCATCAAATTGCTCGCCTTTTTCCCCAGAAGATCATGATGGGGTATGGTAACACATCAATCGACTAAATCAGAATGGGTAAGCTCTCAAAACAAATTGCCTATCATCAAAACCTCATGGTATACTAGTTGCCACTCAGCAACCTAATTACTTCTTCGCATTTGCCCAACTATGCCTTTTGAACTTTTCTGGGACCTTTGAATGGTTTCCTCCAACTTCATATCAGGTGCTACAGCACTTAATCTCCCCTCTTTATCCTTCACAACAAAATGTCCTTCAATGAATTTTTGGTAAAGGGGTTCTCATGCTCCAGTTTCTTTATTCTCTCCGGGTACCAACTGCCATACCATAGGTAATTGATGCAGTCAAATTCATGAAAAATGGGAAGCAAAGACTGCACAGTTTCAATATGCAGATTCCAGTTACCATCACAATAATCCACAATCAAGTTTTTCACTAGGGAAGCTATCTTAAGGAAAACTTCCCAGTTCTTACACAGTTCAGGTTTCTCTCCTCAGTCTTCAACAAATGCTGCAAACTTCATTCTCAGATATACAACCTTCCCACTTAGTGCATCAAACATTTTGTGAGCTTTTTTTGTTTTAGGTCAAGTACATTCTGCACCTTGAATGACTTCCACAAACACTGATTTGCACCAAAAAGCATCCCACTGTGTTTGCATTGCCTCTAATGTTATTATCTTACTTTGGAAAGACCAAACATATTGGGTTCCATTCAGTACAGACTGAATAGTTTTACTGCCAAAAGATTCTGCTTCAATAAAGGCATCATCCAGATATATTTTCCTGCACACCTTAATGCTACTTTTGTCATATGAAACATGCCCATCATGGGATAAGATCAGTGAATTCTTCTGGACTAGACAAAAAAATGTCTGTTACAATATGAAAAAAAAAAACTTCATCACAAAAAACTGGAAGGACAGGCTGGTTTTAGTTGGACACAAACATTTTGAATGTTTTTAGAGCTGTATACACAGTCACATAGTCAGTAAGTGGATGTGGTATAACTAGCAAGAAACCAACCCTTGACAATGGAACTGTATCCTTAGAGATTATGGCACAAATTCCACACCATGTAGGAACTTCCTTTTTTTCTTTATTTCATAGACCACACCTAAAAAGCATTATGAAAAATCATTCATAGATGTTTTTGCAACAACATCATCAGAAGACATGATTTCCATATCATCTGAGACAATGAAGGCCTCTGGAAGACTAGGTCAAATGACTGGACTATAGTCATTTTTCACCTTCAGGCATGGCAAGTCTGAAACAAGTTTGCAGCTCCGTTTCTTTATGCCTGTTGTTGATATCGGGTCTGTTTAGATGACGTGCTAAGCCATGGTTAGGCCTCCAACCCTTCTGCAATGAATGGTTAGTGAGCAAGTTTAAACCATGGTTCTGTAGCCCCATGGTTAGGAATGGTTCACACGACACACTAAGCCATAATGGGCCTGTTCGGAAGCCACCTTAACCACAGAGCCTGAAGTGTCATCTGAACGCTCATACTGAAAAAAAAGATAAAAATGTGAACCAATAGTAGTAGCTGACTAGTATATAAAATAAAATATACTCAAATTTCATTCCTTTTTAAAATTAATGATGTAATAAACCATAATATTTTAGAATACATCATGAAAAAATAACCATATAAGCTACACATTTTCATTAAATAGCCTATTGTAGAGATAAGTGTTTGGGTGCCATTTTTAAAAGTGGTGGAAGGACAGCCTTTCCATCATAATTAATGCCATTGTTAACCTCCTTGACCCAAAAAAAACCAATAGTTTAAAGCCAAAATCACATTTGTATGTTGATTTGTCAAGTAAATGAGAAAATGAGACAACATTTCAGCACCATCTTGGAAAATGGTGGAAGGAGTACCCTGAAAATTAAAATAGTATATTCTTTGAACTCCTTGATCCCAAAAACCTATAATTTGATACCAAACACAGGATAGTTACTTCTGTGGTTGATGAAAGCTAGTGAACTAAAGAAAATTGTCTGCCATTTTGAAAATAGCACCTTAAAATGTTTTGCATAAGAATCAGATTGTGTACCCAAATTATTATGTTAATCCAATACCTCAAGATCACATATCAGCAATTTTTACAGGAGTATATTGTGGGTACAGGATTATATCCTGTTATACATAAGAACGTTCTGGTGAAAGGAATGTGTACACACCACATATATGCGTTCCCTCTGTATTCATTACAATGCAGGTGGGGATCTGAAATGGGATGCATGAGTATTTGCATATTTTTTTATTTTTTTTATTAAATTATTATTATTATTTTCAGTGCCATGGGAGAGTATAGAAGTGCATTGAATCGAATCCTCATTTTAGTTAGGTAAAGGTGCTACATCATCCGCCCCCCCCCCCATTTTTCTATTTTGTGTAATTAAACAAATATTTTACTCATCGGTTTTCTGTATTAAACATGTCCATTGTGCTAGTAGGTACTGTAGTAATCAATCGGGGTGGGGTGGGGGAAACCCGGTGTAAAAGTAATTATATTTTTGCTCTTCTGCGAAAGCTCACAAAGCATCATTCTGTACAAGATCATTAGCAGAAAGGATGAGAAATAAAATAGTCTTCCTGTTACATGATGCAGTTTATGAAAATATCCCTAGACAATTCATTAGTTTTAAGCTGACATGAAAATCAATTAATTTTAATAGGGAATAACAGATTATGTGTTTAATAATTCATCTAATTTCATGGGGCAAAGCAAATTAGACAATGCAATGTAAATCTAATAACAGTTCTAACTACATAATTCGACTGTTTGTCAAGAGGAAAGCTTAGTAACTCATCAAGAATTAAGCACATAGCGACGCAAAGAATTAATTGTGTGTAAACTGAGTGACAATCTTTTGTAAACTCCAAAGGCTGCAGGTTTGGAGTAGCCATATATTTCAAATTTGTTGTTCTGATAAACAAACAAAAGAGTTTTCTCATTAAATAAGCAAATTTATAAATAGTCCCCTAGCAAAAAAAAAAAAACACTTTCCTACATTTTTATGATTCCGATTGTGAACAGAACTATATGAAAATTCGTCTATATTCTACAGTAATTAAAAATATTGTCTGAATGAGAGGAATTGAGAAGTTGGGTGCAGAAAAGAGTTTCCTTTACCATATTAAAAGGCTTACTTTTGGGGGAAAGCACTTGTGTATTTTTCTTTAAGAAAAAAACTGAAGGTAGAATACATAAAACATAGTAGCTGATCACTACTTGCATACACCAAAACAGATTTTATGAGGGGTTTGATTGCATGTACATTATGGTTCAATCTTGAAACTCAGGTATAAGTCTGGGTAACCAATATTTTTGGCAAACACAGCTGAGAATCTGTCATGCCTGAAAGCATGGATTTGAGTGGGCATTCTTAGAACTGCTCATTGCCACAGCCCTGTACAAAAACATAATATCCAGTAATTCACATGTCACATGCTACCCTTTAAACAAAGCCTGGGTGCCCATGAAAAAGTGGGACTGAGGGAGTGTGCTGGCTCTTGAATTCCCACGTCCTCCCACTAAGTTAAGCAACCCCGAGATGCTCCATCCTTGGGTTGTTTTAGCATGACATCCAAACCTGGACTTGGAGGTTGTTGCGGGCAGAACAACCCAGACTTGCAACCCAAACTTGTTACCCATGGGTTACAAGGCTGGGTTGTTCTTCCCTCGACAACCTCCAATTCCAGGTTCAGACATTGTGATAAATAACCCAGGGATGCGGTGCCCCTGGGTTATTCAACTCAGAGAGACATGAGGGAGTCAGGAGCAGCATCCACGCTCACTCCACTATCGTGACATGTGTTATTTATGACAAGCGGACTGGAGCAATGTCTTAAGGAAACCCTGGGAAAGTGGGCATTTCTAATTGCCTCTGCAAATCTAGAAATGTTCATATTTCAGAGTTTCTCTTCCATCCGTGTGTGTGTGTAATTAATATATATATATATATATATATATATGTGTGTGTGTGTGTGTGTGTGTGTGTGTATATATGGTTCCCATAGATACAGAATATGAAATATTGCCAAAATAATACTGGTACTAAAATAATCATTGTGCAAAGTACTGCTCCTTTTCTTATAGACAAAGCTAGATGCAAACACCAATAAAGATCACATCCTACTCTTTGTCTGAGTTGGCATCACATTATAAGGAAACAAAGGGGACATGGAATTCAGGATTCTACGCACTCCGTTTCACTGTCCATGATTCTGTCAGCATTTTTTGCCCACTGAGAAGGGTTTCCCCTTTTTAGGGTTTTTTCTAAAGTTTTTTGTATTGCATTTCTGCAAAGTGTGTTGTGGGGATGCTGCTTTGGCTACATAAGGATTAGCACTTGGAGAATTTAGATTCTGGGAAGATTTACTCCAGTCAGCCAGAACTAGGCTGACGAGTGTTACCCAGAGGACCTTCTCTTCTGCCGCTCCCAGACTGTGGAATGGCCTGCCGGAGGCGATTCGACAAATTAGCAGTCTTCTGGAATTTAAGAGAGCCGTGAAGACTGCTCTCTTCCAGCAGGCCTACCCAGTTGAATTTTAAGATGTTTTTAATAACGTATTTGTTTTTTATCTGTTTTAATGGTTTATCTATTTCATGATTCTTATATTTATTGTTGTTCCCCGCCTTGATCTGGATGGAGAGGCGGGTTAGAAATAAAATAAATAAATAAAATAATAAATTGTGTGTGTGTGTGTGTGTGTGTGTATGGTAGCATAACGCTCAAGGAAATGATTCTGACACCCAGATTATATTGTACATTTTCTTGGACTACATTATACTTTTCCTTCTTGGAAATTAATCTCTGTAGTTAAAACTCATATATTGTAATGTATTAAGTACAGCAGGGGAGTATTTTCCTGCTGTGTGAATGAACATCAAGTTGTTAATCAGGTCAGGGCCGGCCCTGCCATGCAAGGGGATGAAGCAATCTCCTTCAGGTGGCACCATTATGGGGGGATAGAAGGGAAGGGCATTTGAGTTCCACTTCAGGCAGCAAAATATCTTGAGCTGCATTGTTGTTAATACACAGAATTCTTCCAAATCTCCTTTTTACATCGTATCAAAGCTACAGTTAAGATGGAAAAAAGAAGAGGTAGTAGGCCTTTCAAACAAGACTGTACTTTAAAGTATAATAAAAATAATTTCGCTATTGCCTGTTGGAAAATGGTTCCATGATGGTTTTTTTCTAGGTTCAATTTCTCTGATTATCAAACAACTTTTTTTAAATTTTCATCACAACAATTCGTGAGTATTTAACATTTTACAAAATATGGCTATTGTAAATCTGTTTTGCCTTCTGTTGCTCCTAGGCATATGGTGGCATCTATGCTCAGTTGGAAAATATTATTCTAACTTATACTTTAAGGTATGTGCATGTTGGTTGGGGGGAATAAAAATAGATACTGAGCTGTTTTGCACATAACACTAACCTATATTTTATTTAACCAATGGGTTGTTAATAATAATAATATTATAATAATAATATATTTATTTATCACCCGCCTCTCCCAACGGATCGAGGCGGGGAACAACACCAAACACAAAATACAAAAACTGATTAAAAGCAGATAAAACCAGTACATCATTCTGGGTTGTCATGATGTACAAACCCAGCTGTGCAAACAAACCACAAACAACCCAGAAAGAGAAACCATGGTTTGTTATTGGGTTGTGAACTCAGTGTTGTTTAAACCATGGGTTGTCATTAGATGTGGACACAGAAGTATAGATTGTTTTACCAGGCTATAAAACTGGCAGGCAAGAGTGGTTAAAAAAAAAAAAGCCACTTTACATGACAGTACTACATGTTACAAGGGATACAGGGAGGGAGTGGATAAAGGAGGAGGAAACAAACATCCCAGGGACTGAGAAAACAAACCATGGTTTGTTTGATTTTCTGCCAGACATACCCTGAATAGGGCAATAAACCATGGGTTTAACCATGGGTTAAATAAATCATAGGTTAGTGTTATGCACAAACCAGATCAGTATAATTAACATATAGGCTCAGTTCGGATGACATATTAAGCAACGGAGGGGTTAATAGCATACTGACCAGGAGTTAAGAAGGCAGAGCTCTCCCCTCGACATGCTGCAGCCGGCACTGCTCGGCACTGGCAAACACACCGGCTGCAAATAATGTACGCGGCCGTGATGGACAGTCCGTCTGCCATTTTGCCCGCCCAGCAACCTCCGTGAGTCCTCCCAGAGGTATCCCAGCACACACTGCGGTTCAAAATCAATGGGCGCCGCCATTGAAGCTACAGGAGGACACGCCTCTCAAACCCCATTGGACGCTCACAGGCAATGGGTGGGACACACTAGCCCCAGACGGAGAAGCAGGCAGGAGCGGCTACGCCGACACAGCACCTGCCCGCCGCCACCACCACAGTGCCCCAACCGCACGCCAGGCAGCCCGTCCCAGGGTTTGAGCCACACCCACCCTATACAGGAGGAGGGACAGCCGCGAGGGCAACCCATGTCCCCGAGCCCCCATCCATGACAACCCCCCCCCCGCGGGCAACCACAAGCAACCACAAGTACACACAGGAATGAAGGCAAGAGAAGGGGAAAGTGGAAAAACTTTATTCAGTGGGGAGTATACAATTGGTTACATGGGCACAAGGCCACTGCAAAGCAAGGGCAGAGTCAACGGGAAGGCCAGGCACCCCCAGGATGAGAGAAGGCGACCGGGAAGGCACAGCGGTGTAGAGGACACAGCAGGGCGAGCATCTCCAAGCAGCAAACGCCGGAAAGGGACGAAGGGAAGATGGAGAGTGGCGCCACGCCAGGAAGCGACTGTGGTCCACAGAACGGGACCCACAGCCCCAGGTCACACGGGGTGGGGGTAGTGCTGCCAGATCCAGTCACCGATGCTCTCGCACACCTGGGAAGCCTCCAAACGGGCACGCTGCTCCCCAACGGGATTCACAGGACCGGGTAATGGCACAATGTCACGCCCGTCAACAGCGATGGTATCTGCCGTCGGGCCGCTTCCTGAAGTCCGGCCCCGCTTCCGTGTGCGGGCGTGCGGTGGGTCCGTTGCTCCTGGCTGACCAGGCCTTCGCCCAGCAGCCGTGGCTGATGGCTCCGTAACGCTACCCCCGCACCGCTGTGCAGTGTAAATACAATTACTACCACTGCCATGCCTGCCGTGGAGTGTGCCTTTGGGTGTCTGAAGGAGCGTTGGCGCTCCCTGTTTAGCTTGCTGGACTTGCAGGCCGACATCATCCCCGACATCATGGTGTGCTGCTGCATCCTGCACAACATCTGCGAGTCCCGTGGGGACGTGTTACTGGCCGAGCACCCATTAAGATGGTTCGCCCCCGGAGGCTAATGGATCCAGATGGTTTCCAGAGGGCTCTGGAGAGTTTTCCGGCTGATAGGGCTGGCTCTCCTGTCGAAACCCTGGTTGATCTGTGGAATGCAGAAATGACCCGGGCAGTTGACACAATTGCTCCTGAGCGCCCTCTCCTGTGTAGAGCTCGTACGGCTCCGTGGTATACCCCGGAGCTGAAAGTGATGAAACAAAACAGGAGATGGCTTGAGGGCAGAAGGAGATGAACTCCTGATGGATGCAATCAAACACTGGTAAGTGCTTATGGTAAGCTGTATTCTGGGGCATTGAGGGCAGCAAAAAAACAATACTTTGCTGCCACTATTCAATCATCAACCTGCCGCCCAGCGGAGCTTTTCAGAGTTGTCCGGGGGCTTTTACATGCTGGCCCCAAGGACATGGTAGAACCATCTGAGGCCCACTGTAATACATTTGCTGGGCACTTCCAGAATAAAATCTCTAGCATCCGTCAGGACTTAGACTCCAGTGTTATAGCAGGTGAATCTAGTGAGGTATCCAGAGCACAGGCTTGTCCTGTTTTCTTGGATGAGTTTCAATTGGTGCAGCTCGAGGACGTTGACAAGGTGCTTGGACAGGTTCGTGCAACCACTTCAATATTGGATCCTTGCCCCTCTTGGCTAATAAAAGCTAGCAGGGATGGAACAACTGGCTGGGCCAGGGAGGTGATTAATGCCTCTTTGCAAGAGGGAGTGGTCCCAGGCCTCCTGAAAGAGGCGGCAGTGAGACCACTCCTAAAGAAATCTTCCCTGGACCCTGAAAATCTTAATAACTACAGGCCAGTAGCAAATGTTCCATTTCTGGCAAGGTCCTGGTGGTTGCGAGCCAGCTCCAGGCACTCTTGGATGAGACCGATTATCTGGATCCATTTCAGTCGGGTTTCTGGCCTGGTTTTGGTATGGAAACAGCCTTGGTCACGCTGTATGATGACCTATGTCGGGTGAAAGACAGGGGGAGTGTAACTCTGTTGATTCTCCTTGATCTCTCAGCAGCTTTCAATACTATCGACCATGGTATCCTTCTGGGACGACTGGCTGAGTTGGGAGTGGGAGGCACTGCATTGCAGTGGTTCTGCTCCGACTTGGGGGGTCGGCTCCAGAACATTGCTCGGCCCCGTGGATTCTCCAGTATGGGGTTCCGCAGGGGTCAGTTTTGTCCCCCATGCTGTTCAACATCTACATGAAACCGTTGAGTGCAGTCATCCAGAGTTTTGGAGTACATTGTCATCAGTACGCTGATGACACGCAGCGGTTGTCTTTCAACTCCAAGTAGTCTTGGATGACACTGATTTTCTAGACCCATTTCAAACTGGCTTCAGGGCGGGATACGGAGTTGAGACTGCTATGGTCGCCTTAGTGGATGATCTACGCCTTAGTATTGACAGGGGGAGTGTGTCCCTGTTGGTACTTCTGGACCTCTCAGCGGCTTTCGATACCATCGACCATGGTATCCTTCTGGAACACCTGAGGGGATTGGGAATCGGGGGCACTGTGCTCCAGTGGTTCCGGTCCTACCTCTCGGGCAGGTTCCAGATGGTGATGCTTGGGGATAGCTGCTCTGAAAAGAAGGAGCTGCTGTGTGGCGTACCGCAAGGTGCCATCCTTTCCCCAATGCTGTTTAACATTTATATGAAACCATTGGGAGAGATCATCCGGAGGCATGGGGCGGGGTGCTATCAGTATGCTGATGACACCCAAATATATTTCTCTATGCCTTCGATAACAGCACCAGCTAAGGATAGTGTGTCTCCTCTGAATGAATGCTTGGAGGCGGTAATGGGCTGGATGAGGAAAAACAAACTGAAGCTGAATCCAGACAAGATGGAGGTGCTTGCTGTCAAAGGCCGCAACCTGGGTTTGGAGGTGTGTCAACCGGTTCTGGATGGGGTTACACTCCCCCTGAAGACTGTGTTCGCAGCTTGGGGGTGCTCCTGGATCCGTCGCTCCAAATGACAGCCCAGATAGATGCGACGGCCAGGAGTGCCTACTACCAGCTTCTGCTGATATGCCAGCTGCGCCCCTTCCTAGAGTTGGAAGACCTAAAGATGGTGGTGCACGCGCTGGTAACTTCGAAGCTTGACTTCTGCAATGCGCTGTACATAGGGCTACCTCTATGCCTAGTCCGGAAACTTCAACTAGTTCAAAATATGGCAGCCAGGTTGGTCACCGGTACATCTAGGGGTGACCATATTATGCCAGCTTTAAAATCGCTCCACTGGCTGCCAATTAGTTTCCGGGCGAAGTATAAAGTGTTGGTTATTACCTTTAAAGCCCTACATGGTTTGAGTCCAGGTTACCTGCGGGATCGCCTTCTCCCATACAATTCACCCCGCACGCTCAGGTCCTCTGGGAAGAACTTACTGCAGTCGGCCAAGACTAGGCTGACAACTGTTACCCAGAGGACCTTCTCTTCTGCCGCTCCCAGACTGTGGAATGACCTTCCGGAGGAGACTCGTCAACTTAACAGTCTTTTAGAATTTAAGAAAGCCATAAAGACTGTTCTCTTCCGGCAGGCATATCCAGTGGAATTTTAGAATGTTTTAAGGATGTTTTTAGGATGTTTTAGGATTTTTATGCAGTTTTAATATGTGTCATGTTTTAATCAGTTTTATGTATTTTATCATGTTGTTGTTCCCCGCCTCGATCCAGACGGAGAGGCGGGTAAGAAATAAATTGTTGTTGTTGTTGTTGTTGTTGTTGTTTTCATCTTCATCAGGTGAGGCTGTGGATGTGCTGAACCAGTGCCTGGCTGCGACAATGGACTGGATGAGGGCTAATAAACTGAAACTCTATCCAGACAAGACTGAGACGCTGTTAGTGGGTGGTTCCGCTGACCGGATGGAGGGTGTTCAACCTGTTCTGGATGGGGTTGCACTCCCCTTGAAAGAGCGGGTTTGTAGCTTGGGGGTTCTCCTAGAACCATCTCTGTCACTTGAGGCGCAGGTGGCCTCAGTGGCACGGAGTACCTTCTACCAACTTTGGTTGGTGGCCCAGCTACGTCCCTATCTGGACAGGGATAACCTGGCTTCAGTTGTCCATGCTCTGGTAACCTCCAAGTTAGATTACTGCAATGCACTCTATGTGGGGCTGCCTTTGAAGGTGGTTCAGAAGCTGAAGCTTGTGCAAAATGCAGCGGCCAGATTGATAACCGGAACCAGTAGGTTCGAGCATATAAGACCTACTCTGGCCCACTTGCATTGGCTGCCTGTATGTTTCTGAGCCCGATTCAAGGTGCTGGTTTTAACCTATAAAGCCTTACACGGCTTGGGACCACAATACCTGATGGAATGCCTTTCCCAAAATGAACCTACCCGAACACTACGTTCAACATCTAAGGCCCTCCTCCAAGTGCCTACTCCAAGGGAAGCTCAGAGGTTGGCAACAAGAGAGAGGGCCTTCTCTGTGGTGGCCCCCCAATTGTGGAACGATCTCCCTGACGAGGCCCGCCTGGCACCAACATTGTTATTTTTTCGGTGCCAGGTCAAGACTTTCCTCTTCTCTCAGGCATTTAGCAATATCTGAGGAGCCTGGGTTTGTTTTGTGCCTTTTTGTAGGTGTTTGGAGTGTTGTAGTGGTTTTAAATGTACAGATTGTGTGTATGTTGTATGTTTTTGCTGTTTTAATTTTTGCATATTGTTTTTAATTGTTTTTAATTCTATGTAAACCGCCCAGAGAGCTTCAGCTATGGGGCGGTATACAATGTAATAAATAAATAAATAAATAAATAAATAAATAAATAAATAAATGTGTGAACCAGATCAATCTCTCTAGTGGGCAACTGACTTGACTGTTCATATATAACAGTGATCACTGATATTTACAGACAAGCTCCTCACTGCCAAATCCAAGATGTCTACTTAGTTTTCATCTTCCTTTACTTCTCTGCTGCTTTTTGATACATAAGTTGATCACTCTTGCTCACTTGACTCCCTTTGGTGCTATGGGTTTCTGTGACTTTGTCTGTATCTGGTTACTTTCCTACCTAATAATTCAACATTTCCCAAGGGTAAAGCTCTTCCTTCGCTTTTCCTCTCTCTCTATTGGATATACATGGTCATTAGAGGACCTTATTTAGTCCCATGTCTTCCAGTTATGCTGATAACAATCAACTTTACCTCTCTACCCATTTCCTATCCAATCCCACACCTCCAACTGCTTGTTTATATTTTTATTGTGATGTTTCATTGCCATCTCCCTCCTTCCTCCCTGTATCCTTCCAGACCATTGCCAACTGATGTTGCTTTTTTATTTATATGTTCACTAGCCAAGTAAACGCAATTAACATTGTTTTGGGCTTACTAAAATGGCTTGAATGGAAACTATTCTACTACCCTTTCTCCATCCATGGTAAAGAAACTGTTCTTGAAGTCAGATTTTGAAATACTGCCATGTGATTCTGTTACCTTTAAAATACATCAGTTTTTTTAAAAAAAATTAAACTGAATGACTGTTTCTTGAGCACAGACCTCAGCATCTACCCATGCCGCTATGTTTGTGATCTGTGCTACTGATAGGTATTGGGGAGATTTAAAACAGAAGCCAGGGCTCAATCGATGATAGGAAATGATAACTATCCATTTTTGGTGAATATTTGAATGTTAAGAGAATTGGTTGTGGAACTTGTGGAGGACGTTAGTATAAATATCTCTGCTTGGGCCATGGTTTTTCCACAGGCATGGCAGTAACCACACCACATTCCAGTCACATTTAGTTGGGGAAATAAAGATGAAATGGGAAAAGGAGGGGATAGAGAAATAGGTGAAATCACTTGTGGTTGCTTGGCAAACACATTTAATGCGTCCTGTTAATCAGGAAGCAATAAGGAATACTTGCATGGTTGCCTGGCAACAGCACATAAGGCCTTTCTCCCAATTTATCCCTCCCCTACCTTTCCAGCTTAACCTTCTCTGAAGCCAGCCAGCATGAACACTACTGCACTTTAGTTTAAAGTGGCCATGAGGGAGAGAATGAAACCTGACTTCCGCCCAACTCTTCCACCCTCAGCATTGCCGAAGAGCACAGCTCCCCAGACATCTGTGGCCCTAGTTCTTCTTCTGTGCTCCAATCTAACTGTGACCACTGGAAATGCAAAGCAGAAAAATAAATTCTAAGGCGTTCACTTGCAGGTACTTTTCATTGCATTAAAAGTACCAGCAAGGAGAGAGACTCAAGCCAGAGTTCCATGTTCCATGTAGTTCATGATTCCCCCCCCACAAATATTTTTGTTTGGTAAAGAATGCAGCTGGTAAAGCTGAAATTTGAAGAAAGAATCCCGTGTTGGGGAGAAGGGCTTCTTAAGTGTGCCCCTCAGCTAAAAATCACACTAACACAGCTGCGTTTATCTCTGTTGGAGAAAACAGATGAGTAGTCACGCCTCTTCCTGAGCTAAGGTTGAAGTAGTTGGATTGTATTTTTGGCAGGAAAATAGCCCAAGGGAAAAGGGTTAATATGCCCCCTGTTCCCCTCATGACAAGTTTCCCCCTTCAAATTGAAGCTTCGCTGGGTACATTCCAATAAAAAACAAAACAGCCCCTACATGTAACATGACATTCTGCCATCAGTTAAACTTAGTAAAGTATCAAGTAGTTCTTAGGTAATGTAAAATGTGTTGCTTCTGATGTCTTCATTTATTTTAAAAAAAGCTAATATTACAGACTAGCCACAAATAGAAGATGCATTTGGACCATTCTGTTCAATTAATTTTTTAAAAAGAAATCCAGGTCAATTTCAACTGAATCCTATTGATTCTCCTAGTCAATAAAGAGTTAAAAAATAAGCTGAGGGTTTTTTTTTTAAAGTAAGTGCTTTGAAGGTGCTGGAAAGTGAAAGCAGAGTCTTAAGTGGTCATGTGGCTAGTGCCATTCATCTTGGTAGTGACTATCTGTCAAAAGTGGCAAGAGCCCCTTGTTAACAGCCCTGACCTGTACAGTAATGAAGGGAGAGTGCACGGCAAAGTGTCCATTATCATGCAGTTGGGAGCAGTAAATTGGTGCAGTTTGCCTCAATCTTGCAGCAAGTTGAGATGTAAGATAGTGGGGATCAGCAAGAGGCAATTTTTTCCTATGATCATTTATGTCAGATCACATCATAGTGGGAACTTAGTCACATTTGTGATTTCAATTAAACAGGTCTCCGTGATAAACGACCATTTTCTGGGGAAGCATGCTCTGGTTATCTGTGAATAAGCAAGTAAACTCACCTGCTAATATTTAGACAAGAAGCAGTGATGGAGAAATAGGAAGCCAAGATGGCAATCATGTAGACAAGTACCAAATACTGTGCCACACTCCCCACACATATTACTTAGTAATACTCTGTATATATTCAGTATCCAATGGCTAACTTGTTGTGCAAGCCTAAGTTTACTGAAAAATAAGTAGGAATGTCACTCAATGCAATCCTAAGTTTTAAGTTAAGGGATATAATTATGAGAACTTACAAATAAAGTATGTAGCTACTGTCTCCTCCCATATGTACCTATTCAGAATCTTAGCTCCTCTTTGGAGGCCTTCCTCCAGGTGCTCCCACCAAAGGAAGCTAAGCGAATGACTACAAGAGAGGGCCTTCTGAGTTGTAGCACCCCACTTATGAAATAAACTCCTCAAAGAGGTTTGTGTGGCATCTACATTATTAACTTTTTGGTATCAGGCAAAAACTTTTATTTTATTTTCTTCCAGGCATTTTAGAGACCTAGTTCTAGCTTTTTACAGCAGTTTTATTGATTCCTGTGCTGTTTCTTGTTTTGCATTGCATTGCATTGCATTGCATTTTATTCTTTTAAATATTTGTATTGTATAACTGGATGAGGGCTCATAAACTGAAACTCAATCCAGACAAGATTGAGATGCTGTTAGTGGGTGGTTCTGCTCACCGGATGGAAGGTCTTCAACCTGTTCTGGATGGGATTGCACTCCCCCTGAAGGAGGAAGTTCATAGCTTGGGGGTTCTCTAGAACCATCTCTGTCACTTGAGGCTCGGGTGGCGTCAGTGGCACGAGTGCCTTCTACCAACTTCGCCCCATCTGGACAGGGATAACCTGGCTTCAATTGTCTATGCTCTGGTAACCTCCAAGTTAGATTACTGCAATGCACTCTACGTGGGGCTGCCTTTGAAGATGGTTCAACAGCTGCAGCTTGTGCAAAATGCGGCAGCCAGACTAATAACCTGGACCAAGAGGTTCGAACATATAAAACCGACTCTGGCCCGCTTGCATTGGCTGCCTGTATGTTTCTGAACCCGATTCAAGGCATTGGTTCTAACCTATATAGCCTTACATGACTTGGGACCACAATACCTGATGGAACGCCTCTCCCGACACAAACCTACCCGTACACTACGACCCACATCTAAGGTCCTCCTCCGATTGCCTACTCCGAGGGAAGCACGGAGGGTGGCAACAAGGGAACGGGCCTTTTCAGTGGTTGCCCCCAATTATGGAATGATCTCCCCAATGAGGCTCGCCTGGCGCCAACATTGTTATCTTTTCGGCGCCATGTCAAGACTTTCCTCTTCTCCCAGGCATTTAACAGCATATGATGAGGGTTTTGTGTTGTTGTTGTGCTTTGACCCAGAATGGTTGTTTAAAAGATATTGTAATTATAATTTGGTTTTATGCTTTATGGTTTAAAATTTTGTATATCAGTGTTTTTAATGTTCAAATGTTTTTAATTTTTGTAAACCGCCCAGAGAGCTTCGGCTATGGGGCAGTATGTAAATGGAATAAAAATAAATAAATAAATAAAAATACCTGACAGAACACCTCTCCCGACATGAACCTACCCGTACACTACTTTCAACATCTAAGGCCCTTCTCCGGGTGCCTACGCCGAGGGAAACTTGGAGGATGGCAACAAGGGAGAGGGCCTTCTCAGTGGTGGCCCCCCAATTATGGAATGAACTCCCCGATGAGGCTCGCCTGGCGCCAATATTGTTATCTTTTCAGCGCCAGATCAAGACGTTCCTCTTCTCCCAGTCATTTAATAGCATATACTGAGTTTTTAATTGACCCAAGAACTATATTTAGGCCTGGCTGAGAGTTCGCAGCTGTTTTAAACGTCACTGTTTTTATATGTTGTCTGTTTTTATGTTTTTAAATTTTATATATCGATTTTTAATGTCCAAAGTTTTAATTTTTGTAAATCGCCTAGAGAGCTTCAGCTATGGGGCAGTATAATAATAATAATAATAATAATAATAATCTGTTTCCATAGTATTTTAGTTTTTTTAACTGTTTGTAATCCACCCAGAGAACATTGGTTATTGGGAAGATTAGAAATGTAATAAATAAATGAATATTAGGGGTGTGCACGGACCCCCCGGATCGGATCGGGACCCGGATCGGGACCTCCAATTTTGTCCCGGACCGGTTCGGACAAAATCGGAGGCCCCCCGGACCGGATCGAGTCCGATCCCGACCCAAAAATCGTACATTTTTGGATCGGCCGCCATTTTTTTCCCCATAGACTTGCATTGCAATGCAAGTCTATGAGGAAAAAATGGTGGCGGGTGGGTAAGGGGGGGCCTAACTCCCTCCCCCCCCCCGGGGCCGTCCGCTGTGGACGGCCCCGGCAGGTAAACCCCCTCCCCCGCGCTCCCTACCCCCCCTGGGGCCGCCCGCTTCCATCCGCTGGCGCCCGCGGGCGCCAGCGGATAGAAGCGGACGGCTCCGGGGGGGGGTAAGCCCCCTTCCCCGCCACTGCTTACCTTCTCGGCCCATCCGGCGCCGGCGGCTACTACCAGCAGGCTCCGCGGCCTACTCTCGAGTAGCGCGCCGGGTGATGACATCACCCGGCGCGCCACCCTGGAGCAGGCCGCGGAGCCTGCTGGTAGTAGTAGGCGCCGGCGCCGGACGAGAGCCGCCGGGCCGGGCAGGTAAGGGCCCCCCTCCCCCCTCCGCGCGCCCCCTCCTCCCCTCCACGCACCCCCTCCTTACCTTCCCGGCCCGGCGGCTCCCGTCCGGCGCCGGCGCCTACTACTTCCAGCAGGCTCCGCGGCCTGCTCTAGAGTAGCGCGCCGGGTGATGACATCACCCGGCGCGCCACCCTAGAGCAGGCCGCGGAGCCTGCTGGGAGTAGTAGGCGCCGGCGCCGGACGGGAGCCGCCGGGCCGGGCAGGTAAGGGCCCCCCTCCCCCCTCCGCGCGCCCCCTCCTCCCCTCCACGCACCCCCTCCTTACCTTCCCGGCCCGGCGGCTCCCGTCCGGCGCCGGCGCCTACTACTTCCAGCAGGCTCCGCGGCCTGCTCTAGAGTAGCGCGCCGGGTGATGACATCACCCGGCGCGCCACCCTAGAGCAGGCCGCGGAGCCTGCTGGGAGTAGTAGGCGCCGGCGCCGGATGGGAGCCGCCGGGCCGGGCAGGTAAGGGCCCCCCTCCCCCCTCCCCCCTCCGCGCGCCCCCTCCTCCCCTCCACGCACCCCCTCCTTACCTTCCCGGCCCGGCGGCTCCCGTCCGGCGCCGGCGCCTACTACTTCCAGCAGGCTCCGCGGCCTGCTCTAGAGTAGCGCGCCGGGTGATGACATCACCCGGCGCGCCACCCTAGAGCAGGCCGCGGAGCCTGCTGGGAGTAGTAGGCGCCGGCGCCGGACGGGAGCCGCCGGGCCGGGCAGGTAAGGGCCCCCCTCCCCCCTCCCCCCTCCGCGCGCCCCCTCCTCCCCTCTACGCACCCCCTCCTTACCTTCCCGGCCCGGTGGCTCCCGGCCGGCGCCGGCGCCTACTACTACCAGCAGGCTCCGCGGCCTGCTCTAGAGTAGCGCGCCGGGTGATGACATCACCCGGCGCACCACCCTAGAGCAGGCCGCGGAGCCTGCTGGGAGTAGTAGGCGCCGGCGCCGGACGGGAGCCGCCGGGCAGGTAAGGGCCCCCCTCCCCCCTCCCCCCTCCGCGCGCCCCCTCCTCCCCTCCACGCACCCCCTCCTTACCTTCCCGGCCCGGTGGCTCCCGGCCAGCGCCGGCGCCTACTACTACCAGCAGGCTCCGCGGCCTGCTCTAGAGTAGCGCACCGGGTGATGACATCACCCGGCGCGCCACCCTAGAGCAGGCCGCGGAGCCTGCTGGTAGTAGTAGGCGCCGGCGCCGGACGGGAGCCACCGGGCCGAGAAGGTAAGTGCCCCCCTCCTCCCCCCCCCCGCTGTCCACTTTCATCGGCGGGCGCCCGCTGACACCCGCCAATGGAAGCGGCGGTGGGCGCCAGTGGGCGCCCGCCGATCCGCCGATCAGCCGAACCGGTTCGGAGCTTTTTCGGACCGGTTCGGATTGGATCGGCCGATCCAGCTGCGGGATCGGAAATCGGATAATTTATCCGATTTCCCACTGGACCGGACTCGGATCGTGGATCGGGTCCGATCCAGTGCACATCCCTAATGAATATAAATACTGTAACTTGCTATGTCTGTCACTAGCCACCACAGACACCAATCCTTAGTTCAGCTTGGTTAAGTGTTATTGAAATATCTTTGCCTGTGGATTCCACAAATAGAGTACAACAGAATAAGAGTAAGAGTCAATTTCCTAAAAATCTGGCTAATCAAAATAACAGCCTATAAAGATATGAAGGCATCTGGAAGGGACCATTCATGCCTATCCTGCAGAAAACCTTTTGCAGTTGCATGAGGGGTTACAAGTAAGGCTGTGAACGGAACCCCGATCCGATCTGGATCCCGATCTGTCAGATCCTGATCGGATCTGTATCCAATCTGGGTCCGTCCACAGCACTTCCTCCTGCTCTCCCCGCTCTCTCCCTCTCTCCCTCCCCCTACTCTCCCTACTTACCTGCTGCCTCCTCTGCTATCGTCCTGCCATCGTCTTCCGTCCTCGCTGTGGGCTGCCGCATTTCCTGGTTGCGGCGGGTGATGACTATGGTTGCCATGGTTGTAACAAATTGTGCCAATATTTGCCATGATTGATAACAGTTGGCCAGCATGATGTTTCAAAGTGCACAACTCTATTTTGGGAGACACATAGCAAATTAAAGTTTATCTTACAAGATATTCTTGGTATTTACTGTTAATTTGTTTAGTCCTGGCTACCACATCATCTTGGCTTCCTGCCTGCCCCCCACCACAGCTTAGAGCTTCACAGCAAGTGTTTGCATGCATAGTCTAGTCTGCCTGTCCTTCATAATATTCTCAATTTTAATATTAATAAGCATTGTTGCCTAGTAGAGGAATGGCATGATGTCGTTTATGATTTGTGCAGTTCTAATTGGCCCAGCCCCCTGGAGGCATGGAGATATAATCTTGTTACCAAGGTGTGAAGTTTTAGGTTTAAAAAGGGCAGGGAGGGTAGCTCTCCTCTGACTTTCAGTGTGCTGGATTTGTGTCGCTCCAACTTGGCAGTGGCATAAAGATCATGTGGTCAGTGCCATTTCAGGCCATTTAAACCAAGGACTTTCAGAATTTGTACATATGCTTGGTAATTTCATTTTAGCTAAGTAGGCATCTGCCTAAATAATCCTTTATTTTGTATCTTTAATGCTCTTCCTTTTCTATAAAATACTGTTTTAGAAAGATTATATCAGTTCGCACTCACATTTATTCAAGAGACATCCTAGATTGATTGTATTTACATGCTTTCCTGAAGAGCAGTTCATGCTAGATTAGCAAGGGGAGCTCAGAATATTGGCTGGGACAAACAGAATATTACCATACCTTAAAACCACTCTTCTCTATGGATTGTGTTTATTGTGGGGCCTCCACATGGCCCTTAACTACCTGATGATGGTGATAACTGAGGTCGTTTTCACAAGCGTGGTTTTAAGTACATTCATTGCGACTTTGATCCACTTCTTCAGCGCAGGACTTGCATGATGTCGTCCCCCTCACGCTGTTCTCGTGCCCTGAGTGCTCCATTTTTAGTTTCTGTTTCAATTTAACCCTGAACGGGCAAAGTCTGTTTCAGGCAAGTTCAGGCAAGTTCAACAGGCTGAGCTGAGGTATTGGAGCAAAACCGACCACATGTGATTCAACGCTAGATTCACATAGGAAACGGAGGGGGAACCCGCAGAAGCAATCCGGGGGGGGGGGGGGAATGGTATGTGTGATAAAGGCCTGAAAAACAGGCCTTGTAAGCAGATTTTAAAACCAAACACTTGGATTGCATGCTTTAGTGTAATACAAAGCACGCTAAAGTTTAGGGGAAGTTTTTTTTTTAAGGTAGTGATTATGCCTTGCATGCTAGCCTGGCTCTTATAAAACCCATCATGTATAATCCTACCCATGATGGGTTTTTAAACTTTTGCAGCAGGTTTACTCAAAAAAGAGTAGACAGGTATTTGCATTCTGAGTTTTTCACTAACTAGATAGACGTGTTGCATGTTATCTGAATCTGCATCAGATCTGAGCTGAAGTGCCCTAAGCTGAATATTGGACCTGCCTCATAAGAGTATGTTATTACAGTTTTACCCCAATTTAACACATTTTTAACCTCTGCCATGTTCTCCGTAAATGGTAAACACAAGGCAGATAAGAGTGGGGAAACAGAAGTGGAGGGCTATAGCTTTGTGACTGACAGCTCTAGCTTCCATTCAGGAAATGATGTTACTATGACTCTCCCTTTTCCCCCCCAGTCACAGTGTTTTGTGGAGCAACATAGACAAAAGATGTCAGATGGTATTTTAGTTATTCCCTCTGGTCTTTACTTGGTTGTGCCTGTCTTCTGACAGTGACGACACCTGAAAAAGGTTCTACCAACACCCTGCCTTCTTTGTCTTGGCATTATTGTTGCTGCTCCTGTCCCCATAGACTCCTACTCGTATGCCTGCACTACACCCTGAATGCTCCAGAGATCTTACCCCCTTGGATCTCTATTATAATGAGCACCTTATAATAATAGGAGAGGCCACAAACGCCAATGTGGGGGAATTTTGCACCTCTGCTGCCTCTTCCACCAGCAGGGAGACTGTGTTAATGTTGCACCACACCCTGAATGCTCCAGAGATCAGAGCTGAAACACACCATCTGTGGCTCTGTTGTCTACACTGCCTGTAGCACTTTATCCTTACCTGCATGGTAATGGTAGAGCATCCTCCCCTCCCCTTGCTACCACAAAATCCAACGGAGGGGAGGAATCTTGTCACTTCTGCTGCCTTTTCTACCTTGACACCTCCAAGAAACAAGTGCTCTTAAAATAAAACTACAGTGATGAGCTGGACTTCTCGCTGTGAAAGAAAAAGTCTCCCGTTCTGTTTGAAAAAGTAGAGGGATCAGGTTCTGACTGTTTCAGTATTGCTTAGATGCACACTATGAGCCTGTTTACACCAAGCTGGATACAACACTTTGAAAACGCTTTGAAAACTGTATATGGAGCATGTCCTGGGCCCCAACAGTTGTCACTACTGTTATAAACTGTTTTAAACCATTTTAAAGCAGTAGTGTAGATAGGCTTATAATGTGGTGTGTGGGTGTGTGGGAGGGGGTGTTAGGGTGACCAGATAAAATCCAGGTCAGGGCTCAGAGCAAAGGGAATTTCAGCCAGTGTCATTTGTATGCAATTAGTTCCTGGTGAAATTCCCTCTTCATCACAACAGTTAAAGGTGCAGGCACTATACTAGAGTGACCATATACAAAAGAAGGCAGAGCCTCTGCAACTTTAACAGTTGTGATGAAGAGGGAATTTCACCAGGAACTAATTGCATACAAATGACACTGGCTGAAATTCCCTTTTCTCTACAACTGTTAAAGTTACATGAGCCCTGATCTGGATTTTATCTGGTCAGCCGTGTGTGTATATGTTTGTGGGTAAAAACACAGTCACACGACAAAGAGCACAGACACTCTTGCCCACCAGTTAGCGTTCCAAGTGACAGGCGCTTTTGAGAGAGAAAGAGAGAGCGAGAGAGCATGCATGTAAAAGAGAGGTAACAGTGGAAGAGCGAGGTAGAAGAGTGAGAGAAAGCAAGTGCAGGAGGTAACAGACTGTGGTCCCCTCCACAAGGATTCGCTTTTGCGCCCGGTTAGGCGATTATGCGCATAATCGCAGAAGCGCATTTACACCTAATACCTCTGCACGAGAGGCGGCGAGAGGCGGTGAAGCGCATTACAGGATGACCAAAATGCGCTTTACAAGTAGTTAATGCGGAGAATCGCTTGTTCACATAGTCAAAATGCGCTTTAACGGCCGAAGCAAAATAAAATTCGCGATTTAACGCGCATTCAATAATGCGCATAATCGGAGAGATAACGCGCCTCTACGCCCGATTTGCGCTCCGTTCTTGTAGAGGTAAATTTTTTAATGCGCCTTGAAAGAGCTTTAAACCTCTCTTGTAGAGGCAGCCTGTGACAGTACAAGAGGTAGCAGAATTGAGTGAAAGAATAAGAAAGGTAACTCAGAGACGGAGGGAGTTGTCTGTGAGTTGTCTGAAGGCTGCTGAGGCCTTGGCAGAGCATTGAGGGAACAGGCAGGGAGCCCAGAGGGTTACAAACAGGCTGGGTTCATGATTGATTATTATTTTTTACCCCGTGGGTAAATTGCCCCTGATAAGGGGGGGAAAAACCCTTTACCAGTCCTCAAAATTTAAAGTAAAAACAAACAAACAAACCCAAATGCCCCCGGTTTAAAAGCACCTAGCACAAAAATGTCTGCATCTATTTGTCTGAAATGTAGCAGACTCAAAAGTAGTTACTATGCCTCCTCTTCATTGGTTTTCATATTTGTTGGATTTCCTATTGTATTTAGTGGGAAGTTATCAGAGGCTTTACAAAACCAGGCAAGGTGAGCTACTGCCTTGGATCCAAAGTATGATGTCAATCTATGTCATCTGAGCTAGTGAGGCAGGTTCCAGGGCCAGATCTACACCAAGCAGGATATGGTGCTTTGAAAACGGTTTGAAAACTCTATCTGGAGTGTGTCCTGGGCCCCAACAGTTGTCACTACTATTATAAACCATTTTAAAGCAGTAGTGTAGATCCTGCCAGGTATTTTTTTTCCTGTGTCCTAATTACTTTGTCTGTGGCTGTGCTTCATCAAGTTTTACATAATAATTTCCTTTCAAGACATTATTCTCTCTTCCTTTTGCCAATGAAGGAATTCTCTGAATTGTTCCCCCTCTTTTCCCATGTCCACTAATCTTCCCTTCTATTTTATACGTCAACAGAGCCAAATAGCCATTATACTCATAAACTGCAGATTATGAGTATAATTTTGCATCAACAAAATTGGGGTCACAGCATACCTGACAGTGAAGGTCTCAAGAACCTGATTTAACAAGGAGCATATTTCTTCACAAAAAAAGTTTTACTTAATGACTGTAACATTTCACGTATTATTTTGTTTTATTCAGGCCTTACTTTATATTATCAATTATTGATGGGTCTAACTACACATTTTGCTAAAATTAGAGATGAAATATCACATATTATTTAATCCCCTTTATTTACGCTGCAAGCAGCATTTTTTAATAGACAAGGGTGGATACCATCTGTCAGTCACAGTGTAACTGTAGTGCACCACAAGTTAGATGCTAAAGACATAGCTGAAGATGAGTGTGTCTTTTCACAATGTCTCTTTGGATATAAATGGAATGGAATTGTTATTTGTGTTCACTTGGCTGATACATAAGTATAACTTTAATTGTGAAGAGTTCTTCCGTTTGCTTCACCACATTCAAATCCATTCCAGACTGAATTAAACAGGTGGGATACCACCTGTACATAATGATTAACTTCGCCTATGCAATAATTTATGTGAAAATGCTTATCGAACCCTGATAACTTCACATCTGCTGCTAGAGTAGTATCTACTCATGGGCAATACATTTTTATCAAGGTATAATTTGGGAAGTTTATAGTGTTGATCCTTTTGCCAAGAGAAATGTTTAAAAATAAAGTGCCTCTCATGACAAGTTAACAGGGCATTCCTACAGGGCGCTCATTTTGTACCAAAATGATTGGTGCAAATTCAGTTTATCTGATATAACAGATGGCCAGTATAAATTGTAGTAATTGGTATCAGTCTGGATAGGCTTGCTGGGATGGGACTTTGGAGCACTATATTGTGATGATCCAAACACTGGTGCTGGCAACCTACTGCTAAGGTCTATGCTAGGGTGACCAGATAAAATCCAGATCAGGGCTCATGTTGTAGAGAAAAGGGAATTTCAGCCAGAGTCATTTGTATGCAATTAGTTCCTGGTGAAATTCCCTCTTCATCACAACAGTTAAAGCTGCAGGAGCTATACTAGAGTGACCATATACAAAAGAAGGCAGGGCCCCTGCAACTTTAACTGTTGTGATGAAGAGGGAATATCACTAGGCACTAATTGCATACAAATGACACTGGCTGAAATTCCCTTTTCTCTACAACTGTTAAAGTTACATGAGCCCTGACCTGGATTTTATCTAGTCAGCCTAGTCTATGCCACTTGCGTTGTGGTGTACTGCAGAGTTTCATCTTCCATGCTTTTTAACATCTACAAAGAGCTGCTGAGTGAAGGAATTTGGAATGTTGTGTCATCAGTGGGGTCCCCCAAGGATCTGAATTAGGACCAGTACATTTTAACTTGCTCATAAATGGTCTGGAATTAGGGGTAAGCCATGAGCTGATGACACCAAATTATTTAGAGTGTTTAAAACAAAAGAGTTCCAAAGGGATATCTCCAAGCTGGGGGAATGGATATTAAAATGGCAAATATGGTTCAATATAAGCAAATGTAAAGTGATGCACATTGGGGCAGAAAACCCTAACTTCACATACTGATGAAATCTGAGCTGGCAGTGACTGACAAAGAAAGAAATCTTGGGGTTGTGGTGGAAAGCTCAGTGAAAAAGCTGTGAAAAAGGCGAATTCCATATTAGGAATAATTAGAAAATAAATTTAAAATAAAACTACCAATATTATAATGCCCTTATACAAATTTATGGTGTGACTATTCTTGCAATGTGTTGTAAAGTTCAAAAAAACACAGCCCAAAAAGTTATTGTAGATCTGGAAACGGTATAGAAAAGGGCCACCAAAATCATCAAGGGGATGGAGCAACTCCCTTATGAGGGAAGGTTTCAATATTTGTGGCTGTTAGCTTAGAAAAAAAGTGAGCAAGGAGAGAGATGATAGAGATGTATAAAAGTAGGTATGGTGTGTAGAAAGGGGCGAGGTCTCTCTCATAATACTAGAACCTGGGGTCATCTCATGAAGCAGAATGGTGGGAAATTCAGGACCGATAAAAGCAAGCACTTCTTCACACAGCCCATACTTAAACTATGAAAATCACTATCACAAGATGTCATGATAGCCACCAACATGGATGGCTTTAAAAGAAGGTTAGACAAACTCACGGAGAATAAGGCTATCAATGGCTATTAGTCATGATAGCTGTATATTACTCCAGTACCAAATGAAGTATGCCTTTGTGTGATTGTTGCCGGGGGAAATGAATGGGAGACTTGCTCATATACTTCTTGTACTCTTCCCATAGGCATGGTTGGCCATTATGCAAACAGAATGCTAGACTTGGTAGGTTTTTGGTCTAATCCTTCATGGCTCTTCATATGTATGCTCATGATACCCAGTTCTATTTCTCCTTTACATTTAATTCAGGTGAGACAGTAGAAGTCCCAAATACTGGTCTGAATCTGTAATGAATTGCATGAGGACCAGTAAACTAACACTCAATCTACATAACATTGGATTGTCTAGATGTAGAGCAGTATATAAATGTTGTAAATATATAAAAAAATAACATGAAGGTAATGTTGATGGGTATTTCGTTTGCTTGGCAAGATAGTGGCTGAATTCGGACGACACAATATGCAACTGGGGGGGGGGGGGGAATTGTCAGTTGTATTGACTATCGTGTTGTCCGAATGCTGCCATAGTCAACTCAGTGCTGATCCTAATCCACACCACAGTTGATTATTTATTACCATGCTGTGTGGGGAGTAACCCCTAGATGAACAACTGTAAAGTTGATTATTACCCCACCATTGACTATCGTGTCGTCTGAATTCAGCCAGTGTTTAACCTCTTCTGGGCAGGGCTGCATTCCTCCCAAAGGAGTAAGTCCACAACCTGGGGGTGGTCCTAAATCCAGCTTTGTCATTGGAGGCCCAAGTGGGCTCCATGGCATGGAGCACTTTTCACCTGATGGAATGAAAATTTGAGGATTATCAGAATCAAATAAACTGACCTTCTAGAGATTACAGCTTGGAAACTGAGATCCAAATCTTTACTTCTTGCATTTGTTGCCAAGTGGATGAAGAGCATTTGCTCTTTGGTGAAATTCTGTGAGTGATGGAGTGATGGGCAAGCTTGTCTCACACTTTTCTTGGTTGTCCTGAGTTTTCTCACCCAAATATCCTCAAGCTTTTCCTAAACAAACTTGGAAAGATCAAGTGCACTGCTCAGCACTTCTTGCCAGTTCCATCCAGCTGGAAGGGCTGGGAAGGATTCTTCAACAATTCAACATCTTTAGTTGCTTAGGCTGAGGGTTTCAGCACCATTTAGGCCTTATCCTCCTAGATTCTCCAGAACATGCTAGGAAGAGTCCATTACCAGGGAAATGTTCCCAATGCTCTAGCTCATTTGATTTACTGGAGAAACATTTCCCAGACTTCCTTCTGAAACTTGATATTTCTGAGCATGCTTAGAAGTGCTCAGGCCATTCAAATGAGGCTTCTGTCTCTTTTGAAGCCTTATTTCAGTTCTCCCTAGCACACATTGCCTGCCTCACCAGGGTAAATTTGGGGAAGTAAGTGGCAGCAAGATGCATGGCTGTCTGGCAGTGGGAAGTGCTAACATCAGGGCAAGTGATATTTATTTATTTATTTATTATTTTATTTCTAACCCACCTCTCCATCCAGATCGAGGCAGCGAACAACAATAAATATAAATATAAAAACCATAAAATAGATAAAGCATTAAAACAGATAAAAACAAATACATTATTAAAAACATCTTAAAATTCAACTGGGTAGGCATGCCGGAAGAGAGCAATCTTCACGGCTCTCTTAAATTCAAGAAGACTGCTAATTTGTCAAATCTCCTTCGGCAGGCCATTCCACAGTCTGGGAGCAGCAGAAGAGAAGGCCCTCTGGGTAACACTTGCCTAGGCTGACCAGATAAAATCCAGGTCAGGGCTCCTGTAACTTTAACAGTTGTAGAGAAAAGGGAATTTCAGCCAGTATCATTTGTATGCAATTAGTCCCTGGTGAAATTCCCTCTTCATCACAACTGTTAAAGTTGCAGGGGCCCTGCCTTCTTTTGTATATGGCCACTCTAGTATAGTGCCTGCAGCTTTAACTGTTGTGATGAAGAGGGAATTTCACCAGGGACTAATTGCATACAAATGATACTGGCTGAAATTCCCTTTTCTCTACAACTGTTAAAGTTACAGGAGCCCTGACCTGGATTTTATCTGGTCAGCCTACACTTGCCAGCCTAGTTCTAGCTAACTGGAGTAAATTCTTCCCAGAGGACCTGAGTGTGTGGGGCGGATTATACCGGAGAAGGCGATCCCACAGGTAACCTGGACCCAAACCATGTAGGGCTTTAAAGGTAATAACCAACACTTTATACTTCGCCTGGAAACTAATTGGCAGCCAGTGGAGTGATTTTAAGATTGGTGTTATGTGGTCACCCCAAGGTGTACCGGTGACCAACCTGACTGCCATATTTTGAACTAGTTGAAGTTTCCGGACTAGGCACAAAGGTACAAGGTATAGGCACAATGGTCATTATATAGGCTGACCATCTGAAAAGGAGGACAGGGCTCATGTAACTTTACGAGTTGTAGAGAAAAGGGAATTTCAGCCAGTGCCATTTGTATGCAATAAGTTCCTGGTGACCAGCTTTAACTGTTGTGATGAAGAGGGAATTTCACCAGGAACTAACTGCATACAAATGGCACTGGCTGAAATTCCCTTTTCTCTACAACTCTTAAAGTTACATGAGCCCTGTCCTCCTTTTCAGATGGTCAGCCTACATTATAAGCCAGGCCTCTATCTCAGAAGGGTTTGGCTCAGTTCATAATGGTTCATTGTTTTCTGAACTGAGGGCATTAGTTCCAACATCCATCCATCCAGTTCTGAACTTCAACACTATCACTGCTGTATGCCAACTTTACAAAATTCTAAAAAGTGCAAAAGAATGGAGAATGAGATCCAATTACCTTTTTAAACAACAACAACAACAACAAATGTGCCCTGGCAATAATTCCTGCTCTAAAATCTTGTTACTTGCTGGGTTGGAGTTGGATATTTCCATTCTCCAATTGCAAATGGCCACCAATGAACCATATGTAATAGGTGCAGGATACTGGATCTAGGGATGGAAGAAACAGGAATATTCAAGGTTGCCAAAATTCACTTCACTTCAAAGCTCAGTTCTACTTGCTCTGGATCTCGATTACAACCTGATTTTTTTGGTACACTTTCCTGCCATGGGCTAAAGCATGAAAATTTTAATTTAAAAACATGTGCATTTTTAAAAGTGCGAATGCAAGTTCGGAAATTTGCAAACATTTTCTGAGACCATGTGCTTCCATTCAGAATTGCAAATGGAATAATTTTGAGTGATTTGCAAACTGAAATAAAAGTATTGTACCTCCCTAATTGGATCTAAAGTAAGTAATTCTAGTGGTTCAGCCAATATCTTGTTTGATATTTTATCCTCTTCCTATGGGAGAGGATAAGGTATAAAGGAAAGAAGATTAAATTCACAAATGATAACTCCTTTCATAGAAATGCAAAAATATCATTAAACATTAAAATTTTAGATACACCACAAAGGTTTTCCTTTGGTGTTGAGAGCTAAACTGCTTTCAACTACATGGCTAAAAACACCTCACCTGTGAATTTACAAGTTTTTTTTTAATCATCTTTGTGTAAAACTGTTAGCCTAGAGGTTAAATTACAGACAGCGCTGGGAATCTACTTCATAAAAGGTACGGAGTGTTTTTGTATTGAAGTCCACAAGGAATCCTCCTGGTTAACAGTGGAGCCATAAGTAATTTTTTTAATTTGTGAACTACACATTAAGCATATCGTCAGCTGTTGTAAATGCGTAACCAACAACAAACCATTATGTATCTTTCATCTAATTATACATGGTTATTATACACCTGTACCAGTGTACCTGGCTAGTATTTGTAATACTTGTGGTTTTCTCCATCAAAACAGATTTAGCAATATAAAAGTGCTCTAAGGTTCATAGAGAGACCAACTTGTGGATAAGTTTTGATTCCATGCAGCACAGTAAATAGTAAATTTTCTTATTATAGTGTGTGTGTGTGTGTGTGTGTGTGCGTATTTTTCTCTGTCACTTTTCTTTTTTCTAATAATAAACTCGTCACACAGATGTGAGTGAGAAAATGTGAAATGCAGTTGAAGGATGGATAAGAGCAACATATAAGTTGTGTTATTTTTTTTAATTTGAGAATGTTTGCGGCACCAGCCAAAAAGAAATACAACTCCTGAGGTTACACAGAGTGTTAGTGTTGCCTTCGTAGTATCCTATATAAAGCAAGAAAAACAGATTCATCCAACTGTCAGATATTCTTCCAGAGGATAATGACAACATACCATACCATTAGATTTGTGCCACTGTTGATGGCTACACAATGGATGGTCCTTGGGCATATCCTTCACCTATCTATCTATCTATCTATCTATCTTCCTTCCTGTACTATGTAGTAACTGTGCAAACACATATATGGCAATAATTGCTGTTTCCAACACATGAGTCACTCCAGCCTGCTGCACCTGTGTAAATCTTGATGTCTGCTTTTGGCACTTAGAGTCACACACAGGATTGTGATTTTACACTGGTACAGTGATCCCTGTATAAACACACGTTGTAAGTGCCAGTTTTCTATTTAAAGCAGGATGGAGGAGGCAAACTCTAGGAGATCTTTGATTGCTTGCCTAATGGACTTCCAACATAGCCCACAGCCCAGTTAAGCTGAAATACTCTCAGTTTAGCCAGTTTCATGCCACTGAAATCAATAGTTCTATTAATAGACCAATCTTAAGATCTGCTATACTAACAAAACAGGATGGGGTGTATCAACTGATGTATCAGTTCAATGTCAAACATCATGCTCCCTCAGAACTACAGCTGAGTGATGCCAGCATTTTACTTAGAGATATCAGCACCAATATTACACTTGCAATGGGATTATATTATGGCACCTGACAGAAGAGCTTCCTTGCCATACAATTCATTGTGCTTAGTTTGGGTAACATTTAACATTCTCTTAATCATATCTTTACTTCCACATATTAACGCTCAGTTTATAACAGTTATAATTACCATTGTATACTACTTAAATGCCACGTACTAACTTGCATTAAATGTGCATTTAAACTTTTATGATTTCAGGACAGTATTTCTCTTAAAAACCCATTATATTAGTTAAGCCTTTCACATCCTCTCTATTTCCTGAGGGAAAAGGTGAGGTTACACTATGGAAGACAACACATGTTATGATGAACATAATCCTATTATCATAATGGAAATAATACTATTACAAAGGAATAAACAACAAATGGTGCATGAAGCCCTCTGAAAATTGAAATTCATTTGGGACTCCCCAAGGGGACAGCACTAGTCTCCGAACTGAATTTGATAGTTTCTAAGGAAGTGAAAAGCATATTGAAATAAGCAGTATATTCTACGGAATTAACTGCAAATTAATAGCCACTGTAGAATGTCCTTGGTTTTACGATTGACAGAAGCAAAGAGCAGATGGGTGGAAAACCTGAAATTATAAAGTTCCATTCCTACTAAAATAAAAAAATGGGATTCTGTTTGTTAGCAATTAAAAATATTACAAAATATTTGCTATGTTTTTGAAGTCACCAGCTCCAATTTAACATAATAATAAATATGGGTATTCTATTATATCAAGGGTGCCTCTACAAGAGCGATTTAAAGCGCTTTCAAAGCACATTACTGATTTTACCTCCACATGAACGGAGTGCAAATCGGGGGTTGAGGCGCTTTTTCTATCCGATTTGCGAATTATCGAATGTACTTTAAATAGCGAGTTTTAATTTACTGCAGGAGTTAAAGCGCCTTATGACCATGTAAACAAGCGATTCTTCGCATTTAAACACCTTTAAAACACATTTCATACAAGCGGTAATGCGCTTCACCGCCTCCCGTGTATAGGGATTAGGTGTAAAAGCGATTGTGAGAAAGCGTCAAACCGAATTCTTGTAGAGGGGACCCTAGTCACTCAGTACACGGAAGTTGCCCTAGTCTAGTAGTTGCTAATGAATGTGCTCAGTCTTTGTACCTTTCCATTCCATTTCATTTAGTGGAGGGAATTCCATTTATTCTCTTCACTAAAAATTAATCTGAATCTCTGTGCACAGCAGAGTTTATATAATTATTTGTCTGACACTTTTTAGGAACAAGTTTTCACAGGGTGGTTCACATAATAAAACATTAAAAATATATAGTACAGTTTAAAGATCCAAGTCAAACAGCTACACAAGAGTGGCACCCAATTTATTGAAATAAAAATACAGGCCAGTTAGAATAAAATACTGCCAACAGCAGGACAAAGAAGCGAAACACAATTTTAACTTGCAACAATTAAAACTCAAAAGAAGGCAAGCTGATAGGATGAGTTTTTAAAGTCCTCTTAAAAATCTTCAAAGTTGAGGCCATGTGTACCTCAGTGGGCGGAGAGTTCTAGAGCCTGAGGCCACCACTAAAAAGGCCCTATATCTTGTGTTTGCCAGCCAAACTAATCTGTCATACAGGCCTATGACTGGAGCTTTTGAGACAGACCTGGCTCATGTGAGTGCAGTCTTATATGAGTGCAGAGGAGCTTTCAAGTAACCTGGTCCCAAAGTATTAAGGGCTTTTATGAGCCAAAACTTTGAATTAGCCCAGTAACACACTGGTAACCAGTGTAATTAGCATAGTATTGGTGTCACATGATCTGACTGCCTGGCTCCCAGATTCTTTGTAGAGGAAACTCCATGTAGAACCCACTACAGTAGTCTACCCTGGATGACGATGATGATGATGATTTATTACATTTATATACCGCCCCATAGCCGAAGCTCTCTGGGCGGTTTACAAAAATTAAAAACATTGAACATTTAAAAACCCATATACAAAATTTAAAACCATAAAAGCCTAAAAACAAGCTACATATCATTTAAACTGTCAAGGGGTCCATAGATACGCATGGCATGGAATCCTGTGTATAGGCCATGGTGTAGATGAATTCTGAATCAGGGACAGTGTGAATGTGTAGGATAATTGAACAACTATCAAAATATCACTTTAAAACATGACTTTAGTTGAAGAAGCAGTGAAAGTGACTTTCATCTTCAGATTGTTCCTGTCTATTGTGTGTGACTTGTATTTCAGCTTTTATACTCTCATAGCCAATTTATATCACCATTTTCCTACTGTTTTCTAAAGTTATACTGACCTTTAAAAGTCAGTCTGGGTTGATTGTGTCTTGCAAATGGTTCATCATGTGCCCAACCTACAGATTAACGTATCTTGGGAGATCTCCAAAGAGGTTGACCAAGGATGAGATGATCCATGTTCAGAATGATTTTTATAAACTGATTCTTGTTTCAGTATTTTAACAGCTGTGTAAATTATTATTCCTTCCTTAGGCAATTTTCCTTTTGTCTAATATCACCCCCCAGCCACATTGCTAACAATCATGCCCAGTGGGATTTTTGAATGTTTTTGTTTTGAGCAGCAGATCCTTATGGCTTACCACAATTTATTTTTGAAAGTGTCCCTCCCCCCCCCTCCAGTTTCAAAAGCAGTTCTGCATGGGGCACTGCTGGTGGATAAAAAGAAGCTCAAGAATCCCTTGGGCAAATGGTACAAGCTGCATAGTTCCTCAGATCACAGCCTAAGTATTTAGATAACACTTCCCTTCCATTTTCAAAGTGTTTTGTGTACATATCTCTGTAATCTTTATAATATTTCTGTAAGGTTAGCCTATATAATTATTGCCATTTTATACATGAGAGCCTAAGAGAGAAGAATTTTCCAAAGTGCAACCAATAGCTCATGGCTGAAGTGAGATTGTAATCTGGGGCTTTCTGTTCATAATTCTGCGTGGAACCATTCTTCTACACCAGCTAGATCAGATGTAACTGAGAATGAGCCTAGAAGAAAACTTGGGCTCATATGCCTTCCCTGTTCCCTTCCACAAGATATTCACTACCACAACATGTAGTGATGGATTCTATCTAAGGAATTAGACAAGTCTATCAATGGCTACTGCTCATCATGGCTATATATTACCTCCAGTATCAGTACAGTATCTTCAGTGTGCTTCTAAATATCAGTTTCTGGGAAATGCTGCTATTGTGTTCATCTCCACAATATTCTTACGGAAGTCCACAAGCAGGAGGCTGCTATTGTGTTCATCTCCTTCCTGTGGACTTCCATAAGAATATTGTTAGCCATTGTGTGAATAGAATGCTGGACTAGGTAGTCCTTTGGTCCTCTGAGCCAGTAGGGTTCTTTGAATTTATTGTGTTATCCTTTCCCCACATGCTTGGAATTATTTCTAGTTTTAAACAAACCCTGCTGAAATCCTGGTTTGCAGGGGAAGCACAAATATGGTTTGCTGGTTTAGATATAATGGCAACCTATGGTTTTCTGAAAGCGGAACTTTGGGCATACAAGGAGAGGAAGGACGGGGTTTATGTGAACCTAAAGTTCCTTCCAGGCATATTCTTGTAGAGACAAATCACAATTTAGTGTTATATCTGAACTGCCATAGTGTAGTTTTTATAGTTTCATAGATAGCTGCAGCAACAAGCGGAGTTCACAAATGAAGTTAAATAAGAGTTTTTAGAATTAAATCTATTTAGACTGCAATTCTAATATATTCTAATATATCTAATTCAATATATTAGTCCCTAAACTTAAAGACATTACATGGAAACGGGTCCTATAGATTTCAATTAAATTTAATTCCATGTAGTGTGCTAATATTAGAGTACTAACCAGCGGAAACTTTAGTATTCTAACAAACTATTTTGAGGACTGAAACCTTTTACACTCCTTTGTAGTCACAGTGGAACAACTTGTCCAACATCAGTTAGGAGTTTAAAGTAATGCAGTTGTTACAGTGGGACCAATTCTGATATACTTAGAAAGTATTCCGTTCCCCTCCTTACAAAAATGAAAGAAGAAACTACACAAAAAGAACACATAACATATTTTCTGCCCCCAGCTGAGTCTATGCAGTCAGTTGGCCTCTGAGGTGTTACTTTCCAGGCTATAGAATCACTGCCTGTCTCTAAATACTAAGGAAACAAAAAAAAAAGTTTTTTTTAAAACAGGCAGACTCTTCTGGCCACTGCAAATAAGTACATGGGTAATCATTTATAATTGTTCCGTTGTGGTAATAATGCCAGTAGAGAAATACCCATTTTACAAAAGATGGTGTCAACTTACATATACCATTTCTCATTGAAAGGCCGAACTTTGCACAGTGTTTGTTTAGAACACACTATAAACATGCCTATTCAAATGAGTCTTTGAAATCAGTGTACTTTTTCTGAGTTATCTTTTTTAAAAAAAAAACATTTTAAAAACCTAAGATCAAGCAAAATATACTTATTTACCATTCTCCATGAGCTATACTTGCTTCTAAAATACAAAGGCCCCATTATACTATTTCTCAGCACATATAAAATACTTTTGGTGACATATCTTTTATTATGGGTCATGGTCTTTTAAGGCTACGTTTTCTCAAGGCATTTTGTGTAATCTACAGAGAAAAAAAGTTGAGAGGGACCATTTTTTTCTTGTTCATTGGTATGCATTTTATACAGAGAATAGATAATATATTTTCACTTTCTAGCAAAGTGCATGCCTTGACTATATTTAAAAGCAAAAAAATAATAATAAATAAATCCATTTGTTTACTTTAAGCCTTCAAAAGATGACATTTATTTTTTTAAAACCCATTTTTAAACAAAACAGCTACAGCTACTTTTACCTTTCTGAGATTTGTTTTTCTTCTTTGCAGTATTGTCCCTGTGGCTAGGAATACATACCAATATGAATCATAGATGCTGCTGCTTTTATGTATAACTGTGTGTGCTTCCAATTTCCTGCAAGATTTTCAAGGTCAGGGAATAGCAGGGTTGTCTTTAAAACATCTGTTGCAAGAAGTGACATTAGATTGCAACACAATGCCCCAGGCTATGCACATCTGAAATGGGAAAACAGACTTTGTACTTCAGCATCTTGATGCCTTAAACTCTGAGAACAACATCTCATTATTGTTTGTAAAGGACAAGTTACAAAATGGCAATTTTAACATCGTATCCCTGCTGCCCTCCTTGTGAAACACTTATGGGGTTTGAATAAGCATAGTTCACAAACCAGTTATATTAGAAGTTTTAGAATTAAACTATATTGAAGGCAGCCTTGCAAGTCATTGGGTATCAGCTTAATTGACCTTACAAGGCTGTTGTGAAGTTGATCTGGCTGAATGAAACTGAACGGCTGAATTCAGACGACACGATAAGCAACTGGGGGGGGAGAGGATAATCGTCAGTTGTATAGGCTATTGTGTCGTCCAAATGCTGCCATAGTCTACTCAGCGCTGATCCTAATCCACACCACAGTTGATTATTTATTACCATGTTGTGTGGGGAGTACCCCCTAGATGAATAACTGTAAAGTTGCTTATTACCGCACCATGGACTATCGTGTTGTCCAAATTCAGCCAACATGTGTTTAATTCCACATTAACTGCACAATTTAAATTGTGTTTGCCTTTGCAAGACCTAAATAAGGAAGACTATTATGAATCTCATTTTAGAGCTGGGCAATTGCATAAACCTTGGAGTCACATCTACAAGCAGATATGCTGTTTTGGATCAACATGTATGGCTTGTAAAAGTACACTTTTCATATCATTATTCTATTTATTTGTTTTTTAGATTTTTCTGAGACTTTTTTTTTTACTGGACTTTGCATGGGTGTAAATGATTCACTATAGCTTTAAACAGCTTCTCTTTGATATACCCTGTGACTATCCAGCTGCCTGAATTAGTAAACCACAAAGAGGGTTTTAAAATCTTCTTTAGAGTCCTGCCCCAGTCTGATCTTTTGCTCTCCAAGGCTACATCAAGCACTAAGTCTTTGGCCCACCATATTGTATCTAACTTGCAATAAACAGTTTTTTCTGATTATCAGACACCTTGGATTCACAGCTCTGTGGCCTTTAGTCATCCACAAAAGGTATTTATTGCCTCATATACGCCTCCACGATGAACACTAGTTTCTAATTAATGCCACTTAAATCTACAAGTATTGCCACAAAGAGATACTTATGAATATGCTTGATGCCAGATATTATTCACAAGTGGAAACATGCTTGAAAACCTTCCAGCAATCTGACACAGACATTTGAGAGGACACTCAATAAAGGACCAATTTTATTGAACTGTCTGCTGATGTGCTTTGAGCTATGCAGCAACAATACACCAGTGCAACAATTTTAGACCATACGGTTTTCTATGTTTTAGGCCTTAAGCGTTGCCATTTTGACGGCCAAAATGAGGCTGGCTGGATAACTGCTTGCTGTAGGAACTAAGAGAGGAGGGGTTGTTGTTTGTTTTTAAAGGCTTTATTCCTCCAGGCTCTACTCGGTTTTGTATGAGGGAAGGTGCATAATTTGTTGGTCACCAGGTGCATGAATTGACTAGTATGATGAGGGAACAGTGTGTTTTCCAGACGTTCATTAAGGCCGCCAACCTATCCATGTTTAGACAGAAAAAAGTTCTACAACTCCCAGCATTCCCCAGCTTGCATGCATAAGGTTGCACCCTAACCTTATGCATGCCAGCTCTGATGACCTAACCCATTCTGGAAGTGGTTGTTTCAAGTAGTATCCATTTGCACTAGCAGTTAGGGCTATGCAAACTTTGAGACTCGGATTTGAAGTTCAAATCAAGGAGGCCATTTTCTGGCAGATCCGCCATTTTCTCACACAGCCCTGCAATCACCAGCTCCTCTGCGCGATCTCCGCTGCCATTGCTGCCTTCCCCTTGCGCAATCACCAGCATAAGGACACCGGAATTTGTGCAAGGGGAAGGTGGCAATGGCGGCAGAGAAGGCGGCAATGGCGCTAAGGAGCCAGCAATGGCAGTGGCAAGTACACATATGGCCTCTGTTCCTAGGCCCTGGTAAATCCAGGCCTCCCAGGCACTGCATGCTGGGAGTTGTAGGCTGTTTGGGGGCCTACGGCTATGCAAGAAATGGCAGATCCGCAAGAAAATGGCCTCCACCATTCGAACTTCGAATCTAGGGCTTGAAGTTTGCACAGCCCTACTAATAGTACTAGTTCCCCAGCGCTCTAGCAGCTGCTTCTGTTACTGCTATGGCAGCACTAGATACTTCTCCTAGTTCTTAAGGAATTTAAACAAGGCTCTGAAACAGGGATCTATAAAAGCCATAAGTCTGCTTTCTCACATGGCAGACTGAGGGACATTTAAAAAATATGTGGCCGGTGGTGGTGGTGGTGGTGGTGATATCTTGGAGGAATATAGACAAAAGGGTATCTTGCAGCCTGTCCTACCTCATGAGTTTAGAAGTGTAGACACAACACTTTTTCACACATTTCCTCACTATTCCTGGATAGTGCCACCACTACCTTTGAGTATCCCCTGACTGTAAGCCAGAACTACATCAGAGTTACAGGAATTTCTGCGAGTAGGAAAATAAATTGTCAAGCCACTAGTCACACTGCCGGCCCAGACCCAATCCTTCAGTTCCTGTTTACCTTTTAACTTGGATCAAGGGCAAATGGCCAGGCACCGTAGGTGAAGTTAGATGCTTGGCTAGGCAAAAATATAACCAAGAATTCAAATTAAAAGGGACAGATTTAAAGCAGTATAAGAGAATGGATGAAAGGCAAAGGTGTGATAAAAGATATGAAACATATTTGCAAGTAATTAAATAATATTGACCAAATTGAAGCCTGAAGCAGACCTCAAATATTTTCTGTGCTATCGCCCTGCTGCCTTCATAGAATTTTATAGGGAGAGGCCAGATAATATAATCCATTTGTAACCCTCTTGTGTTTTCCCATTGTTCCTTCCATCTTTTTTCTTTCCACACAATAAAATATGTTAGAGAGGAAAAGACACAATAGCTGCATGATGTCTTTTGATTGGTAGTACTAGGAGTCCTCCATTTGGAAGTACCCTGAATAAATTACAAAGTCTCTTCAGCTGACATGCAAACATAATGAGTCATCTCAGGCAATTCGTAGAAGGTATTCTGAAGACAATGGCTGATTCACACAACACAGGAGCCCAGTGTGGCTTAATTTATCTACAGGGGTTGTCATGGCAGGCTGGGCACCATTTTTGTATGGTGCCCCATGGGTCAGGCTTGTCATGTCCTGCAAACCCAGCTCACAGAGGTTGAGGGTTACACAACTTTCGTATACCCTGAAAACAAGCCATGGTTTATTTGAGGGTTGTCTAACCCTAAAATAATCCCTGCAGCCTTGGTTCACATTACATGACAAGCCGACTGCCCACAGGTTCCATTCAAAAATGGTGCCCATGGGCACTTGTCCTAAAATGACAGGCCCGATGGGTAAATTAAGCCACCATGGGTTGTTGTGTCAAGCATACCAGGTCAAAGAAAAGCACTGCGAGGCCTTTTATCTCTAGAGGTTTAAGAGAGAACCTGGAGGAGAAAGAGGAGACCCAGCAAATCAGGAATGGAGTAAACATTTCTTGTTACACTTAAGGGACATCATAGACATAGGATTATGTCACTAGGACCAGCCAAGGACTCAGAACGGTGGGTCAAGAGGTGTGAAAGGGAGCAGTCTCCTCTTGGCTCTCTGCCAGCATGGATTAATCAAGCGAGAAGCAGCTTTTTGTATTATTGGGAATGGTGTTTGCTTTTGCTGTTATGGAAGAAGTACTTGAGCATAAGAATTCTTCAAGAGACAGAAAGATGGGAGCTTTGGTTTCTGTCACAGCCAGTTAACAGAGTCAACTAGCTGGTGATATGACAGAGAGAGCCAATGCAATGCAGAGTAGAAAATATTGGGCCAGATGGACGAATAGTCTAATCTGGTATACGGCAAATCAGATTATATATGTTCCTATGTAATGATAAATAATTAAAATTCAACAGGCTTAATAAGTCAGTGGGCTTCAGAGCTGCTATTACCTTTAATGAGGACAATAGTTACTTGATTCCACCTCTGAAAACTCCTACAATTTAATATGGGTGTATTTTCATATTTTGTTTTCCAAAATTTCAGAACAAAACTTCTAACTAAATGCCATTCCTATGTAATAATAAAGTTTAAGATATATTATCATGTTGGAGGGATACTAAGAGTTAATCTGGTGTAATTTTCTTAATAAAGTTCAGAGCTGTATATTATTTTTATAATCTGTGTCACACGGTTTGACACCATGTAATTTTTGAGGTATTTTATAATTTGCAAGGCAAACAACAACAATGCCTACTGTCTTCTTAAAACTCTTTTCCTGCCAAAGAAACAGCCATTTGCTTTGTCACATTACCACAGTAAATCTTAGAGTGGAGGTATTTAATGATGGCTACAAAGCTTTCCTTTATTTCATCATGCAAAGAGAAGCATTAGAACCACATAGACCATTCCTCTCTCTCTCTCTCTCTCTCTCTCTCTCTCTCTCAGAAATGAAAGAGTACTCACTGGAGCTTGCTTGCCGAAATTTACCTGCTTGGAGAAACAAGAACTAATAAAAGAGCAGGAGTTGCAAACAAACTTCTTCTGTGCACTCATGGATTAAATTGACACCAGACCTTTCTTTGAAATAATTATATACCTAAATATGTTGGCATATACATATAGACCTATTTTAGACATTAAATTGGAACGTACCAAGATGAGTGGATGCAAAGAGATCTTGTATAGAATCCACTAAAAACTTCTCCATTGCAAACCAGTAGGCATATGCAGCTGGTTTGTACCACTTGTCAATCTTCCCCCATGGACAGATGATTTTCTGTCACCCCAAACCTGCCAACAACAGTTTCTCTTTCTCTTACATATACCACTATAGATGAATGAGACCTAGTAGGTTTCCATTTTTTCTGCTTATGATGAGTGAACTTCATAGTTCTCACACAGACCAGTATGTATTTGGTGAAATATAAGTCTGTATTTGGGTGAACTATGCTATACCTTCTCATTTATTCCCATATGTGCATTCTGAGTACATAGCTTTGTATTTAAATCAGTGACGATGTGCTTTCTGTCATGTGTCTTCATTGGAATCTTGTGGAAGCCCCATTGAAATGAATTGGGCATTCAGAGGAGGGCTTGGAGTACATCACTCCTCATGTATGTACAAATTAAAACTAAACTTGTATATTGTTAATTTATGTTCAAGCTTGAGTATGGCAACAACCCAGTACATGTATAGCTGTGCCTAAGCTGTTCTTCACTTGTAGGCTGCACCATGCTGGCTCTAGCTCCAGCTACCCTTTTTGCAGTATCAGTGTGAGCTTCTCTACATTAATCAAAATTCCCACATCCTTACTGGGCTTTCTTCTTCCAGAGTCTTTCCAGATGTATGATGGGTTCCTTTAGATGGAGAACACATGATTTAGAATTGAAAACGTCCTTTCTCAGCATTGCTCTATACGTTCAATGAAACAGCGCCTTCTAGTGGCTATATTATAGTTCTACGCCAGTATTACACATTGCTGATATGCCTCGTTATTTTTATTTCAGCATTTGCAATCTTTTTGAAAGCAGAATAAAGGGGGAGAGAACGTGATAGTTGTCCTGGAGGTTGATGATGTTGTGTAAAGGGCCTGCAAACTTCTGTGAGTGACAAGTCATGAGCATGCAATAAATTGCTCATGTAGAGAAGTTCTGTATCACACAGAAGTTAATGTAGGGTGACCATATGAAAAGGAGTACAGGGCTCATGTAACTTTAACAGTTGTAGAGAAAAGGGAATTTCAGCCAGTGTCATTTGTATGCAATTAGTTCCTGGTGAAATCCCCTCTTCATCACAACAGTTAAAGGTGCAGGGGCCCTGCCTTCTTTTGTATATGGCCACTCTAGTATAGTGCCTGCAACTTTAACTGTTGTGATGAAGAGGGAATATCACCAGGAACTAATTGCATACAAATGACGCTGGCTGAAATTCCCTTTTCTCTACAACTGTTAAAGTTACATGAGCCCTGTCCTCCTTTTCATATGGTCAGCCAAGTTAATGGGAACTGGGCCAGGATCCAAAACAGTGTTTGACAGGTTTGATATACCCAAAGGGGACTCGGGCTATAGTTTTCTTAAACAACTGCTCATCATGCCTTATATCAAACCAAACTGAGGCTTAGATTCCTAGAATCAGACTGTGAGAGGATATGAGAATCTGCTATTCAAGAAAAAAGCCCACTGAACATGCCCATGCCATTGACTAAGAGCTTAAGAAGCACTTTGAATCCCAGCCCATGACAAAAATTCAAATTTTGATGGAAGCTCAACACTTTGGTAAAAAAAACTGTTAGCCTTGCAGTTAGCCAACAGTTATTAATAACATGTAAATAGTGGCACTTAAGGGATTCTAAGAAATCGTAGCACTGGAGTTGTAGAATCCCCCACAAGTTATGGTATTCTTCCTGGTGACAGATGGGAAGATGCTGAGGTGTTCTTTGTTCTGAAATTTCCTGCAAGCAGTGATGCTACTAAAACATACACTCCGAAATTAGTAGGGGAAACAGGCCTTAATTCTCCTCTTTCTGATACTTGATCTCTGGAACCAGAACTGAGATTTTTTTCTTAGACAGTCCACCCCATTATTCTGAATTTATGTCTGCAGGGAAGATTCCAAATGTTATAGACTGAATACCATAGAAGTGATTTCTTGTGCTATAATATGCTGGCCTGTTGATGAAAGCACAGTTAAAGTTGGAGCAAATTATTTTCTTATTTAATATATGCATGTGTTGCACTTATAATAATTTTGCACACTACCATATATGCTACCATTGGATTAGTGTGACTGTAAAAGTATAAAATCCAATCTATGAATTAGATATCTCAACATTATTATCACTATAAAACATATTTCATGAGAACTGCATATATTCTTCTTTTGTAGGGGAAATTAGATAGTACATCAATTAATACTAAATTGCAATATAACTATAAATACTGATGACATTCAGATGAATACCCAATGAATTCATTATGATAAGTGGTATTACAATGAATACAAAATGAATTAATAGTAGTTGAACACTTAAAAGAACCATTACCAAGTACTGTAGTGCTATTTGCTTGATTCAATATTAGAGATAGATTTGAACACACTGTTAAATATTATGGGTCAAATTCTGCTTCTACTGAAGGAAATAGGCTCGCTTCAATGGAATCAGGATTTTAGCCATTGTACTGTGCTACTGGTTTAATATTGTTGTAGGAATAAAGGAAATTATACAATAGGCGCCTTCATACAAGAAAACTCACCAGGTCTTCTTTTCTGAAGTGTGCTATGTACCTTCTCTGTTTTAATATATGTGCTGTTTTTTGAGAGAACAGATTAACTTTTAGGCAAGGAATAACTTACACTTAAGTCTTCCTTAATTATTGACCTGGACCATCACATTATCAGGGGGCAGATACCGATTACCCAGTTTGAAAGAAACAGTGTGAATAGAATAATACCCATCCACTGTTTGTGCTTCAGACCATACTAAAGATAAACTGGGCTGCACTTGTAATATTTATGTGCTCCAATGTAGTACAATTTATATCTATTAGAGATTTAGTAAGACATGAAGGCATAAGTGGATTTAATCAGACATGTAATTATTTTTACGCTTGCAATGCAAAAATATGCATAAATGAATTTATGGTTATTTGGCAATCAGGAAGAATAGTGTTTATAAATGTTGAAACAGCTGCTGGCAAATCTATGTGAAAAAGCAAGGAAAACAGCTTTTAGCATCTAGTTAGGTGAGCAATAAAGAACTTGTTTAGTATCTTATGACTGTCTGGGTAAATTCGGGGCAATTTCAGTCAAGTCAGCTAAATTGATTTTTCTTGTGTGCATATCTATTTTATAGTACAAGCATATTCTCAAATTATGCTGACTAGACAATGACAGGATTCTTACTAAATCTCTGTTATGATGGCATAGTGACATAGTTACACATTTCTTGGTGCACTTGTAACATTGTAGCTATGATGTAAGGGGAGAAAGCAGATGGAGATGACAAGCTAAGAAAGGGTATTTTACCCTCCTCTAGAGTTGGATTGTGGAGAGAGGTCCCTTATCAGCATAACATTACACCAGCAAAATAGATATCATAAGTAAATACACCCCTGGAGTCAAGAGATGTTCCAAAGAGAATGTTGCCCCTCACTTCCACTCACTCTCCCTAGCTACACTGGAGCATAGGATGATGACTAACTATGTAGCCAGTCTATGGCACAGCACCAGGAATATAGAAGACTCACCAAGTAGAACATCAAGGTGTGAGGCACAGGGCTACATCATTCTGTCCCTGTTTCTTTTGCAGATTTTTCTGAAAGGATTCAGAGTTAAAAGTTGCATCGTAGTTCTATATTTCAGCAACATAGAGCATCTGGGGTACAGCTTGGTCACAGGAACAGGAGAAACCTGAATGTGCCCCACAGGGTCACCAGAACCTTGGAATGTCAACGCTGATTGCTCAACCATCAACTTTGTGGCCTTAAAGTGATTTTTCCAATTACCAGTATGTGAAAGTAGGATCCCCAGGTATAAAAAGTTTTGACGTTTGTTTGGTGTGAATATAATAACCAAGTTGTCCGGGTTGGTTTATAACGAATTACTACCATTTAAATTTTGTTGTAATTAATATTCAGTGTTATTTTCCTTATAATAGGGGAAATAAATTATCACTGCCAAGCTCAGCAAATATATGATTGATGAACAAATTTAAAATGAGCAAGAATACATCCTTGCTTAATACCCTCAATCACGGATATGGCTTGGGAGAAGATCTACCTTTAAAACAGGTGTTTTGATCTAATGAGAGAAGCTCTAACTTTTACATTTTTATACAAGTGCTGGAATAAAGAATTTTAACTATTTTTATTCCCCCCCCCCCGAAAAAAAAATCTAATCTGTAGACAGTGTCAAAGTGGCCAGATAGATATATGAAGGCAACAAACAAAAGGTGTATTGTCACATATTTGTATATAATGTGAACAAATACAAAACAATGATCCATGGTTCAATGGCCCGACCTGACTCTTCAGCAAAATACAAACAAAAGAAAACAAAGACATCGTGAGCATCTGCTCAAGTTTGCTAATTAAATAAATATATAAACATATAAATAAGGCACAATGTCAATTAAGCATATAGGTCTACAATCTGAGAGAAGATTTCTATCCCACTTTTTATAGATGGAAAATGCAACATTCATATATTAGCTGGATGGAAAAGCAACCATAAAATTATGACACTGAAAAGCTCCTAATAACCTGATACAAAGATATTTTTGAAGAACTTCAAATATTACTGTGTAATTCAGTGTTTTAATATATATATATGGAATTTAAAACAAGAAAAGGGCCTAGTATATGCATACCTAAAGGGGGCAACAGATTGTAGCATTGGATAATTTCTGAAGACATTCAGACGAGAAATTGGAGTAACACTTCCATTACTTTTACTCTGGCACTCTGCCAGTTCCAGATTTGTTATCCTGATAACTCTAGAACTATAAGGAGACAGGGCTGTGGGGACCTCTTAATACCTAACCTTATTCCTAATAAGAGCATAAGAAGTGCCATGGTGGATCAGACCAAGGGTTCATCTAGTCCAGCACTCTGTTCACACAGTGGTCAACCAGCTGTCGATGAGGGACCAACAAAGCAGGACATGGTGCAACAGCACCCTCCCACCCATGTTTCCCAGCAACTGGTACACACAGGCTTACTGCCTTGGATACAGGAGGTAGCACATAACCATCAGGGCTAATAGCCATTGATAGCTTCAGGTCCAGTTAATTTAACTCAAGAAGAAAGGAAGAAAAATACTTTCTAATGGCATTACATGAGTGAGACATGTGTTCATAAGTTCCCCATCCCCTCTCATCCCTGAGCACACCTGGAAGGAGGGCATCAGAACATTCTGCTTTCATTTCCAATTAACCACAGTTCAGCATTCTATCCAAACCATCTAGTACATTGGAACAAGCCAGTTTGATAAATCACAGTTTGAAGTTGGCTTGTTTCAATAAACCATAGTTAAGACTAACTATAGTTTGAGTTTGGTGGACATATTTATTTATTACATTTATATACTGCCCAATAGCCGAATCTCTCTGGGCAGTTCACATAATGCTACGTTTAGTTAAAAATGGAAATGAAAGTTTCCAATCTAGTGACCATGTTGGAGGAGAGGAGAGGGGCAGTGCACAGGCCTGTGGCTTAGTCACATAACACTAAACCATAGTTTAGCATTACATCAAAGTGAGGTCCATGTGTGGCTATCTAAATAAGAGCAGGCTACATATTTGGCTGGAAAAGTAGGGTATAAATGGGATATTGAGATAATGGGCAATTATAAAAGGGAATTTGAACCACACATGCATGTGAATTTCACATTACTTGAAATCTCTTCACTTGCTTACTGAATGCATGATAGCTGGCAGTTGCATGTTCGGACCGATTCCACTAAAAACATTGTTTCGCAGGTGATATGAATATGTCTATTTGTGGCATTAGGTTTGCAATGAGCCATTCAAGTGATAGACATAGATATAGATATTTGTGAACCAGCTCTGTTGAGGCCAATTCACTCTTTATATTTTCAAGGCAGAAGTTTCTTTCCTGCTAATGATAACTGGGATTTTAATGGATTTGTAATATCTGAATATATTATACCTATGAATAACTCTATTCATATAAATGATACAGGTCTCAGATCTAACTGAGATTCATGGATTGATAGAGGAAAAAATAAAGCAGAGTTTGCCAACCTATTTGGGTCAGGGGGCACATATGGAATTTTGAGAGAGTGTTGTGATGTTCTCACAAAAGGGCTGCTATGTGGGGTGGGGAGGGCATGGCTCATCACAAAACACTTGCTTCCCAGAAGGCAAAATGGTGAGACTAAAAGAAAAATAACCTGACCAAGAACCTAAGAAATAGGCAGAGGTGGGATCTGAGTTACGAAACACAAAATAATTTATTGGAAACTAAATAAAGATGGTGTTGGAGGACAGCAACTCGCTTTGCACCATGCCTGCCTCCCAGTTTTAAAATAATAACAATATTATTTATTTAATTAATTATTAATAATAATAATAATAATAAATAACAACAATAACAAATTTAAGAAATAAAATGCAAATCAAGAGGGCAGGGAACACCAAGAAAAGGGTCCATGGACACCAGATTGGATACCCCAGAAATAAAATATGCAATCCTTTCACAACTTACTTAGTTGTGGGTAAAATATGAATCTTTTTTAGTCTCATATTTTGTATTGCATTTGGAGTTCCTCATTTTGACTTGTATTCAGCACATCGCAAACTATATATGTGCATGTAATGAATATACATAGACAAATGAAGCCCTGATTATAGGTCATGCATACAGAGCATTTGGGAAGAGAGTGCATATGTCTGAGGCCCCCTCCACAAGAATTCGCTTTTGCGCCCGGTTAGGCGATTGGGCGCACTATCCCTGAAGCGCCTTTACACCTAATACCTCTGCACGAGAGGCGGTGCTCCCCTCCCCTTCCCTCTGGCAGGCTGTCAAGTCCGTTTCTCTCACTCTCTCGCTTTCTCTTCCCCCACCACCCTCCCGATGAGCTGTTCTTGAAGCGCCCCCCGCGTTTTGCGTTTGATATTTTTGAACCGTCAGTGGGGGAGAGCTTGTGATCGGGCTTGGCAGCGCTGGGTTTGGGGAATGGGAAGGCAGGAACCTTGAGGGCAGAGCGGAGGGAGGACGGACGGACGGAGGGAGGGAGGAGCAGGGAAAGCACACACACACACACACACACTCGGCTTTAAATGACTGCAGCAGCAACAGACAGACCTGCCAAGCTTTGCCATCTGGCTCCTTGCTTTGGCTGCTGCAACGCTGGGGGGGGGGGGGGAGGAGGAGGCGGAGCGAAGGAGGGGCCTCGATCACATTATTATTAGAAGTATTCGTGTTATTCTTGCGAGGATTTCTCTCTCCCCCGCCGCCCCATCCTCGCAATTCCCTATTCCTCCCGCTCTCTTCCTCGCCAACCTGAGCTCTCTCTCTCTTTCTCTGCGTGGGGTGGGCTGTGGGGGGCGCCGCCAGCACGCTCCGCATCCCTGTTGTGAATTGCTCGCTCGCCCCCCCTCCCGGCCCTGCAGAGGCTGCTGCTGCCGGGGGCGAGGAGGAGGAGGCGGCAGAGAAAAGTTGAGCCTTCCTCACCCCGCGAGCCGAAAGACAGAGCGAGGAGCGACCTCCTCGAGAGCTCGCTCGCTGCACGTCCGCCACGACTGGCTGATCCCCCAATCTGCGCCGTTGCAGCTGGGGGAGGGCTTTTGACAGCGGCGGCAGCAGTCAAAATGCGCTTTAACTGCCGGAGCAAAATAAAAGTCGCTATTTAACGCGCATTCGAAAATGCGCATTATCGGGGAGATAACGCGCCCGTACGCCCGTTTTGTGCTCCGCTGGTGTGGAGGTAAAATTTATAATGAGCCTTCAAGGCTCATTAAATGTCTCGTGTGGAGGAGGCCTGAAGCACATATCCAGCTGTTTGAATAACCAGCACACATGGGCCATATGTGAAACAACCCTGAAACAGCTGGTGACATGCTTGCTTAATATACACAGGATTCTTTTCATTTCTTGAATTACTGTTATTTTATATATTTACCTAATTTTAATAGGAACCATTAATGTTAAATATTGCAGTCCTAATAATGTCAAACATTGACTTCATCTTTTTCCTTGAACTAGTTGACATGACTGTGTTTGCAAAATACTATTGTTTAGGAAATAATTCTAGTAACATCATTACATCTATGTGATTACTTTGTTAAAACAGTAACACCCACATCATTGCCCCTGTCTTTATACCACTCTAATTGGTGGCAAAATTCCTTTTGAGATAACAGGCCTTCTCTGCTGTGGCACCCCAGCTGTGGAATGAACTCCCTAGAGAGGTTCGCCTGACACCTACGTTATACCTTTTTCAATGCCAGGTGAAGTCCTTTTTATTCTTTTTATTTATAAGTTTTATACTTTAAATAGTACTTTATGGTTTTAATTTTTGTGAATCGCCACAGAGCTTCGGCTATTGAGCAGTATAGAAATGCAATCAATCAATCAATAAGCTATTCTACTGCATTTACTAAACAGGAATCCTAACATACTGGTTTGTTAAAACTGTTCTTTTTCTACTTTCTTTCTGCCACAAGAGAGAAAAGAAACTGAAAACAAAAGAAGGAAACAATGCATTTTCTCTATCATAAATATTATATTGGCCCCCTCTACAAGGATGCGCTTTTGCGCCCGGTTGTGAGATTATGCGCACTATCACGGAGGCGCATTTACGCCTAATCCCTCTGCACGGGAGGCGGCGAGAGGCGGCAAAGCGCATTAATTGATGTCCAAAAAGCGCTTTACAAGAAGTTAATGCGCATAATCGCTTGTTCACACGGGGAAAATGCGCTTTAACGGCCGGAGCAAAATAAAACTCGCGATTTAACGCGCATTTGATAATGCGCATAATCCGGGAGATAACGCGCCTCTACGCCCGTTTTGCGCTCCGCTGGTGTGGAGGTAAAATTTATAATGAGCCTTCAAAGAGCATTAAACCTCTCTTGTGGAGGTACCCATTGTTAGCATGAATGGTGGCAGTAGCTTACTTAGGCTGCTTTCCTATACCACTTAACTAGCAGTAAGACCCATTGGGACTTGCTTATGAGTAGACATGCATAGGATCATTTCTGTAACACTAAAAATCTGAAAGTAAACTGTTCAGATATATGTTAATCCAGCACATAATAAATAAATCTGGTTTTTAGGAAACTGTTTCATTAAATGGTGCATCAGCTCTGTGCTGATAATTTTCGTATCTGGCTGCAAAATAATGATGTGTCCTTCCAGACATAACACTCTCTGGTATCTTTTTTTCCCTCCAAATGATGGGGTTCTCTTTCATTCATGTATTAGATGCTATTGCAAAGATCAGTAATGTTTCCAATAAATTATAGATTGACCAGTCTGCACGCTTCTATTTGTTGTTGAATCATGCTCTTTCACAACCTTAGTCTGTCAGAGCCATAAGACTGCTGCTGTATCTCTTTTAAAACCACAGACTGCCCTCTGTTGCTCGAAAAAAGGTTGCACCTATGCAATTCCATTTCATTCTCAACAAGAAAAGTGACAGTTTCATGATTCAATGACCACAAAATGCCAGCATTGAAAAAAAAAAAAAAACAAATCTGTAAGTATTAATTTTAAAAATTAATCCTGAGGCAGTCATCCTGAGACTGCGAAAGCACAGCAAAGCAAGAATACAAACATGAGATGCACATACAAGAATACACACAGATACTAATCGAATTAGCTAGCTGGTTTCTTTTTTCTTCATGTTTCAATTGCAAAATGTGTTGGCCAGGAGGGAAAAGCCATGCAAACCCAATATGCTTTTATGGTCGCTTTTCTCAAACAGCAGCCCTTATTGCCACATGGCAAAGTGCTTTTAAAGTAAGAGGAGCAGTTTCTGATATGATGTAGATATCAGCCTTTCAAAGGAGAAAAGTTTTTTAAAAAATAATTTCACTGAACTAGCTCCCTGTGTGGGCCTCATCAGCTCTTGAATCTGAGACTCAGATGTTATTTCTGAGGACAGTCAACCTGTAGATTTGGCTGGATTGCACCAAGAGTTAAAAGAATCTGGAGGGGGGGGGGGGGAATGTTCAAACATGATAAAAGTAGGTAGGAAACATAGCAGCCACTTTTAGCACTTGGAAATCCAAAATTGTTTTGTACATTACCCAACCCTGGTTAAACTTAAAAGAGCAAAATAGCTGAGTATAACACTTATGTCTTGTCTTAGGTTTCTGTAAGATACACTGGTATGCTGCAAACCCCAGTATGTTTTATTGCACATGTTTGTACAATAATGCACAGACAGTTGATTACCCTCTCTTCTTTTCCTTCACATCTTATTTATCTCTGGTTGGTTTATAATTAGGAAAGGAAACTCTCTCCAAAGCTTAAATGTGCATCACATGGCAACTTGGCTCTGCTTATTTATTTGTGTGACAATTATTTTTTACTTTTGCCAAATTAAAAAATACATGACAAGACATATGTGCAGAGAGAGACTAACAGTGCAACATTACATATGTTTACTCAAAAGCAAATCCTATGGAGTTCAATGCTGCTCCCAGGAAATTCAGAATAGGATTTCTGCCTAACTTGATATAAACACATCAATTGGTTCCTCACAAATGCTTTCTGCAAACATATTCTTCCTGTGTTTTTTTTAAGTACCTTTATTATAGTTATAAGCAAATTGTACTCATTTACATTATACAGTAAACCAATTATCTTGGAAACAATATTTATGGAACTTTATTTTATTTTTTTGTAGCTGAAATTTATTTAGACTGCATCAATGGCAGAATAATAGAGACTATGCATGCTCTCATTTCGTATATTGTGATTTAAACAGAGCAGCAAATATTCTCTTTAGAAACTAGATTAGAGAATGTTTATTCATTCAGAAATAAAATATGGAAAATAAAAGCATCCATGCTGCAAATATCTCAAGTTACCATTTTGGTGCTGGCAAGGAAGAACAATGGAATAGCATACTTGTAGCTATTTATTTTTCAAATGCAAATATATGACATGAAAACAGTAAAATGGAATTTAAATATGCAAAAAAGGAAACTGAGTTATTGAAGGCTCACACACTGTACCTACTTAGCATTTTTCTGCAAATCACATTTTCTTTCTAATGTTATGATTAAAACATGTATTCATGAAACTGATGTTTTAGTATATTGAGAATATGGTAATGTTAAATCTTCTAATGTGCATTTATCATACCATTTTGCATATAATCACATTTTTGTCAAGTCCAGAGATTAAAGTTTTCTCTCCTCTGAATTTCAAAATCTCATACTTGATTCTTTATTAACAAGAACTAAAACCAAAAATGAATGGTACAATAGACAAGAAAACACAAAGTATTTGCAGTTAACACATGCCACTAGTATTTTTTCCACTAAATTTCTTTGCAATGCTATCTAAAGTGTGGCATTTAGGTTGCAATCCTATACCCACCTATTTAATTCAGTGGGACTTACTTCTGAGTACACAAGTATAGGATTGCACTGTAAGGGTAATGTCTTATAAGAAAGTATGATCCTTTTGATATTTTAAATTCAATAACTATTTATCTGTATCTCTTTAATCTATATTCCTTTAAAAATGTACAAGACTTACATTCTTCCCTACCATATATTAACTATCCTATATTTTATATAAAGGGAAAATCACACCACCCTAATTTTTTTGGAGAAGGGTTACAAACGTGATTTAATGATGCTGATGAGAGCTATTTTATATGTAACTTGCTATTGATGACTTTTTAAACTTTCATGGGGGCAGCCATTTTGATCTGCTGAAGCTACAACTTCAAAGAAGTCCTATGGCACAGACTGACAGATTAAATTTATGCCATAATTAGGTGGCACAAAATGCTTGTTTTTATATAGTTTGACAGTGGTGGTGATTTTAGAGGTTTGTTTTATAAATTTTCTTTTAGTTCAAATATTTATGGGCATACTCACACTTGACCCATATTAGCTGTATTTGCTTCAAAATCACCAAACCCTTCGAATGGCCTAGTCTACAGCATTATGGTGGTAATAATGCTAGCGCAAGAATCAACCATACATTTCAGGAATAGCTTATCTATCCACAGGTAACACAAGAAATGCATGAATTTGAATAGGCACATCTAAATCCATCTTCCTGCACAACTGATTGAAAAACAAGATTTCTGCATATTCAAAACTGCAAACAGTCATTCACATATGCATGTAAAAGTATGAGATAGGTTAAACAATACATTCAGGCTGCATTCTTATACACGCTTACCTGGGAGTAAGTCCCATTGAACACAGTGGACTATTTCTGAATAGGTATGCATAGGATTGTGGTATCACCAGTGAAAGTGCCCAAATAGAACATAACAAGGTGTGGTGTAGTAATTAGAGTGTTGAGCTAGGATTAAAAAGACCCCACCTAGTCACGAAGCTCATGGGGTAACCTTGGACTGATCAAACTCTCTCAGCATCACAGAGGTATTATGAGAATAAAAGGATTGGGGGAGAACCATTGTATTTGCTAGCTGTCCTAAGAGCATTTGAGCTCCAGGGCATGATCAAAAATAGTTTAAATAATCAAATAAAGTCTGGATAAGTTCAGTTAACAATATATGCAGAAATTATTGAATTTGATTTCTTTATTTAGATAAAAATAATTTATCTTTATTTCGTGTTGGGTAAATAACTCCTGCTCTACTGTCTCCATAGATTTTTCTAACTGCAAAATATTCCCATGACAACAGCAAATACCCCATCCATAGAATACTGACATCCCTGTGTTTTAAATCTGGCAGATACTGGCCACAAGAGGGCACAAAAGGGTTTTTCTTGTAATTTGTGTTAGCTCTTGGCTGTGTTTTTGGGTGTGGATTTATTTCAGCCTTCCCCAACCCGGTGCCCTCCAGATGTATTGGCCTAGAACTCCTTTAACCGCCCAGCCAACTATGGCTCATGTATTTACTTACACATAATTTCTTATTTGTTTTGTATTACACTTTTTATATTGAAAGGATTAGGGCTTTGCTACTAGGGAAATTTTAATGTTTTTAGACAGAACAATATCAACTCCAAGCACCGCCACACCAAAAAAAAATAAACATCCATGGGTTAGTTGCAGCTAGTTCCCATTGAAAATAATGGGACTTATGTCATTACTAACTTCTCCTATTGAGATCAATGGGACCCAAATTCAATTAATGTTAATCTAGATCTAACCCATTATGTGTATACATATTATTATTATTCAATATGTGCTCATTATTCTAAGACTTCACAAAGAACAACTTCTTTTTAAAAGTTCCAGTTTGTACGTTGCGTGTTGACTGAGGCATCTGTAACCCAGAAACCATAAAGAACCCAAAGTAGAATCCTGAATAAAGCAGAATAGAGTTATGGTTGTGTGGTCCAACTGGCTTCCTGTCTTGGCCCTAGTGTAACCCTTTATCCAAAGGAGCCCCCCAATTTATGTACAACAGGTGCATTCTTTAAAGTGCAATCCTATGCAAGTTTAGACAGAAAAATTGCCTACAACTCCCAGCATGGTGGCATATCTCATATTCTGCTGGTGTAGTGGAGTTTCTCCCAAATCCTATAGTCCCTAAGACTGCCTAATTAGAGTGAAAGGTAAAGGTGGGCAACTACGGGGGCTACAAGGGTTGTTACGACCCACTGTGGACTGTATGAAAACAATTGGCCTTGTCTTTTTAGTGGCCATGTTAGCACTATGGAAAACCAAACGGTTCAAATTTAGCTTGTTCTTAAACTAAATTTGACCCTTTGGGTGTTTCATAGTGCTAATTTTTAAAAACAACTCAAAAGATTTCCTCCCCACCCCACAAATTTTTTTTAGGGGCATGGCAGGAGCAACGAGGGTTGTAGGGGAGCAGGGGCCGCATGCAACTCAGGAGCCATGCGTTATCCACCCCTAGCATACGGGATGCAGGGAAGCCAGTCAAAGATTCTGGTGCTTTTTAATTTGGTGGGAAAGTGATAAAAGATCTCTCTGTTTATGAGTATCTCTACATTAGCAATTTTTTGTACACTCACGATTGGTCACTCACATAAGTTTTTGGGTCCTTTTACACAACGTTGTCAACCTCCAGAATGTCTCTCGCAATAAAAGTTAATGGTGCCATACTGGGAGTGTGAAATATCGGTCTGGTGCTGAATTCACTGAGGAAGGATCTTCCTCAATTCAAGCGTCTGCCATAGAAATGCTTGAGCACATTTCTGAATTAGAGGGAGAAGGAGCTAAAATGCCTCCCTGTAACAAAGGGAGACAGATATGATCCCCCATCCTGCCAAGCTCAGAATCAACTTCCTCTGTTGATTCAGAGCACCCCATTAAGTTCAATGGGGCTTACCCCCCAAGTAAGTGTGCCGAGCGTTGCAGACTTACAGTGTGATTTTATGTCTACTCAGAAGTGAAGCCCATTGAGTTCTATGGGGCTTATTCCCAAGTAAGTGGGCCTAGGGTTGCCGACAAAGCACAATCGTATGACTTCTCAGAAGTAATTCATAGCTTTCCTGGGGGCTGCAAGGTAACAGTACAGCACAAGTTAAGCGATGAAAACAAGTTTCCCCCACCCCATGCTCCTTTGCACACATGCCAAGGAGGGAGGGAGGTGCTCCCTGGATTCAAGCCACATGCCTGCCGTGTAAAGGAGCCCCTCCTAATCACGCAAAGAAAATGAAAAAAGGACGCAGGTGTTATGCTTAATACATAGACTCAATCAATAAACTGTGCACAGCTCCTCCATGATCATCTGCCACACTTTCCCCACCTGTAAATACAGGGGTGAATTGTCTGATTGCTACCTACATGCATACAACTCAATGTGCATAGGAAAGATCCTCACTGAACTGTATGTGTGCAGGTGGCAATCAGTTTTGTCCACATATGTATAGTTCAATGTAAAGGCGAATGGGGCACTGATTGGGGCGAGATTAACTGTTTGCGCACTCACTCCCCTCCACATGTTGGGGCAGCAGATTTGATCCTAGGTTCATATCAGGGTACTCTCTGGGCCCAGAGCCATAGGAAGTAACTATCTCTGTATCTTCTTCATACTGGGCCATTGTCTCATAGCTTGGCCAAGACCTGTCACCATAGCAACCATTTATCTGTCTTTTCTCTCATTTCAGAATCCAGAGGTCCAGGTTCAGGGAAATCTCTGCCCTCTTCTTTAACAGGAAATTGTCATGCTGTATATGAGCCAACCTAAAGATTTCGTATATTCCATTGACTCTAGATTTCCAGCTTTTAGGATCCAATGTTTTGTTTCAGTGATGAAAAGAACTTTCCAGTTCTTCTTCAGTATCTCTACTTCTACATAACAGCAGAGGTCAACCGAAGGAAAGGATGCCCACTTCCTAAGACAGTAGGAGATCCCAGATGTAGGAAGGAAGAGGCTGGATCTAACAGGACTTGTGCAAGGTATGGATGGATTAGTAGCTTCCTCATGACCTTAACAGAGAAATGTAGAGGTGAGAGGAAAAGGTAAGGCTTTTGGCATGGGGGCAGGGGTTGGTCACTTCAAGAATATTTCAGCCACCCCGTATTTTCAGCTACAATTTGAAAAAAGAAATCTTTAATCTTTAGCTCTCATAAAACATAAGAAAATGACTTATGACAGCAATATCCTAGGCTGCCTCTACATGACACATTTAAAGCTCTTTGAAGTCTCATTAAAAATTTTACCTCTACAAGAGCGGAGCGTAAATCGGGAGTTGAGGCGCTTTATCTCTCCGATTATGCGCATTATCGAATGCGCGTTAAATAGCGAGTTTTATTTTGCTCCGGCCGTTAAAGCGCATTTTGCCTATGTGAACAAGTGATTCTCCGCATTAACTATTTGTAAAGCGCATTTCAAACAACCGGTAAGGCCACCAGTTGTGCGCTCAATTACCTCTTGCGTACAAGCATTTACGATAAAGCGCTTCAGCGATTATACGCATAATCGGCTAACCAGGCGTCAAACAGAATCCATCTAGAGGGGGTCCTACTCAATTGATCATTGAGGCTGCAATCCTATAGACCCTGGGATGGTGTCCCAGGGGCCATAGGACTGATTGCATCTCCCCCTTCAAGTGCAAAAAAGAGAAGTCTGCCCTCAGAGGAAGAGATACGACCTTGGATCCCTCGTCCATGCCCCTGAGGAAACCTCTGCTGCTGGCCCCTCCAATGTTGGAGAGGGTGGAAAGGAGACATGCTTGGGGTGTGACAGTGGGTGTGCTGGGAGGGGCTGTGGACCCAAAGGACCTACAGTTCTCCCTGTCCTCAGACCCACTCATCAACCTGGAACTGGCATAGATTAATTCCTCCCATTGCTTTCTCAGGGAGGGAATCAGTAAACAGAAGACAAAGCCCCATCTGAGGAGGGAGAAAAGCAGCAAAAATGCTGCTCCTCCCTCACTTCTGTCCTGCTGACATGAACCTAGCAAGGCATTGGATACCTTGGAGGCTGAGTCATTGGAGCTCTCCAAGATCAAGGATAGAGTTGTCATGCCCAAGAAGTAAATCTGCTCATGCCTTCCAGTGTTCTGGTCAATGGGTGCAAAAGTACTGTTAGCTGACAAGCACCAGGCATTAGGCCTCCTCATCACGACGTTATTGACTATGGGCTAGGAGAAGGCCAGGACCCTAACAAGACATAGCTAGCTGCATGTGTAGTGGAAAGGAAGGGCCAAAGAAGGTCTAGTGGGCCATAATAATCCACAGCACTAGGCTGAATGAGTGACGACGGGCTGCTAGGACCTTGCTCTGACACATGGTAAGGAGGAAGCATCATTTTAATATTGGCATATAGGATAAATGCCTAGACCTTGCCTTGACTTGTATACTACACCAGTGCTTTCCAATAGGAAGTTCCTAAATCTCCCTGACAGAATCTGTAGAGGGAGGGAAATCCCACAAAAATATACCACAAAACACTCCCAGAGATTTAAAGTCGTGTTAGAAAAATCTGGGATAGGAAGATACTTTTGCTCATCTTCCATAACAAGCCTTTTACAGTTGCTGGCAGCAAAGAAAAGCTGTAGTGCCTGACCAAATCATGCCCTTTCTGTTCAAAAACTGTCTTAAAGGACAGGATTTAACTAAAACACTAGATGGAACCAGATGGAGACCAGAAGTTGATCCTTAACAGGATTTCCTTTAATAAAAAATCCTATTTAATATTATTGATGTGGGCATTGCAGTTCTCCACAGCATGTCACCTATTTGGAGAGCCCTATAATTCCTTTAGGAAGACCAACTCTGCCAGTTCTTTGATAACTGACCCAGAGGTTGTTTTACTAAGTTCAAAGAGATGGAAAAGATACAAATTTTACCCAATAAAGGAGGACTTTCATGTGGAACAAAATACAATAAAGGAAAGTCCCGTTTTTAAAATATATATATATTTGGGGATTGATTCCATGTTGCTTACAAAAGGGTATTTTAAAAGAATGTAAAGGTTATGAAATGAAATAATCAAAAAAAGTGAAGGTGTGGGTGAATTAACTGTATATTGGACCATCTGAATACTCACAAGAAGTTGCTCACTTTCTCAAGGCTTAGACTTCCACAAACTGAGCATTTTACAGAACAATACTCTACTTTGGTTATACAGGCTAAGGGGCTATAGGATTGGGGAGAAGTTCCACTACACCAGCAGAATGTGAGACACATGACAGATGCACTGGCAGAACTGCCCAGATATGCCGGTGGAACCTTCCACCACTGTAGCTTCTCTGCCAGCAAAGATATGCTGGGAGAATTGATAAAAAGAGGCACAGGGTGCCTCTAAACGAGAGGTTTCCGCCTCCTTGACTGTGCGCTGAGGGGGAACCTTCTAAATGATTGGTTGATATGACTTCACACTGGACTCATCTTTGTTTACATGCCAAAGCCACCAATGCGGAGGCATATCAAACCAAATGCCTTTGCTGCGACCTTTTTAAAGTCAGAGTGGGCAGCCCAGGGAAAGGGGGTGGAGCAGCGAGCTGTAAGCCTCCACTGTCCTCCCCGCCATTCTGTTTTTGTTTTTTTTAAAAAGCACTTACCGGACAGTAGGGGAGCCAATGCTCCCAGCTGCCCCACCAGCTGGCGCCGCGCTGAACCACGAGCAGCTGCACGGCCGGCACCAGGAAAAGCCCGTTGTGCCTCTTACAAGTAAGAGGCATTGATTCACCCGCACAACGCGGGAGCCGCCAGAGCGCAATGCTCCCGACGTTGTCAAGATGAGCCCAGTTATGGGTGGGGTAGTGCAGTATAGGGGATGAGCAGTATGGTATACTCCTGCAGATCATGATGGTACCATTGCCAATGGCAATATTTCAGCCATGGACCGGGCACAAACAATTTCTCTCCCTTTTTCTTCAGTGGTGACGGTGGTGGGAATTTTTAAAAATATCCATTATTCCTGTCTAAATGGCTATCCCGTCCATGTTAACACTACAGACTATAAGATATAAGACTATAAGATATGGGGTGAAGCAGCACCGAGTCACAGCACACTACATTTACTATATAAACCCTACACAGGGAGGCCACAACCAGAAAGATCACATGGGGAAAGGGCACTTTGTATAAACAGCCTGTCCAGAACACACATGGAAATTCAAGCACATTGCTAACACATCTCTTCCCAGAACCTTAACATACACCTTGTCTTGGGATTTCAGATACAAATACCCAACAACAATCCCCATTCCACTCCTACATTGAGGGTGCCAGGACAGAGCACTCCACACAGGTAAGCAAGGGAAGTGAGCAACCATACTATAAAATAAAACTGCTCGAAATGCCCCCACCCCCATTGCTACTTGTGAATGCTGTGGCCCACTTTGCACATAACAAGAAGCAACCATGGGAGAATTTCTCCACTGGGCTTCTTGTCACAGCGGTGACTGCCATTTGTATATTTGAGCCACGGGGGGCATATGTGTGAATCTCATGAAGTGGGTTGTGATGGTGGTTAACAAGCCACCTGCAATCCTAAAATAGTCCATGGGTCCTGGGTGGCTTGTCAACCACCCCAACAACCCACCCTCACTGGGTTCACATGTTGTAACAATAAGCTATGGCACATCCCCACCATAGCTGAAATATTCAAAATGGCATCTGCTGCCAAGACAAAGAGCCCTGTGGTTGCTTTTCATTATGTGCAGGTCAATGCCTTGTCTGAACTGTCTTGTGCTAACATTCTTCCCATCACCACCCTATAGCATAGGCTGACCATATGAAAAAGAGGACAGGGCTCATGTAACTTTAACATCACAACAGTTAAAGTTGCAGGGGCCCTGCCTTCTTTTGTATATGGTCACTCTAGTATAGTGTCTGCAACTTTAACTGTTGTGATGAAGAGGTATTTTCACCAGGAACTAATTGCATACAAATGACACTGGCTGAAATTCCCTTTTCTCTACAACTCTTAAAGGCTGCCTCTACACCAGAGGTTTAAAGCTCTTTCAAGTCTGATTAAAATTTTTACCTCTACAAGAGAGGAGTGCAAATTGGGGGCTGAGGCGCTTTAAACTTCCAATTATGCGCATTATCGAATGCACGTTAAACCGCGAGTTTTAATTTGCGGTGGCAGTTAAAGCGCCTTACCGCCGTGTAAACATGCGATTCTCCACATGTCAACAAGTTTAAGGCGCGTTTCAGTCGTCCAGTAATGAGCTTCGCCGCCTCTCGTACAGAGGTAATAGGAGTAAATGCGCTTCTGCGAATATGCGCATAATCGGGCAGCCAGGCGCCAAAGCGAATCCTTCTAGAGGGGGTCAAAGTTACATGAGCCCTGTCCTCCTTTTCATATGGCCAGCCTATTATAGCAGGAAGTTGTATCTCTCACCACATACATAGGGGGCCCTCATTATCACCCAGATAAGCTCCCTGTTGGCAAAGGCCAGGCACTCCACTCCAGTTATTGCTACTGCTGGCTAAACTCTCATTTGCAGAATCCCAGCCTGGACGTATTAAGCAGAACAAGCTGTAAGCACACACACACAAGAGTTCTGCTGCAGGCTCTGGAGGAAAGGGGTTGTATTATTCTATCTCTATAGTCTTCTTCTACCCCCGTGGCAGGTCGGGGGAGACTGAAGCATGGCTGAGGACTTAGGTGGAACCATTTCTTTTTCTTGCTATTTCTAATAATGTGCACCATGTTTTAAATCAGTTTTATGAATTTTATCATATTTTATGTTTACTGCTGTTCCCCGCCTCGATCCAAACGGAGAGGCGGGTAAGAAATAAATTTTATTATTATTATTATTATTTTCTCCCAAATACTTACTTTTTGAGGAGGGAGGAAGAACCTTTTTCAGCCAGAGGTCTGAATTCAATATTTTGAACCTTGGCCTCTCAGAGGGTTTCTTTAAACTAGCAATTTATAGCATGCCCATGACTGGCCACTCATTGAAGTTTGTGGGTATTTTGACGACATCGTGAGCTTCCTGGTGTCTCCCGCTCCTTTTCTTGGTTATTCCATTTAAAAATAAACCCAGGAAAACCCGATTCTTCTGAAAGTTGTGCTATAAAACACCCACTAGGAGACGCTGTTCTCATTCAACTATAAGAGCTGAGAAGCTTTAAATTACAGGCACGTGGTCGCTGCTCTCTTCCCGTGTAATTCAGCTGGTTTCAAATGCGAAAGAGAAGCACGGAGCAGAGCGATGGTAAGGAAACACGATTTCCCCCTGTCTGAAAGCACTCAGAATTCACATTCCAGTTATGGGCCTGGCCAAAGGCAAAAAGGGCAGTGCCAAAATAGCAAATAATACCAGCATATTTTCACTTAAAGCTCTTAGCACCTCTTAACTAACCCTTAGAAGAGGCACTTCAACCTTTTAGACTGGGCAGGAGGGGCTGTACAAGAGCTGGAAAGCACCAAAGGGGAAAGGGTTGAACCCAAGGGCGTGGCCCCAATTTGCACCTCAGACTTGAGGTTTCCCACACCAAACCTACTGTGTATCCAGGTCCAGGGACTATGTGCTCCAGCTGCTGACTGCTACCCATTACTTTCTGTGTCTTCCCTTCCTTCCCACCTGCCCACAAGTACAGGATCATCCCACACCCCCATTCCATGTTGATCATGAAGGAAGCCCCCACAAGACCAGCAGCAATGGCCAGAATGTTCCCAGCTGTTCCTCTTTGGGGTTGTAAATGTAGTTGCTCCAGGCAGACTTTGTACCCTTCCAAACACAATGGCAGACAATTATGCAACAGCTAAAGGTTTTCCTACCATGGAACTGGTGCTACTCTGCTGTCTGTCAATCCACTATCCAAGATGTCCTCTGGGGTGACCAGTTGGCCTACATAGGTGTCAGGCTATTGCTGTATCCAGCACTCTTCCTCAGTACTCTCTTTTGCGCCTGAGGATACTTCTTTTGGCCAGGCACAGAAGGACTGAATATGACCATGTCCCCCACCCCTGGTATGACTCAAATATCCACCTTCTGCTTCCCCAGCTCAAGCCCTAAGCAGTGCCAGTGTATGTCTATGGCCTTGTTGCATGTCTCACCCACTCCCCAGCTGCTTGCAGGTGTCTTTTCCAGCCCCATAGATCCTAAATCTTTCCCCCCAGGTGGTGTGTGTGTGTGCTCTCTTCAGGAACCCTGCACAAGGAGCTATGCTGATGCTGTGTTATGTGGGTTCTCCTTTGTTCCCTTTGAGTTCTGTGTTCTGAAATTATGCTCTTGAGAAGCATATGGGGACTGAAATGCCTGCCTGGATGGATTCCAGGGAACTGGCATTAGGCGAGGGGTGAAATTGCTTCCTGTGCTTCTGGAGCTGGAGCACCGTGGTGCCATTTTGTGTGTTGTGCCCAACACACACAATGCATCGTGTGTCCTCATCATCTTGAGTTCATTGGCTCCCTCCTGTATCTGGCATATGGGTGTTATCACCAGGGTAGTCCTTGATTAATGGGCTTCAATAGGATTTCCAAGGATGTTGGAGGCATGACTGCAATTTTTATACCATTTCAGGTTTTTCTGAGTGGTATGTTTTCCTCTTCCAAGTGAGTATAGATGGGCTGACCATCTGAAACGGAGGACAGGGCTCATATAACTTTAACAGTTGTAGAGAAAAGGGAATTTCAACCAGTGTCATTTGTATGCAATTAGTTCCTGGTGATATTCCCTCTTCATCACAACAGTTAAAGTTGCAGAGCCCTGCCTTCTTTTGTATATGGTCACTCTAGTATAGTGTCTGCACCTTTAACAGTTGTGATGAAGAGGGAATTTCACCAGCAACTAATTGCATACAAATGACACCTGTTGAAATTCCCTTTCCTCTACAACTGTTAAAGTTATATGAGCCCTGTCCTCCTTTTCAGATGGTCAGCCTAGTATAGAGGAGTTTAAATCTCCAGGGCCTGACGAACTGCATCCTAGAGTAATGAAAGAGCTGGCAGAGGAACTCTCAGAACCACTGTCTATTAACTTTGCGAACTCATGGAAGACGGGTGAAGTGCCGGATGACTGGAGGAGGGCTAATGTTGTCCCTGTCTTCAAAAAGGGGAAAAAGGAGGAACCTGGGAACTACAGACCAGTCAGTCTGACATCCATCCCTGTAAGCACCTTGAAAACAACGCAGCGATTACTAGAAGCCAGCATGGATTTGTCAAGAACAAATCCTGTCAGACTAATCTGATCTCATTTTTTGATCGGGTAACCTCTCTTGTGGACTGTGGGAATGCTGTGGACATAGTATATTTTGACTTCAGCAAAGCTTTTGACAAAGTGCCCATGACATTCTGATTAACAAACTAGTAAAAAGTGGGCTAGATGGAACAACTATTAGGTAGATTCACAGTTGGCTACAGAATCGGACTCAAAGAGTGCTTATCAATGGTACCTTCTCACACTGGGGGGAGGTAACCAACGGGGTACTGCAGGGCTCAGTCCTGGGCCCAGTGCTCTTCAACATTTTTATTAATGATTTGGATGAGGAGGTGCAGGGAATGCTTATCAAATTTGCAGATGACACAAAATTGGGTGGGATTGCTAATACCCTGGAAGACAGAAACAAACTTCAAAGTTATCTTGATAGACTTAGAGTGCTGGGCTGAAAACAACAGAATGAAATTTAATAGGGATAAATGCCAAGAAAAAGAAACCAAATGCACAGTTACAAGATGGGGGATAACTGGCTAAGCAATACGACGAGCAAGAAGGATCTTGGAATTGTTGTAAATCACAAGCTGAATATGAGCCAACAGTGTGATGCAAAAAAAAGCAAATGCTATTTTGGGCTGCATTAATAGAAGTATAGCTTCCAAATCACATGAGGTACTGGTTTCCCTCTATTTGGCACTGGTTAGGCCTCATCGTGAGTATTGCATCCAGTTCTGGGCACCACATTTCAAGAAGGATGCAGACCAGCTGGAGCATGTTCAGAGGGCAACAAGGATGATCAGAGGTCTGGAAACAAAGCCCTATGAAGAGAGACTGAAAGAACTGGGCATGCTTAGCCTGGAAAAGAGAAGACTGAGGGGAGAATGATAGCACTCTTCAAATACTTGAAAGGTTGTCACACAGAAGAGGGCCAGGATCTCTTCTCGATCAACCCAGAATGCAGGACACAGAATAATGGGCTTAAGTTACAGGAAGCCAGATTCCAGCTGGACATCAGGAAAAACTTCCTGACTGTTAGAGCAATATGACAATGTAACCACTTACCTAGGGAGGTCGTGGGCTCTCCCACACTAGAGGCATTCAAGAGGCAGCTGGACAGCCATCTCTCAGGTATGCTTTAAGGTGGTTTCCTGCATTGAGCAGGGTGTTGGACTCGATGGCCTTACAGGCCCCTTCCAACTCTATTATTCTAGGATTCTATGACGACCTTTCCACCAATATAGTGATGGCTTGTCTCTTCTCCCTCCAATCTCCAGCACAATTGAAGTATAAGATTGTTGATAGATATCTTATGGAGAACCTGGTGTTAAAAGTAAGGCATAATGTTAAACAGATCCTTACTTTGGGGGGAGGGACAAAAACAGAGTCCATAACAGAATAAAGAGGTCTGTGTAATGAAAAGTGGTTATTGAGGCCACCATCTTGAAATCCCAAATTAATTTAATAATTTGACAATAGTTATTTGTCAAAATTTATTTGTCAGTCTCTTTGCACTATTATCTGTCTTAGTTCTTCAGATGTCCTTCCTAAAAAAAAGTCCATTCCAGCCTGAGTATCTGCCCTAGCTTGAAGGAAGCAATGGTGAGGTCAGCCCTGAAGAAATCAAGTTTAGTTTCTGATAATTACTACCCATTGTCGGATTTACCATTACTGGACAAGGTGTTGGAGCCCCTCAACGCCAGGTAGTATTGGATGTGCTGATCATTTGGATCTGTTCCAATCTCATTTCAGGTTCCTGAAGGATGATTTATGCCTGGGAATAGATTAGGGGGATTCCTTTCTGAATTAGCAGGAGGTGTGGGGGGAGGCAATGATGGACTTCCACCCAATGACCATTGGCTTGTGGGTATCACAAAGCTCCATCTTATTCCTTTGTTTTTAAACATCTAGATGGGCATCACATCCCGGTGGATGGGCAACATCCTTAGTGTTGCCCATGACATGACATGAAGTAATTTTTAAAACAAAACCAAAATGGGCCCTGTAACAGCTATGAAGTGCTAAAATGGACACAGTGCTAGAAAGTACTAAATTTAGCTTGCAAACAAGCTAAATTTAACCCTTTTAGTGCTATGGAATGGACAAACCAGCAACTAAATAAAACCCCGCTTTTCCAGTGAGGCCCACAGCAGGGGAGGGGGTAAAAATGCCCCCCAGACTCTCACAGTTGTCTAGTGTGGTTTGAGCTAAAGTGCCATAGATATGCCAATGACACTCAGCTCTTCTTTCCATCTAGGCTGGTATGCCAGCTATGATCCTATCTGGAGACCTTGCCTCAGTTATCCATGCTCTAGTGATAGCCAGGCTTGAGTATTGCAATGCACTCAATGTGCAGCTGCTTTTAGAGATGGCTCAGAAACTTCAGATGGTTCAGGATGCAGCTACCTGGTTATTGGTTGGTTCAGGCAGTTGGTTCATAAAACAATGATACTTTAATGCTTTAAATGGTTTGAGCCTGAGTTACCCTTAGCATGTTAGAGCAGTACAACAGTGGAACCACTTACCTAGGGAGGTAGTGGGTTCTCCCTCACTAGAGGCATTCAAGCTGTAGCTGGACAGCTACCTATCAGGTATGCTTTAAGGTGGATTCCTGCATTGAGCAGGTGGTTGGTCTCGATGGCTTACAGGCCTCTTCCAACTCTATTGTTCTATGATTCTATGTACTTTACAGTCAGTAGTAGGGGCTCTTCCCACTAGTCTGTTGCCTGTGAGTACAAGAGAGATTACCTTTTCTGCAGTGGTCTTTCACCTTTGGAAGGTGTTGCTACCAGGGTCCATCAGATCCCATATTTGCACACCTTTAGGAAAGCTCTGAAGATACGTTTGCTTTTGTGGGCTCTCACTTGAATTGTATTTTAGTTGATTGCTTTTATCTGTAATTATTATGGTTTGGGGGTTGATTGGTTCTATTATTGCTGTTTATTGTCTTTAGTTGATTATTATTATTATTATTATTATATCACTATTTACTGTGCAAACTGCCTGAAGAGCATTGTACTCTTAAAGATGGCCTAAAATATTGAAGACAGTAACAAAGAATGCATTCAGGCTTTTTGTAGTCTCCTTGTCCTCTTTTAGCATATAGGGATATCAGAGAAATCTGCGACGGATTCAAATGAGTTTGGATTTCTGAGAATCTAGTCCCCATTTTCTGCAGCAGTCCAGCCTCTGTGAGGCATGCAGGATCCACAGGCCAAACTGGATTTTTCACCCTTACGGGGTGTGGAGGCATGAGAGAAGGGGAAATATAGGCACCAGTACCACCACTAGTAGGCTGACCATATGAAAAGGAGAACAGGGCTCCTGTATCTTTAACAGTTGTAGAGAAAAGGGCATTTCAGCCAGTGTCATTTGTATGAAATTAGTCCCTGGTGAAATTCCCTCTTCATTACAACAGTTAAAGTTGCAGGCACTATACTAGAGTGACCAGATACAAAAGAAGCCAGGGCCTCTGCAACTTTAACTGTTGTGATGAAGAGGGAATTTCACTAGGAATTAATTGCATACAAATGACACTGGCTGAAATTCCCCTTTCTCTGCAACTGTTAAAGTTACAGGAGCCCTGTCCTCCTTTTCATATGGTCAGCCTAGTGGACCACTAGCTTCATGGGGCAAACATAATGGTGGTGGTGGTGAGGATATCTTTAGGAAAACACATGGGGGAGGGGCAAACACTCCCTTTCTCCACTGCTTTGAAAAGATTGGAAGCCCTGATGACTTCAGTTGAATTTTTAAAGGAACTGAGAAACCAAATCAAAGATTTCCCATGTAAGAGACAAGATTGGCCTTTAAATGCTGCTACAAAGTCAGATGGTCAGCCATAATAGGGAAGATATTGGTCTTCTATTCTTCCTCCTCTCTAATGAGTCAAATAGCTCTCAGTTAACTCACTGAGTTCAATGTGGCGTACTGCCAGGTAATGTGCATAGCATCCTTCCCCAACTTGGTACCATCCAGATGTGTTGTACTACAATGCTCAGCATCCCCCTGCCAGCCATACTGGCAGAGGGATGCTGGTAGTTGTAGTTCCACACATCTGGAGAGCACCAGAATGGGGAAGGCTAGTGAATAGGCTGCCCATATGAAAAGGAGGACAGGGCTCATGTAACTTTAACAGCTGTAGAGAAAAGGGAATTTCAGCCAGTTTCATTTGTATGCAATTAGTTCCTGGTGAAATTCCCTCTTCATCGCAACAGTTAAAGTTGCAGGCACTATACTAGAGTGACCATATACAAAAGAAGGCAGGGCACCTGTAACTTTAACTGTTGTGATGAAGAGGGAATTTCACCAGGAACTAATTGCATACAAATGGCACTGGCTGAAATTCCCTTTTCTCTACAACTGTTTAAGTTACAGGAGCCCTATCCTCCTTTTCATATGGTTAGCCTACTAGTGAATAGGATTGCAGCTTGTTCCTTCATGACCTCAACTTATGTCTTCTTTGGTGCTGCTTAAAAGCTCTCACATCAGAAGGTCTTTGACTGATTAGTTTTCTTCCTTCCTAATATAAACGTAGACATCTTCTCAATCCATTGTCTAGCATTTCAAGCTGACAAGCTTTTTTCTACTCTGCTTTCTTCGTCAATCCAAGTGCAAGTGTTATCCATTACTTTCTAGATTAAATCCAGGCTATTACCTCTTCTTGTTTCAGAAATTAAATGATACTGCCAGGGAATAGTATGTCAAAGCATAATTGGACACTATGAATAAGCTATGGATATCGAATTCTGCTTTCCACTATGCACAACGATTTTCAAGAACTACAGATTGTAGCCACTTGTTAGTAAACACTGTATAAGGTTTGTACTTCAGAAAAACATTGCCACATGTATAAAATTTTATTTCACAATTCTTCGAAATAGCAAAAACTTTAGCTTTTGCAAAGATAGAAGGGAGCCATTGGCTGGCTGTCCCCTGCTATTTTCTTTGAGAGTGGGGTGTGGGTTGATGGGAAAGAGAATCTCCAAGGATGAAAGAATGTGGCAAAACTTGCTTTATTTTCCTGGCTTTACTTTGAGCCTTAGTTGACTTAATTAAAGTAGTAGCAGATACTGTGGAAAAGGCCAGAGGAAGAAATGTAGCTATATATCCAATCTTGTATGAGTAGGCTGACCAGATAAAATCCATCTTTAAAAATAACTGGGGTTATTTTATTGGGCAAAGGTTAGAAGGGGCAGGAGGCACACGGGAGGTAGACAACATTGTGAGAGGGACCCACGAAAATTCATGAGTGCCCAGTAATGAGCATGCAGTAAAATGCTCCTCTGATGGATCTCTTATAGAACATGCAAAGAAACTTTAAAGAGCAGGGATCTTCACACTGCCCAGACATCCTCCTGCAACTTCTGTGACTACTCTTGTCCCATATTACTCTGAAAACCACCCATGTGTGCTTTTGTTCAGAGAAAATTCATAATTCTCTTCACTTTTCTTATAGCCAATATTTACATTTGTAAATAAGCAATGTGCTATGAAATGCTATAAGTTCCCAGTGCTCTCTGCTCCAAAGAATATCGGACCCTACAAAAGCCACCTAGAACATCCGGCCATTCAGGAAGAGGGAATGCAAGGTAAGAGTAATGTATCAGAGTCAGGTAAATCTAGGGTGACCAGATAAAATCCAGGTCAGGGCTCATGTAACTTTAACAGTTGTAGAGAAAAGGGAATTTCAGCCAGTGTCATTTGTATGCAATTAGTTCCTGGTGATATTCCCTCTTCATCACAACAGTTAAAGTTGCAGGCACTATACTAGAGTGACCATATACAAAAGAAGGCAGGGCCCTTGCAACTTTAACTGTTGTGATGAAGAGGGAATTTCACCAGGAACTAATTGCATACAAATGACCCTGGCTGAAATTCCCTTTTCTCGACAACTGTTAAAGTTACATGAGCCCTGACCTGGATTTCATCTGGTCAGCCTAGGTAAATCTTTATGCTTTACTCATTTTTTATTTGTAAGAGAAACTTCTATGGTTTCTACTTTTTGTACTTTTGAAGAAGAACCTGTGGAACTGCTAAGCAAGGTACTCATCATTCTTTTGTCACACACAAAGAGTGTGTCTTGTTATGTACAGGGAAAAGCCAACACAATTTCTCAAAGCATGGAAGCAAAATAGGATGCTTTCTCTTTTACTCCCCTCTCAACGTTTTGTGGAATAGAAGACCTATCTACACCAAGCAGGATACAACACTTTGAAAACGTTTTGAAAACTATACGGAGTGTGTCCTGGGCCCCAACAGTTGTCACTACTGTTATAAACCGTTTCAAACCATTTTAAAGCAGTAGTGTAGATAGGCTCATTGTCCCTCTATCAGAATTCCCTGTGTCTTTTGCTATCTTGCATCTTGGAAAGCAGAAAAAAACAGGCTGGAGATGATGCCTCTATTCCTGAAGTATTTATATGAGTGGGGTGAGCAGGTACAGTTGCATTAGCTGCAGACAGGAATGAAAGCTATGCGCACCAAGCTGGTGATCAAATGTTTGATCTGCAGCTAGGAAATAAAACTGGTGAGATTCTGTATGTTCCAAGCAGTAAAAATGCTACCACATCAATTGATTTATTATGTCACTGGCATAGTACATATTTAAAGCTGGCATGGACATCTATGTACACATTCTCACTGAATGAGGATAACATAAGTCCAGTAGCTCTGAAGTCTTTTAGAAAGGGCACTAAAGGTACTGAATCTGTTCATAATTAATTACAATACCACCTCTTTCTTCACTGCTTCCAGCACTCACTGCAGGAAATTGCATGGTATAGGTGAAAACAAAAATAAAGAAATGTGGTTTCTTTTTGTCATGAAAGAACAGACAGACTGGACTATTTCCTGTCAGTTGAAGCTTTGCCACCCAAAAGGTTGATGCCAGTAAATCTATTTACTAAAAAGCCCAAGTTAGGCCAAACATGCTAGCATTTTACCTATTTGGCATGATGGCTTAAGCAGTCAAAGCAATTTTATCTGACCCTGGGAAAAGATTTCTCCATAGTTTCATTTGTAAGGAAAAGGGAAAAAATGGGTAATAGCCAATGTCATTCCTAGTTAGAATAGACCCATTGATATTATTGTCCTGTTCATTTAAATGGCACTAACATTGGATACTACCAAATGCTTACACTCTACAAGAGATCGAGATAGTCCACACTTGAATTCACAACTCTCTTTGGGTTTATATGTAATTTTCAAATGCCTTAGAGATTTTTAAACCATGCTCCAGGGAAGTCAGAACTTCCTCAGTGAGTTTAGTGATAGTGAACAAACTGCCTGAAAGACAGCTTGCCCACTATTAGTCCTCCTTCTCAGTTTATGTATTCTGATTTTCCATGGTAAAATCATGCTCAAAATTGCTTACAGCAACATTTCTGGATAATTAACAATTATGGGTCACAGAAAATTTTAAATAATCATACAAATAGGCTAAACATATCACAATAAATATGCAACAAGATGAAACTCTCTGTTAATAACTCATACTAAGGCCTAACAAAAGAGAAATTCAAAACAAACCTTTAAATAGGAACAAAAATACATCTCATCTAAAACTAAAGGTTATCCCAGGGCTCATCTTCACTGCGTCGTAGCAGCACAGCGGCGGTGCGAAGTGGTGTGCCCCCACCTTGGTGTCCTTCCAGCCATCGATATAGGAAGGAGCACAATTGCGTGCCTTCCAGAAGCCGCTGTCGCCACGCTCATCCACCCGAGCCTGCCCTTGTTCGTGCTGGGGCACCTGGAAACGTCAGCGCCCCCCCTCATTGCGGTTGGTTTTTGGGGGGTGGTATTCTTTTTTATTATTATTTTAACTGTAAATGCCATCCAGTGCATTTACAGATGAGGGCACAGCAGCTCTTCTTATCTACCCCCTTTAATTTATTTATTTTTAAACAATGCTCAGCAGAGGCATGGAGGTGGTCCAGCAACCTTTCGGCTCGCGGGTCCACCCCCTTCCTTGCCCAGCCTATGGTGACCAATCAGTGGTCGCCAGGCTGTGGCACGTCTCTGCAGCAGCTCCGGAGCAAGAGCAACAGACGGTAGATGCTGTGGTCGCCTTGCTCCAAGCTAAAAAAGTTAGGGTAAGTGCCCAACTTTTTTAAAGCAGAGCTTTAGGGCTTTGCTTTTGGATAGATTAGGGATGGCGGCAGCGTCATGTAGATTAACTGCTGCCACTTCGAAGCCACTGCAGGGCAAACCTCTCGTCTAGATGTGCCTCCAGACACAAAAACTAAACAAGACCACACTTTGATGGTCTCTGGCACTTTCAGCAGCCATTGTTCCATAACTTCCCTGCTGGATGGCACCAATGTTACCAAACTTAATTACCCATCAAAATACACTTTTTGCACCTGGACTGCTGTGTAAATTGAGTGCTTGCTCCCAAGAATACATAAACGGCCACCCCTGATATAAGAATTAATGAGTAGCAATAGTGAAATCTACAGCTGACATAAAATGAGTTACACTGAATTTATGTATGTCCCAGGCTATAAGCATATATTCATTAAACAAAAAACCTACGGTTTACAAAAACAATGTTAAGGCTCTACAGATTCCAACCAAGCACCAAAAAGCAGGGAAATTGGGAGTTAAGGCTCACAAACCTTAACGACACATCCTCCCTAAGGAGGCAGAAAGTGCAAGTGAAATTCTCATTCTCCCAAAGCAGATAAACCATGAGGACAGGGTGGAGAATATGATATGCAGAGGTGACTGTGGGGTTGTGGAAAACTGATCACGAACAACTTAGGGCCACCTACTTCTCTTTTTTTGTTTAGAGCAGCCCTTCCCCAACCTGGTGCCCTCCAAAGGTGTTGGACTACAACTCCCATCATTGCAAGTCAGTATGTCCCATGGTCAGGAATGCTGGAACTTGTCATCTCAAAAATCTAGATATGCAATTTGATCTGCAGAGGTGACTGTGGGGTTGTGGGAAATGATGATGAACAACTTAGGACCAGCTACTTCTCATTTCTTAGAGCATCTCCTTATGTTGAGAGTTGCAACCTAATACATCTGACAGGCACCAGGTTGGGGAATGTTGTTCAAGAACAAGGGAAGGCAGAATGTAGATCTCCAGATGTTTTGGAATTCAACTTGTAAAAGCCCCTATCAGCATGGGCAGTTATCAGGAATGCCGCGAGTTGATGTCCAAATCATCAGGATAGATCTATTTTCTGCCCACATCTGTACTAAAGTATGATGTTTTCCAGCATTAAGATATGTGATCAATCAAGGAACTACAAAAGAGCTGCATCACTTTAAATAAACTGTCAAAACCAAATGAAACAACAATGAATGAATCTTGAATACCTAATCCAGCTAGCCCTTCAGACATCAACATTAGTTTTCAACACATGGCATAGGATGTCTGTTTCTTGAATATCAGATAAAGGATTTCTCTTACTTGTTCAGCAGTGTGAGATCAAAGACACAGCTACCACCTAATACTTTCATGCGTAAGTATTATTTTAAAATTAAGTATGAATTGATTTTTGTCTTCCCCATAACACATAACATGGGAGTTACAGTGTAACACATCTAGAGAGCACCAGGCTGGAGAAGGTTGACTCCTATACATGTCTTCTCAGAAGCCAGTGCCACTGAATTCACTAGAGCTTTCTCCAAAGAGGTATAGGATTGCAAACTAATCTCATCTGAAAGGTGTTCAACACAGCCAAACTAAACCTCTTCTGCTCCACTGTTGCTTTGATGAGATGATGTATTGTGCAGGGATTGTGGGGAGTGAACAGTATATTTTTTATAAATACATTAAAAAATGATTCTTTGAAAGACAGGATACTGACCAAAAGTTGGAAGTGCCTGGCACATGCTCTGGTTCTAGATCTGTAATGAATAGTGCCGCTTTTGTTATCAAGAGTGCTGCTATATGCGAGATGTGTGTGAGAGAAAAGTATTGGGCAGATCCTGTATTTGGTAAGAGTATGGAACAGCATTCCCCATCCTGCTGCCCTCCAGGTGTTTGAGATGACAAGTCCAAGCATTCCTGACCATGGGACATACTGCAATGATGGGAGTTGTAGTCCAACACCTTTGGAGGGCACCAGGTTGGGGAAGGGCTGCTCTAAACAAAAAAAAGAGAAGTAGGTGGCCCTAAGTTGTTCGTGATCAGTTTTCCACAACCCCACAGTCACCTCTGCATATCATATTCTCCACCCTGTCCTCATGGTTTATCTGCTTTGGGAGAATGAGAATTTCACTTGCAGTTTCTGCCTCCTTAGGAAGGATGTGGCGTTAAGGCTTGTGAGCCTTAACTCCCAATTTCCCTGCTTTTTGGTGCTTGGTTGGAATCTGTAGAGCCTTAACATTGTTTTTGTAAACCATAGGTTTTTTGTTTAATGAATTTCATGGCTTTATGTAACGGATGACTGGATATTATACAGTTGACAACCAAGCCAGCGTCAGCCAGAATGTTATACCATCTTGACATCCAATATAAAATCAAAGCTAGTGTTATGTGTTGAACTCACTTTTAACATTAATAAATCAACCAAAATGCTTGCATCTCCCTCATTTTTAAAGATAAAGAGATGAAACCTGGCATCATGGTAGCTCTTAAGTAGGGATATAGCTATGCCAAGTATGAAGCAGATCCGTTCGTGCCTTGATTTTTAGGAATTTTTTAAAATTCAAACAGAAATCTCTTTGGGGTCCAGGACCTTGAGCAGTACAACTTTAAAAAATGAAATTAAAGATAAAGAGATGAAACTTGGCACCCTGGTAGCTCTTAAGTAGGGATTTAGCCATGCCAAGTTGGAAGCAGATCCGTTCATCCCTTTTTAGAAATTTTTAAAACTTCAATTTAATTTTTTTAATTAACTAAAATGCTTACAATTCCATCATTTTTAAAGATAAAGGGATGAAACTTGACAGCATGGTAGCTCTTAAGTAGGGATTGAGCTATGCCAAGTTGGAAGCAGATTTGTTTATGCCTTGAGTTTTAGGAATTTTTAAAACTTCAAACCCAATACTCCTCTTTGGGGTCTAGGGCCTTGAGCAGTACATTAAAAAAAAAAAAGTAAAGATGACAAGATGAAACTTGGCACCATGGTACCTCTTAAGTAAGGCTTTAGCCATGCCAAGTTGAAAGCAGATTGGTTCATGCCTTGAACTTTAGAAAAACATTTGAAGTCAAACTTTTAAAAAAGTATATCCTAAAAATCAAGGCATGAACCGATCTGCTTCCAACTTGGCATGGCTCAATTCTAGGGTGACCACTAGGGTGTGGCCTAGTGGCTAAAGTGTTGGACTGGGAGCTGGGAGATCTGGGTTCTACTCCCCACTTAGCCATGGAAACCCATTGGGTGACTTTGGGCCAGTTGCAGACTCTCAGCCCAACCCATCTCACAGGGTTGCTGTTGTGAGGATAAAATGGAGAGGAGGAGGATTATGTATGCCACCTTGGGTTTCTTGGCGGAAAAAAGGTGGGATATAAATGCAATAATAAATAATAATAAAAAACTGTCAGGATTTCCCCAGATTTCTCTTGGTTTTTGTTCTATCCTCGGTGTCGGGGGATTTTATGTAATAGTCTATAATGACATGGAATTACACACTTTCCCTTTTAAGGCCACCATTAGCGTGGCAGGGGGAAATGACATGTTTTCTGGAGGTGTGTCATTCTCTCCCACTGCTCCAATCAAGGCCTTAAAAGGGAAAAACGTGTAATTCCCAGGCATTATAGAAAAGGGCCTGATTGGAGCAGTGGGGTGGGGTGAGAATGACATGCTTTCTCCTCCTCCGCTCCAATTGAGGACTTTAAGGTGGCCCCAGAAAGCCATTTTCCTGCCCCCCCACTAGGTGTCCTCTTTTTTGGTTTCCCAAATATGGTCACCCTACTCAGTTCTTGCACAGGCTGCATTTCCATCCTGAGATATTTACTTAAAAGTAAGACCCATTGAATTTCCTTGGTTCTTGAAAAGCAACACACTTGCTTTTAGATTTGCCAGTCTCAGCATTCTATGTGTGCTTTGAATGCCTGCTCTGTCTGTCCCTATAGTTTCCTGCAAGGTCCAGCCAGGGGAAGCCAGTAAATTAAACCCAGGGGTGGAGGGTGGGATTCCCTCAAATTCCTCTGACAGCAGGTGCTATAGAACATGGACCTTCCAGGAGTGTTGAGGCTGGATTTCTGGCAGACCCAGCCAGGCAACTTTATGGCCTGTTAGTCCCTCCATTTGGTAATTAATAATAATAATAATAATAATAATAATAATAATAATAATAACTTTTAACCCGCCTCTCCCTCCGGATCGAGGTGGGGAACAACAATATAAAACACAAAAATCACAACAGTTAAAAAAAATTTAAAAAAGAAAAAAAATCATTAAAAACATCTTAAAATTCATCTGGATAGGCTTGTCGGAAGAGAGCAGTCTTCATGACTCTCTTAAATTCATGAAGACTGCTAATTTGTCTAACCTCCTCCAGCAGACCATTCCATAGTCTGGGAGCGATGGAAGAGAAGGTCCTCTGGGTAACACTCGTCAGCCTAGTTCTGGCTGACTTGAGTAAGTTCTTCCCAGAGGACCTAAGTGTGCGGGGCGGATTGTACGGGAGAAGGTGATCCTGGACCCAAACCATGTAGGGCTTTAAAGGTAATAACCAACACTTTATACTTCGCCCGGAAACTGATTGGCAGCCAATGAAGCGATTTTAAAACTGGTGTGATGTGATCATCCTTAGGTGTACCAGTGACCAACCTGGCTGCCATATTTTGAACAAGTTGAAGTTTCCAGACTAGGCACAAAGGTAGCCCTATGTACAGCACATTGCAGAAGTCGAGCCTCGAAGTTACCAGCGCGTGCACTACCGTCTTTAGGTCTTCCAACTCTAGGAAGGGGCGCAGCTGGCGTATCAGCCGAAGCTGATAGTAGGCACTCCTGGCCGTCACATCAATCTGAGCTGTCATTTGGAGCGACGGATCCAGGAGTACCCCCAAGCTGCGAACACAATCTTTCAGGGGGGGTGTAACCCCATCCAGAACTGGTTGACACACCTTCAGACCCAGGTTGGGGCCTTTGACAGCAAGCACCTCCGTCTTATCTGGATTCAGCTTCAGTTTGTTTTTCCTCATCCAGCCCATTACCGCCTCCAAACATTCATTCAGAGGAGACACACTATCCTTAGCTGACGATGTTGTAGCCCGCAGAGCACCTGCCTCATAAGGCAAATGGCCACATGAGAACTGTTATTATGGCCTGCTACTTTGTTTTGTCTTTAGTAGTTTGTGTTCCAGATCTCTTAAGAAGGGGGAATGGTGTTTTGTGGTTGGTGTCAGTCTAAATTATCTCCAGGGGTCCCTTACTCAGTGCCTCTGATAGCAAAGAGATTGAAGATTTTCCCCAACTCTGTTACTCTTGAAGTTACTAGGCCTGTTGAAAATAGATTTTATAACATAAGCATGAAAACAGTGAATACCCCTTTTAACTTGTTAAACCAATGAAAACATGCCACACAAGAAGTCTTAAGATATGAATGGTTTATAAAGAAAAGTAAATGCAAAAGAACATCAGATGCAGAAGTGAAATCTGAAACATTACTACTACTACTACTAGTAGTAGTAATATCCTGCCTTTTGCCCAATGCTGGGCCTCAGAGCAGCCTTACAAAACGAAAACATATACAGCTAAAACCTATAAATAGGAATATACTAGGCTGACTATATGAAAAGGAGGTCAGGGCTCATGTCACTTTAACAGTTGTAGAGAAAAGGGGATTTCAGCCAGTGTCATTTGTATGCAATTAGTTCCTGGTGAAATTCCCTCTTCATCACAACTGTTAAAGTTGCAGGGGCCCTGCCTTCTTTTGTATATGGTCACTCTAGTATAGTGCCTGCAACTTTAACTGTTGTGATGAAGAGGGATTTTCACCAGGGACTAATTGCATACAAATGACACTGGCTGAAATTCCCTTTTCTCTACAACTGTTAAAGTTGCATGAGCCCTGTCCTCCTTTTCATATGGTCAGCCTAAATATACAAAAGTTAAAAATATAATTAAATACTTTTCAATATTAAAGCATTTTAAACATTTTAAATGCATAACAATTTTAAAGTCAAAGGTATAGACAGAGGTCCAGATGATTTGCCAAAGGCCTGCTGGAACAAAAAAGGGTTTGTCTGCATCCAAAAACACATCAAGGAGGGAGCCAGTGTATACTGCAAGGATTAGAAAGAAAATCCATGTGTATACACTATGCAAAATAAACGACAGCTCAACTGTTTCTAAACCTTATTCGAAAAACAGGGTGACTAGGCCGAAACCAACGTTCTAGGCCCAGAAGCACTTTGAAAGGTTTCAACATTGTACTTAAAACTTAACACCGGCCCAAACTAATTAAATGAAGCGTTTGAAGCTTTCAACTTTATAGCAGTATGGACCAAACTCTTAGAAAAGAGGGAAGGAGCACTGTGTGTGTATGGGGTGGGGGGATAGAAAGAAAGGTATAGCCACCTATTCCCAGGAGAGATCTGAAGACCAGGTTACCATGGATCCAGAGAAACCACATCCTGCTTCACCAGGGAGCAAAAGAGCAAACTGGCCTTATGAAGATAGCCCAAAATACTCTCAGTGCCAAAGGAATGCATGTTCCAGAAGAGAAAAGAAAAACTCTTCTTCTTCACTCAAAAGGTCTGTGCTATAGGCAGTGGCCATTTCACTCACCCACCCCACATTCTAAGGCAGAAGGGAGGGGGGAGAGAGTCGCTACTGAGTGTGTGTCGCGCTATGAGGGAAGATGGCCGCCTCATTGACTTGAATGAGAGGTTAAAATAGTCCTTAAAAGTCAACCGAAGGGAATTTTAAAAAATGAAAAGCTTTCCACCAACTACAGTCAAGGAGGAAGAAGACCCCACCACTGGATTAATTAATAAGGCTCTAGAAATTATGCAAATTGTGAGCACAAACGTCACAACCCGGAAGGAAATTTTTCAAAAGCAAGGAGATAGGTTTGTATTCCTTTTCTACCTTAAACTGCTCTCCTTCCCTCACTTTTTCACCAATCTTCTTGAAATTTTCAGGTAATGTAAAACAAACATTTCTTTCTGGCACCTGTAAATTTCAGAAAGGTTGATGAAACATTTTCGATTTTATGGCTGTTAGAATGACCCCCCCCCCCAATTATCACTTTAACATGGCGGAATGTGTTTTTGACTGACGGCCCTTAACAATGGAGGCACGGCTGTGCCTCCATTAATACATATGTATATATTTTATGTGTATAAAACATATAAGATAATCAATTTTTCACTACAAAGATTAGAAAGCAATTAAAAAACAGCTGAGTTACTCTCTCAAATAATGGACTAATCCACACACATGTGTGTTTGATGAATTTGCATCAAAGTTAGAAGAATCTAAAGTTAGTGGCCAACCAGCTTTCGACCAGGAACCCTCAAGCAGGACACAGATGCAACGGCACCCTTGCATCCATGTTCCCCAGTATCCAGTGTATATAGGCTTATTGCTCTGATACTAGAGGTAGCACATAGCCATCAAGGACTCATAGCCATTAATGGCCTTCTCCTCCAGGAATTTATCCAACCCCTTTTAACCTGGCACCAAAAAGATATCTCGACATGAACAGAAAGTGATAAGGGGACTTCTTGCTAGAGCCACACAATTGCATCATGTTTCAGATGTTATCAAAGACTTAAATAAATTAGGGCTCTGCTCCTGGGATGAATTTCTTTACACAGTTCTGTAACAGGAATTATGTAAATATGCTCAGAATATCATTAACAAATAAATATTTGAACATAGGTAGGTTGCCTATAACTTGGGAAGAATAAATTGTACCTAAATTAAATAAATGTGAGTTGTTACAGACCAATAACATTGTTAAACATAGCTTTCAAAATACAATTACTATAGCTGTTTGTTTGAACAAGATCCATGAAGTATATAATCAAGATATAAAAGTTTGTGTATTAAAGATAATAAAGATTAAAGACAGAATCTGGAAGATTTTAAGTATTTACAGAGTTATCAGTTATATCCTCGATATAGAAAAGAAACTCAATAATGTAGGATGGCCTTTCTTTTTTAGACCCTGAAAAGAATACTCACAATATAATGATAATCACTATCTTCAATAACAATTATATTGAATTCCATCATTTTACCTCATGCAAAGGTCCCAGGGCCAGATGAGGTATCCTTGATTTGCTCTACATCATGCAATTTTTATTGAGCCCTTGACAACATCCATAATGTAAAATTAATATTTTTGTTACATTTATATCCCACCTTTTCCTCTAAGGAGCCCAGGATGGCATACATGATCCTCCTACTGTCAATTTTATCCTCACAACAACCCTGTGGGGTAGGTTAGGCTGGGTATTGCTATCTACAAATGTTGAACATTAATCCTCATATTAAAAAGGAGTGAACCACATGGAAAAGGAATGAGTTGAATTCATTCAATTTTATATCCTGTAACAATTAAAATGCCAGTTCTCCAGTATGTATCTTACTATTTCAATCTACTACAACAAGATAAGAAGAAGAAACAGCCTAATGCATGGGAAATGATCTTGCTGGAGTTTATATGAACTGGAAAATTAGACTCAAAAGTATTGTTTTTAATGATAATAGAAAAACAGGTGATCAAGGTGATTCAATTTGTAATTTTATTACTGTGCCAGTTTTCTAGAACAGTGTGGGTTTCTGTATGATAAAAGAGATGAATGTTGTGCCACTATCAGTGTGAACTCCGTTTGAGGTTAGATTTAAGGGGCACTGTGAACAATAAAGCTTTAGTTTTATGCTCAGGAACAAAATGACGAGGAGACACCCAACATTTTTTAAGTATCTGCAAACATTTGAGTTCATGCAAGTAGAACACTTTCTAACAATGTGGCTTAATCGATAGCCAAGTATTAAAAATAAAAACAATTTAAAAATAAAACAATTTAAAGCAGAGTACAGACTTCAAAAATATATTCAACAATATTATCAAATCTAAAATGTGAACAGGTCAAATTATATATAATGAAAAGGGCATAAGGTTTGAGGGCAATATCCAACTGTCATCCCGTTAGCACCACTGATGTTGCACTAGCAGAAATTAGGTTCTGAACTATGCGCAAGAGAAGAATCCAACTAAAGTTACATTTGCGCAAGCGGTTGTACATTATGCTTGTGCAGCCTGTTGTGCAAGCATAATGGGCGACCACTTGCGCAACAGATTCAGCAGAGCTCCGCTAGAACTATTTTAGTTTATGGAACAACACTGCTGGATACTGGCCTGAATATCCTATTGCTTTTTGAAACTTGAGGATACCTTTGGACAGTCTTTCTCACTATGTACAATGTGAGAGTGAATTGCTTCAAACAAATGATACAGTTGTATGTAAAACCCAATGGGCAGAACATTACTATGGTGGTGGTGGGAGATTCAGTGGTGGGGTTACCACCACTTTCTAAGCCTGCCATCTTGTTGCAATGAGGATGGGAAATGGGGTGGGTGGCAGATATGTTTGATTTGTTTCTCTCATTAACTCTAATGGGGGTGGACCTGCTATGCCAATCTCAGGGCTAATATAGTTTTGGATCCTATTCTGGAGTATCTTGGAGAATGAGCTAGTTTAGGATTCTGTGGATCTTCAACTGCAATTGGCATGTCTGTCAAATGCCCCATTCATCCCCACTGCTGGCAGAGCACTGCTGATAGGTCATTCACACCCATGGAGCTTTCTGAGGGTGTGCTGCTGGTGGGGACTCTGGCAGCATAAGTACCATCCTGCTGGGGGGCCTCCATCTCTGTCAGTGGAGCAGCACTTAAAGTCACTTCCAATGGCCCCTCAACTAGCCAAATGTCAGCTGTATGATTGCACCCAAGCTAAATAAAATCAAAATAAATTATAGTCTAGCATGTATGAACAAAAGAAGACAAATATTTGATTAAAATGGGTATATCCAGATTCAGGGTCCAGATTTAATCATACTTTAGACCCATTGACTAACTAAAGTCCCACTGATTTCACTGAGTCTACTCAAAATATGAGTAAATTTGGATTCAACCTATAGACTTTTATAATAGTTAAATATTTACATTAGAGGAATATCTGATAATAAACTATAGAGAAAACTGATGTCTATGTAATATTGTCTGCAACAAATAAAATATTAACATCAAACAGATTTATGATTATGATGGTATTTATTAGAGCGCACATGAGGACCATGTATGCTTCTTTGATATGATATGGGTATTGTAAGTAGAAAAGATCTGAAGGAAGTTATTCCATATTTGAACAGAAAGTTACTTCCTTGAGCATAAACTATTGTAGAAGTGGTCCTATGTGCAACATGTAAAATAACAGAAGTTAGCAGTGCATAATGATTCAACAATGTGAGTCCATAACTCCACTAAATAGTTCTGACAGCAGCAATCACCCTGGGTGATGGCAAGACTGGAGTAGGAGTGGCTTGGATTCAGTCCTCCCACCCCTAGTGATGCCAGTTTGTGGATACTCCTGGATTCAGCACTATTTATGAAGGCACCAGTGGTGTTGGTTGCCAGGAGTTCCTTTTATCAACACTGACTGATTTGCCAGCCACATCCTTATCTAGAAACAGTAGACCTTGCTACAATTTTTCTTACCTGGTTAAACTCAACTAGGCTACTGAAACATACTCTGGGTGGGGCTGTCTTCAAAGATAGTGGCTGGTACATAAAACAGCCACTAAATTAGAGGCTAGGCCAGAGGTGTCTGGGGACAAATTCACCCCTTTGAGGGTCCTAAACTAGCCCTCCAGAAAGCCACTCCACTCTCTCCTGTCCCTTTCTACCAACCACCAACTGTTGGGTGGTTACCAAGCTTTTGTGCAGTTGTTTCCCCATTCTAACCAGTTGCTTCTCCTAAGGCTTAGTTACTGGCAGCAAGAGCATAAAGCTAAAATATGCTTGCAACTTTGGTTCTTTTGTCTTAAGCCTCTGGGCTTGGCAATTAGAGCATTTAACACTGATCCAGAGCGTATAACACTTAGAGCTCTATCTGCCATGCCTAGTGTGCGGATTTGCAGCATGGTACTCACATGATGCCGTGCTTGTCCTGCTGACACCCTGCCTCTTCCCCAGTCTTTCCTAGAATGCTAAAAGTCTGGATTATTTCCCCCAAAGTGCATTTAATGTGCCCTAAGCTTCCGCGAAGTTTTAAAGGAACCAGGGGCTTGAACGGATTGTATCAGGTCCTGGCAGGGAAAAGCAATCTCTCCCAGTAGCCAGCTCCAAGCCTCAATATAAAACCCAAACCTTGCATCCCAGGCTCCGAAGCGTTCTTTAAAATCATACAAGGCCTGGATCTCTGCAGAGACAAGATTGTACTCCTTCGGTGCCCCCAAAGAGCCAGATGAAAGGGTTGTTCCATTTTTACCCAGCAGAAAGGCAGTCTAGTTGAAGTACTCCTCTGACAGGATCTGATTAGAGGGAGAAAGAGAAGGGGAGGGCTGGAATGGAGTGTAGCAGAAGGACTAACAAGCATAGGAGTGAAAGAGCAGAAAGGAATCATAAGCTTGACATGCTTCTGCCTCAGAGGTAAAAAACGCGGAGGCAAACTGGGGGGGAAATTAGGTGTGATGGAGATCTTACTTTCTTGTGAGCACAAGAGAAAGGGCCTTTGCTGCAATGGCCCAATCCTTATGGAATGTCTTTCTGCTTTTAAATAGTTCTTAAAGTTATAAATTATTTGTCCATTTTAAATTTAATAATAGTGCTAGTCTACATTTTATAAGCTATAGTTTAACTATTGCTAATTCTGGCATTTTCTATTTTGTATTAAAATACAGTTTATGCTGCTGATATAGAGCCTATCTACACTACTGCTTTAAAACGGTTTATAACAGTTTTAAACCAGTTAATAACTGGTTTAAAACTGTTATAAACCGTTTTAAAGCAGTAGTGTAGATAGGCTCTTAGTTAAGTTTATCCGTTTATTTAGCTTTATGTGTTTTATTTGTACCTCCCTTGAGAGGGCTCTTTGTTTTGGAAGACTGTATAAATATATTTTAAATGAATATGTGAAGAGATGGAGTGAATAATTGTTTTAAGAAGTTTGTCATCATTAGCTTGTATGTATTTATATTTTGTATGTATTTATATTTTGTATGTATTTATATTTCTAAAAATTCTGCTAATTAATCGGGCATCTTCTTAGTGGATTAAAATTTTCAAAATATTCATCTAACAAATTAATTGATTAAACATTGAAGTCCTAATATCTCTCTCTGTGTGTGCGCGTGTGTGTGTGTATCCCATTACTTCACTGTCTAACATATCTGAAGTATATTCTTGCCTACCAAAGTTCATGCTGCAACAGATTTATTAGTCTTTAAGGTGCAACAGGACTCATTGTGGTTTTTGATTACAGAAGGGAGTTCATTTGTGTATGTCCAACAAGGTAGCAGAAAAAGGAACAATCTATTACACAGATGCTTCAGTATATGAGGTACCTCTGTGACTGTGATAGTTACGAGTATATATGTTCAAATAAGCATGTAATCTGTGCCTAGAAATCTTGCAAAAGGCTTGAATAGTCAACAGATCATTACTAGGTGTTCCATGTATGACAGTGTGCATATGGAAGGTGAATACCACATGAACAGGTATTATTTTTATTTTCCGCTATTCTTAGTATGTTTTAATATGTCATTGTTAGTGTTTGTGATTGGTTTTATTTGCTCTTTTTATTTTATTTTAAATACTGTTTATGGTATTGTCTCTGTTGTTAGTTGCCTTGCATGCTATATGCAGAAAGTTGGGAAATAATTTGAATAATAATTAACAGGTATTAAATTTCCCATTTTGTCCCTTGGTTGGTGCTTGGGCAGCCTTCCCCAACGTGCTGCCCTTCAGATGTTTCAGACTACACTTTCCTGCATTCCTGACCATTGGCCATACTAGCTGGGATTGATGGGTGTTGAAGTCCAAAACATCTGGTGCGCACTAGCTTGGAAAAGATGTTCCTCTAGCCACTCTTCCACCCTTCCTAGGATTCAGACAGACTGAAGCCACTAAAAAGAATGATCAAACGCCCATTTATTTTAATGAAGCTGGATTGCAGCTATACAGTGCAATCCCTTACATGTCTACTCAGAATCCAATGGGACTTAGTCCCAGGTAAGTAGATAAAGGATTGCAGTATTGATGTGCATGTTTCACAATACTTACCATAGGTTCATCATTCACGTTTTGAATTTTATTTCCACCTTTCTCAGTATTTGAATAATGTAGCAACCTTTTGCATATGAAGTTAGGTTGGATATAATAGTCTTTGTTTAAGTGGAACTGGCTTAATGGCTTTGGCACAGTATTCCTTCATTTGTCATCATAAACATGTATTTCAGCAAGAAACCACATCAGTTGAATTAGGGTTTCCTGTTGAGCTTTCAGAGCAGTCAAAAGCCATTGAAGTGTCTAGGTAGTTTACAGTTGTTTTCTACCATTACAGGAGATGCAACTTTGACATAAATAACACTTTAGTAGTTCTTCGTTGGTAGACTAAAGTGTCTGGGTTACATGGTGTCAAATTAGTTCTGTCCACCTTTGTGGATTGCTTGCAGCAACGTGCACTGCTGGTTCTAGCAAAGTACAATAAATTGCAGCCTGAGAAAGCTGCCTTTGATGTCAGACAACTGTGCTTGTGCTCTAAGATAAAAAATATGTAGACACAACCATAAATCAAGGTGCACTTCTTAGGTAGATGGAGATCTGTTCATGGCCATGCTCTTTACCCACCTCCAAGTAAAAGAGGCTGAACTCTTTTATTCCTTAGCAACAGCATTTTCAAGTATCACATAATTCCAAGGAGTATGAGAAGCAATTTTCATTTCTCTCACACATAATAACTAAACCTTGAAGAAGCAAGAATTTTGATGTGATTTATAATTTGATTTTAACTCAATGTTTTTCTATAACAAAAAGCTCTTCCCATGTGTCTGTCATAATTCAATCAGAGAATACAGCAACTATGACTACTATGAAAGAGAATTTTGCTTTCACAGATTTTGCTTTAAATTTTCCTTTAAAACAGGAGAGTATTAAGTTTCCACTGTATTCTTGGGCATGGGCTGAAGGGAAATGACTAACTGGAACTCAGTTGCACTTGCATTTAAATGTATTCAAGAGAGAAGTTGGTTGAACTTGGTTAGTGAAAATTAAGGCAATGCTTACTACATGCAATGCTAATCATTATTATCTCTAGATAAATCACATTGATTTCTCTGTAGTATTCAGCCATTAAATTTATGTATAACATGGCCAACATTGCTTACAAGATTGTAGATTCATCCATCTTCTTAATATTTTAAATAACCATTGGCAAAACAATAATACCACTATCTTTGGCAATATGCAGATAACATAAGGTATTGGAAATGCTGTGTATGGTTAAAGATGTGTCACAACTAAAATATGTGAACCGGACCTTGGTTTTAAAAGCTTCTACTGCATATTAATGTGCATGTTCGTGTTCATGCAGTCTGATCCTATGCAGCTATGATCCCCTAAACCCACTTAAGTCAACGCATTTACTTGTGTCTAACTTTGCACAGGATTGCAGCCTTAACGTGTATTTATTTATGATTCAGCCAGAACATTTCAGCATCACATCTTAAGCACATTGAAACCCCCTGTGTATCGTCAATTAATGATTATGATTAATATGTGTATACAGTCTTATCTGATAAAATGCAATCAATGCAAGGAACAACAATTTAAAACAAAACCCTGCAACAATTAAAACAAGAACATTTCAAAAAGTAAACACATTAAGACTAACATTAACTACACATTGTAAAGGCTAACTTGGAAAGATGTGTCTTTACACCTGTTCTAAAGGCCAAGAATGTTGATGTTTCAAAATTCTTGAGGGAATGCATTCCATAATTTGGGGGCAGCACAGGAAAAACCGCTGTCACAGGTGCCCAATCAATGGGCCTCTGCAGATAATGGTCCCCTCAAAAGGGTCTCTCCTGCAGATCTTATTATTTGGTAGATTGGGGCTTTAAAAGTTAAGACTAACACTTTGCAATGAGCACGGAAAAAATTGGCAACCAGTGCAGGTCTTTCAGGACAGGTGTAATATGATTTTGATACTTTCAGGTTGTCTTCATGGGCAGCCCCATGTAGAACACATTGCAATAGCCTAAATGTGATGTAACCAAGGCATGGATAAGTATTGCCAAGTCAGACTGTTTCAGGAAAGGTCGCTGCTAATGCACCAGCATAATTGTGTAAATGCACTCCTTGCCACCACTGCCACCTGACATTCCAGGGACAGCATAGGATCAAGGAGCACTCCCAAAATACAGACCTGATCCTACAGGGGAGTACAACACCTTCCAGAACAGGATGAATTCCAGTCCTCAAGTCAGGCTTTCTACTGTGCAACATCATCTCTGCCTTGTCTGGGTTTCAGCCTGTTCATCCAGCCCATTGTCAAGCCCAGAGAACATTCAAGGGTTTCACCTGCTTCCTTAGTGTTAGGTGACCACAAGTCAATGGCCATGGAGTCGAAGAGTAATCCCCCAGCACCACCTTCTGGACATGGACAGACAGAAAGGAATGGAACCACTGCAAAACAGCACCCTCAAGACTCCAGGATACCATGGTTAACGATATCGAAAGCTTCCAAGAGAACAAATAGTGTCATACTCCTACCGTTCAGTTCCCAGTATAGGTTATCCATCAAAGCAACCATAGCAGTCTCAGTCCTATATTCTAGCCAAAAGCCCAATTTAAAATGGGTCCAGACAATGTTTCAACCAGTTGCCTCTGGAGTTGTAATACTATTACCTTCTAAATCACCTTAGACAAGAATGGTACATTTGAGACTGGCCTGGAGTTAGAGCTCCTGGGTCAAGAGGTTTATTTAATAAAGGATGTTGCTGCCTTTTTTGCATAGAGGCATTAACAATTTCTGTTAGCCAGGGCATCAGTCCCACATTGGCAGATTTAATTAGCCAAGAACAAGGATTGAGTACACAGGCAGTGACCTCCACTGCTCCATAGATCCTCGAGAACCACAAGCTGAAAATAACCCAAAACATGATAATGAGATAGGTGCCAATAGAAAACACTATTCTACCCTCTACATCAGGGCTGAGCAACTTGTGGCCCTCCAGATGTTTGACCTGGTGAAGGATTATGGGAGTTGCAGGTCAAACATCTGGAGGGCCACAAGTCGCTCACCCCTGCTGTAGAGTGTAGACTAGCGTTTTCCAGTAGCACCTAAAGCCAAGGTTGCCAAAATCAAAACAGCATCAGCTTCTTTTATTTTGAACACTAACCAACTCTGTTGCTGATCAAAATAAATGATGAAGCACCAATATATCAGGAACTTTTCCTGTTCTCACTAAGGATACTTCAGTAAACTAACTATAGTACCTGGCCTACGTTGGGCAGACGCAGGCTCTATTCTACACTACAAATCCCGGCATGCAATGCGCCCTACTAAATCCAATCGCAAACAGGGCTTTAAAAACACACACTCTTGTTTTCCCCCCCCAGATACATAGCCTTCTAGCTAGCGAGCGGGCGGCAGCTGTCTCCCTTTCGAGACGTACAGATGCAGCAAACAGGCGGCCAAGGTTGGCTTTAAAACGCCTATCCCGACCAATTGGAGTTCGAGGCCTTCCTTTAAAAGGGTGAGACGCCAGTAGCTGGGGAGCGGCTGCGGCATCGCATCCTTCCCGCGCTGTCAGTTACAGGCGCACGAATTGGTTCGCGCTTCTCTCGCTTTCCCATTTCATTTGTTGCCTGGTTCTCTGTGGTTTGTCAATCAGCGGCTCAACAGCTTCGCCGCACGCTTTCGGGTAGAGAGAAGGGCGGGCGGAGAACACAAGTCCTTCGCCACGCCCTTATCCCGCCTCCGTTTTCTTTTTGCTGTCAAATGGGCGTAGAGGAGAGAAGCCACCCGCAACGACAGTTAGTCTTGCTTCTTTCCGTCCCTCGCGTCGCCCTGGCCACGCCCACATCTTCCTTTTCCTCCCCCCCCCCCTTTTCCTGCTCGCGCTGCTGTGGTTTCTGTCTGTAGGCCGGCCGGCCGATTTCAAGGCGAGGGCCTGGCTCACGCGGAGCTCGCGCCGCCTTCGCTCCTCCTCCCACTCCCCCGCCCCTTCCTTCCCTTCAGGCCAGCTGCTGCTGCCTTCGGTTCCCTCCTCAGTGGGTGTCAGCCTGGGCCTCGTAGGGCTCCGCCCTCCTCCATCCCCAGTTCTCTCTCTCCTCTCCCCCCCCCTTCCTCTGGCTCCAACTTGTCAATCAGGGGCCGGGGCTGAGGCAGGCGGCGGCAGCGGGCGGAGAGACGGGCAGCTACGCCACAGCCCAGCGGCGGCCATTCGTGGAAAAATAGGCCGACCTGCTCCTCCCAGCTCCGGCAGCGACCGGCCTTCTCCCCGCCGCTTACCCCCAGCACCCCGCCCTCCGTCCCTCCCCTCCTCCTCGAGCCGCGCCTCAGCGGGTGTTAATGCGGGATGAGCGGTACGTAGCCCACACCTTCCTCCGTCCCCTCCTTCCCGCCCCCGCCGCCCCCTCTCTGCCGCGCCTTCCCGCCCTGCCTTCCCCAGGTCTTCCAAGCCCCTCTTTCTTCCCTGCTTATCCCTCCCTCTGACCCTCCTCCTTTCCTCCCTCTTCCATTCCCTCTTTCTTTCCTAGTCCTCCCTCCTGTGCACATCCATCCCTCCTTCGTTTCTGTTTCCTCCCATTTTCCCCTCCCTTGCGCCTCCCTTCTCCTGCCCCTAAAGCATCCTGGGCCACTCAGTAGCCGTAGATGCTTTAGGGGCAGGAGGAGGAGGAGAGTTGTGGGTGGATTTCATCCCCTCCGCCTTACAGTCTCCGAGACCAGAAACCAATCAAACCTCCCCTTTCTGGGGTGTTCACTCGCCAGCCCCCGTAAGCCGGGTTTCAAACCACGTTTCTTAGGTCTCCCCTTCCTGCAATACTCATGTGGACAGTGACTTTCAGACAGGAGGAGGAGGAGGGCAGGGAGCCGGTGAGAATGTTCTCATAGGTTACTTTTCGTACAAATAAAAGAGGATAACTATGCTTAATGGGTTTGGGTGTTTTGATTTGTGTTTTTTTTCCAGATCAAAAGAAGGAGGAAGCTATGGCCTCAGAGGGAGAAAAATCTCCTGAGGCTGAAAACAACAATAAGAAAAGCAAAGCTGGAGCTTCTCAGGTAAAATATGTAGAAAAACGGGGGCGTTCCCAATATAAAAACTGGCTCAGTTATTTTCAGTTCAAGAGATATTGCTGTGTGGCTTAGTGAACAAGATCAAATCTTTATTGCCTGGTCATATGTGGGGAGGGGTTTTCTTGTATTCATCAAAAACTTTACTGTGAAGGCTTGTGGAAGGTTGAAGTGCATATAATTAAAGTTAACTTTGGATAGCTGATGGTAAGTTGTCCATTACCACGTGTATAATATCTTGTTTCCTAGCAATCTTTAATATTCCTGCTACTGCTTTGTAGTTCACAAATTCTATCTATCTCTTGACATGCACTATGTTTCTGTTAGGATTCCCAACCTTCACCTCTGGCTCTGCTGGCAGCAACTTGCAGCAAAATAGGAACTCCTGGTGAAAATCAAGTAACTGGACAACAGATTATTATAGATCCAAGTCAAGGTTTGGTGCAGCTTCAAAATCAGCCACAACAATTAGAATTAGTAACGACTCAGCTTGCTGGAAATGCCTGGCAGCTTGTTGCTGCTGCTGCTCCTCCTGCTTCAAAAGAGAACAACGTCCAACAAGCATCTTCTGCTGCTTCAAGTGCAGCAAGTCCCTCTAGCAGCAACAACGGAAATGCATCCCCTTCAAAAACGAAACCAAGCAATTCTTCTGGAGTAACTCCAGGACAGTTTCAAGTCATACAAGTACAGAATCCGGGTGGTAGTATTCAGTACCAAGTGATTCCACAGATTCAGACAACGGAAGGTCAACAAATTCAAATAAATCCTGCTAATGCCACAGCTCTGCAAGATTTACAGGGTCAAATTCAGCTCATCCCTGCAGGGAATAATCAAGCTATTATTACAACTACAAATAGGACAGCCTCTGGGAATATTATTGCTCAGAACTTGGCAAATCAAACAGTCCCAGTCCATATTAGGCCTGGTGTTTCTATTCCACTGCAGCTACCTATTGCTGGTACTCAGGCACAAGTTGTAACATCATTGCCTATAAACATTGGGGGAGTGACTCTAGCATTACCTGTAATAAATGTTGCTGCTGCTGGTAGTTCTGGACAGGTCACTCAGTCCACTGATAGTGGAGTTTCCAATGGAAATCAGCTGCTATCAACACCTATTACAACAGCTTCTGTTAGTACTATGCCAGATTCTCCCTCTTCCACTTGCACAACTACTGCTTCCACATCGCTAACAAGCAGTGAAACTTTAGTAAGCACTGCAGAAACAGGCCAGTATGCAAGCACAGCAAACAGTTCTGAGCCTAGTACTGAAGAAACTCAAACAACCACGTCAGAAACAGAAGCTCAGAACTCTAATCAGCTTCAGTCTAATGGATTGCAAAATGTGCAGGATCAGTCAAATTCACTGCAGCAGGTGCAAATAGTAGGTCAGCCTATTCTGCAGCAGATACAGATCCAACAGCCACAGCAGCAGATCATTCAGGCTATTTCTCCACAGTCTTTTCAGCTTCAATCAGGACAAACTATTCAAACCATTCAGCAGCAGTCTTTGCAAAATGTTCAGCTACAAGCAATGAGTCCTACTCAAGTGCTCATAAGAGCACCAACTTTAACTCCATCGGGGCAGATAAGTTGGCAGACAGTGCAGGTCCAAAATCTTCAAAGCCTTTCAAATCTCCAGGTTCAAAATGCTGGGTTACCCCAACAACTAACTATTACCCCTGTATCTTCAAGTGCTGGTACCATAGCTCAGATTGCACCAGTAGCTGTTGCTGGCACACCAATAACGCTAAATGCTGCTCAGATTGCTTCAGTGCCTAATCTTCAAACAGTAAGTGTAGCCAACTTGAGTGCTGCAGGTGTTCAAGTGCAAGGAGTTCCAGTCACCATTACAAGTGTTGCAGGTAAGTGCTCTGTAGAGTATAATTAAGATATGGGTATACTTGCCTTTAAGGCCTATTAACAAAATAGTAGACTGCCCAGCAACTGCTGATTCTTTTTAGCTTGCATTGAATGCTGGCCTTCAAATTGGCTTCTTGGGTGGTGCAGAGGCCTATGGCAAAATAGGGGAGCAAGGAAAGGCCCAATGTGCATGTGCAGAACATCTCAAATGACCTTTAGGGTTCCTGTTATTAAGTATTAATCGAAATTCTTCACAGGTTACAATGGTATAAGTTAAGGTTGCAGTAAAGTTCTGTATCGAACTTAGTCTATGTTCACCTTCATGCCTTTCACCAAAATATATGACTTGTAACTACAAACATGATTTTAGCCATTACTTGTGAATTGATGAACAAAAAAACAATTCAAGTAACTACTTAAAAGTCTGGATTCCAGACCCAAACTTAGAACATGAATATATCGTGGAGTTTAACAGTGATGTAATAAAGTGCTGTCTGAATTAATATATATATAGGATGTTATATCTAATACTGTTCTAATTCTGTTCAGAAGCCTGAAATTCACTATGTAAACTAACTGTTAATTTGAATATTTAAGGAAAAGATGCAGATTTCTTAAAGTTCAGAAACTGAATATAAAATACTTTAAAAGTTGCAAAAACCAAATGTTGAAAGACAGTGGGCCTGTCAAGATTAGTTAGATCTGTACATGGTGGGTAAGATCATTGCTATTGTAATTTGGTAGAATATTGATACTAAAAAAAGTCATAATGAAGAATAATTCTAGTTAATGAGAGATTATTAAAATTAAGGAACCCTTTGTCAAAATGGGACACTAGCATATTGAATAATGGTTGATTCCTATTTCTTAGGTGGTAAATATATGAAGATCAGAAATGTATGGAAGGTGAACATTTTCCTTTCCCTGCAATGTACATCACAGAGAGGTGTTTATAGAAACTTTCTGATACCTTGTGTAAAGGAATACATCCGGTTGACATAAAATTAGCACTTGTTTTCAGAGTCTGAGATGTAATGGACATTCAGATGTAACGTTCCCTCCCTCCTTGCATTCCCCTTCCTTCATATATGCTAATACAAAATAGCCTCCGAGATTTCGTGGCAAGTGGTGATGTGGGATGGAAAATTTCCCAAAACGGGAAAAAATTCCGTTTCGTGAGTTCATTCATAAAAATTAGTGTATGCCAATTGTAAATACAATATTAGGCAAGCTTGGCAATTTCAAAGTTGCAATTAATGTTTTTCATCTCATTATCCTTAGCAAGTATGTGAGAGAATACATATTTCATTGAAATGCATAAATGTTTTAGAGCTAAATGGAACTAGTAAAAAAAAAATGACAGTGAAACTGAAGGTACCTCAGTAACCATAATGGAAGAGAGTTGAACTCTGTTGAAGTAGATGAGTGGTTGTTCGCATATCATAAACATTTCTTTGGGTTGTTAAGTTTAATTAGTGTGTCAACAGTTTTCAGTACCTTTGTGTGTGTGTTTTTCTGAAATTTAAACATTGTAAGGGAACTGCATGCTATATTGTCTTTACATTTTTGTAAGAATCTCACTAAAAAAATTATACGTCATATAACAGTTACATCACATTAAATGTGCTGTAATCCCCTCCTCAGATATTGCAGGGCAAATACTTGTGTATTGGGACAAAACATTAAAATGGGATACTTTTTAAAACTTTGTTTACTAAAACACAAATAAAATAAACGTGCTAAATTAGATCTCTTTAGGACAGGAGTGGGCAACATGTAGGCCAGAACTTCTGGTGGCTACACCTCTCATCAGCTCTATCCACCATACCAATGGTGAGGAAAGATGGGAGTTATAGCCCAAAAGGTTTGGAAGAGCACAAGTTGTCCAATGTAAATTGGTTTTTTCCCTTTGTAAATAACTTTAACTTGCACTGGAAATTTTTCTAGAAAACCCATGTCATTAGTGGCAATCATAGTTTGTTGTTTTTGTCTGAATCTAGCAAGCCACAGTTTGTATACAAACCATAATTTGGAAATTTCTAATCACCATGAGGGAGGAACATGGAAGGGAAGAAGTGCATGAATCCAAAGCTGATGCCATGGTTTACTGTTGCATCTTAATTGCTTGCTCTGTGTGCTAGCATCTTTCATATAGATGAGATTGCTCCTTGAACTCAGGCTCAATTCTGATACCATTTAGACTGTGTGACCTATGTTACACTGCTGCAACCTATCAGAATGAATATCTTGCTAAATTCCTATAAAGGGCTGAAGGCTGAGTGGTGGTGGTTGAATCCTTTTCTTTCCCCTACTTACTGAAATTCCTTCTTCCAAGATGTTTTTCCTCTAATGGGGCTGGAACTCCCACTGAGAAGAAAATGGGAAGAAGAAATTTTGAGGGAAAATGCATGGGATATCTTCAGCACTAAACATCCTCATTCCTGTTTTATAAGAGTGAGAGTAACTCACATTCTCATCCTGTCAAGTGTCGCTTGCTCTACAGTTATAGTTGAAAAACCTGTGAGAACTGACTTCCTCATCTCTCCTGTCCTTAAGTTAGTGGTTGTATTGATTTGATATCTCACTGAATATCAGCTGTTCACATTGTAGGAAACAAGATAGCATCTTCTCAATCACATTCTTGAGTTTACCCTTTCTGGAGCCTTTGCTCTACCTTAATTGTGCAGCATAGCGGTAAGCAAATAGTGAGTGTCTTCCCAATGTATGAAATGGGAGCTATACACAGGATGTACAGAGAGAGAGAGAGATCACACACACAACTCACACAAAAAACATGAAAATACAAAATGAAACCTAGAGGCATACATAAGTAATTTTAAACAATCAATATCCAAAGCATTCTACATCTTCCTACTTTCATATTAAACAAGATATCTATAACAATATGGAGCCCACATCAGACATTTGTACCAATAATGCTCTGTAAATAGTTCAATGTTTGCGTTTCCCTACTTTCATGGAAAGAGGTGAACAAATTCTGCTAATTTAGCCATTGAGGAAATTAACCTTATTTTATCAGTCCGTTCCTTTAAAGAATGAATATTGACTTATCTCCATTTAGCAGCCTCCATTACATCATCTGACTAATTCTGCACTTACAAGATTTTCTATCAGTTCCATATGCTCATTTCTTACATCATTAAGAAATCCAAAGAAGATGTACATAGGGTTCATAGGTATAGCATATCTAATAATTCTCTTTAAATGGGTTAAACCTTTTTACAGGTTCCATGTATAAAGGAAATCTACATTGCTAATGTTAGCTATATCTTTGCTAGGTTTTTGCTATCATATACCAATAATACAGAACTTTAAAGAATATGTATTTTAATACAAAAGGACATTTTAATGCTCTCTTTTCTAAAACAACAACAAAAATCTCCAAATAAGAAGGAAATTAACAGTGAGAAGACTGGATTAGAACTTTTTTCCATATCATGCTAGTTTTCTACTTGCATGGGCAGCATTAACAAAGCCTGGTATCATCAACTGCAGTCTGAAGTGACACAGTCTTTTCTTACCCCGTTAGAATTCTACCATCTCATTCATTTGCATGTTTAGACTAGGCCTAAAACTACCTGATCTCTCCTTGCACCTGATCTCTCGTTGCATTTTGCCATTTATCACACCCATAGGCTCTTACTTACTCAATATTCTTTCATCTCCTGTTCAGCCTGCAATGTTTATATTACACATTCTAATAAAAGGCTAATTATACTTGGCTGAGTGGTGACTCAAGCTAGTTGATTGGAAGAGATTCAAAATCATCTCCTTATGAACTTCAATCTTGAACCAGAAATTATTTGAAACTGAAGAGAAGTAGCTGAAGAATGTAGTTAATTCCATGTTCTATTCAGCATTTCTGTTCAACATAATTGGTTCATCCTGTTTAAGCAATTGATACAGTCAATTGTAGGGATGTGCACTGACCCCCCGGATCGGATCGGATAGCGGATCGGAATCGGACCTGGGGGGTCGGATCGGATCGGAGGATGGTCGGATCGGACCGGATGTCCGATCCGGATCGGACACCATTTTGAATGCTTTTTCCCATAGCCAAGTATTGTTTTACAAAAACGCCTATAACATTTTCATTTTTAAAGATAGAAGGATGAAACTTGGGCACATTGTAGACTGGTTAGGGATAGTTATCTGTGAGAAATTTCAGAAAGATTGGTGCATGCGTTTTGTGGCAATTAATTTTTTAATAAATACCCAGGAATGCCTATAACTTTGTCATTTTTAAAGTTACACACATGAAACTTTGCCACATTGTAGGTGGTACCTTGGGACCTATGTGTGTGAAATTTCAGAAACGTAGGTGCTTGTCTTGTGTGGCAATGAATTTTTAGAAAAATGGGTAGTAGTAGGGTAAATACAGTTACGCCTCCCATTTTTTTATTTTTAAAGATACAAACAGGAAACTTGGGCACATTACAGGTACCACTTGGCTTGATATGTGTGTGAAATTTCAGAAACATTGGAGCTTGCCTTGTGTGGCAATTAATTTTTGAAACAATGAGGAAAGAAACACCTATAACTGCCTGGACCCAGCTTTCTGAAATTTTACACACATATCAAGCGAAGTGTTCCCTGTAATGTGCCCATGTTTCCTGTTTGTATCTTTAAAAATAAAATAATGGGAGGCGTAACTGTATTTACCCCACTACTACCCATTTTTCTAAAATTAATTGCCATACAAGGCAAGCACCTATGTTTTTGAAATTTCACACACATAGGTCCCAAGGTACCACCTACAATGTGGCAAAGTTTCATGTATGTAACTTTAAAAATGACAAAGTTATAGGCATTCCTGGGTATTTATTAAAAAATTAATTGCCACAAAACGCATGTACCAATCTTTCTGAAATTTCTCACAGATAACTATCCCTAACCAGTCTACAATGTGCCCAAGTTTCCTGTTTGTATCTTCAAAAATAAAAAAGTGGGAGGCATAACTGTATTTCTCAATGGGAAAGTGCAATGCAATGATTCCCTATGGGCAAGTACTGTCCAATGATTCCCTATGGGCAAGTACTGTCCAATGAATCCCTATGGGCAAGTGCTGTCCAATGAATCCCTCATTGTTTCAAAAATTAATTGCCACACCAGGCAAGCACCAATGTTTCTGAAATTTCACACACATATCAAGCCAAGTGGTACCTGTAATGTGCCCAAGTTTCCTGTTTGTATCTTCAAAAATAAAAAAGTGGGAGGCGTAACTGTATTTACCCCACTACTACCCATTTGTCTAAAATTAATTGCCACACAAGGCAAGCACCTATGTTTCTGAAATTTCACACACATAGGTCCCAAGGTACCACCTACAATGTGGCAAAGTTTCATGTGTGTAACTTTAAAAATGACAAAGTTATAGGTGTTTCTTTCCTCATTGTTTCAAAAATTAATTGCCACACAAGGCAAGCTCCAATGTTTCTGAAATTTCACACACATATCAAGCCAAGTGGTACCTGTAATGTGCCCAAGTTTCCTGTTTGTATCTTTAAAAATAAAAAAATGGGAGGCGTAACTGTATTTACCCTACTACTACCCATTTTTCTAAAAATTAATTGCCACACAAGACAAGCACCTACGTTTCTGAAATTTCACACACATAGGTCCCAAGGTACCACCTACAATGTGGCAAAGTTTCATGTGTGTAACTTTAAAAATGACAAAGTTATAGGCATTCCTGGGTATTTATTAAAAAATTAATTGCCACAAAACGCATGCACCAATCTTTCTGAAATTTCTCACAGATAACTATCCCTAACCAGTCTACAATGTGCCCAAGTTTCATCCTTCTATCTTTAAAAATGAAAAAGTTATAGGCGTTTTTGTAAAACAATACTTGGCTATGGGAAAAAGCATTCAAAATGGCGTCCGATCCGGATCAGACCTCGGCGGTTCAGATCGGAGGTGGATCGGATCGGATTTTCCCGATTTTGGGGCGGATCGGATTCGGATTGTGGATCGGATCCGATCCGTTGCACACCCCTAGTCAATTGCTATGACCTCTTTACCTAATTTTAGTTCCTCTTCCATCTGTTATTCCTGTGCTTGACGTTTGGAACTTCAAAAAGTTAATGAATGGGATTGCTGATGGAAACAAGGCTCAAAGTTATACCCCCACACACACACACCTCATGGTCCTGCTGGCTGGGAATGATACATGTTGTATTTAAAGATATAAAATTTCCAGAAATTTTGAAGCCATGAGAGAACTTTTTTTCAGGAGAAAAATTTTTTGGGGGGGAAATTTAAAAATGAGCAATTCTTATTTGTTTAGCGCTCTTTACTGATCTAAAGTCACTTTGTTGCTTTAGGACAACCTTCTCCAACCTGGTTCCCTACAGATATTTTCGACTTCAGCTTCCATCAACCTCAGGCGGCATGGCCAATGGGCATTGTAGTTCAAAACATCTGGAGGACACCAGGTTGTGGAAGGCTGATTTAGGAACATAAAGCAGCCTTCAATATATTTTAGATTACTATTTTATGTCTGTCAAGAGGGAACTTCAGCAATTGGTCCCTGAACCATCTGAACCATCCTAGAAGACAGAAGAAGCGGGAAGAACTATTCTGTTTGTAAGGAAGCTTAGGGAATTTTTTAAACCCGGCAACGCCAATCAAGTGTCTTACAGCTGAGGCAGTACTTCTTAGCTTTGAGAAGTCTAATTGAGTACTTTATTAAAAACTTTGGCAGTGAGTTCCATAGACCCAAGCTCAAGGGGTTTTGTTTGTTTGTTTTAAAGAAACATAGGTGGGGTAACCCCTATGCTGGTCCATCACATCTGGTGACAGTAGTGGGATAACCTACAGTGTTTTTTTATATGTGTGTTTTAGATTAATATTACATTAATTGCTACAGCATCTAAGCAGAACAAGCCCAGAAACACAGGACTCTCTAGAACAAAACCCAAACTGTCAAGAATGTATATTTCTACCGTGCTATGTTATGACTGTACTCACATGTTAAGAAACTGACTTGGAGCATCCCTAAATGTCTGTCAGTAAAGTACACATCAGAATAATAATTTTAATAAGTGGAAGAAATATCAATGCTGAGAATCTTACAGATAGGATTAGCAAAGCATTTTCCCCATGGCTTCATTCTTTCCAGACACTTTACATCTCTAGTCTTTCTATAAAAGTTTTCTTACTACATAATTTTAACAAATCATTTGGGGGGAAGAAAGACTTTGTCTTAAATTCTAAAAAAAAATCATAATCTAAGGCTGTTCCTGTTTTCCATTTTTTGGGAGCTTTCACATCTCTAGCTGTATTCAAAAGCATCTGGACAGCACGAGGGTGGGGAAAGCTGACTATACAAATTTAAGCAAGTAATTTAGGAATTTTTTTCTAGTTAAATTAAGACTAGGCTAAGTTACTTTGCAATTAACCTATTGTATGTAAGAATTTGTATATATACTTCTTTGCCTAGTTGCCTTTCTTGTAACCAGTGCTGATGGCTTATTTGCATTACCATTTTGCTGCCCATGAATTAAACACAATCACCATGTGGCTGTTCTTCCATTTCATAATGGGCATGTGAATCTGCTATGATTGAACCTATTGCAAGTTGAAGCCTTAAGTATGGTACCTGCTTATTTCATGTGCCAGTTCTAACGGCACTAAGGGAGATTAGTTCCTCAGACTGAGCACACTAAGAAGCTAACTAAATGTTATATGCTGCTGCATTTGAGAGTGTAGTTGATGGAGAAGAATTTTCTGTCTTAGTCAATGTTAGTGAAAGTGGAGAAATAGAATTTGAGAATACTTGGGTCAATATTATCTTTGCTAGAGAAGTAGGCGAAGTGTTGATTAGCGCTTGTGTGCCCTCAAGGGTTCCCTTTTCTTTTTTTTAAACCCTAGATAATACCTGTGTTAGTCCATAGCAGAAAGAACTGAGCTCCTTTAGAAACTGAGCAGTATATTGCAGCACTACATGCATAATCTCTAATGATCAGGCTTCAACTTACATAGGGTATCATTGCTTAGGGTGGAGGGGGGTTAAATCTTTCCCCCATTCTGTTTTTCTGATCTAAATCTACCCCCACCCAACTACCCTACTGCCGTTAGTCCTGCTGGCCAAAGATACAGGTAATACCAGATACTAACTCTAGATACTACCAATTGAACTGAATACAATTTCTGTGGAAAACTATGAGATTACAAATAAAGCTTAATCATTGAGTTCTTCCAACTAGACTGAATGTGTATCCTATAAGATAGGATTCAAAGTCAATGCTCTGCTGCTATTCCCGGTATCCAAGCATTTTCCTAGGTCATTCAACTAGTGTAGTTGCATTCATTGATGCTTTTGAGGGCTGCTGCTTTTCAGCCAGTAATAATGTGCACAGGTGGACTGCTCATCAGTGCTGGACTTGCTATAACAAAATGCGGTTTCTGCTGCCATCACTGCTTATTTTCAGTATTGGTGTTCAGCTTAAATTCTCTAAATTGGACTTTCGCCCCATGATTTAAACTTGTAGTTGGAGAAATAAAATAAGTTGGGATCCAGGATCTGCCTTCTGTGCCTCTCCCTGATTTGGGGGATCCCCTCTCCCTACATACCACAGCTTATCCCATTCAGCAAGGTCCCTGGCTCTCTGTATAGTCTTTTCAAGGAGTTATCATTGATAGGAGGGGTTTAGGACATCGGCTTCCAGTTGCACATACATTAATCTGAATCCAGTCCTATAACTCCAGGCACTCCTTGCCATATATGACTTTATTCACCAATGTTTCATGTTTTATGCAAAGGCTTTTCATCTCAGAGCTTGATCTTATAGAAAGTAGTGTATCTATTTGATCTGTGTCAAGCTACGATCAGACTATAGATCCTTAAACAGTACTATAGAGCATACAAGCAGCTTATAGAGAAGAAAGAAGGTCTCCACAATAGTCTGACTGCAAGACGCACACCATTAATTTCTTTGTTCCTTTGGTCTAGTGGGAGATAAGTCTTCTATTGTATCATATGATCTATTTATTATGGGGCGAGGGGGTTAATTTATCTGAATAGGCTGGATTGATGTAGAATCTTTATCCATTAGAATATCTTCTTCCTATACACAAATGCACTGGCTCAATTTGCATGTCACTTTAAGCCAGGAATCTTGGTTTATTAAATCACAATGTGCATGAGCTATATTCTGATGTACTCAGCCCATTTGTTGTGGGTTTGCTGCTCATGCGTGCAGATAAATGAACCAATTTTTGGTAGCTTAGTGTTATGTCCAAACCCAAGATTATGGTTTAGTGTGCCCAAACAAGCCAGAATTCATAACTCAACAAAAAACCATGGGTTAAAGATGGGTTCTATAAACCATAATTCCAGAATTGGGCATAGCCTTATTTACCTGCTTTCTCAATCAAATGGGCTTCATGCCTACAGCTTGTGCACTTTATAATTTAATAAGGCAAGATTTCTGGCTTAAAATGACATATGAACATGGCCACAGTGTTTCTGTTTGTTGACATGCTGTCCAAGAAAGAAACTTGTTTTAAGTCTTGATGTTTAAAGAATCTGAATATATTTCACCAATGTATCACCTTTAAACAGCATACCAACAGGTATTGATTTGAATTTACTGGAGACTGGTTTAAATATGCAGAGAGTACCATTTTAGATTGTAAGTGGGAGATTGTGTATTTATAGGCTGCCCCCATTAAAAAAATCAGTTTATATAGAAAACTATTGCATCAAGGATGAGCCCAGTCTAAAACTCTCTCCCTAACAAGCTAACTTTTCATTGCAGATGCAGAATATTAAGATATGTTATCAGTTAGCTGCACTGTGAAGTGGTATAAGGCAAGTTGTACTATAGTATGTGCTGTTTCTGTGTATTTGTATTTAAATGCCTACAGTATCTGTAGGCATTTAAACTATGGGATGGCACACTTAGTTCTCTAGGCTTTTGACCTATTTTCTGCACAGAGTCCAACTTGCATAGGCTGTGACCATAGTTCACACAGATAGCGCCTACATACATTATGCTATATGCGTATTGGCCTCGATGCAGATGGGACCTCAAATGTATGGTGATGGCTAGTGCGGCCAGCCAGTGCAATCCTGACCCCTACCCTTTCACACATTCATAGTAATTCATTTGCAAAGTACTGAAGTGCAGGCATTCATCAGTCATGAAGTTTATGCCTGTCTTAAGGAAATATCAATTTTGGTTAGTCTTATTTCTAAAAATACAAAGAAATCCTTCAATTCGATTATATGTAAGACATTAACGAGGCATTCTAGAAAGGAAATCCTAAAATCAGTCTAAAGCACATGTTTTAAAAATTGCTCTTAGAATGTAATCCTGTGTCTACTCAGCAGTAAGTGCCATTAAATTCAGTGGGGCTTACTTCCAGGTAAGTGAGTATTACAGCCTAAGTCGCATAGCCCCGGCTATCTAAATTAAGCGAAATAAAAAATTGTTTTGCCATTTCTAGCACTGAATTAAAGCTTCCTAGCTGTGTGTTACTTTTTTGCAGTAGAGGTTGCGCAGCTGCATGGCATATTTTGAGGAAAGAACTGACCGACAGCTACAGGAAACACAATTTTTTTAAAGTTAATTCCACCGAGATACTAATTCCAAGTAAGATTATTTAGGATTAGGCAGATTGGGGCAATGTTTTATACAATTTTATCTAATGATGTTGAAAGGTTTCTCTTTTTGAAGGATCCATATCTTCTTAATAGTTATCTCCACCTTCCAAATTGAAGTATTCTAATTTCAGCTTGGTTTGCAGTTGTAAAATTTGCTCCAGCTTCCTTAAATTTATCTTCACCAGCAAGCCATATATCTTTCCTTTAATCCCACAGTAAGCTTTGTGCCCAGGACATATTTCTTTGAACATGCCATGATCGTAAAGGATCATGAATACTCACCAGAAAGTAAAGTAATCTCTAGACGATCCATTTTAAACCAAGGACTGTTTCATAAATTATTTGAGGCCCTACATCCCCAGTCTTGTCTTCAAGGAAAAATACTTCTCAGTCAGTCTTACTAACTAGAATTGTAAAAAATAAACCAGAATGACAACTCATTCCTTCTTCCAATAGCAGTACTAGTAATGACAAAAACTAAGAGTAATTGCACTTTTCCTTTCACAGCAAGTGGCAATGCAGGCACTTGAAACAGTGCCCTTGTCTGACATCCTTCTGACTGATAGAGCTCAGTAGTGCTGATGAACATCCTTGCTTATATTGCCAGTTTGAATCTACAAAAGAGGAGAAGTTGACAAGCCTCTTCTAGACCACAGTACATGGTCTACATTCAGTTCAGCAGTCTTAAGTTGTATAAGCATGTTCTGTATTGACTAAAACCATCCTTAGTGACTCTGTCTCTAAGATATGCATTAATGTTGATTTTCACTTGCCAGTCAACTGATCAGACACCATGTTAGATGTGATTATTTTGGAGTTCTGTCCCAGTCTACTTTGGTTTTTTTCTCCCCTGGATTTGGATCATTTATGAAAATATTTTAGTAATGGATGTGTTTTGAGAGCACAGTAAAGCAAGTGATCTTAGGGAAGTTTAGGGTGACAGATGGGGAAGCAAAGGTCATAGTCAGGAATATTTTGTAAAATAAAGGGAAAATTAAGATAGAATAAAGTAAGAAAAAGGAATTTGGGTTGGATATGAAAGGGAGGGAAGTCCAGTATAGGGATTTGTGGAAGTCTGTGATATAGTTTGAACAACAAAGACATGAATAATTTTGAAAGAAGAGTTTGCAGTAATGAGAGATAAAAGATGCAGGTGAGTAGAGGGCCCAAATGAAGACAGTTACTCTAGTAAGGTAAGAGATTACCAGAACATTGACCGGAGTTTTAGCAAAGGAAACATAAAGGAAAGATTTTTATTTTGTTTTGTGGTTGATTTTTTGTTTTGTAATATACATGCAACGGCAAATGAATTAACTTACCCATGGGGTCTGTTGCATTGTATTAGATGCCTGCAGTCACCATTTTTCATGGCTTCTGGCTGGCTGTGCTGTGCAAACCCAAGCAGCAGGAGCTGTTTGAGAATTAAGAGAACCCTTAAATAACCCATAGCTTGTTTTAGGGTTATTTGATGATTGTCTGACTCAAGCAACTTCTGCCACCTGGGTTCACACAATGTAACAAGTCATGGGAAGCCAACCCACGGGGCCTTTGGAGCCATGCAAAAATAGTGCCGTGGGTAAATTAACCTATTGGGCTGTCATGTTGTGTGAACCAGGTCAATATAGAAATCTAAGATTCTTCGGTCTTGTTCTATGGGTAAAATAAAATGTGAAAAAATCTTTCGTCAGAATACTGCAAATAAGCAACAGGAAGTACATAATAAAAAGGCTGAAGAAGAGATTAGGAGTTTAGAGGAGAGACTGAGACAGTCAAAAGATAAGCGGTTATATGCCCTAATTCAGGCAAAAAAAAGGAATTGGAGAAAGAAGAAATAGAACAGGTTCAAAAGAATTTATTATATTTAAAGAGAGATTTTTTTGAATATAGTAATAGAAATTCCAGGTTGCTGGCTAGATCCACGCAGTCAGAGAAGGCTAAGAATATGATAGGGACAATAAGAGATAAGTTAGGGAATAGATGTAATGTAATGAAAGATAAATTAACTATTTTTCAGGAGTTTTATAAAGATTTGTATACATCAGAGGCGTTTTCACAAGAAAAGATTCGGGAATATGTAGAAAGGAATTGGAAAATAAGACTGGATGATCAAGATAGGGAGTGTATGGAAGCCTTGGTTACTGACAAAGAAATTGAGGGAATTATTGGAAAACTAAAAGGAGGTAAGTCTCCGGGGATTGATGGTTTGGGGCCGGAATTTTATAAAATATTTAAAGATATTTTAATACCTAGATTAAAAAAATTATTTAATAATATAATAGAAGGAGGAATGACCCCGCCATCGTGGGACCAGTCCCTGGTTGTTTTAAAACAGAAGCCAGGCAAGGACTTGACAGATCCAGCCTCATATAGACCAATATCTTTAATAAATCAGGATGCAAAAATATTTTCAGCAATTATGGCTAAAAGATTGGGTACATTTATATTTAAATATATTAAAAATGATCAATGCGGATTTATTTTAGGTAGGAAAATGCCAAATTTAATTGGGAGAGTTATGGATGTAATAAATATTATAAAAAAAAGAAATTTAAAAGCAGGATTATTAGCTTTGGATATTTTTAAAGCCTTTGATTGCGTGGAATGGCCAGCGTTAAAAATAATATTAAAAACATTTGGGTTTGGACATAAATTTTTGGGAGTGATCAATCAGATGTATAAAAATAATAAAGCGGAAATAATGGTTAATGATGGGTTAACGCAACAAATAAAACTAGCTCGAGGAACTAGGCAAGGATGTCCACTTTCACCGATTTTATTTGCAATAGTTATAGAAATTTTAGCAAATGTAATTAGAGAAGATGAAAGATTAAAGGGGATAGGAAGAAAATATAAGGTTAAAGTAAATATGTTTGCGGATGATACATTACTGACAATAGAAGATCCCCTAGAAAGTGGGGAGACAATTCAGAGACATTTGAGAGAATTTGGGGAAATTACAGGATTACAAATTAACTGGGGGAAGTCAGAAATGATGTATAACTATAACAGGGAAGAGATGGAGAAATGTAAAGCTAAGTTAGGATTAAGACATAAAAATATAATAAGATATTTAGGAGTTAATATAGATAAAGAATTAGAAAGAATAGAGGAACTTAATTTTGTAAGCTTAAGAAAAGAGGTAGGGGAGAAATTACAGAATTATAGAAAATTAAAACATTCTTGGTTTGGTAGAATAGCGGTTATTAAAATGAAGATATTACCTAAGGTTAATTTTTTGTTTAGAATGCTGCCTATTAGAATTTCAGAAGCTGAGCTTAAAAATTGGCAAAATATGATTAATGCATATTGTAACGGGGATAGAAGAGTTAGGATAAATAAGGGGTTATGGTATAAGACTCAAAAGAAAGGAGGTTTGGGACTTCCTAATATTAAGAGTTATTATATAGCTAATCAGTTAAGATATGTTATTTATGCTATTTTAGGGGAGCAAGATTTGGAATGGTTGGAATCGCAAACAGTAGAGGTTGAATGTAAATTGCGGAATATTTTTTTTACTAAAAGGCAGAAGAAAGAATGGAAGGTACTGGACAACCCATTATTGGAAAATATAATATCGATATGGGAGAAGTATTGGGGGAAGTTGATACCAGGGGATTCTCCGCTTGCCCCAGTGGTAGTAGTGGGAAACTTCCCAAGAGCATTAAAATCAGAGATAGAAGCGAGACTGAAAGAACAAGATATTCTTAAGCTAAGGAATTGGATGGGAAAGATGAAGGGTAGTGAGCATATTAAAGATTTGTTTAAAGGACAAAAGATAACGTGGTTCAAGTGTCTGCAACTGGTAAAATGGACAGAGGAATGGAGGATGAAAAATAAGAAATGTAGAAACAATACCAGATTTGAAGATTTAATTGAACAAATAGAAAAAAAAGATGAAGCTGGAGCTAAGAAAGGACTCACTAGCGAGATATATAAAATATTAATAGAGGAGGAATTTCAGGACTCACTTAAGGTTATAAAAGAGGTATGGGAAGAAGATCTAAGGGAAAAATCAATGAAGATAATTGGGGGAGGATATGGAATGGAAGAATGTTGAAATTATTGTCGATTAGAATTAAGGAGAACTATTATAAGATAGTTTGGAGATGGTATCTAACACCTGTAAGATTTTACCAGATTGATAAAAAAGTGGCCAAGAACTGCTGGAGGGGATGTCAGGAGGTTGGGACTTATTTTCATATGTGGTGGAGCTGTGAACAGGTACAAAAATTTTGGGAAAGGGTTTTTAAAGAAATAAGTGATATAATTGGAAGTAAATTGGAATTAAACCCAAAGTTAGCTCTACTAGCAATTTGGGATAGTAGGAATAAGCATATAATTAACAGAGAATTGGTAAACAACCTCCTGGCACCCGTTAGAATAATGGTTGCTAAAAATTGGAAAGGGCAACAAAGTTATAAAATAGAAGATTGGTATAAAGAAATTTGGGATATTGCATTGAATGATATGTTGACATGTAAAATGAAAATAATGAGGGGAATGTCCAGTAAGAGTGATTTTGGAGATATATGGAATCCCTTTTTGGAATATGTTTTAAGATCGGGAAAGGGACAATCGCCTTCAAAAGAATCATTACAATTTTGGAAGGATGAGTAGGTCTCGGGGGGGGGGGTGCACGGGGGTAGTCGAGGGTATTAGTTTGTCTATATATTATGTATTATGTGTATGTTTGTTTGTTGAAAAAATTAATAAAAATTATATTAAAAAAAGAATACTGCAAATAAAGCTTTGAATTCCAGAACTAGTATGCTGTGAAAAAAAAAGCAGTTATCACTCTGTTCTGCTTAGTCTTCCTGATTACCCGGAATATCAAGGAAATCTGGAATAACACATGTAGTAAATGCCTTAATCAAATTTGGACAAAGGCGTCTGAATCCTTTCTTGTATTTTGAATTGAATGGCAATAAAGTTAAAATTGCAACATAACACACATGTGCGAGCAACACACAAGCTTTTACTGAAGTTGATTCAGCATCTTTGCCATCTTCAAGCTTATTTCATTTATTATATTTCTATACTGCTCAATAGCCCAAACTCTCTGGATAGTTTATAAAGATTAAAACCCTAAAATACAATATAATAACATAATGTGAAGCCAGTTACATACAAAAATATAACAGTTTTAAACAACAATAAATGCTAGGACCTGTTAAAAAAACCTTTTTATATTTTATCAAATGCTTGAGAGTACAAGATAGTCTTAAGCTGGTGCTGAAATGACTACAATATTTGGGAGAGCATTCCACAGTGGGGGGCACTATTGAGAAGGTCCTCACATTACCATCCTCCAAGCCCCTTGGAGGAAGGCCTCGGATGATTATCATAATACACAAGTAGGTTCATACCGGTAGAGGCGTTCCATCAGGTATTGTGGTCCTGAGCCATGTAAGGTTTTATAGATCAAAACTAGCACCTTGAATTGTGCTAGGAAATATTCAGGCAGGCAGCTCAAGCGGGCCAGAATCAGTGCTATATGTTCAGACTTCCTGATCCCTGCTATCAGTATGGCTGCCACATTTTGCACAAGCTGCAGTTTCAAACCTCGAAAAGCAGCCCCACATTTCATTGCAGTAATGGAATGGTATATATTTAAGGCTGCTCCTTTGGAACCTTATATTCAGCACAAACACTTCAGTTCCTCCCCTCTAGCAGGACCCTTTTATGAGCATGTTTTAAGAGAGGAGGATGGCAAGCAAATTCCCTTCCAGTTGTGGCTTTATTTCTTTAGTACAGAGGCAAGTAATTCTTAGAGTGCACATGGTTCTTAATTATTTGTAATTTCAGGCAATTAATAGTAGGTTATTAGTCTGGTCAGAACTATTCTCCTTTCTGATGTGCTCCTTGCTTCCTTGAGTTGCAAGAAGTCCCAAGGGTAAGTCCATTAACATGCTATTTGCCTAACAAATGGTATGACCGGACCAGTAACAATTTAATGAAACCAGTATGGCATAAAAGTTGACATCCAAGAGTATGTCGAAAGTTGGGCAAACTTAAAATATTTATTCCAAAGTCAAAAAATGACTAGGAACATAGCATTTGGATAAAGCCTTATCAGCAAATTTCATATCCACAGGTTGTCCACAGATGATATAGAGGTTTCCATTGTACTAGCCTTTGGGTTGAAATATGTTGATAAGTCTTCTGAGTAGGAAAGTAAACTAATGTGTCAACCCACTGTTTCAGGAACTCTTGCCAGATCTTAAGTGTTTCCCCGCCTAGTGAACATTTCTGCTTCTACAAGGAAGGAGTAGGTGATGCTATTGACCAAGGTATTGGAGAGATGTGACAAAGTTGAAACTAGAGTTGTTAATATTTAAAATGTTGCAAACTGACAGTAACATTGCTGATCTTTTCAGGATTTCTTAAAGTAGCTAATGATATATAGGAAAAGGCATTTTATGTCAGACAGTCTGGAAAACTGGAGATGATAAAGAAGATGCAAGCAGTGTGATGGGTTATTATTGAGTTACTTTATTTCAAATTCCTTGTTTGCTCATATAGCACAGGGAAGTTCTGCATGTTATAAGGGCTACTGTAAGGTAGCATACTTTGTTGTGGTCATTATCTTTCTCCAAAGAAGCTAGAGGACCTGTGACAGAAGAGTCACAGAACAGAAAAGAAAGAAAAAAAAACTAGTTCCACTATAAAATTCTTGAATGATAGTAATCACTGTTTTTTGTCGTATTGAAACTACACTGGATAATAAAATGTTTAGGTTACTAATATTGGCAAGATCTGTGTCAGCCAAGAGTTAATAGAGCAAACACACAAATATTCTAAATTTAGGGGGAAGGATTGGTTGCTATTTCAACTTATTGGATAGCAATCTAAGAACTGGGATTTGATGAACTTGGATCAGTACCTCTTAGTAGCCATGTGAAGACTGTTCATTGTTGTTTTTAAAAAATAATTTTCTGTTATGAACTGTTTCGTCTTTTAGAATGAGTGAATGCTTTAAGGCAAGATTTTAAATATTATTTTAGCTGCCCTTTTACTCCCTCAAAATGCTTTCTAGCAAACTTCTAAAAAGACAATCTACAATATTAGGCCAGTTACAAATTCCGTATACTCTAGAATTGTACGATGCTCAAATCTCTCACCTGCTTCTGCTTCTTCGATTTTATGCAGCAAGTGTTTGAAAATATATATACTAACAGCAGTATCCAACTGTGTCATTTTACTAGTGGAAATGATGTTGTGCTAACAGAAATTACGTTCCACTAGCAGAAACAAAGTTCCAAACTATGTGCAAGAGGAAAATCCAACAAAAGTTATGGGTTGGATACATTAGAACTCTTGCACTGGTGTCCCAGGCCTGCTGGCAGTGGTGCACACATACCCCTGCCAGCTACAATGTAACGGAAACACTTGCTTCTGGAAAGAATGGGTTGTGCCCATTCCAGAAACCAGAGGTTCCATTCCTTTCAGGGCTTGACCTTGGAAGCACTACATCGCAGCCACAGATGGCAGGGGCCAGCAATGCACACATCGCTGCTGGCGAGCCTGGGGCACCAACACAAGGTATTTGATCCAACCCCATGTTTGTGCAAGCATGATTGATTAAGCATAATCACTTGTGCAACAAAAAGATTCAGCAGAGATCTGCCAGCACTTTTTGAGTTTGTGGAACGCTACCATTGGATACTGCCCTCAATCAAGAAACAAGGTGAAATGTCGCAGAAGTTTGTTCTTATTGTTTTGTTCTTTGAACTAAAGAGATAAACATGAAAATTCAGCATCAGAAACTGACAAGGCCAAGAATTTTGAGAGAGTAGTATTTTTTGTGGAGTTATTTATTGTTTAAATGACATTGGTTTCATGTGGCCAACTTTATTCAGTTATTCAGGATGCTAACTTCATGTGTGGTGATAATGATACACTTTGAAGAGTTCAGTAAGACTTAGGGTGACCAGATCGCCCTGGGTTTCCCAGTCCTAACCGGGAAAACTGGGGCGATCCGGGCCGACAGGGAGGTGGCGAGGGCAGACCGGGGAAAGGGTGAGCTCTCCTCCCGCCCTAAAATGCCCGTGCTGCTCCCCATTTACCGGCCTCGGCAGGAAACAAGTGCTCAGCGTTAGGGAGCGTCAACAAATTCCTTGTCAGGTGGCTAACTGCTTTAGCCACCAGACAAGGAATTTGTTGATGCTCCCTAACGCTGAGCACTTGTTTCCTGCTGAGGCCAAGGAGCAGCTCGGGCATTTTAAAGCAGGCTCTTCCTCCTCCTGCTGCTGTTGCTGCTGTTCCTCAGGCACCTCCAGGGAGCCCAGGAGCAGGGCAAGAAGGGTGAGGGGGCTGCAGGGGGTCACGCGGCGGTGGAGGAGATTGGCGGTGGCGGCGGAAGACCCGGTAGGTCCGGGCTGGGTTTTTTTTGGGGGGGATGTCTGCTTGTTGGCCGCATGGCGGGTGGCCTTTTTAATTTTTTTATTTTACGTTGGGGGGGGGGTCTGCTTTGGTGGGGTGGCCATTTTGGACCGGGATTTTGCTTTCCAAAATCTGGTCACCCTACAGTAAGTTGTATATAAAGTTATGTAATTTAAAGTGACTTTCAATATTGTTAAGTTTATAGAGGCCAGTTGAACAGCAACAGTAATGGGCAAATACAACCAGTTTTATGTCCACATTTTTATTTATTTTTTCCTATGCAGTCATACCCATTTTTGGCAGCAAGCTCTTCCCACAATGGTTTCACTGCACAATGTGGGAACAACTGCAGCCAAGACAGCAGCGTGCCACCTCTGATAAGGAATTCAGCAATTTTGTAAGCACACAATTTCTCCCTCACTATTTGCAATTAGCACAGTATATTTCTGAGGGTTTTAGTGGTTTCCTTTTTAATATAAATGATTTTGGGTTTAATAAGCCTGGGGGGATGCTCCTCCTGCCCAATAGTATTATGCATATGAGAGAAATTTTCTTCAACTTATGATAGAGTAAACATTTTTTTAAAAAAATATATGTTGTGATCGTACGTTGATAAATTGTAGAAGTTAAGGTTTTTCATATTTTACAGGTCAACAACAAGGACAGGATGGAGGAGTGAAAGTGCAGCAAGCCACAATAACTCCTGTAACTGTAGCAGTAGGAGGCATTGCTAATGCAGCAATTGGTGCTGTTAGTCCTGATCAGATAACTCAGGTGCAGTTGCAACAAGCCCAGCAAGCTTCTGATCAAGAAGTGCAGCCTGGCAAAAGGTTAAGAAGAGTTGCTTGCTCGTGTCCTAATTGCAGAGAAGGAGAAGGAAGGTAATTTTTGTAATAGCTGTAAAATATCAGGCTTCTTGGGTCCAACAGTGATTTTTTTGCTGTTGCATTCCTGTTATTTTTAATTTATTTTATTTTGCTTAATACTGAGATCTTGTGGTAAATTGTAATTTAACTATTAGTGATTTTATTTTGTTAGAAGCAGTAATGAACCAGGAAAAAAGAAACAGCATATCTGCCATATTGAAGGCTGTGGAAAAGTATATGGGAAAACATCTCATCTCAGAGCGCACCTTCGTTGGCATACTGGAGAAAGGCCATTTGTATGCAATTGGATCTTCTGTGGAAAAAGATTTACAAGGAGTGATGAATTGCAAAGACACAGGCGAACCCATACAGGTGAGTGAATAGGCTGTATAAAGGTTTTTAAGGTAAAGTTTATTTTATATTTTAAAAAAACATTTAGTGTTTTTCAAAAAAGTTCTAAATTTTAAATGAATAGAACTTTGCTTGAGCAGAAAAGTGAGAGATTGGTTATTCCAAGAACTTGGCATGTAGTTAAAAAAAAAAACGCCTTCCCACAAACCTACAGAATTGTAATGGGAGTTTGTACATGAAACCTATTACTATCCAAAATGATTGTGGGAGTAAACGTTTATGTAACATACCATAGTTTTAGGCAAACGTATTTTAACATTTGCAGTTTTCATTCACTTTTTACAAATAGCCATTACAGTCATGTAATAACCATTACAATAACAGAGACAGCAATACTTACATGTAAACAAACAATACATTTATATGAAGGATACATTTGCGAAGATTACTTCTGAAATAATTCACAAGAAAAACTGGCAAAGATTCCCAGATTCGAGTCTGTTTTGAGAAAGTTTGCTAAGAATTCCTTTGAGGAGGTTGGGTACCAAACAGTACATTTAGATTTTTCAAAACTCAAGCATTGTGTAAGATTTTATATACCCAATCTTGTGGATTAGAAAAAGATCCAAACTACACCAGTTTTTGGATTTTTCCTTTGCAGTGACATATTGGCTTCATATGGTTAACTTTATTCTCAGGGCATTCCTATGCAGATCTATTTAGAAGGAAGCCCCACTGAATTCAGTGGGACTTACTCCTAGTTATATAGAATTGCAACCTCAGGTTCTATCCACTATATTTCTTACTGTGGATGCTGATAATCTTCTGAAGTGTTCTATAGGTTGTATTCAACATTGAACAACATCTGCCCATGCAATGACTTTCCTGCCTGCTCCTTCCCACTGCAATCTCTTATGCCTCCCAGAGAGCCTCTCCTGGGGGTTAGCATACTCTCAGAATGGCTTGGAATGTAGTAGGGGTCTGGGCTACAGTAGGATGGGGGAATTGCTGAAAATTGTGGGGAGAGTTTTCACAAGGAACTTCTCATTTAAGCTGCTTCCAGTTTGTAACCTGAAAAGTTAACAGCTATCTAATAATTGTCCAATATAACATACTGTGATAGGTACTCGCATTTGCCATGTTAGGTACTCCAGTGGACACTTCCAAGTTACTTTTTAAAACACATATGCTCACACATATTTTAAGAAACCATGAAAACCTCATATAAGAAGGGTTATTGAATCTGTTCAGAAGATGTACATTCAGCAATACCCTGACAGCTAGATGAGAGAATGTACATCTTTACTGTGAAAATGTCACATGTTAGACTACTTACGTGGGATTTGAATTGGTCATAAAATAAAGAACCGTAAATCTCCCAGGGAGCACATATAGGAATATTTGCTACAGACAGTGTGTGTTGGATCCTGATTACGTTAATCACACTTTAAATCCATTGAAATTAGAGGTCGTAATCTATGTTCCATAGATTTCAGTGGGACTAAAGCTTGATTAATAGGATCCAATCTAGTATTAGCAATGTAAACTAAACATAGATGTATGTTCCACTAAATAGTCACATAAATACATTCATGTTTATTATGGTATCTTCAAATTAATAAAAAGATTTCTAAAATTATTATACTTTAGCAAGACAAAATAGACAAGATAACCAGTTGAAATCACTGGGACTACATTACTGTAGTAATTGTAGCCAATTAATTATTAAATGATATATTAATATTATTTTTCAATAGGTGAGAAAAGATTTGAATGCCCAGAGTGTTCTAAAAGATTTATGCGAAGTGACCATCTCTCCAAGCATGTCAAAACCCATCAGAACAAGAAAGGTGGAGGAACAGCCCTTGCTATAGTTACCTCAGGTGAATTGGACTCTTCAGTTACTGAGGTTCTTGGATCTCCAAGGATTGTCACAGTTGCAGCCATTTCTCAAGATTCAAACCCAGCAACCCCTAATGTTTCAACAAACATGGAGGAATTCTGAAGAAAGATTATACAAATGCCTAGAGCTGCACTTAAGTTTACATACCTTTCAAGATACGGAAGTGGGCAGGTAAAAGTGTATTACAGAGCAGGAAATCATGTATTCAGTCTTGATTTCTGTAAGTATTCCAAGTTGGAGGATTAGCACAGGAAGTGTACATTGTACAACAAGACAACATTTTCAAAAATAAAAACAGCCAGTTCACAAAGATAAATTATGGATAAAGCAGATGAGGAAATATTGCTTCCAAACTGTACTAATTTATGTAGTTCTATATCATGCAATGGAATTTTAATTGGATTTTTTCTTTTAACATATGTAAAAGTTTGTTGTAGCAACAAACAGTACGAATATGCAACAGGATGGCTGTTGGTTAGGGGTTTTTTTTCTCATGGAAGTTTCTATTTTCATGGGGATTTACTTTGTCCAAAAGGCACAATAAATTGCATAATAGTCTAGTGAAGATGTGAAAAACTTTTCTTTCTTTTCGGATTGTGAAACATTAAATTTGGCCATCTTTGCTCATTTTAAAAATAATTCAGATGGCAACTTGTTAAGTGGGTCTGAGGTGCACCTCAGATAATTTTGGCCACTACATTATAGTAGTGTGTATAATGACAATCAGTAAACACAGATTATTCTCTTTCTAGGAGAAGTAAGAGATCTATAGAGCCAGTGTATACTGTAGCGAATATTGAATCTTAGAAATATATTGACATAAGATTTTAATGAACTTCTATGTAAAAATGAAATATTGGAACCTATGTGAAAAATCCTATACTTTACTCATCCCATTTCAAGACATAGGTGATCTATTGCTAAACCTTGGTTAATTTCATTTGCAAAGCTTATAATTTAAATATTTAAATTGTATTAGAATACTTGGAAATGGTGGGAAGTAGAATGTTGCAGAACTTACTTATCACTGTCAACCTTGTCAATATCAAATATTGTGGTCAACGTACTGAATTCTTTAGTCTTTGACATAACAGCCAAAGAAAAGGATGAATAACTTCAACCAAAAGTGTAATTGTAAATTAATATATTATCTATCCTTCCTTATGAAAAATAATGGCCAGAATCCAAAGAGCCACTTTTGGCTTTCCGTAGGGTTTCAGCACACTCAGTAAGATTTTTTTACTCTTGTTTGTCTTTGAACAGCCCTTGTGCCATATAACAGATTCCTTTTGAAAGTTCCCTCAGTGTCAAAAATGGTATGCTATGTACCATGTGGGCTGCTATTTGAGAAACTCAAGCCAAGTCCCTTTGAATGCATGGGATTTTGGATCCTGGTAACATTTTACATTTCCTCCCCTCTGTTTCTAGATAGGCCAGAAAAGAATAATTTTAAAGAATGTTTATTCAATCAATAATTTTGATTCTTCAGAAACATGACCTATTAGAAAAATATAGTTTTACCTTGACATTAGAGATAAGTGATTATGTTCTCAATACATGTTTCGTTAATTCAGCACATTTCAAAAAAAGTAAAAGAGCACCAGTTTATTTTATGTTGAAGATCCAGCTGTCGTTAGTGGCAACTAAGTTATCCATAAGAACTCCTGGTGCTCAATAGGATTGCACATTCCTATCTGCATCAAGTGTCAACAACCTGCCAAATAGTGAGGCCTAGAAAATCATTACAATGTATGGATAGGGATGCACATGCAGATCAGCTACACATGTGAAAGGCTTTTTCTGAATTCAACTCACACCAGATTGAGGCATCAGTGTAAATGTAGTACACAGCAGAAATATGGCCAAATATACTTTGTATTTTTAAACATTTCCCATTGGCATGCATATTTAACAAATCTTCCCAGTTGAAAAAGTATTTCATGACTTTCTGGTTTTTACATTTTTTACACCAAAATATTTTGGTGATTTAACTTAAAAGTACAGTGCAGGAAGTTAACACTTTTTCTTTAAAAAATAATTTTGGGGGGGCTGTTTGAGATGTAACAAATACTTTTATATCCTTATAGAGTTTTGTGACATTGCATTGATTTTTAAAGACAAAGATCTACAGATAGTTGTTTGTACTGTGTACACTTTAGGGATGTTCTGTGTAGTGAAATGTGTAGCTGAAAGGCTTTTATACTTTCAGCTTACATACATAGCAAGGAAAACAATTTTACACTGTGGTTATGAATTTAAAGTTTCTTAAACTTTTTGTAGACATTTAACATTCTAAATTTTAGTTGGGTTTTAGTATATTTTGTTTCAAACATTTTCAACTGATGTATCTGGCTTTAACACATCAGAATCAATTAGATGATATGTTTAATGCAGATGGCCATTAGGTAATACTAATTACTTGATGTTGCAAATGAACTGTAACATCAAATATATATATTATCATTATGCTTCACAATCAGTGCTCTAAAAACATAGTTAAGCAAATACAATTTCCTTATAGCATCATGTTAACTTAAAAGTAAAGATTTTTTGTAAACTGAAGGTAAGAGTACTCTGAACAGCTGTTAAATATTCTTTTTTGCATACTTATGTATGCAGATGTGAAATGGAAATTATTTTTAATCTGCAGCAAAATCCCTATTACAAGTGTACCAAAATCTGGTTGGTGTCACAATCTAATGTAGATTAAACTGTGTTAGCAGGTGCACTTATTGCTCCTGGAATTAAAAATATTTTGATAGTCTGTTCTGCATACTATTCTGAGTCCACTTTTCAGTCTTAGAAGGATCGTAAATTTCAGTGTCCTTTATTTGACTCAGTGGGATATAACTGTTGTACGTAATGGGGCACAGATGTGCAGTAGTAGCTTGTTTAATGGCATTTCACTGTTCATTCCCTTTGCTGCCATTATAAATTTTTTGCTTTATTGTACTTATCAGTGCAAAGTGTATTTATCATGGTAGAACTCCAGTGTTGAAATAGGTTTTTTCCCCCAATATACTTTCTTGGAATAAGGTTGTGTATGTGTTTCCTGATTACATTAGAAATCGGTGTTATGTCATTATTTATCACACTGTTTCATGAGAGAAGTAATAAAAGTGTGTAATTTAGGAGAAAAAGTTTTTGTTAAACTTAGGTAAGCATGATGTTTGGGTCCTATTTTTCAATTTTATAACTGTTTTATTGCAACAATATTTGTATTTAAGTCTCCATTTCTAATGCCGTGATTTTTTTTTATGCATGTCACTAAATTGTCATCCCACAAAAATTGATGTCCAGCATAGGGTGTTAAATCTACATAACGATTTTGAAACAGAGAAATAGTTGGTGGTAAAACTGTAAATGTTTTGCAGAAGACCTTATAAAAAGTTTTGTAGTAATATTTCACTTGTAAATTTTTTGTAATAAAAAGAAAAAAGGGAAAAAATACAAACAACACCCATTCTAGAACCTACAAATTCTGCCAGCAAAGCCTCTAAGGCATTAATTTTTACTATGCTAATTTGTATAAATTTTGTGTGTTTTTTGTGGATTTGGAACTAAAACTGTGTAGACGTTGTTGCCTGCAATTACATTTTGCAAGTAACCTATTAAAATTCTCTTGAGTTTAAATGTATGTTTATTTAAAAACTTGTATTTATTTTTTAAAACTTAATATATTCATTCATGTGTATATACATTCAGTTAAAGTATTTGATTCACATTTCCACTGAAAATGATCACTCAAGCATTCTTACCCGAACAACATTAAAAATATAAATGTCAATATGTGGCTGCAATCCTAAATAGACTTGCTAGGGAGTAAGTCCTATTGAACAAAATTGGTGGGGGATTGGGGTTTTTTGTTTTTGGTAAATATGTGTAGGGTTGCCGTGTATAAGCACAATACAGTACAGCAGCAGCAAGGTACGATCTTTAAAAAAAATCAGCAGGGACAGCTAGTCATAGCAGCACCCCTCCACAACTGTCCCGGCACAGAAACAGAGAAACACACCACCCACAGCACCTTCCTCCTCCCACAAATAAAACTCCCTGTCTCCATCATCCCCTATTATCAACCTCCCTACTCTTCGCCCCAGCCAGAGTCCTGAGTTCAAACTGTTTAGGCATTTCTGCAGCAGTGTGTTGGCCTGACAGCGGCAGCATTATCTGAATCATGCACACATGAACCTCTCCCCACCCACCCCTGCACATTCAAATGCATTGGGAAAGGCTTTTCTTGGAACAACTTTAGGAACAATCCCTGGATTCAGGCTGGCAATTCTTAAAACAGAAAAAATGTGGCAGCTTGGTAAGCCCCCGTTGAGTCTCTCTCCCAATCAAAAATGACCCCAACTTCTCCATGGATGGGTAGGAATGGGTGTTGTTGAGGATGAACTAAAATAAACACATAGCTCACTTGAGCCAATAAGAATAGTCTTGTGTGTGCCATTGGCTGGCTTATGTATGTAGCAAATGCATACTTGACAGGAAGGGAGAGAGTTCATGTAGCAGCTCTGATTGCAAACCACCATCTGCTATTGCTGCTGCCTCATACATTTAAATGTATTTAGTTATGGGGATGGGAGGATGCCTCACAGTAAAGATCATTTCCTTCCTTCTCCACAAATTTTTTTTTTAATTCTACTGTATGTGATGTGGGCCTGCCCAATTTATTTATTTTTAAATCAGTTCCCCCTCAATTGTTTCTTGACTTGTTTCTGATGATTACTCTGGTCTCCTTTCTATTTCTGGTGATGCCCTAATTCCCTAAGTGATGTAGGTCCAGGCTTCTCCAACCTAGTGTCTCCCAGATGTTTTAGATCGCAACTCCTAAAATTCTTCATCATTTATCATGCTGGCTGGGACTGATAGGAGTCGAATCCAAAACCTCTGGAGGAAAAGGCGCATTAGGGACTACTCATGCCCTAAGATCTGATGGGAGAGACTATCTCCCAACTACATGCAGGCACAGTGGATGGGAACAATGGCCATCCCTAAACTGGGGGATGCTTTGTCCCAGGAGGTTAATTTGGGGTCCTCTTTAATAGTGTTTGCCAAATGGCAAAAACTTTGTTTAGGCAAGGTGTCAGTTGGGTAAATTTTATCTGAAATCTTGGTGTTACCTGCTGCAGCTATCCGTTTTTATTCTTTTTTGGAATTTTATTGTATTTTATTATTGGTTTTAATTGTTAGCCACTCACAATGGTGCACATAAGCACCAGAAGGGCTTTTGCAAAATACTGTGCAAAATAGAAGCTCTTTCAACTCTTGGAGCCAAAAGTTACACTAAGAATTTTATTGCTAGCATTTTAAAAACATAATAGGGAAGAAAAACTATTTGGTCAAACTGATTTTGAAGGCGGTACCTAGGCCTTATCCACACCAGACGTTTATTTCGGAATAATATCAAGGTAGTCCCTACCGGGCTGCATAACATTCACATACCCCAATAGTGATCTCAGGATGACCCTTCAGTTATTCAGTAATATCACTGACTGGATTTTTCATGGCTTTTCTGGCTCTCTCGCTACAATCCCGATGTCCACAGCTGGTGTGCCACCCCTTCCCGAAGCTCTTGCTATTCGGTGCAAGCTCCTGGCTTGGTGAACAACCAACCTGCTGTCAGGGATGTGTCCAGTGGTTTTGGATGTTTGTGGGAGTGGGCGTCTGCCATTTTTGGCACATTTTTTGATTGGTTGTCGGTGTGTTTTGGCGCCAACCATGTGTATTTTTTAACACAAACATATTGATGTGCAGGAGCACATTTTTAACACAGTACCCCATCCCCCCTGTATTGCTGTGTGTTTGAGCTGGTGCCCCGTACCCATCTGCCTAGCCCTGCCCACTTCTGCCACTGCACATTCAGAACTGCCATCACAGGACACACATCCTCCTGGAACAGCACTCCTTTACTTGTGGGAAACTTCCCTCGCTTGTGCCCCGTGAGCGACGATCGTGGAAGTGAGGAAAACTCACAATCACCCCTCCCCCCTCTCGAAAGGGCTCTAAGTGTAGATGAGCCCCAAGTTGCTCACTGATAGCATTTGTGGAGATGCAGGCTCTATCCTTGGTCCTTTCAAAATTATGAGAAAAATGTCCAAACTTGAAGACTTCCAGGATACCTATGCCCTGTGGGGCTGAAGCAGCAAGGCCAGAGGTGTGGTGGAGAGATTCTTTGCTTCCCTGTCCATGTCTTCGGTGCTTTTGGTAAATGGGCTTTTCAGCAAGGGCTCTTGAGGAGGGAAGGAAGCTGGAGGAGGCTCAGGATATTGCAATACTAGCATCTTTGGTTTCCTCCCCTCCCAGCAGAACAACCTCTTTCCTCTCCCAAAGTTGTTTTTCCAACCTTAGAGGGCAGCCAGCAAGTTTTTCCACATCTGCTGCAAGGATTTCCAACTCCCCCTTCCAAGGTTGGAGCACTGTCTCTGACTTTGGAAGGGTTTTTCCAAGCAATCCTATGTTCTCTGGGACAGTCAGGAATCATAGGATTATTCTCCAAGCCATTGACCGCAGTTCTTTGGGGAAAGTAAATGTGAATCACCTTTTTTTACTTTTACCTTTCCCCCCCAAAAAATACCAAGAATAAAGTTATTCACTGTCATTTGGGTTTCTACCAAAAGTAGCATCTGTTTTTTATTGAAATCAAGGTGTGATAATGTCAGCTTCTTCCAAACTGAGTGAAGTGGAGAACACTTATTTTACAAAATATACAGAAATATTTTGTAAAATGTATCTTATTTTGTTTTTTTATTTTGTTTTTTAATATTGATAGAACTAGGCTTCTTTGTAAATTGCAACTGTTTTTTTCTTTCCCCTCTTGCCCACAGAGTGCCTATTTTTCATCAGTATTTTACAAAGAATAATTAACACTATTCACTTGTGCTAAGAACCCTTGGGGCTCCAAAGCCAAGAACAGATTACAGGCCACAGCCCCACCTACCTCAGTATTGCCCACAGTACCTGCCAGTACTCTTTCCCATCCTTACATGAAGATGGAGCAGGTTGAACCTGGGACCTTTTGCATGCAAAATATCTATTCTACTACTGAGCTTCAGTCTTTGCTTTATATCACTTCCTCAAATACATATGAAACTGCCTTATTGGAACATTGGTCCATCTACTCCACTATTGTTTGTTCTGTCTGGCAATGGCACTCAGATTCTTAGACAAAGATCTTGCCAATCACCCGCAACCTGGTCCCTTCAATTAGAGATGCCAGGCACCGTACTTGTGACTAGCTGCATGCAAATCACGTATGAATAGGGAGGAATTCTGTACAGTTTGTATTTGGATAAGAACATGCCAAGTTTGCAGTTCCCAAATAAATATGCAAAGTTATCCTTTGATATATTGCACCCTAAGAATTTTGTGATATAGTGCTCTGGAAAAAAATGCCTAAAAATATACGCAGAGGAAAGTCACATCTTAAAAAGTGCATATTAGTGAAAAGAATGTACGAAAGCATAAAAGGAAAGTGCTTAGGCAAAACTGCATACAAAAATGTGTTAGTGGAAAATTGCACAAAAACGCATGCAAATTTTCATGCAAAGTTTTAAAAAAAAGTCTGGGAAACTGATGCAGAAATGAGATGAAATGAGCTGAGGACTGGAAAAATGAGAAACTGACTACCGAAATTGATGGCTTTCTCAATCTCAAATAGCACATGCTCAATCACTGAACTATGGAATGCCATTTCTTAATGGCTATCTATGTCCACCGAAAAATAGCATCCAGAGTACATATACATTGATATGTACTAATTGACTGTAACTAACATCTCAAAAATGATGTTTGGATGATAGTAGCAAGCATCTATGGCTAAACACCTTATTAGAAATGGACTCTAAAATGGAAAATGAAAACATTAATGTTTAGAACATAAAAGTATTGGATCTGTTCCCCACCCATCTCAGAAATGATATTATAGAACTAGAGAAAGTACTCAAGTGGGCAGCTACCATCTCAATAAATGTTTTACCTTCCTTAAGAAGAGCTTAAAATACTAGAGTTTCTTAAAGACATTGCCAGTGGAGGCTGGTGGAGCTGATGTCAGTGGGGCAGTGAATCCTCTCCTGAATTCAGTCAGAACTCTAAAGGAACTATCCAAAGACCAACCTTTGGCAATCCTAGCTGGAAGATAGGATTCTTGCACAAGTTTACAAGTATGTTTTGAAAGAGTTTTGTCCATCACTAATTCAACTTGACATGATTGTTCATGGGAAACGCTCACCCGCCCCTATTCCCAGAGTAGGGTGGTTCTTTCCACTTGTAGACAGAGAAGATCAGAGACCGAATCAGAAGACTCTTTTTAATTCAACATCTATTTTTGCACCATAATGGATTGTACATCAATGCTAGTATTAATTCATCTCCGATACTGAGTTGTCGTATAAACTTCACCCACAAGTGAAAAGTTAGAATGTCTACAATACTCTGGCAGTGGCCCAAATAAAATTTAAAAAAATTAAAATCCTGTAACATTGCCTTTCTTTGCTTAAATCTAGTTGGTGGGGTGGCTAGTTTGTTTTGGTTTTGGTTGCTCCAAACGCTGCCTGAAGAAGAGTTCTGTGCAATTTGAACGCTTGCTTCCTGGTGCAGTCTAAAATAACAGAAGCAGAAAGTGAGAAGAAAGTGTGGAAGAAAGCGGGTTCATTGCTCATGTGGAGGATGCTGTATGGTGCAAGCTTGGGAAGGGGGCGGGGAGGTCAGGACGAGGCACAATTGTCACTCGTGATTCTGATCCGCCAGTCATTCAAACAGCCATTCTAAACACACTCAATAGAACTTATTTCCAAACAGGTATGTGTGTGACCAGATCTACACCTTGTGTGAAATCATTACAATCCCACCATGGTAATGCTGTATCCCTCTTGCGCATTTATAACTCGTAGGACACACAATGGCATTCCTGGTGGTATAAGAAGCAGGAAATAAGACTATGAAAGCGGTATATGGAATGCGCCATGTGCCCCAACAGTTATCAGTGCACTTTAACACTGCTATAAAGCAGTAGCGTAGATCTAGCCTAGGGCAGCACCGTGAAAGATCACCGCTCTTCAGGAACTGGGGTCCTCTGCTGACTCCTCCCCCGGCCTCGCAGCGGCTGGTGGTTCCTTCCCCCAAAAGGCGGGCTCCAAATTGGCTCAAGAGACGTGATTTGTTCCCTGGAGGAGCGGCTGTGGCTGGCCTGGGAGTGACTTTAGCTCGTCCCCAGGGCAACGGGACGCTGTCGCCGCCGCCGCCGCCGCGCTGTAATTAATGAGAACTGATTGGAGCAGGCAACCGCTTGGGGAAGGAACTCAGGGGCCGTCGGCGGGGAGCCAAACAGGAGCAGGTGAGCTACCAGGCCACTGGGCTCCCGAAGCTGAGGGGAGGGGAGAGGAGGGGTGCGGCGGGGGTGCGGGAGAGAGAGAAAGAGGCACGGCGTCTTCGACTTTCGAAAGAAGCTGGGGATGAACTGTAGCGCATGCAAATAAAACAGACACGAAAGCGTCCCAAGTGACTCCGAAGAGCCCGCTCCGAGAAGCCCTCGGTGACGCTTCAGCGCGCCTGCCTCGACCCTCCGCGGTAAAGATTGGACCCGGGAGATGGAAGACGACGAAGACGAGACGGTGCAGGAAAAAAGTTTCGCGGAGGACGAGAGGGTCCAATTCCTGGGCGGCCGCCTGGCGCGCTTGCTGAAGCTTAAAGAAGACAAATGGAGCGCGTTTCTGGAAGACGAAGGGAACCAGAAGCTCCTGCAGGACTTTTTGGAGAACAGGCCTCCCGATTTCCTGGCTTTGTACCACCTTCCGGCAGCAGGATTAGCAGCTGGGATGGAGGTAAACCGCTGGGGAGGTTCTTTTGTGTGACTTTCAGTCTATCTACACTACTGCTTTAAAACGGTTTAAAACGGTTTATAACAGTTTTTAGAATTGCTGGGGCCCAGGACACACTCCATATACAGTTTTCAAAACGTTTTCAAAGTGTTGTATCCTGTGTGTGTAGATAGGCTAACAATAACACTCTTTTATAACGCAGCAGTTTCTTTTTTTCTTTTTAAACTACTGTATAGGCTCTGTATGCATGCCATTGCATGGATTTTATTTTAGTTGTCATTATTATTATTATTAATTTGCAACAGCAGAGCAAACACTGGTATTGATGACTGCACTTATAAAGTTAGAGACATCTTTGGGGCAGCTTGTTCCAAAGGCCTCATCTACAAGAATTCGCCTTTATGCCTGGTTAGGCGATTATGCGCATATTCGCAGAAGCGTATTTACGCCTAATACCTCTGTAGGAGAGGCGGCGAAGCGCATTACTGGACGACCGAAATGTGATTTAAACTGTTGACATGCGGAGAATCGCTTGTTCACATAGTCAAAATGCACTTTAACGGCCGGAGCAAAATAAAACTCGCTATTTAACGCGCATTCAATAATACGCATAATTGGAGAGAAAACGCGCCTCTACGCCCGATTTGCGCTCAGTTCTTGTAGAGGTAATTTTTTTAATGTGCCTTGAAAGAGCTTTAAATGCCTCTTGTAGAGGCAGCCTAAGTCAAACTGTGATCAGGCATGGCTTCCCAATAGCCTGAAAACATACCTGATCTTCAATACATACAGTATCTCTCATGCATTATTATTATTATTATTATTTTGCATGCTGATGTGTTTTCTCTGTAGAAACGTTTTAAGATCTGTTCCTTATTTTCTCCACATAATCATGCCTGTGCACAGAACCCGCTTAAAGAGACTTTGTTGTGAACCAGGCAATGCATGGATGTAACCAATGGTGGCCAACTGCCATTTTAACAATTGTAGTGACAGTAACATTTTTACCACCTGCCTCTGTCACAAGAATGGCTGTTGGCCCATGTGGGCTGTATCCATTTGTGGCCCATGTGAGTATATCCATTTGCAGTCCATTTTCGTCATGTATAGGAGAAATTTCATGAAGAAAGTAAGTGTTTTATTTCTTTATGTCACTAGCCTCTGAAAAATTACTAATTCCTTTTTACCTAGCCTTTATTCCAGAATGGATTTGCTTTGCTTTACACTGATCCCTAGAGTAAGTCATTGAACCACTGGTCAATCGGATATTTCCATTTGGTTAGCGTAATTTCTTGGTGGCAGAACCCCATCTCACACATCCTGTTTGAAATACATTCAGTCAACAGTCCTGTCTGCTTTAAACTATGGAACTTCTTTCCTATGAGATACACAAAAACATAACAAGCCCTTTTGGAAAGTGTTGCAAGTTCTTTATATTTGGGCTGTTTGATTTTTTATATATGCGTCTTAGTTCATTCTGACATTTGTATGCCTTGTTTATTTTAGTTTTGAATTGTCATTTGATTGTGCTGATAAGTGTGGGTGTTTCTATATCACAAATGGAAGTGGTAGGTGTATTTTCCATCTATCTGCTGAAGAATGTTTACTTATTTGGACACCTGTATTCTGCAGTAAAAAAGCTAATAACCTGTTTTATGCTTTACATCAAATTTATTTTGCTCCAAAACTGAATTTCAGGAATATTTATATTGCTGCCATTGCAGTATAACTGACTGCTCTCAAAAGCTTGTTTACACAAGAAGCTGTGTTTTATAACAAGCTGTTTACTTTGTGATGTTATGCCAAATTATCTTGGCCTTGAGTTTACATTTAGTAACTTAGGTTATTCTATAACAGCTCAATTTTGAGACCAATTTATAAGCAGAGAAATTTTTACTTCTTCCGTGCTGCTTTCTTTGTGGTAAGAAAGTGTATGGTCAGACATTCTTTGTGATGAGATAAAATCTCAAGGTGAACAGGAGGTAAGGAGAATCCCTGATAGCCCAGAATATTCTTTTCTTGCTCTTGACTTGGTTCAACCTCCATAACAACTCATCTATTTCATAAATATAGCAAGTGAAGACCTCCTCTGCCACACTACAGTATGCCTGTGTTACATTTTGTCAATATATATGACCATTCCTATATTTTAGTTTAGTTTAGCCATAAGAAGTATATACCCATATTGTCAGTATGTTATAATTCAAATTGCAATACTGAACTTTTATTAATTGTACATTATAATTATTACAGAACAACTGAATAACATACTTTATTTTTTGTTCTGTTACTTTAACTCATTATAGTATAATTTTGAAATATGCTTACACTTAACATTTCCAGCACTGTATCAATATTTTCCAAATGTGGCTCAACCTTGATGAAATAAGCATCTTTATTCTAGATTAAAGCTGAGGAAAATGATGAATTCCAAATTTTATGAATTTAACATCAAGGCTATTGGTGCTGGTATTCGTAGGGAGAAATTGGATCCATTTTTGCTGGAATAAGAAGAGCAAAATAACTAAAAAGATGCTTCCATTCATAGTCTCCCCATCAGAAGTTAAAAAGCCAGTGCGTGGAGGTATCTAACATCTAGCAGCCCCACTTTTATATACCTTGGAAGCTGTAATCCAGAGGTACATGAGCACATCAGCAGAAAATGCAACCACTAATGTGCTTATGGAGACCTCCTTAAGGGTTTACAGCATGCACTCACTTCACCCTCCTTCCAGTCATTTGCTAAGTAAAGGGAGCTCCATGAACACTGCTGTTCTGCAGGATGTTTGGATTTAGGTACAGCTATCATGGGAAACTTGCACTCTCACAGTTTCCATAATGGGTTATGAAACAAGCACATCATGCACACATGGATCAATCATGTATGGCTGCAATATTATGGACCAAAACTTTTCTACACTGTGACGGAACCATATTTGAGGGAGGAGGACATATACTCACAATCCATTCTTTGGATTATAACTTTCTTGTATCTTTCTGCTTTAGATACCCTATGGTTTAAAACATAAAATAGTTTGTATTATGAAGACGACAGACTGCATTATACCAGAAAATGTCAAGGAAGACATAAAATTTGCAGAATTATCTGGAAAACCCATGGAGCATATAATGGCTTTCTTAGAAGAGGTACTTTTAGTTTATATATTTATTTCATAATGTTAGCATTTGAGTCATAATGTTAACATTTGAGTCTTAAATAATATATGTTATATATAAGATAAATGGCTTTTGAGCAAAGTCATTTATCTTATATAAGTTTATTTTCAGGAATTTGCAAAAAGGAAAAAAGTAGTTCCTTCCTAATACATGATTTAGTAAAAATATATTTGTCCAGGAGGTTGGTTACTCAAGTCTCTGAGGCTGCCAAGAAGGGGTAAGCAGGACCTCTCTGGTAAAGGGACCCAGGCTTCTCAAGAGGACTTGGCCCCTCAAATATGTTCCAGGCCCCTTTTCCTGAATGTTCAGCTTTCACTTAAAAGAAAAAGAAAACAGTAGCACCCAAAAGCTCGTCGAAATTAGCTTTCTCTTGCTTTCCAATAGATAATCCCACTCAGTACTCAAATATTGGAATAGCTAACAAGCACTACGCACATAATATACATTCTTTATAATTAATGTAGTATTAATATTTACTGCAATTCTGATATGTTGTACTACATGTACTTAAGGTTCTGTTCTGCATGGATTAACTCACCCACACATTGCCTTATACTAGGGGTCGGGATCCTGTGGGTCTCCTGAGATTGTTAGACTCCCAGTTCTCATCATCACTGACAATTGACCATGCAGGAGGGGCAGGTGGGAGTTGTGGAGTCTAATAACATCTGGAGGGTGACAGGTTATTACCCCTGCCCCTGCCTTAGGCCATCTGGCTATGGGCATTGGTAACAATTTTGATGTGTCTATGCATAAAACAATAGAGACATAAACACGCTAAGCCACAGTGGTTAAGCACTCTGAGCTAAACATTATGGCTTGGCGTGTTATGTGAACCATTCCTAACCATGGTGGTTACATAACCACGGTTTAAACACGCTCACTAGCCTTTTTCTGCAAAAGGGTTAGCAGTCTAACCATGGCTTAGCATGTTGCCTGAAGAGGCCCATTAAAAACTTAGGACCAATCCTTTGATACCTGAAAACCCTTCATCCAGACTAACAGAATCCTCAGTGGCTTTTGGTTTGGAAAAGATGGTGAACTTTAGGCCTCAAAAGTTTATTCCATAATAAATATATTAGTGTTTAAGGTGTCACAAGACTCTTAATCCCCCCTTCCCCAAAAAGAGCAGCTTTCGTTCCTCCTTAATCCACTGGGCCTCTTCTCTGTTCATTGGTATGATGTGCTGTGCTTTCTGAGGCTGGCTTTATATGTTATTGCAGAAGTGTAGTTGCTGCTGGAAACCCAAACTGCATTTCCTCTCTCTGTTCAGTTAACCACTGATATAGAATGGCACCCAGATGGTTTGGGCTAATTCTTACATGAGAGAGACCTCTAATTTGGGGGAGTATGTGATGAGATGGGTGAAATCACCGATTAGGATTCATGCTTAAATATTTATTTTGGGGATGTACCTCATTAGAGAAAATTAAATTTTCCCACAATGCTTCTACATTACTTGGTCATATGTTGTGAAGAACATTGTCTCTCCAAGCTTTCCAGTTGAAAGGGTATGAGTGTATCTTTTAAACTAATTCCTAAGACTCACTGGCTCAATTCGGACGACACAATAAACAACTGATGTGGGGGAAACAATCATCAGTTGTTTTGACTATTGTGTCATCCGAATGCTGCCATAGTCAACTCAGCGCTGAGCCTCATCCACACCACAGTTGATTATTTATTACCATGTTGTGTGGGGAGTGCCCCCTAGGATTAGCGTGAGGGTTAGGGTTAGTCAACCCACCATTGACTATCATGTTGTCCGAATTGAGCCACTCTGTTGTTTTGAAGTGCTTTTTGTATTTTGGTTTATTGTTTACAACTTTTTATTGTGAACTACCCTGGAATATGCATTATGAAGGGTGGAATATAAATTGCCCTGGAATTATTTCTGAACTTCACACAAAGCCATATGGGAATAAAAGGGACAGAAGAGAGAAAATAAGAGAACCAAAACAAAAAACAAAAAAACCCCAAAATTAAAAAAGTGACAAATAGCAGTGATATAGAGTAGAGAATATGCTCTGAACAAATGAAAAGAAAAATAAAACTAAATTGTTGATGATGGTAATTTGCATTCCTGCTTTCTCATTGAAGGTCAAACATGACACCATTCATGTGATTAGTAATTTTGTGACTACTTTTTAAGTAAATTGCAAGTGCAGGGAGGCCAGTCTGAATAGAGTCCTGGAGGGGGTTGAGTGGAAGGCAAGTTCCCATTCACATGAATGGAAGCTTTCCTTACAGTGCAAATGGCAGGTATGATGGGCCCCAATCCAGATCAGGGCTACTGCAGGAGCCAGAAGGTTAAAGCCCCACCCTGTCCACCAGGATACTGATCCAGATTGGCCCCCTCACAAACATAGACCATTACACAACCACTAGTTGAGTGAATGGTGTCTCAGGTCTCCTCTACAAGGATTCGCTTTTGCGCCCGGTTAGGCGATTATGCGCATAATCGCAGAAGCGCATTTACACCTAATACCTCTGCACGAGAGGCGGCGAGAGGCGGTGAAGCGCATTACAGGATGACCAAAATGCGCTTTACAAGTAGTTAATGCGGAGAATCGCTTGTTCACATAGTCAAAATGCGCTTTAACGGCCGGAGCAAAATAAAACTCGCGATTTAACGCGCATTCGATAATACGCATAATCGGAGAGATAACGTGCCTCTACGCCCGATTTGCGCTCCGTTCTTGTAGAGGTAAATTTTTTTAAGCGCCTTGAAAGAGCTTTAAACCTCTCTTGTAGAGGCAGCCTCTTCTAGCTTAGACATTGAAAGATTCCTACTTGTTAGCTCAAATATGACTGATCTTACCTTATTTCTAAATTCTACATTTATTTTAGTGTACAGTTTCCTTTGTAAAAGCTGATGTGTTTAGTTTACATTTCTTCTTTAAAAAGCATGTTTCTGTTTAACTAACATTATCACTATGGGAGATGTATGACAACAAACAAACTTCTGGAATGTAGTGGTTACAAATCATATTTATAGTGCTACTTGGGCTGTTTACTTGACTAATTTATTGCACAGAGATCAACTGGGGATTTCACAAGAGCAGAAATGCTTGGTCAAATATTTAATTTAAAGTTGCTGCATTGGCACAGGTCCTTCTGATTAATCAGTATTGGAGAACAGCCTGAAGTCTTCATACTGCATTGGAAAGCAAATCTGCTGTTTTCTACACTACTTCAATTTCCCCTGAACTTCATCCTAAATTTAAATGTTACCATCTACTGAATAATGTTGTAATGGCTATTGCTGAGATGGTATTAATATAATAAGAGTGCAATCCTATGGTGCCCCAGTGCCTGGGGCTCCATAGGATGCTGTGGATTTCCTCCTCTGTGCCCGTAGACAGAGCTACAAGCCTGGAGAAGGAGATCCCATCATGGATCTTCCCTCTCCCACCCCCTTCCCTCCCAGCTGCCATGGAAAGCTTTTGCAACCTTGTAAGAGAAGTTGGAGAGGAAGAAAATGGTGTGTGCAGCTGGGCAAGCAGAGGGCGGGAGATGAAAAGCTGGAATACACACTCCAGTCCCCTCCACACTAAAAAATAAGTTATGAGATAGAGGTTCAGAGGCCCATCTAGCTGTTTTTTATATTTTAAATGGAGGAACAGAGGCAGAATCGCCTCCATTCTCCTCTTGCCCTGCCTGTTTTTTGCTGGCAGGGCATAAGATAGGTAGAGAGCTCTGAAGTTGGAGCTCTGTCTATCAGGAATGCATCTCATAGGATAGCTCCCTAAATGAGTTAGATCTTGAGCTCCATTTATGTGAATGAAAGGGACTTTTATCCAATGGAACCTGCTTGTGGTGGAAGTAAATAAGCACTGGCTTGGTTGCTAAGATCCCAAAGTGGAACTCTATTCACAGGAAAGGCTGGGAGAAATTATTGCCAATTCCCAATTTACCCTGCAGCCCCCAGTGTTATTTTCTATACTGTTCTGGAGGGTCTCCCAACCCTCCGGCACCGAGTGTTTGGTAGCACAACTATATGGAGAAAGGGGAATTGATGAAAATTGCTAGCAGGCGTATCGTGTGAACATAGTGTTGTATCCATCGTTAATCTCACTTCTCTACCATTCATTTCCAGGACTCCAGCATACATATGGTGCGCTACTTGTGTATGGGGTACTGTGTTCTTTGGCTTGGGAAAATGCTTTGTGACTGCCATGGGAATGTTGTTTATGGTCTTATTGTCCAGTTCGTATAAAATAACAAGGCAGACCACTCCATTTGCAAATGTGCATGCATGCGTATGTGCTGGAGCCTCTATGTGTGCATTGGAGCTACTGGGTTCTTGGTGTACTGTCCCATTAATGTATCTTATTGAATATGTGGCTTTATGTAACAAACTAAAGAGCATTAGTCAAGGGAAAAATAATTTACCTGGAAGATAAGAATCTTATTGTCCAAATATGAGTTGGATAGGGCTGCAGAAATAACAAGCTGGGACATGTTACCAAGAAACTGAAAGTGTTTGAAGTTTATTTTCCATTACGCTCGTGTGTGTGTGTGTGTGTGTGTTGCTACCCCCACCCCCAATTATCTCACTTCTGTTTCTAGGTCATGCTGCCGATTGTTTCCAGTAAGAAAAATAATGGATCCTGGCCACATTTTATTTCCCAGGACATGGAACGGCATGTAGAAATAATGAAAAATAAGACACAGGTTATGAGAGGAGTTATGTCAGGGAAAATTCTCCTTCCCATTCCTACGGTTGCAACAGAGATTGAATTGCATGAGATGTGCTCTGAAAATAAGTAAGGAGTAGGAGTGTGTGTGTCTGTGTTATGCTTCATGTTTGTTCAATCAGAATGTAAATATTTTGATTATATCCCTAATGATGCCAATAACCTGAAAGATGGGAGTCACCTGTCCATGTAATAATTGAAATACCATACGAAATATTTACTTGGAAGTCTTTGGACAGATGTTGCCACACATCTTCATTCAGATGGAAACATAACTTGTATAGACCAACATGAGTCTTAGGGGGCTTTCAACCAAAGATACAGTGTGTACACAGTGTATATATGCACTGTGCTCTTACTAAAATAGGGAATAGCTACTTCTGAAATGGAGAAAGCATTGTCATTACAATCCAAAGGCATATACTTCATGTTATTACATATTGTTGTTACAGAAGAAAAAAATGGTTTGCTTAGTATATACCTGCCCCTTAGCACATAGGCCAATATCCCAGTTGTAATCGGCCTACCTACAAAAGGTGGACACAGTAATGGACATTTATCATATAATGAAGAAGGTGATACTATGGAAATAGAACAGGTGATTGGAAGGAACATAGGAAGCTGCCTTATCCTGAGACAGTCCATGAAGGGCAGTATTTGTCACCACTGACTAGTGGTGGCTTTCCAGTTTTCCTAGCCCTCCCTGGAGATGCCAGTGATTGAACCTGGGACTTGCTGCATGCAAAGCAAGTGTTTTACCACTGAGCTACAGACCCTTCCCGTAGGCTGTATGACCAAGGATGTTTGGGTGGTGGTGATGACAGTGGTGGGGCACAGGACAAAAGGAAAAAAAAGCAAGAGTGGTTATAATACAAAATACAAATACAAAATAACATGCAAAATACAATAATGCAATAAAATAATAGTTTCTTGAATATTAATATTTTCTTGTCTGTTAGGCCTATTAGAACAAGTATACTGGCCCATTTGCTAGGAAATAGGTATACTAATCAAGCCATTTTTCTCTCCTGTTATATATGTGCATGTATTTATGTTTAAGACAAATCTGCAAAAATAAGATCTATACTTTTGAACTTAGTAGAATCCTAGGTATGCCTACTCAGAAGTATGTCTCCTTGAGTTTCATGGGACTTTCTCCCCAAGTAAGATCTATACTGATTGTAGCCCAAGGAGAGTATGAGCTCAATTCTCCAATTTTGTAAGACTGTAGTGCATAAACCCACCCAATAAAAAGTTCTTTGGGTCAATTTTATAGATTTACAAGTATAAAACCCAATGCAAAAACCAACAAACAGCACAAGAGAAATATATAAAAACATCCATAAAAGCAAAAAGTCAAAATGGAAGGAAGTAAAGCTCTTCACCTGGTGTTGAAAAGATACAGTGTAAGTGCCAGGCAAGGATCCTTGGGGGAGAGCATTCCATAAGTGGGGCACAATAACTGAGAAGGTCCTCTTTCTTGCAGCCACCCACCTAATTTCATTTAATGGGGGTATCTGGAGGAGAACCTTTGAAGATTAACTATAGGAAGAGACTTCCTTTAGATACTTTGGCCCCGAGCAGTTTAGTGCTTTCAAGGTAAACAGCAACACTTTAAATCAGGACCAGCAATGGTTTGGAAGCCAGTGCAGCTGGTAAAGCACCAGCATCATATTATAATATTGACCAGTCACAGTTAGAAGCCTAGCAACTCTATTTTGAACTAGTTGAAGCTCTTGAGACAGCAAAGGTTGCCCCTTGTACAACATGTTGCAGTAATAGAGAGAGGATGGTTAGTATGGTTACTTTTTTAAATGGCAAGATATGAGCTTAAAGCTGGATAGTTGCAAAAACATCTTACAGTCTGGCTCACCAAACTGAAAGCATATTCATCTGGGAATAAGAACCATGGATCAGATTGTTCTTACGCAATTCTGTTTAGTTAGTATGCAGGTATAAATTACACAATGGAAACAGGGAAGGGCAAAGGCAAAGATGGGCAACTTGTGGCCTTTCGGATGTCCCTCATCATTGCCTATGCTGAATAGGACTAATGGGAGTTGTAGGCCCCAGCAGCTGGAGGTCCACATTGCCCCCCCCCCCCCCCCCGGACAAAGGGAAATATATAGTTTGTTACAGTTCAAGTGAATTGGACCCAGGATGCTAAGGAAGAGGCTGTGAATTGGGGAGAAGAATGACGAATGGACAAACCATTGGTTTTGAAACATAAAAAGCAGAACGGCATGTTAGATTCACATCCATTTAAGAAAAAAAGAGAGAAAAGACGGGAATAGGGAATGCTTAACCCCTTTTCTGCTCACTGCTTAGGAAGACCTACTTTACATGTGACAATGCCCTTAGACTTATGATAATCAGTGGTATAGCATTCATATCATCTTAGCACAATTTTTATTATTAAAAAAAGACACTACACCTATACCAGTGTACTTTTGAAATTACTTGACACAAAACACAAATGTGATAAGACATGTAATGCTAAGCAATACCCTCTATTATCAGATCATTACAAAGGAATAGAAGTAGGAGCTGAATACAGAGCAGTTACATTTAATGACATTTTACACTGGGTATAAGACAGTGGGATACCTGCCATTTTTCTTCCTATCTTGCAGGCAGGATATTCATACAAGGCTAGTACTGCATGCAATAGAATCAATGGTAATCAAGTGGTCACATCAAATAAGAGACATTTTGGAAAGGAATTCGGCTCAAACTCTTCTTCATGACTTTCACCCAGATCCTCAGATTGAACTCAAGTTCTGGAAGGAACGGAAAGATAATCTCTTGTGTTTATATGACCAGGTAAGCAATTTTCAGCATAATAGCAATTTATGACAATTGTTGATTTTGTATTTCTGTATGAAATGCAAGCTATGAGCTTGAGGAAAATGTGTAAATATTGCCAAGCAAAAATTTATGGGGAAGGGACGAGGCTCTTGGGCAAATAGGCTGAGTAGCTGAAAACACTGTATAGAAATAGGATCCTTTCCAGTTCTTTCTGTAGTTCGCTGAAATGTTCACAACACCATGCACTTTTAGCCTGAAAGAGTACAACTTAAGATCTCCACACACTTTCATGCTTAGTTCTACTAACATTTGCAAATATCCTCATTTACAAATTACACTACATTTACAAATATCTTCATTTGCAGCCATAATCCTGCTTTCTCTGTATACTCCACTGGAGACCAGTCTAACTACATGCTGTCTTGCCACTGGCCAGATCTACACCAAGCAGGATATAGCAGTATGAAAGCAGTATGAAAGCAGTATATAAAAGGCAGGAACCACACCAAGCAGGATATAGTGGTATATGGTATGTGTCAATGGGCCCCAACAGTTGTCAGTGCACTTCAGTATCGCTATAAAGCAGTAGTGTGGCTCTTGCCTTTTATATACTGCTTTCATACCGCTATATCCTGCTTGGTGTAGATATGGCCACTATTATTCTCAGCATACAGTCAGGACATTCGCTTCAAGGGAATCCATCCTTTTTCCCATGTCAAAGTATTCTGTACCCTACTCCCCTTAAGTACCTAGTAGGAAGCTATGGTCAGCACAAACTGAAAGAGGACCAGGTTCAGGGGTCTGGGAAGGGCCTCCTTTGAAGTGAATGTTTTTCCTGTGATGCAGCAGCAATCAGCTGTTGACATGACATGATGGGGTAGGGCAAGCTATCCAGTGATAGGAGGCGACCAACAATTACAAACAACGGGACAATGAATAAAACCTCTAGAACAATAACGACTAAAAACTCAGAAGAATAAAGTTGGTTTTGCCTGGTATCGTGAAGCTAATAGAGTAGGTACATGGGGACGGTAGAACATAATTAGGCACCACCACTGAGAAGGCACTGTCCCTAACATGTCCCCAATATCAAAGGTGGGGACAGTGAGACATGATCTCTGATAGACTGTAATACATAGGCAGACTGATGTGGAAGCAGATGATCCTTCAGATCTCTTGCTTCCAAGAGATCTAGGTCTTCTATTATCATCATCATTATTTATTACATTTCTGTACCCCCCATAGCTGAATTTCTCTGGGTGGTTTACAAAGATTAAAAAATTAAACATTAAAAATTGATATACAAAATTTAAAACCATAAAAGCATAAAAACAGACAACATAGAAAGACAATATACATTTAAAAACAACTTTGAACTCTCAGCCTGTAAACAAACTGATAGGTATTTTTTTTTAAGTACTGACAAGATATTTTCCATTTGGACAGTTTCTCTTGGAACAAATTCTGAACTGGCTATTCTTCAAGGGTAGTTTCAGTGCCCTGCTAATGCTGAATCAGGCTCAGCATTAGGGGAAACCAAGGGATAAATCTAATAGCAAGTCAGTAAACAGGCACAGGTTGAGAGCACAGTGTTACCAGTCAAATATGTGGCTTCCAGAAGAGAGGTCAGTGCAGCCAAGGTCCCAACACAAGACAGCAGAAACATAGTCCAAAAGGCAGACTCAAGAAGAAGCCTCTAGAGGTTAGTCGCATGGAGATTCTGTCACAAGGGAAGATCAAGAAAACAGTATATAAGGCATAAGAGCTTTATATGTTTTCCCAACAAGGCTAGACTGCAACTGAAGTTTATACAGAGGTTTTATATACAGAGGTTTTAAAGCCCCATCCAATGTTCATCTGCAATTTATTACAGGCCCTCTAGGAAAAGTTATTCTCATGAGGAGGACCTTCCTCTCAATCAGTCCTTTCCTCTTGAGGAGTCCTCTTAAACGAGCATTCCTTCTCCATGGAGTTCTACTGGCTTGCTTCTAGAGGTGCTGTCAGTCTCCGGGGTTAGGTGGTCAACCAGCCTCTACTTCAGAGGTAGAACACCCTTACAGTGGGGATGGACCCAGGGTCATGTCTCCTGAAGGCCCAGTCTTCTCTGGTTCTCTTGATATGGGTGGTTCCGTGGCATCATCTGTCTCTAAAAGCTCTAGATCCTCAGAGGAGGAGGATTCTCTAGCAGAGGGATGACATTCAGGTGCAATACATTGCAGTAACCAAGTCTGATTTTTACTAGGGCATGGGGAATTGTAATAAGACTAACTGTACAGGAGAGATTACAGTGGGCAAGATTGTACATTTGATATTTATGTTAAGACAACTATTTGAAATAGGAAAGGATTATTTTATTAAAGAAAATAACATACACACACTCCTCTTTATTTATTATTTGATTTATACCCCACCTTTCCACCCCCAAAAAAGACATTCAATGCAGCTAACGGTAATAAAAATAAAGATTAAAATAAACAACAACACACGCAGAAGATTAGAAACCAAACCAAACTGGCAAATCAGAATTGAAAACAAAATTGAAAAGCTACGAAAGGATATAGGAAGAATTGACACAATACATAAATGGAAATTGCTCAAAAAACATCCTCAAAAATACCCAACACATCATAGTAAACAATAAAGAAACCGCAATAGTAGCTCTCGACACGCCGAAACAAAAACTTGCAGTCCAGACCACCAGGATAAAAAGATACAAAGAATCAAATGAAAGAAAAGCCCAAAACGCTCTCTTTAAAACAAACGAGAAACTATTATATCAAAGAATAACCAAGAAAAAAGAAAACATTACACCCCCAACTAAAGAACCACATTCTGGAAAAATACCTGGTCAGAACCAGTACAACACAAAGAAAGCACAAGTTGGAAAAGACAACAAGAAGAAAGACAGAGACAACTACCACAGCAAACAGAGTATACAATAAACCTGGAGGAACTGAAGGAAACAATAAAAAAGACATACAACTGGAAAGCACCCGGCCTAGACCAAATTCAAAATTTCTGGTACAAACAGCTCACATCAATACACGAATACCTCGCTCAACAGATCAACATAGTCATAAAACACCTGCACCTATTCCCCCTATTCCTTACCAAAAGCAAAACCTACATTAAACCAAAAACTCCAGATACCCAAAACCCAGCTAACTACAGACCCATAACATGCCTTCCAACACTCTACAAAATTGTAACTGCCACAATCACACAGAAAATTGAAGCACATCTCACCCAACATAACATACTTACGGACGAACAAAAAGGGTATAAAAAGAACAGCAGAGGATGCAAAGAACAGTTAATAATAGACAGTATCATCATGAAGCAAACAGAAAAACAGAAAAGTAACCTGCACATATGCTACATAGACTATAAGAAGGCTTTCGACTCCGTCCCACACAGTTGGCTGAAAAAAGTACTGGAAATATACAAAATACATCCCTCAATCCAAAACTTTCTGACAAGAATCATGGAGACATGGAGAACAACAGTACACCTAGCAACAGACAAGAACCATATACAGACAGAAAAAATAAATATCAACCGTGGCATATTCCAAGGTGACGCATTCAGTTGCCCTATGGTTTTGCCTGTGTCTGAATCCACTATCCAACACCCTTAACATCACATATGGCATCGACATAAAACACCAAAAACAAGCAAAGCACAGAATCAATCACCTCTTGTACATGGATGACATCAAAATCTATGCTTCAACTTCAACACAGGTAAAAGGCCTCCTGCGAATCACTGAAGAACCGACGACAGATATGAAAATGGAATTTGAGATAGTAAAATGCAAGATGCTACACATAGAAAGAGGAAAATGGAAAGAAGAAGCAACATCAGAAACGTTAAATAACAAAACATTAGATAACATGGAAGAAAATGAAACATACAAATACTTAGGATCCCAACAAAATACAAAAATCAATCACAGTAAAAACTCAACTAAGAATGCAATATAAAACTCACCTATCACAAATCCTAAAATCTAAACTCAACTCGAAAAACATTTTCAAAGCCATCAACACCTACGCAATACCCATCCTCACATACTCATTCGGAATCATACACTGGTCACACACTGAACTTGAAGAAATAAACATACTCAATCACACAGAACTCACAAAACGCCTCATGCTCCATCCCAACTCATGCATTGAAAGAATAACAATCAGCAGGAAAGAAGGAGGAAGAGGTATGCTGGACATTATCAGAATTCATGCTAAACAGATAAAATGACTCAGAGAATTCTTCCACACCAAAAACACCCCCATTCATAAAGCCATAGTAAAAGCAGGTAAAAACTACATCCCACTCAACTTAACACTACAAAACGAAGATCAAACACTCGCAGAGAAAAAAGAAAAATGGGCACAAAAAGCACTCCATGGGAAGCACTACAACATAATACAGAACCCACAAATAAACAAAGAACAATCATAAGAATGGCTACCAAAAATACATCATAAAAGATAACAATATAACAACAGACCTATGCAGGAAATGCCATCAATTCCAAGAGACAATAGACCATATAACAGGAGAATGTAAAATTCTGGCAGGAATGGACTATGCGGACAGACACAATACAGCTGCGAAAATAACTCACCAACAACTGGCCAAAACATTCAACCTTATCAAACAACCTATACCATACTATACATATTCACCCAAAACAATCTTGGAAAATGCAGATCATAAAATATACTGGGACAGAACAATTCATACAGACAAGACAATACCTTGCAACCGACCAGACATAACGTTCATAGACAAAAATGAAAAACACACATACCTCATCGACATAGCAATACCAAATGACAAAAATGTTGTTGAAAAGGAAGAAGAAAAGAGAGACAAATATGCACCACTGGCCATGGAAGTCAAAGAACAATGGCAACAGGAAAAGGTCACAATTATTCCATTAGTCACATCAGTCACTGGCATCACATCAAAAAAATACACAGAAAACCCCCAGAAACTGGGCCTACCAGAATACATCCACACCAACATCAAGAAAGCAGTCATAATTAAAACATACTCAATGATCAGGAAATTCCTGAATCAATAAAAGACAGCATGACTTGTCATGTCCGTCTAGAAAAACTGCCACGAGCAAGAAACAGATTAATCATCATCATCTAATTAACCAGACCCTCTGCATTCTAGGGACAGCCCCTTATTCCCTGTGTATTTGGCTTATGTTCAGCTTTGTTTTGTGGTGCAAGGAAGCCCTGAATCATGCAGACAACTATTTGAAATAGGAAAGAATTCTTTTATTAAAAAAATAATACACACACACACCTTTCATCCTGTCTTAATAAAAAAATGGGGGGGAGGGAGAATAGAATTGGATTACTATATTCACAGGTGAAGGATCTGTCTACCTTTAAATACCCTCTGAATGGGGCTGAAAGAGACCCTAGAAATCTTGAATAAGGCAGAGCCTAGAATCTAGGGTATGGAGATTTTGTATACCTTTGTGTTGTGCTAGTTTCTATGCCTGTTTCCATAAATGGAAGCCGTAATGCCCTAAGCTCACTGAATGATTACAGTAAGGTGGTCTAGCTTCTCCAAATTCTCTTCTTCATAATCAAAGTAACACCCTCTTGCTTTTGTATTTGCTGAAGTATTTTTTATTCTAGAGTTCTATTGAAACTTCCCAACTTGTTCTCGGTTGTTTTACACTGTCTGGGGAATGAATCCATAGCATATTCTCATCAATTTCCCTTTTTCTTAGGTCAAGCTGATTTTGCTTGTTGCCCAACTTTGGTTCAGAAAGCAGACTTTTTAGCCAAGCCTCTATTATGTGTTTAATATGACTGTTGTTTTAAATAACCTTTTTCACATTGTTTTTTAAATTCCTTATGCCATAGCCAGATCAGATATCTCTGATTGATTGATGTATAAAGCCTGTATTCCCTGAAATTTAATGCAACAAATCTTTAGCTCAAAGAGGCACTTAGCACTGGTTTATTTTTTTGGCCATCCATTATTCTTCAGGTGTTTCACAAAAGAACACCGGGACACTTGAACATGTTAGGCATGATTTGTTTAGGTTAGGACTTCATTCTCAAATTTATTTTTAGCCATTTGTGAAATCTCCTTGCTTCAATTTGCTTGGCCCTTCCAAAATTTCTTTATTCAAATACCATTTGATACCAAAATAAGTTCTTAAAATTTATATGATTTTGATTCAAGATCAGTTGCCCTGTTCTAATTCCAGCTTAGGAGTCCTGTTGTTCGGAAAATGATGAGGATCTTAAAAGGCAAGATGAGCAGCTATTACCCTACTTTTCAAGACATTTACAAGGAGGTAGAAAATGGTAAGGAGCTGATTCAATTATTTAGCTGTTACTGAATGCAAAGCCTGGGAAATGGAACAGGTTGTAGGATGGCGAGAAAGGAAATTCTTGTTCTTTGTGGAACTGCTAGGGTTTTCCCCCCACCCCACCCCTCCTCTCCCACACAGTAAAAAGCAGGGGAATGGAAGGGGAGAGAGCACTCAGCAGCCGGTTAGCTGGGGTAGAATGACTTCAGCTAGTATATTTGCCTGTGGAAAATTTTACGTTTCTAAAAGCACTCTGTTACATCAAAACGAATGGACCTTTGTAAATTCGCCCAAAGAGCTTTTGGCTGTAGGGCGATATAGAAATGTGATGGATGGATGAATGAATGAATGGAGTAGTAAAAGGCCTTCCCAGTGGTGGCCCCCCCAATTTTGGGATGATCTCCCCAACGAGGCTCGCCTGGCGCCAACGTTGTTATTTTTTTGGCCCCAGGGCAAGACTTTCCTCTTCTCCCAGGCATTTAACAGCATATACTGTGTTTTTAATTGACCCCAGAATTATATTTAGGCCTGGCTGAGAGTTCACAATTGTTTTAAATGTATACTGCTTTATATGTTGTTTGTTTTTATGCTTTTATGCTTTTAAATTTTGTCTATCGATTTTTAATGTCCAAAGTTTTAATTTTTGTAAACCGCCCAGAGAGCTTTGGCTATGGGGCGGTATATAAATGTAAATAATAATAATAATAATAATAATGTTATAGAATAATCCATAATACTGTTTTGACATATCACTATAATGTGCATTAATAAACTGCCTGTTGCTTTAGGACGTATTCACATTAAATCAAATAGTCTTAGATGTCCTCATAATGTATTTATATAAAGTTTGTCAGGATATTTTTCCTTCCATTGATAAAAGAGAAAGAGGAAAATATATAAGCAATTAAATCAACATACTGTGTGTCTTGTAAACATTATTTTGAACTGCTCTGTTGAATAATTCTGATAGTTTTACTTCTATCATAAACATAATTAAAGTTAGTGTATTACCCAGAGGCTCACGTTCTGTTTTTTTGTTTGCATATTGATCAAATGAAATGTCAATAAAATATCATTATACTGCTTTGTTATTTTTATAGGGCACTTTGTTGAAATACACAAAGAGTTTAGCAAGTGATTAAACTTCACATGGTCCTGCTAGTCAGGTGAACATTATATCTCTTTTTTGCAGTTTGGAAGGAAAGTATCACATTCTGTAGCTGCATAAAAAGCAAATGTTGCACAAAAAGCAATAGTAGCCATTTTACGTATGAAAAAAAAATCCAAAATCCTTATTAGGCCAATCCCTTTATTTAGGGTGACCATATGAAAAGGAGGTCAGGGCTCCTGTGTCTTTAACAGTTGCATAGAAAAGGGAATTTCAGCAGGTGTCATTTGCATGCATGCAGCATCTGGTGAAATTCCCTCTTCATCATAACAGTTAAAGCTGCAGGAGCCCCGCCCTCATGACCAGACACAAAAGAGGGCAGGGCTCCTGCAGCTTTAACTGTTGTGATGAAGAGGGAATTTCACCAGGCACTGCATGCATACAAATGCAACTGTTAAAGACAGAATGCTGTCCTCCTTTTCATATGGACACCCTACTTTATTAGGTCAATCCAAAGGTCATAAAGTAGTGTATAATCTCTTGAGTTCTCCAATACTTTTCATTAGATGGTAAACAAAGCATGGGTGAGTGGCTGGTGATGAAGCAATGGAGTCTGCAGTTAGTCATAGGAATATGTGGGAAGGTTGCAGACATTCAAGGTAAAAAAAGAGGTCAATAGCCAATTTGTGCTGTTTGGTAAAATATATGGAGGCAAATGTAAACTTTGAGAAGCAATTCTAATTAGAAATCAATGTGAAAGGAAAAGGGTTCCCCCCCACCTCCTTGCACCACAGTCCCAATCTGGTTCAAGCAATGCCACTGCTGCTGTTTGCAAAAATGTTAAAGAGACAGAGATATATCTCCGGATGTTCTACTTCACACAGCGTATAGTTAAAGTATAGAATTCGTTACCCCAAGATGTAGTGATGGCATCAATTTGGACGGCTCTAAAAAGGGGATTAGATATGTTTATGAAGGATGTAGCAATCAGTGGCTACTTAGTCATGAAGCAATATATTATCTCCAGTATTAATGGCAGTATGTCTGTCAGTTTCTGGGGAACATAAGAAATGCCATGTTGGATCATACCAAAGGCCTATCTAGTCCAGCCCTAAAAAATGTAAAAAATGTGTTCATTTTAAAAAAAACGGGGGACTAGAGCACCTTGATGGGAGCCAAGAAAGGCATCCAGGGGTGTATTGATGCCTGTGGGCACCACATTGCCTACCCATGTGCAAAGTAAAACAATACAAATAAACCTATATAGCTAGCTATAAACCTATATAGATAACTAACGTAAGTCATATTGGTGGTCTTTTTATTCCAGTGTTATCTACTTTGAGTTGTAATTGCTCTTCAAGATAGAGGCCTTTGCCAGCTTTGCTCTCTGTAGATCACTGTGACGCGATTCACAGTGATTTAATTAAAAAATCTGGGGCTTTGGACTTGGCACCTTAAATTGAGCTCTGGCTCTTTTCCATTCAGCGGGCTTTATTGTTGGCATAGAAATTGGGCTTCCTTGGAACTTATTTTAGTCTGGGTTTTTTTCTTCCTTTTTCCACAGACTCCCACTGACTTACTGTTATTTTTCTTCCTTTCTTTCACAGCACTTATTGAAGCCCAGGACATTGAACTATACCTGCGACCCCTGCAAAGACATATTCAGTGTCTTCAAGAGACAGAATTTCCAGAGATACATTTTTTAATTCCCCCTTTGTTCCACATCATCTGTCTGATCTGGAGTCACTCCAAGTTTTATAACATGCCAGCACGAATCATATGGCTACTGCAGGAATTCTGCAATCTGTTCATTGACCAGGTAACACAAATTATGAACAGAAAACTAGATTAGCAGGGACAGTACAATTCTATGCATCTCTACTAAGACGTACATCCCTTTGAGTTCCAGTGGGGCTTATTCATAGGTAAGTGTGTGTAGGGTTGCAATCTTAGTCAATAAGACGAAATCAGTATATAAAAAATAATATTAAAGAAAAGGGAGTATATATTATTCCACTGCTACTTACATTTTAACTCCATTTTACAGAGAATTTATCATGAATTTGCTGGGGTCCTAGGATACTATTTTTACAATTAAGACTATATAAGCAAATAATTATAGTAACAAATTCTGCTATTTTGTGTGCAGATCCGTTCATGCCTTGATTTTTAGGATTTTTTATAAAGTTCAAATTTAAATAGGACCTTGAGCAGTACACAGGTTTAAAAATAATGAAATTTAAAAATAAAAAAGCTGGTCGGCCGGCATCACATTACAAACAAACGAAACAACATTACAAACAGCTGTCAGTCAAGAACAAACATAAATATAAATACCTTTATTTTTCCTATTTGTTTTCAAAGCATAGAATCTTGTCTCCTGTCTTCAAAACAGGAGATAGTACTGACAAACTTTTCTTCTTAAAAACTGTATTTTTAAGGCTGCCTCCTTCTGAGCCACATATACACCAGCAGCAATAGCAGAAGCAGCAGAGAAAAGGCTGAGCCTAGTTTTGTGTGTGGGGGGGGGGGGGAACAAGGAACACCACTCCCTCTCCCACCACGGCCAGGACCAGCAGCAGCACCCATTGCATGCCTCATGATGGAATTAGATGGGGCAAGCTTTATTAATAGAGAAAAAAATGTGTGGTGCTTCTGCACAACGACTTTTGAAAAAATGCGTGCTGCTTGTGCTGTAGAACTAGAACACAAACACACACATAGCACAGAAATATACACACAAACTAGAAGTCAAGCATTGACAGACTAGAAAACAACACAGAACTCACAAATGATTTTTAAAATATATTTTTAAAGAATTTTTTAGTGGGGGGTAGTAGACTTTAAACACACACACACACACACACACACACACACACAGAGCAGGCACTGGGGGTGTAGAGTGAAGGTAAGGATTTAAACAAGGATTGGAATGGAAAGACAAAGGCCATGTCTACACAAGCAATTTTTCCCTGGGTCGTCCCTGTGCATCCAAATGACGCACAGATGTCAATCTCAAAACCCCGAGTGTTTTCCTTATATGGAGAAGTGTCTGGTTGACTCCCAACAACAGTGTTTCAAATAAAGACAAGCCTCACACCTATCGGAGACCTATGAACCACTTTGGAGGTCGGGTGGACATCTGCTCCGCCTCAAAGGTCTCCAGCGGTTTTAAAACCATCCAGTATCTGCTCTGCGAGTTTGGACCTCTGACGGACCTTCAAATTTTCGGTGCGGAGCACACAGCCCTAGTAGCAAACTAATTCTGATGTCAAGCTGAAGGTTGTATGATAAACTGGGTGCACTTACAATTAAAAGATTTCACTGTTTGTGTAGTAAAGTTGCATATAGCTACTACTTGGCATAGGTATGTAGATCTTGAAAATGTATTATTTATTTGATTTGAATTTCTTACAAAGTATATGCTTGATGTAGGTATGTGCTGCAAACAGGCTGTGTTAGCTCCAGATTTAGTCATACTGAGAGTTAACCCATTGAAATCAATGGGACTTAAGCTAGATCTAAATTTGGTGCCAACCCTATATATGTTTACTCAGAAATAAGCCCCACTGAATTCAGTGAAAGTTTCTCCCAGGTAAGTAATTATAGGATTGTAACCTTAGAGTGCCTCTATGACATTGGCTTCATGGCAGGCAGGCATATAATCAATTAGCCCATTTTATTAGTAGTTAACTTAGATCATATTCTTAAATCATTTATTTCGTAATTAGGTCCTTTAGATAAATTACTTTTCATTGAGTTCAGTGTGTTAGCTTTTTTTAAAGTATGCTTTTCCCCCTTAGGCGATATCGTATCTTTCACCAGAAGATATTATGAAAAGAGAAACTGAAGAAACTTTTGAACAAGTGCAAGAGGCTCTTAATATTTTAAGGAATTTTAAGAATGCCTTTTTCAGTCAAAGGAAAAAAATGGCAACTTATTTCACTAACAATCAAGAAGTTAAACCATGGGATTTTGAGCCACAGATGGTATTTTTCAGACTTGATATGTTTCTAAATCGTTTGGAGAAAATAGAGGTAATATTTAACTGCTATCAGTATTAGAGTCAAGGTAGATTACCTGAGAAATTATTTTTGTTTTTTCTTTAATTTTAAAGGTATATGACCATTCCCCACTTTTCCTAGTATAGGGTTATTCCCTGGAATCTATCATGGGACCCCCCCCCCCCCCGCATCTATTAATACGCTGTTCCACCAGGCTAGGGCTCCTCTTGCAGCCTATGTTGTGTTAGAATCCATGACTGGGTGTTGAGGCAGAGGATGGAGGGGAACATAAATTTATTTATTTTATTTATTCCATTTATGTACCGCCCCATAGCTGACTCTGGGCAGTTCACCCCATGAGGTGACTGATTCCTGTCTGCTGCTGTATCTGATTGGCTAGGGAATTCTATATTGTTTCCAATGTAGGCTTGAGTCCTTGAAGCGTTCTCTCTCTTGCCTTGCCGTTCCCATTGGTGGGACTCAAATTTAAGTCTCTTCCTTCCACCACAACCCCATGACCTATAACAGTGATCGACTGGTTGTCAGTATGTGTTTTAGCTCCTGCTGCTGCCTCTCTTGCCCCCTCCTATTAGAGAAATCTTTCCTTTCCTCTGTTAATCTTAAATTCTTGTCCCGAGAGGACTATGAACCAAATTCAGTGCTCTGGTGATCACTCATAGTGTAACTATGCATGATAGTTTACATTCTCCTGTGTAAATGTGAGCATCTCCAGATCGGTACCATAGTGCTCCAGGAGGGGGAGTTAAAGCTCCCCCCAATTTTCCCCTTGAAATACCCCTCCCTGAAATTCCACTCATGGTGGGATAATAAAGAAAAAAGTCTCCATTGGAGTGTCCATGGTTTGGCCCTATGAATGCTCCTTGTGGCCTCCTTTTTTGGGAGCTATGTGGGTGCTCTGTGTCTTCTTCTTCCCTTTGTGTGCTGTACTGCAAATTGGTTCTTTTAAGGAGCACAAAGGGAGTCAAACTTCTATCTGGCAGGATCCTTGCAATAGCAGAGGATTGGCGGTATTCTGGTGTGGTCTGTATATTGTGTTTGTGGCTTTTTCAGGGAAATATTTTAATCAGATTTCATTGCAAGCATAGTTAATGGTAATCTTATTGTTTTAGGATATTTTTGTTACCATGCTTGAATTTGAAAAACTGGAGAAACTGGAATTTGGTGGAATCAAGGGGAAAACTTTGAATGACCAAATATGCAAGTTGAATGAAGAATTTATGGAGTCCTGTAACATTTTTAAAGAGAGGACATATAACCCCTTAGATTACAACAATGTGGTAATACTGCATTTTGGATATTTGTGTTTATTTGCTTTTAATATTTTTTTAAAAAAGAAAGTATTACAAGTAGGTATAGTGTTGGTTGCTGGGGGGAGTTGTAATAAAAAAAGTTAATAAATGTAATGCTTGAACCAAAGATGATGATGATGATGATGGTTTTTTAAATCTCCAGCATTCTATACTGCTTTCTTCCTTAAGATTGTGTTCTTTAGACAGCAATTCACTTTGGCAATTTTGTATATTGGATTTACAATACAGGGCTGAAAATAAACTCATTATAGCTATATGTTCAGAATTTTCACTGTACTTTTTATTAATGAGCTTTGGAAAGTTATTTGTAGTTTACTCAGTTTGGTGATATGTGTCAATATTATTTCATTAAAATACTCTTAAGATTAATTTATAGTTTTTTGCAAAACATCACATACTGATTAGAGTTTTATGTTGTTCAGTTGTTCAGGACTTGAGCTTTAATACAGAAACTTTTCTGGTGCATTTCAGAACATTCAGTTCTTGTTTGAAGCCTGTTGATTTTTCAGCTTAGTATGTTATACAATTGTTAGCTTTATTAGTTATGACTTATTTGTTGTCACTGCAACCTTTTCATTCATATTGTCAGGAACTGTTTGTCTTTGGATTTTGGAGTGTTAACTGGAAGCTTTACCAAACAATAACTGCTAACAGAAGCTTCAAGATTAAGCCTATGGCAATATAAAATAGCTTCAGTATTATGTTCAGCTGCTTTCTGGAATTTTTTTTAATGTGTGTTGGTTGCATGATTTGTCCAGTTTGGTAAATGTATGGATAGAAGTATATGATGCTTGAAACTCAGGACTAGCATTTCATAGGAGATAGTTATAACAGTACTTTGTTACTAGATTTATAGTGCAATCCGCATGTCTACTCAGATGTAAACCTCATTCAATTCAATGGGGCTTACTCCCAGATAAGTGTGCATACAGTTCCAGCCTTAATTAGATACCATATCATACTTACCATATAACACTTCATGCACTTGATTAAGTAGACTCTAGTGTACAAAAGTTTTTGCTGTGATTCATTTCTTAGTCTTTAGGGGACTACAAAACTCTTTGTTCCATCAGACTTCTAGAAAAAACAAAATATAGAATTGATTTAATGAGCAAAAAGAAACAAGCATCTAGTCAACAAATAATAAAGTTCTGTTTAAAAAGGCAAATGCTTATTCCATATATTTTAAAAAAGCAGATGATGTGATGTGAGGTACGACTTCAGAATGAAGATATGGGACTGCATATTGTTTATACACATTTTAAAAACACACACAACTCTCTGTGCATAAACTAGCATATCAAGGAGAAAGCTAGGTTAGAACCACTCTTTTCCTAACATAGTAACTTTCTGAAGATTTTTTTTGGCAAGAGGAAAGTACTCAAATATTTATTTTACCTATTATTCTGAGGTGGCATTGTCCTAGGAGGAGACCATGTGCATTTTCAGAATTGACCCTTACTGAGAATAGTTTTATAGTGATGCACTATCTATTCTTTCAATAGCAAAATCATTGGCAATTTAATCCCAGCTTTCAGTAGGCTCAGGCAGTTTGATCCTAAGTATACTCAGAGTGCATATTCAAGGTTACTTAACATAGTCTAGTTGCACCCCAAAATTATTGCATTTCATATATCCAGTAATAATGGTTAAAATGGATCTCAATATGTGCTTTGGGAAATAGCATTTGTAACATTGATGGCTTTAAATTGGAGGAGCTGTCATTCCGTGTTGTTTAATTATAGCAGGATCTAGACTACTGCTTTAAAATGGTTTATAACAGTATTGACAACTGTTGGGGACCAGGACACACTCCATATACGGCTTTCAAACCGTTTTCAAAGTGTCATATCCTGCTTGGTGTAGATCTGGCCCTTGTGTCCATGTACCAAAAATGTATCTCCTATAAAATGTTTCAGCCTCGTGTATAAGTTAGCTTACAAGTGACACATCCCTATTTGCCAAATATTCCAAAGTTTGATGAATTCATAAAAGTACTACTTCCCATCTTCTTTTTTTGTAGCTGACAATATGATCAATCACCTTTCAAGTCCCAAATATTTTGTGTCTCCAGTATCTTCCTTTCCTCCTTCCAGCTGCTTCCATTTCTACTCAACAGCTGTCTCCCTTGCCCCAAATACAGTACTACAGCTATTTCATAGAATATGACCTTCAGAAAGAAAACAGCACTGGGAATAGCTCTGGAAAACTGCTTGGCTGTATATACCTTGTTATAGAGTTTAGCCTGATGGCAAGTCTGAAAACAAACATTATGCTATTCATAACCTATTTACCCTAGAGCAATAAAATTGTCAGGACAACACTGATGTATTTGGGCTATGGAATTCAGCACCACCCACTTGGGTATAATCTTGCATCTAGTTAGGCTGTCCAAAATAAATGGGACTTCAATGTCAGCTGAATTTCAACTTTGTTTACTTGGAGACCTCAGGAAATGGTATTTCCCCCTTTTTAACAATAATTATTTCATTACATTTACATAGAATATTATTGTACAGAAATAACCGTTATGATCAAGCATTTGGTAGCTGCTTATCCTTTGCCAAAAAAGGTATCTTATTTAGAATACTTTGAGAAGATTTTTTTAAAGTTACTATTTATTTGGCAAAGTCTATATGTAATCAACAAAGCTAATGGTTTCTTTGAGTTTGACTCATTGCTTACTCCGACATAAAAGCTAACATATTTGAATATACCACGTTAAAGTAGCAAAAAGTAAGAGACCTGTAGGCTAATTAAAACTTGTTAGAAAACAAACTTGATCTTGGAAAGAGAGGTGAGGACAATTGCTAGTTGGTACCAAGTCAGGCTATTTCTCTGAATACTATTAATCTTCTCAGACACAATCTAACTAAAAAGTACTTCGGAAGTCCCACTTAAAGGTTCAATGGTTCAGCTCTTATGTGAAGAAGACAAGGTTGCACAGGTATTATGGAACATTTGAGGCGTCTGCTTTTCATATACATGTTTGGTGTGTTGATTGTACTTATTCTCTCTCTCGGCTCTACAAACTGTTTAGTGAACATGATAAACAACTTTATCCTGCCTTTATTTGTCATTCCTTTCTCCAAACTGATTAGGGCTGCTGTCTTAGCTACACTTATCTGGAAGTAAGCGCCACTGAACTCAGTCAGACTAGAGCTGGAATCTATATACCATAGCCTAGTCCAAAGACATTAAACCAATGGCTTTAAATCAGTAAAATAATACATTTAATTTCAGTACAGTTCCCTTACATGTTTTATTATGTTTATGGCCTGCAACTTCCAATATGTTAAATAAAGTTTAAAATATGTTTTCTTCTTAAAAATATATTGGTTGTAAATTTGTATTCCATAGGAATTTGAAGAAGACTATGTTGATTTTGGGCACAAAATTCTGGAGTTTGAAAGATGCCTTGGATCAATTTTTTGTGTGGGATTTCTTGATTGTTCAGGTTTAGAATCTGCATTCAAGGTCAGTTATGAAGAGTACAGACATTAAAATGTTGCTTCAGTCAACTACCACGATTTATCAAATAACAATAAGGGTTTTAGATGAGGCATGTGTAAGGAGTATAAGAGTATTTCAGAGGCACTGAGAAAAATGAAAGTAAATTTAGAGTGATTTTTGCTCTAATGGCTTACATATTAAGTACCGGCATAATTTTTGTATTCTAAGAAGACCCTATGAGAAATTAGCCATCAGTATTGGATGAAATTTTCCCGCCTGAGGTGAAAGACAAGATATGCACTCCTCCACCGCTTCCCCCACAAGTCCATATATGGCAGCCAACTGGACTAGCTTTGAATCTTAGTTCAACACTGGCATCATGACATCTTCCACCATACCATGGGATAGCAGGCTATTTTAGGGGTGCAGGGCAGGCTGCAGGGCACACAACTCTGTCTTCCCAACAGATAGGAAAAGCAGGGGGACTCCTGCTTCATCCATCCTCCATCCTCTGCCAGTTGAGGCAGCTGTCTCACTCTGCCTAATGGTAGGGCTGGTCCAGACAATTATCCTGTCCATGACCTGTTTAAGTGAATGCAGGTGGCATAAGGGTATTGCTCTTGAATATTTCCAGTTTGTTTCAGTGAGGTTTACATAAGAGAATTTCTCAGTTATTTGCTATGTGGTTTTGCTGATTAGAAATATCACTATTATAAAACAAGTTTTAAAGTGCAACACTATGGTATCTGTGAAGGAGTCCCAGGGGCCATAGGATAATGTGAACCTCCCCCTCTGTAGGTGGAGAGGGAGGTCTGCTGTGGAGGTCCCTGCTGAAAGGTAGGCTGCCACAATGGCTGCTCTGGTACAGTAAAGGCAAAAAGCAGGCATTATGGGGGAATGTCAGAAGTGGACTAGGGGAGGCTTTGGATCCTATGTTTTCCAGACGTACCCCCAGAATGGTGTGGGGAGAAGAAAAACTCTTGTCAGCCCAGAAGCAGGTGTAGTTATTTTTCTTCCCATTGGAACCAATGGGAAGGATTTTTTTTAACAAAAGACAAAATGGTGTGAAGGAAGTAATTAAAAGAGGGGAAACCGTTTCTCCACTTTTTGCACTGGCTGGCACAGGTGGTTCCTCCACCATGGATTCTCCCTCCACGCCCCCATAGTATTTCTCTGCAATCTTTGTATGCATTTAAACCTATTAATTGTAATAGATTGTTCATAGCTGTGGACATCCCTAACGGGCTGGTATACAAAGAGTTACTTTAGGACCCAAAGTTTAGATGAACCCAAGATTTTGCACAAGTCCAGTGAGATTTTTTTAAAAAAAACTTTTGAACAGCAGGTCCCATATTTTGAACAGCACAAATTGCTTTTTATTCTCTTGGTTTCACATAGGTTTAGCAATGCAAGGGGCGGGAAAAAGGGAAGGCTGTTCCCAAATTGAATGTTTTCTTGGGCTTGCAGAAATATTCACACTGTTCTTCAGTTTATTCTTCTTTCTCAATGCACCCACAATAATAAATTCAAGCCTCGTGAGTTGAGAGATAATTTAGAAGCTCCTGTTTGGTGTTTGGCATTTTGCATAATTTGGTCATCATACATTGACAGCTACTTTATATTTTCAAAACAAAAGTAACCTTTTCTGGTATTGATTTTATATGTGACAATTTTTAAAAGCAAGCACGTACAATATTTGGCTTATTTAGTCTACTAAGATGAGAAGAACAGTATTTGCAAACAACATTTTTAATGTTAGCCCTAAGCTAAAAATTTGCTATGGAATAGCATCATATAAAAATATAATATATTTTTCTTTTTACGCTTGGCCTCTCCATGTTCCACTCTGAAGAAATATTTTGTATCTTATTTATTTCTAAATCTTTAGGACAAATGGGTGAAAAATGTAACAGTTTTATTTTGTTAATTACACTCCAAATATTTAATGTTCACATTGGGCTAGTTTGGGCACAGCATTCATGGATAATAACACATAGGGCAGTAGCCAGCTGTGTCATTCCAATAGTGCAAATGATGTTGTACTAGCAGAAACTAGGTTCTGAACTATGTACAAGATAGGCATCCAACTAAAGTTATGGTTGTGCAAGTGGTTGTGCAGTTTGCTTGTGCAAACCATTGCATATAACTCTTGGGGAATCTGGCTTTGTTTCTATCACTTTAACACTTTACTTTTATGACATGTAGATTTTACTACTAAAGTTTCAGTCCTTCCGTGCTATTTTAGATTCTTGTACTAACTCTTTCTGCATTGGGGAAAAAAATCTGTTCTGATCTCAATTGGGAGTTTTGATATCACTGTGTCTGGGTAGGAAGAAATAAAATTGGACTCATGTAATCGGGAGATCTGTCTTTCATTTATTTAGCTTTTAGCCATTCTTGGATATTTTCTGGAGAAGCCTCTTATTGCAGACATTTTTAGCCCAAATTACAAAATTTTACTGCAGATGTTCAATGAAGAGCTGGTTAATTGCAAACACTTCTATGATGAGCACATCAAAAAGGTATGTGACAAACTAAGAACAAAATGTTCCATGTGCACTTCTCTCATAATGTCTTTATTCAGAATAACTCAGGTATTCTTTAAATATTACAGGTGGAGGTGGGGAATGAAATAATACATAAAAACATGCCTTTTACTTCCGGAAACCTTAAATGGTCCCAAGAAATTAAAGCCCGTATACAGGCATTCTGGTCAAAGTTCTCATTTGTTCCTCACCCGTAAGTATATCTTTTTGGGCTTTGGAATTGTTCATGAAAAATATTAAAAAATGTAGCTTGGTTGTCTCTTTTAGTCTTTCAAGGTCATCCATTGTTTTACAGTTTCATCCTCTCATATCAAATAGTTATTCTGGGATGTATATGGTGACGAAAGAAATTTACATGCAATCTTATGCATATCTACTCAGAAGCAAGTCCAACTGAATTTAATAAGGTTTACTCTCAGGTGTGTATAGGATTGCACCCATATTCCATAGTTGTACATTTTGTACAAATGAAAGGAGGAAATTGGAGGAAAATACCAAAGGCATTTCCCCACACATTTCTCTAAAATATGTTTCCAAGAAATTTTATGAGATGAAACACACAAAATAAAAGATTCTGCTCTGGAATTTGAACTGAAATTCATTGTGTAAGGTGTTCACTTTTCTTGTTTCTCTTCTAGAATTTGTGTATCATTCTAAAAAATGAATGAATGAAATAAAAAATGGTGTTGAATTGTAACACAGTGAATTCTCATGGGCTATAAATTCACATGCTGTTTAGAATGCAATGCTGTACATATTTTCTGACAAGTAAGCCCCATTGACTTTGATGAGGTTTACTTCAAATTTAGTATGTGTAGGATTGCAGGGTGAGAATAAGCTCTGTTGAACTTAATGGGACTTACATCTGAATATAAGAATGTACTGTCAGTGAACCTTTACAAAGTCTTCATTCCCTAGTCTAGATGAATGGGATTCTGCATTACCTGGATGGAAATCTTGGCTTTTCTTTTGGAGTTATGTCAATTGTGGGCACAGATTCAAATGGCTAGAAACATGATGCAAGAGCAATAGGGGAAAAATGCAATTAAAAAATTACAGTTTAGTGTCTCCCTTTGCTACAATTTGATGTTGCTTGTGCCTCTTAATATCCATTAGATAATATGTGTAGAAGATGTTTGGATTTTAATCACGTTAGGAGAAACGGCATTTTATTTTTATTTTCATTTATTTATTACATTTATGTGCCGCCCCATAGCCAAAACCTCTGGGCAATTTACAAAAATTATTCAGGTTTATACAGTGAACCAAATGTCTGCATTTGGGCAAATCTATCACTCTTTTTATTTTTTACATTTTTGTCCCGTGCTTTCTCCAAAAGACCCTGAGTAGCATACATGGTCCCGGCTCTTTACCTCTAGAATAACCCTTAGACTATTTGTTAGGCTGAGAGATAGTGCCTGGCCCAAGGCCTTTTAATAAATATGAACCTAGAGCTCGCTATTTAAGTCAAAAACGTTATCCTCTATACCTATGGGATCATATTCTGCCTAGAGAATGGGATGTGGGCAGAAAAGGGACAATAAGAGAGTGGTGGGAAGGTGATAACTGTGAAATATTTGAGCCTTTGCCAGAGAAAAAAGATTCCTCATCCATGTTTATTTATTTGACTTATTATTCAAATTTGTATACCACTTATCACAGAGGTATCAAACTGATGAATATAAAATGATTACAAGTTTTAATTCTATAATAAAATATAACAATATAATGGCACAATACAAAATTAATCAGCATTAAAACCTCACACTGTATTGTGTGCCTCAAAGCATGGCTGGCTGCCGTAACCTTTCAGGGAAAGCCTGTGTACAGGGATGGGTTTTATTAAGAAGATCTCTAAATGTCAGAACTGTTGGGGGCTTGTCAAGCATCAATTGGTAAAGCATTCTAGAGACCGGGTACTGCAACACCAAATGCTCTTCTTGGAAGTGCTCCTGAGGCAAACCTCTGGAGCATATGGCACCTTCAGAAGTGATACCTCTGATTATCGCATAAGGAGTGAGGTGCTCCCTAAAGTATCTCTAGAAAACACAGGAGCAATTCCTCCCAATGCAAAACAAGGGGTAGTAATTCAATCATCTTCCTGTATCCTATTTTGCATAGTTAAAAATTGTCAGCACCAAATGCCCCTGAAGCTAGTATGTGCCTATCAGTGTAGTGGAGCGCACTGTTTCATCATCATTGTTGAAGAAATATTCAACTGCCAGTCCAGTTGGCTTCTGTACATGGAATGGGAGCCATTTTGTGTATCACCTCAGGTAACAAACTGTCTTGAAAGCATTTGTGTGGCCACGTTTCCATTCACATTCTATGAGCAGTTTACTTATGTGTTACTATTTCTTTTTTTTAGAATTTTAAAATACCCAGAAGCTACTTTAATCTATCAGAAATATATAGAGATGTTGACCTTACTCAACCAGTATGAAGATCAGATCTATTACAAATGGAAATCTAAGGTGGATGATGACTGTCAAATTAATTTAGATCAACCTCTGATTAAGCGCAATGAAGATGATCTCCTTAGTGTAAATTTTGATCCTAAGGTATGCAAACACTTTTATTTTCTAGATAAATTACCCTATTATATATCTTGGATTGGATCCAGACTTAGTCATACTTTGGTTAATCAGCCCATTGATTCAATACTAACAATAACAACAACAATAATAATATATTTATTTCTTACCCACCTCTCCCTCTGGATCGAGGCGGGGAACAACATTGAATATAATACTATAAAATACACAAAACTTATTAAAACATATAAAACTACTACATTATTAAAATAACAGTCAAACGTCTTAAAATTCAACTGGGTAGGCCTGCCAGAAGAGATCAGTCTTTATGGCTTTCTTAAATTCGAAGGCCTTTCCATAGTCTGGGAGCGGCAGAAGAGAAGGTCCTCTAGGTAATGGTTGTAAATGTCTAAGTATGACTAAGTCTGGATCTAATCCCTTAACATGATAAACAAATGGAAAATATGAATAAGAATCAAAGTAAATGGCAGTATAGTCCTATTCATGTCTACTCAGAAGTAATTCCCTTTGGGTTCAGTTGGAGTTACTTCCTGGTAAGTGTGTGTGGTATTGCAACCTGATCCTTTGTTATAATGGCATTTTTAATGTTAAGAGGAGTACTTATTTTACTTCAGTTAGGGTATTCTGGCACTGAGAATTTGTTTAAACATTTGTTGTTCAAATGTTTAAACCGCCTAAGTTTTCTTTATAGTAGGGATATATGCAAGACAATAGTAGCAGATTTATTGAGGGGATGGGAGAGTTGTTTTCATTACTTTCAAATCCAGTGGTGGATGGTGCTTCCGACTAGTGGGAGTGTTATACGTTTTCCCCACCACTTCGCTAAGCCAGTTCTACCACATCCTCCCTCGGTCCTGCCCACCAAAAGCTGCTTCTATCTGCTCAACCACAGCTCTTACAAAAGGGCACCTGCAGCTTGAACGGTTGTGATGAAGAGGAAATTTCACCAGGTGCTGCTTGCACACAAATGACACCTGCTGAAATTCCCTTTTCTGAACAACTGTTAAAGATACAGGAGCCCCGTCCGCCTTTTTATATGGTCACCCTAGGCTTGGAAACCGCCCACTCCCACCCCATCTTCAGACTACTCATCTCACACTGCAAAAACCAAATCAAAGGTATGCCCTGCTTCATATGTTGGGCCGATGACAAACTGAGGCAGCCCCATGGTTGCATTGGGGGCCATGAATTCCTGAGTTGGAACTCTAGAGACAGCCTCATCATGGAAGTTGAAGTCACCGAGAACAACCATCCTGGGTTCCTCCAACACCACACTTGAGACTGCCTCTGCCAGCTCAGTCAGGGAGGATGCTAGGCAGTAGGGTGTGTGGTATACCAGCAGCATCCCCAATCTGTCTCTATGAACTAGCACCAGGTGCAACCCCTCAAAGCCTGTTCCAAGGGGGAGTGTTTTACTGGTGATAGAGATGGAGATTCTGTGAACCATGGCAACTCTCCCCCCCCTCCAGCCTTCCAACCTATGTTGTGCTGCACCGACTATGCAGGTTAGCAAAGCTGAGTCAGATTACCCAGCACACCCAAGTCTCAGTAATGCATGCCAGGTCTGCCTTCTAATCCACAATTAAATCATGAATTAGTGCAGTCTTATTGCAGACCTACCGGCATAAATATTGCAGTTGTACAGGCATTATTCAGTGGATACTATATGTAGGACTGGGGTATAAACTTCATTCTTGTCCTGTGTTTGGTATGATAAACTTTGATGCTTCTGTTCTTAGAAAGTCCTGTAATTTGAATTATAGAGGTTTGGTTTTTTTCAGACTGGGTATGAAAGTTCCTACTTCAGTGCATGAGGCTATCTGTATTCTTTCCAAACCATTCCATTTTATATTTCTATCATCAGAAATATTGTGAACATAGGAAGAGCACTACTGATCAGACCAAAGTCTTACCTAGTCCAACATCTTGTTTTCCATAGTGGTCAACCAGATGCACTTTGGGAAGCACAGAAGCAGGACACGAGGGCAACAGCCTTCTACTTTTGTTCCTCAGTGAGTGATATTCAGGAGCATGCTGCCTCTGATTCTGGAGTTAGCAATTAGTTATCATGGCCAGTAGTCATTGATAGCCTTATCTATGAATTTATCTAATCCCCTTTTAAAGCCATCCAAATCGGTAGCCATCACAAAAACTTGTGGTAGGGAATTTCATAGTTTAAATATGCAGTGTGTGAAGAAATACTTCTTTCTGTGAAACTAGAATCTTGGAATGAGTCAGCACTTAAAATATATACAGTATGCAATACTACCCTGTGAAAGATAATATTTTTTTGTTTCTTGTAGTTAGTTGCTGTTCTAAGAGATGTGAAATATCTCTTGCTTTTGGATCAACCTGATATTCCAAGTCCAGCTTTAGAGTTATATAAGAAAAGGGGAACATTTGCTAAGGTATGTGCTTTTAGCAACCTGTGTTCATTTTTACTGAGACTGTTTGATTCTGCATATTCTCCTTTGTTTAGATGATATTTTTCTTTTCCTCGCAGCAACTTAAAGTGACTGGAAAAGTCTAGGCTCTGGCGTTTTGACCTTAAAACTGTGCAGGGCATGGAATCATGTTGAGAACTAGAGCAGATTTTTCTTCAAGTCCGTGGGTATGGTACTTGATTTCCCATAAGGCCTTGTTTCTCAACAGGTGGCCTGAAGGCGAACATTAGGATCACTGAATTGCCTATCCACATATTTTTCTTTTTTAAAAACCACCTTACATTGTCCTTGCCTTACCTGCTCTTTAGCCATTAGGAGCCTTAAGGTGCAACTCAGTGCACGTTTATACAGAAAAAGGGCCTACAACTCCTGGCATGCCCCAGCTACCCATGCTTAATTCTTTGTTATAGAAATGAAATAAATATAAACTGTTTTTAACTGTCTAAATTGTTTTACATTTTAGATATTTAAATTTTTATGCTGTATTTTATTGTCTTAATTGTTGTAAACTGCCCAGAGAGCTTCAGCTGTTGGGCGGTAAAGGAATGAACTAAATAGAATAAATTGAAATAGAATAGAATAGCTGAAAATATAGAGATGTCCATCCAACAACTTGAGTAATGTCTCCATCAAGAACAGCATAATTGGTAGTTTGTAATTTGTATTGTTTCATGACAGAGATTTCAACCTTCTGTTCTTATTGTTGTAATTGTTGTTTCCTATACAAACAGTACATAGGAAATCTTGAACTTGTAGTCCAGTGGTATAACAAAGTTAAACAGACTGTTTTGGAGGTAGAGTACCCTCTGATTGAAAAAGAGCTGAGAACAGTTGATGATCAATTAATGGAAGCGGAAGAAACCTTCACCTGGCAGGAAGAGAACTGTTGGGAGTACATTGAGTTTGTGAAAGCTAAAGTCCATGACTTGGAACAGAGACTTCAAAGGTCAAAGGACAATGTTAAAACCATTCAGCAAATTCTGAAGTGTTGGATAGAGCAACCCCTCTTTTCTAGAAAAGACAATAAAAAAGAAGCTTTGTTGAACTTGGAGGACAAAGAAGATAGACTTGCTAAGAAGTTTACGTCATTTCAAGAAGATGGCTACAGGATCCATAGACTTGTAGAGGTAATACCTGGTGTAAGGTACTATGATCAGAGAGGAGTAGTTTGACTTTTACAGTATGTGAACCAACACACCAGCCACTGCAGAAATGTAGTCAAATATGAGGTGACAAATCTGGGCTTATCTACACCTGCAGGCCTTCCGGGATGGAGGAAAGGATCTTGGGCTTTCCAGCTTCCGGGATCGTCCCCCAGGGTCCAAATGCCAGCACATTGTCCTGGAAGTAAAGAGGGACGTTTTGTCGTGACATGTTTTTTTTTTTTTTTTAAAGAAGGAAACGTTTGCACAATTACGCAGGTGTGATCCTGTGCCAAAACTAAGGTTGTTTTTTTTTAAAGAAAAACACCCTGGAAACCTGGTGCTGAAAACTGCCAAGAGTCATCACAAGAATGGTGAAAATGCTTTCCCCCCACCCCCAATGGTCACAGACTCTCCCTGCAGAGCTCTGTGCTTGTTTGGTGAGCCCTACTACTCATGGGGAGGAGGGACAAATCCGGGAGTGCCACACCGCCTGTGGAACTCAGTGTTGTCCCAAGACTGCAAGAAAAATCATGAAAAATTCAGTCCCAGTCATACCGGGACAACTGAGAGGTCGTACCTGGTTGACTCTGGGATCACCTGAGCATCATTTGGATGCACAGGGATGTTCTTGAGCTGACCCCGGGATAACTGGCTGGTGTAGACATGGTCACAGAGTGATAAAATGTTGCTTTAACATTTCATGCTCTTAGTATGCAAACTGTTATTAACCAAATTCATTTATACAGCCGTTTTGGTGCTAATTTTGTACACATGAAAGTGTCCACAATTCCCATGTGGAGCTGATTTCCAGTTACCCAATTAAGTAGATATTTAAATGAAAATGGTCAAAACAGAGAATTAAAGTGCTTATTTTTCGGTGTGTCTTTTTAGGAAAACACAATGCTCTTTAAAGCAGATCCAGAATCAGATTCTTGGAAGATTTACCTGGAATTCGTTGATGACATCATAGCTGATGGCTTTTTCAGTGTCATAATGCACAATTTAAAGTTTTTCTTAGAAAACACAGAGGAACTCTTGAAGCCAGCTCCATTATTTCAGGTTCAAATGGTGCTAAGTACCCTAGAAATTGAATTCAAGCCTGCACTGGACAAGGAAGCTGGAGATGGCTTTTATGATCTAATAGACGAACTTTTAAGTGATATTTTCAAAATATCTGCCCAGGTGAAAAGAGTGGCAGCACATCTGGAAATTCAACATTACCAGGTAATGTAATTTAACTGTTTAACTTAGTAAATATGTAACTTAGAAGAAAAATGAAGTGAACAGGCCAGCTGATTTTAAAATGTATATGCTACTCATACATAATGCAAAGAAGGAATAACAGTAATACAACAGTAATACAAACCGCCCAGAGAGCTTCGGCTATGGGGCAGTATAAAAATGCAATAAATAAATAAATAAATAAATTGTGGAAATAACTTTCTCTGTGTTTTTCTTTGGACTTAGAATGACATGGACAGTATATCAGAACTGTCTGAGACCAGGCAAAAGATTATGGGCAGAGTGGCAGATGTCATCACCAAAGCAGTGGACTTCAGAAACTCCCTTGATTCTTATGCATACCTGTGGGTAGATGAGAGATCAGAATTTATGAAACAATTTCTGTTCTACGGTCCTGTGTTAACCTCAGAAGAAATAGAGATTCGTGCTGATGTTGGGGCCTTTGATCAACGCCCAATAACTGAACAATTTAAAGAGCAGGCAAGAAAGTGGATACTTATGTATATATTGACAATCAGAATCTCTCCCCCAATGTGAAATTAGTTGAAGTTTTGTATTTGTAATACATTATTATTTGTTCTAGATTGACATCTATGAGAATCTTTACATTCAGATGAGCAAATTTGAAGACTTCAGAATTTTTGAAGGCTGGCTTAAGATGGATATGAAACCTTTCAAAATTAGTTTGTTGAACATTATTAAGAAGTGGAGCTGGATGTTCAAAGAGTATCTCCTGAGATTTGTCATTGACAGGTAAAATGGCATTTTTATAAAAGAATATTTTTGATTTATTGATTATTATTTTTTTGAAGTGACTAGTTGAGGTCTCTGAGAATTTGTGGAAGAAGGGTAAAAATCAACTTGGAAGAACAACATTCTCCAAGCCCAGTTCCACCCCCATCCCAATCTCCATGAACCTTTTCAGTAATGATGGGTCAGCCCCCCTACTGATGAGGAAATTGGCCTTTGAGGGGGGGTGCGCATAACTTCAACCTAAAGGGTCCAACGGGTGTGGAATTGATCCTGGAGAGGATGGAACAGATATTTAGAGGGACTGAAGAAACAAAAGAGATCCCAGCTCTTGTTCTGGTTCTGTTTCTCTTCTTCTTCCCCCTGCTCTTCTTTAAGTGTAGCATACCCAAACTATTCTAATGATATTTGACATTATAGTTTAAATAACAGTGATTGAAATGGTCATTACATGTTCGCATATATTAGAAAAGATTGCATTTCATTTCATTTATGACATTGTCATACTGCCCAAGCAAAGGTCTCTGGGTGGTTTACAAAGATTAAACCCTAAATATACAATATAATACTGTAATATAAAACCATTTGCATATAAAAATAGACAAATAATTTTGCACAATAAACAATAAAATTCCCAGGACCCATTAATTTTTTTCTAATATGCTGTCAAATGCCTGGGAGTAGAGGAATGTCTTAACCTAGTGCCAAAAAGATGACAATGTTGGCATCAGGTGAACCTCACAATGAACCTATAATCGGGGGGCCATCATCAAGAAGAACCTCTCCCTTATTGCCATCCTCCGGACTTCCCTCTAGCATTGAAAATATCTCTCTCTCTCTCTCTCTCTCTCTCTCTCTCTCTCACAGCCTAGCTGACCTAGAAGAATTCATTAAAATGACTGATGCTGGTCTCCAAAAAGAGTTAGAAGAAGGTGATTATAATGGACTCATAGATGTTATGGTTCACCTCCTCGCTGTGAGACACAGGCAGGCAGCTACAGATGACCTTTTTGAGCCTCTAAAAGATACTATTATACTCTTGGAAAGCTATGGACAGAAGATGCCAGATCGTATTTATGTCCAAGTGGAGGTACTGTACATTAGGAAAAATACTCTATACTGTTGTTCTGAATAAGGCCCACTGAAACAAATGGGAGATGTACAAGAGTTTCTCTAATTTCCACAGGGCTTGGTTGGAAGAATTTCCTGACAGACTGTGCCCATTGTTGCATTGTGTCAATGACTGGGTTCAGACAACACAATGTCCAACTGTGGTTTAAATGCTCAACGGTTGGTTATTTAACTCACCGTCAGTTATCGTGTTATTTGGAAGGATGTTTTAAACCAACAATTGGTTATTTGCTCGAATAAGCCACAGAAAGAACCAATGCTGTGCAGAGTTGGCTTTTTGAACCACCGTTGGCTATCGTGTTGTGTGATGGGCACTGTTCGTTATTTTGTCAGCCACTGAGTTGCAAGGCAAAAGCGGTCAAAGTGCCCACTGCTACTCTAGTCCAGCCAGCAGGATCGCTTTTCGGTAGCAATGCCTGATGGGATACTAGCAGGAGGACTAAGCGGGGGAGAGAGTTAACTCAATGCTGATCCTAATCTACACCACAGTTGGTTATTATCACGACATGTGGGAAGTACCCCTATTTAAACAACTGTCGAGTTGATTATCACTCCACCATCGAATATAGTGTTGTCTGAATGCAGACAATAAGTGTAAGTGTTGAGCCACCTTAAGTGTCATTTTTTGATAGAAAAGTGGGGGGGGAAAGCAAATAAATAAATGAAAATTGAAGCAAGGTCTTCTGTACTTTAATTTGAGATAATATCCCAGTTTCCAGTTATATTGTTAGAAGCTTTCTGTTTCTTTGTATCTACCTTATGGTTCAGCGAAAATGCTGAACTATTTCTGGTGAGGGAGAGGTGACTCAACTAATAGATGGAAACATTTTGTTTTGCTGAAAAATATGAAAGAAATAAAATATACTGGTCAGGATTCAGAGAAGCACCTGTGACTTTGGACTTGTGCTTTCTCAAAGAGCAGCCCAAAGATTTTACATCAGTGACTTATAAGAGTCCGTGTAGATTACCTCCTTCCCTTCCCTAGGGTTGAGGGATACGTAAACATCACTTTCCAAATATTCCATCTTTATTTTGTCTGTTACATACTGAGAGGCGTTGTGACTTGTTTTAAAATGAGTTTTCAACCCAAGTGGTAATGTTAGTAGTAGTTGAATTTGAGCCAGGCAATTTTATATGCTTTCTATACCCCCATCCTCAATAGCTGTGCCAAAGTATCCTTAGCTTCATGGGAACAACTGCTGAATGAACAGCTCCCACGCGCTTGGCAGAATGTGACTAAACGGTCCTATGGCATAAAAGATCCAGAAACTCTTGCTACATCATTTGCCTTTGTTTTGTAGGAATTGCCTGAAAGATGGAATGCCACCAAAAAGCTTGCTGTGTCTGTAAAGCATGAAGTGACTCCGCTTCTGACTTCTGAAGTCACCCTTCTCAGAAAAAAATGTGCTGCTTTTGATGTAAGCTAAAATGTTTTTTTCCTAAACACACACACACCACACACACATATGTTTTATGAGGACAAGATTATCAACAAAAATTTATTGCCTACGTTTCTTTCATCAGGGGAAGCAGATAGGATTCAGAGAAAGATTTAGGGTGGATGGTCCCTTTCATTTTGATGCCAAAACCCCATATGCGCTTCTTGATAAGGTAATGGAGAAATGGCAGAGGTACTTGTTATGCTGATAATCTTTCATTAAAAATGGAGATCTCTGTTTACATATTGTACAATTTGTATTTGACATCAATAATTTTTTGGAAGAGCTTGATATTTTAAAGTGTTAATTTATGTGACCTGTGCAGCTTAAAATATGCATGCTTGTTTTCTTTTTAAAATAATGTACCATTTCAGAAAACCTATGTCTATACATTTTTTAAAATGATCTTGATTTTTGAAAAATAGCTTTAGAACAATTTGTGTACAATGAAATGTCCTCCCTCCCACGTGAAATTCAGAAGTTAGCTGTAATCCTGATTTATTTAAAATGAACGTAAATTTCCTAAGGGCGTCATCAGACGGGAGGATTTTCATGTTTCCCTACTGTCGCTATGGCCTCCTGCTGCTGTCCCACAATAGCGACGGTCTCTTTACATGGGGAGAGAAAGAGGAAGCAGCAATGACCACGTGGCCCATTCAGTGGGCATTTTTACTGCACTGCTTTTCCTGCACACAGCAGTAAATGGTGGCAAGTTTTGTTTTAAAAAAATAAGTCGAATTTTCCAGGTTTTTTTTCCAATGGAAAAACGAGCGGAAGGAGTGGGAGGCGCATGGGAGGCAGATGTCATCGTCTAAAGGACATGTGAAAAACCATGATTGTCCAACAACAAGTGTGTGATAAGTCGCTCGTCTGATGATGCTCTGACCTCAGTGGGATGAGAACTGGATCTTTTGGAAGCATACTGTGGGGCGGTTTGCATGATTGCAGTGAAGGAAATGAGCCACGGCAACACATAATAGCCAGATTTCCGTAATTACCCTTGCTTGTCATGTCATCCAAACCCAGGTGGCATGGCTTTTTTGGATCGGGGACAGCAAATCTCAGATAACCCAACAACAGGTGAGTGCTGCCCCCTCCAACCAGCCATGCTGCCTCGGTTCAGACAACATGGCAAGCTGTGCCAACAAGGTTAATTAGGAAAATCTGGCCATCATGCAAACCGGGCCTATAAAGTGACGCCTCAGAAGATCTTGGGCAAGATAGTGCTTGGTAGGTTGTGCTGACTGGTTTTGTTCTAAAGAATTCACAACTAATTTGTATTTAAGTGAGCAACATAATGAAAAATGAAAAATAAATATTTATTGCTAGAATAAAGGTGTGACAAGCATATCTTTAACTGCATGTCATGTACATATGATCAAATCCCTGGTGTTTGTATGCAGCTGTGTGTGGATATATATGTATAAATCTAGAGAAGCAGAAGTTTAGCTGATGTAAATCAGTGCTACTGCATTGAATTTGATTTATTCCTGCTGAGGAATTGGGCCATAAATGAACCTTTTATGTCTTTTGGAACTTCAGGAAGCAAAATGGAACGTGCGGTATTCCTACAGTAATAATCCCTGTCAACTATCCACCTATGCAGTTCCTTTGTCTTCAGTATATGCTGGTTTAGTTTTTAACTGATCTTGCTTGTTTGTTTTGTGTCTTTAAGGCAAACCAGGAGCTGGAGACACTGGAAGAAGAATTGTTACATATACAGGGATCTGCCAATCTTTTTGAAGTGGTCATTCCAGAATACAAACAAATGAAACTATGCCGCAAGGAAATAAAATTGCTGAAGGGAGTGTGGGATATTAATATTTATGTCACAGTAAGAGATTTATTTTGTATTTTTCAAAAGAACGTTGTACAACTGGCAGTTATGCTGAATGCTAAATCCTAAAGGCTGGAGTTTTAGCAACTCCCATGAATTAACACTAACAATAAGCTGCAAACATTTGAAATAACTGAACTGTTTTTTGGCATCAACACATTTTTAGGTAAAAAAAAATGTTCTTTGCTCAAACAAATTCCAAAACGAATTGGGGGTGGATGGGAATACACTATCTTTTAAAATTAATAGGAAGTCTTAAAATGAAAGGACACAAGAATATACATTCCCAAACAAGAGAACCCATTGACAATATTTCTCAACATGGAAAATAAGAGAAAAGGAGTGATTGAGGCTGCTGTCTAAATCAAGGAAGAGAGAATATTTATCATTTACTTGGGGAGGATTGGCTTGAAACTTTGGTCACTACTGATATAATTGCTTAGTCTTGTCATAGTCTAACGATTGATAATGTATTACCCTCATGTGGCAAATATTTAATTCTGTTCTATTTTGGATTTTTATATTTCTCATATTATATATTTTGTGGATACTAGAAATTCTGTAGCTTAATATAGAATGTTTGCATTGTATGTACCAATTCACAAAATATTTAAACGTTAAACTGGATTAAAGTAGAATTAAGTAGAGTTAAATTGGATTTAAGTAGAATTAAGCAGGGACAGGCAGTCTATGAGCAGTTCAGTCTCTTTGACCCTTGTGTCACCTGATCCCTCCTTGATTGTTAGTTGCAGTATTAAGCCTGTACTATCTGAAGTGGTGCTGTTGCAGTGCAGAAGAGAACAACACATAAGGCACCTGGGCCCTCCTGCTAATTTCCCCAGTTCAAGACTCTGCACCCTACAGTGGTTTGTTTTAGTAATTGAAGTTAGTGTGGAGACCTTTAAAAGTAATGCTGATACTTTAAAAGAGTAATCGGTCCTACCACTAATATCAGTTTCCTTGCAGAAACTTGTCTCTACCAAATGTCACTGACATTTCTCTCTGTTCCTATTGTTTCAGAGCAACATTCATGACTGGACCAAAAGCCGTTGGAGAGAGATTAGTATGGAACAGATGGATGTCGAGCTCAGAAGGTTTGCCAAGGCAAGTTCCCGAGCTAACCGTAAAGGATTGGATCCAGATTTAGTCATAATTGGAGTAGGCCCGTTGCAATTGATGGGATTTATTATGACCAAATTCAATTCTATTGATTTCAACGGGTCTGCTGTCTAAGTATAACTACCAGGCCTGACGTTAACACATCTCAAAGCCTTTTCTAAAAGACTGGGTTTTTACTTTTCACTGAACAATAGTTGGGCCAGGTGGACTGCCTTTGGGAGAGCATTCCACAATTACAATGCTGTAACTGAAAAATCCTAGTTGTCCATGTTCCCTGCCTCAGTTCTGAAAGTGGAGGAACATGCAGAACTGTAGATCTTGAAAAAACACACACATAGGCACAAGTGGGATGAGGCAGCTGTTCAGGTATCCTCCTCCCAGATCATTTGGAGCTTTAAAGGTAAGCAACTGGCACCTTGAATTGGGCCTGAAAACAAATTGGTTACTGAGTTTTATATGCTCAATGTAGTGAATCCTTTCTGTAGCATTTGGGACCAGTTTTAAAGTTTTTCAGCACTCTTCCAAGGCAGCCCCATGTATGGCACAATATACTGGTCCAACCCAGATGCTGCCATGGCATGAATGACTGTGGCCAAGTCTGCTTTCCCCAGAAAAGACCTCAGCCCATTCACTCGGAAATCATGCATTTCTACACTGCTGGCTACAGCAGCCCATGCCTCCACTGCTACCTCCCAACATGGACAGGTGGGATGATTGTCCTTTACTCTTAAGAAGAATTAGTTGTCTCGGAAGAATTCCTGGAGTCTATTAATTGTTCATTCTGATGAAATAAGATAAAATAAATATGTGTTGCAATCAACTGCTGGACGACACAGTGTTCCTTAAGATTGTCGTTATGCTTCCCTTAGGAGATGTGGACGTTGGATAAAGAAGTTCACTCCTGGAATGTATATAGAAATTTGGAGATACGAATTAAGAACTTGTTGACATCACTGAGGGTTGTAACAGAGTTGCAAAATCCAGCAATGAGGGACAGACACTGGTACCAGTTGATGGATGCAATAGGCGTAAGTATCTTTCTAATACCATTATAAAATTATCTCAACTCTATTGTTGCACATTGAATAAGAACATAAGAAGAGCCATGCTGGATCAGAGCAAGGTCAGTCTAGTCCAGTTTTTTGTTCACACAATGGCCAGCCAGCTGCCCATGGGAATCCCACCAGCAGGACATGAGTGCAGTAGTACCCTTTTGCCCATGTTCCTCAGCAACGTGCTTCACTCAGACCTCTACAAAAGCAACTCAACTTTTATTCAATGAACCGATTTCCAGAAACATGCCAGAAAACTGCAGTGCAAACAGTGTATGGCTTTTGTAGAGTTGCAATGTGGAGTATTTAGTCAGAGAATCCTCTCTTTTCCTGAATGTTAGTAATCTATGTCCCAACATGCCACTCAATCCACCAGTCCGTCTTCTTCACAAATTCTATAGCAAGTAATAAGACCTGAGCAAGAGTATGCTGAGGGTCAAAATACCATTGCTTTCCATGCTTTGAAGATCCAACTCCATGGAAACATATTGCATAAATGACATTTCACTCCCAAGTTCTGTCTAAACACTCGTCTCTCAAATTAAACTTCATACTAAGTAATGAGATAAATATTGCAGTTTTTGAGACACTCCAGAACTAAATTCAAGAATGAAAAATATGAAAGAGTTCATGAGTGAATTAATTACAGCATGGTTCTGGATAAATTGATGGAAAGTGTAATTAATGATAAAACATCACATCTATAAAGGTAAGTCATGTCTCACTATGCTTTTAGAGTTCTTTCAGAGTGTCAACAAATATGTGGATAAGGATGATCCAGTAGACATTGGACTTCTTTAGATTAAGGGTAAAATGAGTTGCTGTACCGGGGCTTTGCTTCCTGCTTCTCTTGAGCAGTTATAATGTTCTGCATTACACATGGGCCCACTGTTTACTTGGATTTCCAAAAGGAAAAAATTATCATTCACGGGATAAGAGGAGATGTGTGTGTAACTGGTTAAAGAATAAATGGTCAGTTCTTGCAAAGGACTCTCCAAAGGATCTGTATTGTGGCTGATGTTTTTTAACTTGTTTATAAATGATCTGGAGCCGGAGCAAGTAGTGAGATGGCCAAATTTGCTGATGACACTAAATTATGTAGGGTGGTTAAATGAAATAGGGATTGTGAAGAGCTGAAAAAGGAACTTTCCAAACTGGGGAAATGGCCATTCAAATGGAAAGTGTGGTTCAGTGTAAACAAGTGTAAAGTAATGCATGGGACGGGGGGGGGGGGGGGGCAGAATTCTAACTTCACTATTATTAAGTATATATTATATTCACTATTATCCCACCTTTTAGGCTGTTCACACTCACAAGGCAGCTTACAAAACAAGTTGTAAGGTAACAATGTAAATAGATTCCAAGATATTTAAAACAATGAAATACTGAACCACAAAATAAACAAAAATGTTAAAATAACTGTAGCAGATAAAACCTTTGCTGAAACCCAGTACTATTAAATCACCCAAAAGCAAAGTGAAAGAAAAAATATTTTTAAGGATCTTATAAAAGCCAACAAAGATGGAGTCATTCTCCCTGTGTGGAGAATAATCTACATTTGGGGACCACCACTGAGAAGGCCCCCTCCCTGGAACAGACATGACCTCTGATACTGATCTTATAGCTTGGGCAGGTGTGTATGTGTGTAGCTGGTCTTTCAGATAGGCTGGGCCCAAACCTTTTAGGGCTTTAAAGCAGGGATGGGCAATGACAGGGGTTCTGGGAGCTAATTTCAACTCCCTGGAACCCTGTCCCATGGGCCACACTCCTGCCATTGCTATACACACACACAATTCCTCTTCCACCTTCCATCTCAACAACCTGGATCATAATCATTGAGAGGAGGTTAAAGTCTCTTCCTTGTCCAGGATCATGATCCAAGTCGCTGGGATTTGGGAGAGGAGATACTTTAGCCTCATCTTCTCCCCACTCCATCCAAATAACCTGGATCACAAACAGATTCTTCTGGGAAACAGGTGCACAGGAAAGTCATGCACCTGTTTCACAGCAGAATCACACTATTCTGCAGAAAAATGGGTATTCGGGGTTGGCTCTCCTTGTGCCCCCAGTTCCTAGCAAGTATCTGCTCCCCCTAGCCCACCAAAGAGTTGTGGCATGCAAGGAGAGTCCTCCTTACACACCAGTTTCTCACCAGATTTGGACAGCTTTCAGCCCCCCAGCTGATTGGTAGGCTGGCAGTTGCCCAATTTTGCTGCTACACAAGGTGCACAGGGAAGGCTCTCCTCCTCACAATCCTTGTGAAGCATGGCAGTAGGATGAGGAGAAGGGTAGAATTGAGGGGACAGGACATCCTGGGGGGCATGGCACCTGCAGATCACACAGGCATCCTTATCAGGCCACATGCACCCCTTGGCCAGATGTTGCTCACCCTTTCTTTAAAGGCTAATAATAGCACTTTGAATTGGGCTCATTCTTTGCCCACTAATAGAAAATGTTGGGAAGTCAAAATGTCTGATGTTCTCCTGGAATATTTTGCAGGTTCAATTTTCAATAACTGAAGAGACGACATTAGCAGACCTGTTAGCACTGAAGCTGCATAAGGTGGAAGATGATGTACGGAACATTGTTGACAAAGCAGTGAAAGAGCTTGGAACTGAAAAGGTTATGTCTGTTTTTTATCAAGATGTTTCCAAAATTCTCTTCCAAATTTCTTCCTAGATTTTGGAATTCTGAATCACCTAGTCTTTTAGTTTCTGAAGTATAAATGAGACATTATAATTTCTCTATTATTCTCCCCATCCGTAATGTCTTGTTTTTGCAGGGGGCACTGTGCATGCAAAATAACAACGACAACAACAACAACAACAACAACAACAATTCAGCTTCCGGTTCCTTCAGTGCATTTATGCCTTTCCCTACACCCTCAACTCTGCATTACCAATGTTCATATACACATTAGTAAAATACTTCAAAAGAGCAATCTTGATTTAATTGCATCAAGATTCCTTTTGTGCTCAGTCTTACTGTGGGCATCTGCACTTGTGTGCATTGAGAAAAGAATGCAGAAACACACGTGAAGATCAGTAAAACACCATTCAAAAAGAATCCTGATGTGTATGTTCATCTTAGGATTGCTTTTTTCAGTATTTTATTAATGCACAGTTGCACATCAGTAATGTAGATGGTGGGAAAGATGGAAATAACCAGATGGAACTGAAAGCTGAGGTAAACTTCACATTCTTCTTCGTGGTCTCTGTGCATCACACATATGGGCTCGCGCCGGCGCCGAGCCTCCTTCCGGAAGCTTCTAAAGCCTAGACTCTTGGCGGGAACCCCTCCCCCACCGTCCTACTACGCATGCTCAGGGTTCCCGCCTACCTCAGTTCTGTTTCGTCCGTCGTGTCGTTAGCCTCGCACGGAAGACTTCGCTTCGTTCGTACAGAACCGTTTGTAGTTGTTTTGTTAGCGTTAGCTTAGTTTAGACTCTCTTTCTCTTTCTCTTTCTCTTTCTATTTCTCTCTTTACCTAAAAAAAAAACAAAAAATTTTTTTATTACTTATATCTTATCTATCGATCTTGCTGTACCCCCTCTGTGTTCGTCTACGAACCCTATACCCCCCCTGCCCCAGGAGTTTTTTTCCCCCCCCCACCCCTCGGGGGCTGCCCGTGCAGAGTTATGTCGCAAACCGCGCTCTTTAAGTCCTGCACATCGTGTCAGGCAAAGCTGACGCTCTCCGATGGCCACTCCAGGTGCCTACTATGCTTGGGAGAAGCGCACGTTGTGGAGGCGTGTTCCTTTTGCCAGAATTTCTCTAGGCAAACTAGAAAGAATCGGGCCAACAAGCTGAGGGCTCTATTATGGAGGAAGGCTCTGGAGACGGTGGATCCTCCAGCCCCCCCGCCGGCACCGGCAGAGAAAGCGGCTCCGCCTGCCTCGCAGGGCAAAAAAGAGCGGCCAAAAAAGCGAAGTGCATCCCCATCGGACGAAGGGGAGAAGGCCAAGAAGCCTAAAAAAGATGCGGGAAAGAAGAGAGGGAAGGCGAATGAACCGCCAAAAACTCTCAAGGCGAAGCCGCCACATGTGCCAAAGAGCCTAACACCTTCGGTACCGACACGGCCGGGATCTTCTTCGGTACCAGCGAGGTCACCGATACCGATGGCCCCACATACCGCATCACCATCGACGTCGGTGTCGATACCGATCCCGCGGTCGGCATGGCACTCACCATCGGCCTCGGTGCCGACGCCGCCTGGGCGGCCTCCAAAAGGAACGTCGTTATCGAGGACGGAGGAACAGTCTACCCGCAGGAAGGGCACGTCGAAGTCGGCGGGTCCCTCCGCTTCGACGTCGAGAACAACGTCGGCACAGTCTACCCGGCTGGCTGGTAACCCTGAAAGGGCTCCAGCCCCGAAGCACTCGGAGCAGGGCAAGGCAAAGACCAAGGGACACTCGATACCGAGCAAGCACTCGGTACCGAGCAAGAAGAAGACAGGCTTGGATCATCACTCCAAGCGGCAACATCGCTCCCCATCGACATCGGCGCTACACCTCTCGATCTCCCCACCGGCATCGGTACCGGGGGATGTTTTGTTTGATCCTCTGTCGCCGCAACGTTCGCCGGACCAGTCGCCAAGGTCGACCCATTCAACAACCCCAATCTACCACTCTCGCTCACCATCACCATTGAAGGACTGGGACTGTTTTTCTGATCACTCACAGCAAACTTTGACTACTCACCGTGAGGCAACTACTTACTCGGGCGATGGTCAGGATTTCCTCTTTGATCCCTACACGGGAAAGCGCATGAGACAAGGAGATACGTTCGTGCCGCCAAGACCTCCAAAACGACCTCCTTCGGCAACGGTCTCAGTGCCGACAACAAAACCTCGACGCCCAGCCGCCCCTCCGGTACCGGTGACAGTGGGCGACGTCGAGCACGAGCCATCGTCTCCCTCGGTTGAGGACTACGAGTCGGACTCATCGGCATCTGTTCAGGCTCCCCCTTCTGTCCCGTCTCCGGGTGACGATGTGGGGACCAATAAACGAGCATCTCCCTCGGAGGAGGTGGTCTCTTTTTCTGAACTGATGCTACGAATGGCACAGTCATTAGAGGTGGGCACTAAGCTGCCTGATGGCCAATGCATCGATAACATCTACGATGTTATGTATGGCGAAACGCCACCTACGCTGGCGGTACCCATGATCCCAACTCTATTACAGACAGCACAGGAATCTTGGTCTAACCCGGCCACAATGGGACCTGTCTCCAAGCGACTGGATGCGCTGTACAAGATCCAGGACAAGGACGCAGCTTTCCTTCTGACTCACCCAAAACCGAATTCCATTATAGTCGAGTCGGCTCAGGGCAGATTCTCCAAGACGCACTCTGCCCCAACAGATAGAGAGGGGAGGAAACTGGATGCCTACGGGCGTAAAGTTTACTCGTCTGCCGCGCTCGCCATGAAGGTCGCGAATTATCAAGCCTTAATGGCTAGGTACCAACTTTTCATATGGGACAAAGTGTCGTCCCTGCATACCCACTTACCAGATGAGATTCGTGAAGCGGCTCGTGTGTTCCAACAGGAGTCTACCGCCGTAGCCAGACAGGAATTGTCTACAGCTAGGCACCAGATTAACTGTCTGTCAAAGGCCATGGTTGCAGCTGTCGCGCTTCGGCGTCACGCTTGGCTTAGGTCCTCTAATTTAACACAAGAATCCAAGACAAGGATTGAGGACCTCCCCTTCGACGGGGAAGGTCTGTTCAACACATCCACGGACTCAACAATGGATTCAATCCAAAAGGCAAGGACTACCGCGAGGAAGATGGGGTTCTACCCTGCGACTACATCACAATTCCGATCGCGACGTTGGGGCAGACAACCACAACAACAGCAACAACAGTACCAGCCACGTCTCCCACATTACCGGCAGCAACGTTTTCAGCAACCCTCGACACAACCTTTCCAACAGAGAAAGAGTTTCTCCCAGGGTCGTTTCAAGCAGCAACGTGGACGCCAGGAGACTGCTCACAGGCAGCGCGTTTGACTTCACGTTGGTCACTCCCCCTCCAGAAGCACCGTTCAGCCACAGATTGAAACCCTTCCTAGACGAATGGAAACAGATAACAACCGACAGGTGGGTCCTGCAGATAATAGAAAGCGGCTACCGCATAGAGTTTATGACATACCCGCCACTGGGCGAGGTGAAATACACGACGCCCTCGAAAGTACTACGTCAGGAGGTCGCCACCCTACTGCAGAAGGGAGCCATCACACGAGTATCATGCCCCAAGTCATCGGCCGGGTTCTATTCCCGTTACTTCACGGTCCCGAAGAGAGATGGGGGGCTGCGCCCCATTTTGGATTTGAGGGCACTCAACGAATTCATTCCCACCAAGAAGTTCCGCATGACCACTCTGGCATTAATTCTCCCTCTCCTCAGGCGCAACAGGTGGTTCTCTCTCATCGACCTCAAGGATGCGTACTTTCACATAACCATCCACAAGTTTCACCACCGTTATCTCCGGTTTGCAATCGACCAGGAAGTGTTTCAATTCCAAGTGCTACCGTTCGGCCTAAAGACCGCACCGAGGGTGTTCACAAAATGCGTCGCAGTCGTGTGTGCCTTCCTGCGCTCGAATGGAATCGAACTATACCCATATCTCGACGACTGGCTGATCGTCTCCCCCTCTCGCGCTCAGGCGGTGCGGGATGTGACCACAACAGTGAATCTCTTGAACAGATTGGGACTTCTGATAAACATGGAGAAGTCTATTTTCCTACCGGATCAAGCAATCCAATTCATCGGAGTCCAGTTAGACTCCAGATTAGGGAGGGCGTTCTTACCTCAAGACAGACAGACGGCGATACGACGCCTGGCAAGGAAGGTGTGCACCGCGACATGCGCCAGGGCACGGACACTTCAAAGATTACTAGGCCTCATGGCTTCGTCCGTGCATACAGTCCGGTGGGCGCGTCTCAATATGAGACCCCTGCAACAATACCTCCTAAAGAATTTCGACCCCACTACGGACCCGCCATGGATCGCGCTGCAGATTCCCGAATCTCTAAAAGCCGAGCTACGATGGTGGACGGTCATACACAATTTGGACAAGGGTCTCCCGTTTATAGACGGCGGCCCGACGCGCACTCTAACGTCAGACGCGTCGCTCCTGGGCTGGGGGGCGCATTGCGATCACCTCACAGCCCAGGGCAGGTGGACCAAGAGGGAGGAAGCACTCCACATAAACAGACTGGAACTGCTGGCAGTCTTCAGGGCGATGAATACCTTCAAAGATCACCTTTCGGGCCGACACATCAGAATCGTGTCAGACAACACCTCCGTAGTATGGTACATAAACAAGGAGGGGGGCACCAGGTCACCATCTCTACTCAAGTTAACACTGCAGATTTTTCATTGGGCGATTGCTCACAACATACGACTGTCCGCCCTTCACATCGCAGGAGAGGAGAACATACAGGCGGACTCTCTCAGTCGGCATTTTCACAGCAACCACGAGTGGGCACTCTGCCCAAATGCTCTACATTGGCTATTCGAGAGATGGGGCACACCGTGCATCGACCTCTTTGCTTCAACAGAAAACGCAGTCTGCAAGGCGTTTTGCTCTCGAGCAGGAGTGGGAAAAGGATCCCTAGGAGATGCGTTCAACACCCCATGGGGCAGAGGACTGGTGTACGCATTTCCCCCCTTTCCGCTGGTCGCGAGGGTGCTGACAGCCATGCAGAGACAGCGGACGAACGCAATTCTAATTGCCCCATGGTGGCCAAGACAGGCGTGGTTCGCTCCACTTCTGCACATGTCCGGAGGATTATACACCCGACTGCGGATATACCCACGGCTGATCTCCATGGATCGGGGACGAGTTCTCCACCCAGAACTCCGCAAGTTGCAACTCACGGCTTGGAGAATCCAGCCGTCTGGCAACACCTAAACCTTCCCGCAGAAATCCAGGCGATCTTGCTAGAAGCAAGGAAGCCTTCTACCAGGTCATCGTACCACAAGAAGTGGTTGAGATTCTCAGCATTCATCGAGAATAAGGGCCTTATCCCGAAGTCCTGTGGCATTTCGCATATTCTCTCGTTCTTACATTCTCTATATGAGAAAGGCCTTAAAACCGCCTCCATCAAGGTGTACCTTGCGGCTATTTCCTCACAGCATGATTTGGTGCAAAATTTCTCCGTGTTTTCGCACCCAGTGCTTCGCAGTTTCCTGAAGGGGCTGAAGAATTTACATCCACCCAGCCGATCAGTGATCCCACAATGGAGTTTATCATTAGTCCTGGCAGCATTGACCTCTAAACCATTTGAACCGTTGGCTACTACCCATATCAGTCTACTAACTCTGAAAGTGGCATTTCTGGTTGCCATAACTTCAGCAAGGAGGAGTTCCGAACTCTGTGCGCTAATGGCGGATCCCCCTTATACCCAGTTTTTTAGCAATAAGGTGGTTCTTCGTCCACACCCTACATTTCTCCCTAAGGTTGTGTCCTCTTTTCATATTAACCAGGACATTATCTTACCTACTTTCTTTCAGTCAGCTCAGGACCAGGTGGGGTCTAGGTTGCACACCCTTGATGTTAGGCGGGCCTTGGCCTTTTATAGGGCACGGTCCGCGTCGTTTCGGAGATCTGATAAGTTATTTATATGCTATGGAGGGAAGAACAAGGGGTTACCAGTATCCACCCAGAGATTTGCTCACTGGGTAGTACGGACCATCACGCTGGCCTACCAACTGGCCAGAAAGGACCCTCCAGGCACTCTCACAGCTCACTCCACTAGATCTATGGCGACATCAACTGCAATGGAGAAGGGGGTCTCACTCCCAGAGCTCTGCAGGGCGGCAACGTGGTCGAACCCGTCAACGTTCGTCTCCCACTATAGACTTGACGTCAGAGCCAGGGAGGACGCTTCCTTTGGACGGGCGGTTTTGTCCGCAGTTCTTCAGTGATGGATTAGCGAGCTATACCCTCCGTCCGGTAAGTGCTTGCTTGTTATTCGCCCATATGTGTGATGCACAGAGACCACGAAGAAGAAATGCAGGTTGCTTACCTGTAACTGTAGTTCTTCGAGTGGTCATCTGTGCAGTCACACAACCCACCCACCGTCCCCTCTTGACCTCGCTAATCTTGGTCATGAAGGTGTTGTTGTTACACGCACTGCTCATTTTAAGGTAGTCTATATTGACTTGAAGTTTATACGTATATTGTGCCAAGCGATGGCTGATCTTATCTCAGTTGCGAGGCAAAACATGGTCTCAACAGAACTGAGGTAGGCGGGAACCCTGAGCATGCGTAGTAGGACGGTGGGGGAGGGGTTCCCGCCAAGAGTCTAGGCTTTAGAAGCTTCCGGAAGGAGGCTCGGCGCCGGCGCGAGCCCATATGTGTGACTGCACAGATGACCACTCGAAGAACTACAGTTACAGGTAAGCAACCTGCATTTCTCTAAGTCTGGAATTAATTTTAGAAATCCTCCTAGTTAAACTGTAATGTAAGAGGTGTGGAATGCAGGGCAGGTGAACCAAAGGTACCACATAGAGGAAATCTTCTTTCTCTTCTGCCTATTTGACAGACAAATTGAATGGATTTCTGCAAGTCATTTGCTCATGGCCTATGACATGGCTCCCTTATATATTTGAATCAGTGAGCATATTTTGAATTTTAAAATAGTATTGTGGGCACTATCACAAAATGGCTGCAATGGAGCTTGCCCATTCATGAAATTGCTGCCATGGTGGGCATAGCCAATCACAAATTGCTCCTCAGAAGGCAAACCGGGGAGATTAAAAGAAAAGAAACTTATCCAAGAACATAATTGCAAGACAGAGGTGAACCCAAGTAAAGATGGCACTGGAGGGCATTACTTCGCTTTGCAGCATACCAGTATCCTAGTTTAAAAATAATAATGTAAAACGATCTTAAGAAATAAAATGAAAATCAGGAAGAGCAGGGAGCCTGACAGGCACCAAGAGAGGTATCTGGGGGCATATTGGGTTGGATCCAGCAGTATCCTCCTGCAGGCAGCCCAAGCTCCTACCACTGGTGGCTGTGATGTAGTGCTTCTCAGGGCAAACACTGAAACAAGTGGTAATGCTAGTTTCTGCCTCTTTCAAAAATAAGTGTTTCTGCTTGTCTTGGTACTTGCCCACGGAAGCACGGCATTGTCTCTGTCAGCAGTTGGAGTTGCATGTGCACTGGAGGCAACGTGCCTGGGCCACCCATGGAAGGACACCATTGGGTCCAATCAGTGGGTGCTTATGGGGCACCACAGTAGAAGCCCCTTGGCCTAAGGAGTACATGAAATCTAGCATAATCAATAAAAATGGTACCTCTTTAGATCAATAATGGCAATGAATCTTTTCAGAAGAGCTCTGTAAAATATTAATTTGAATAATATTGCTCCACTAGAAGTGTTTCTAACCAGTGTTTTGATGTATTAACCAGATTCTCATAGAAATCAGACAAATATGGGCTACCATGGAGTTTTCTTATGAAGAGCATCACAGGACCAATATTAATTTGCTGAAAATTGATGAACAGCTTTTTGAGACTTTAGACAATAACCAAGTAAGATATTGTTTGCTAATGTAAATAGTAAATGTGCTCATTGCTGAATTACTAATGTGTTTTAATAATTGGGCTAAACTTGCCTCTCTGTTTCCAGAATTCGTATTTACAGTGAATCTTGGCTGTCCCAGATGTTAGTCTGTAAAATTATATGTGTCCTTGACTGTATATGTTTTAACAAAAATTCCTGTCTGTGTAGGAGTTAGCAAAATTACAGGTCCCTAGTCTTTCTTTTTTCCCCCTTAGATAGTATGGAATCATTTAATAATACGCTGTCCATTTGCAAGGTTTGAAAATGTCTTTTGCTGTGATTTACTGTAATAATAGCTTGCAGGAGAGTTTTTTTTGTAAAACTTTTGTAGCTGTGACTCCTTTGCCTGTTCAAATAATTTTATTTATCCTTTAATGTTAAACCCCCACCCTCTTTTTGTTTTTCAAGGTTCAGCTGCAAACAGTTCTACAAAGTAAATACGTTGAGTATTTCATTGAACAAGTCTTAAGCTGGCAAAAAAAGCTGAATGTCGCAGACTCAGTCATTTCCATTTGGATGGAAGTTCAACGTACATGGTCTCATCTTGAAAGCATCTTCATTGGCTCAAATGATATCAGAGATCAGCTTCCTGAAGATTCAAAAAGATTTGATGGCATTGATGCAGATTTTAAGGTGAATGAGGAATAATCATACGAATCATTTCATGATCAAATCTCCCATCCTGTTCCCTGTCCCCCACCCATTTTCTTTTTAAAACAAAAATATTGGGCCTCCATTCTCTTAATATTTATGTGAAACCTAGGACTATATAATATGTTTTAAACATAATAATTTAAAAGGCAATATCAATCCACATCAGATATGCGAGTCCAGACAAAAGCTTAGCGCTCATGCTTAGAGTAAACTCAGTAGTGGAGGTGTCCAAAACACCATCTACCATTTGCGTTTGATGTTTTTCAGCCTGAGGATGCGGACATGTGTTTGCTCATGTTTGGCCGATATTGTGTGCTTGCCCCCTGGGCCCTCTTGGCTTATCACGTCCAATAGGGAGGGAATGTCCAGCTGAGTTAAGGGGGTTGTAAATTCCTCTCAGGAAAGAGGTAGTAGCAGTCTCTTTAAAAGAAGCAGTAATCAGGCTGCTCCTGAAGAAACCTAACCAGGACCCAGAAAATGAAAAGAAATGTTGGCCAGTTGCCAAAATCCCCCTCCTGGACAAGGTGCTTGAGCCAATAGTCCTTGATCAACGTCAGGCTCTCTTGAATAAAACTGATTTACTATATCCATTTCAGTTTGGTTTCAGGCCTGGATTTGGAATAGACTTGTGCCAGGAGAGTGACAGGCAAAGTGCGAGCCTGTTGGTTCTCAATGGACTTCTCAGTAGCTTCTGATACCATCAGCCAGGGTGGGGCAGAGGCAAAGGGGACAGGACCAAAAAACGGGGGACCCTCACCCATTTATTTTAGCTTAAAGTTCTTACTGCCAGAAACTAATCCTTAGGAGAGCCATTTCAACATTTTAACTGCACAAAAGCCAGGAAACCATCAAACCATTGGTGGTTGTGGGAAAGGGGTGGAGCAGGGAAAGGGAGTGTGGCCATCTGGGGAACCAAGGAGGGCCAAATTCAGCCCCTGGGGCTGAGGTTCCCTACCCATGTCTACATGGCTTGAGCCAGGTTACCTGAATGAGCATATCTTCCCATATTTACCTTCCTAAACACCAGGCTCTCCTAAGGATTAGTTTCTGGCAGTAAGAATTTTAAGCTAAAATAAATGGTTGAGGGTCACTATCTAAGCCCCTCCTCCAGGTACCCTTGAGGCCTCCTGAAGACACACTTGTTCAGCCAGGCTTTCCCTGAGCCGTATGTGAACTAGTAATCATGCCACTTCCATTTTATTGTACCTTTATTGTAGTTGGAAGTGTTTTAATGCTGTGTTTTAATATTGTGTTTCCAACATTGTATTTTAATGTTGTGAACTGCTGAGAAATTCTATTATATTCAGCGGTAAATAGATAAATATAAGTTGTATAGCTACAAGAAAGAAGGCCTTTTCAGTAGTGGCACTCTGTCTGTAGAATGCCCTCTCCAAAGATGCTCACTTGGCACCTGCATTATTGTCATTTCAGTAGCAGGTGAAGATGTTTTTTATTCTTCCAGGCATTTTAAGATCAGGTTTTAGTGCTTTTCAATTACTGCACTTTTATTGCTGCTGGTTTATTTTGGTTTTATGTGCTGGCGTGATTCAACTCTTCGTTGCTGATTTTATTTTGCTGATTTTATCTTGGTTTTATTATGTGCTTTTTATTCATTCTTTTATTTCTATTTTATATTTTCATGTATTGTACACTTCCCAGAGAATTTGGGTTATAGGGCAGTTTCAAAGTAAAATTCATTGATCAATTAATTAAATAAATAAAGGGAAACTAATGTAGCCATCCCATCCACAATGTGTATACAAAAACCAAAAGTATTTTGTAACTATCTTATATAAAATCTTTTCCTTCAAAGTAAACAGTTTAGGAAGCAGTAAGAAATGCTTAAAATGTATTATTGCTACACTCTATTTCTTCAAAATATTTATGACAGGCTTCTGGTAAGGGTACATATCAAACCATTGTCTTTTTAATGGGTTCAGTATAGGAAAACAGAGATCATATCCCACTCAGTTTAAGAAGCAAGCATTTACTTTGACCTTAGACATGTTTGTCTTAGCCTATTATTATTATTATTATCATCATCATCATCATCATCATCATCATTTCTATACCACCCCATAGCCGTAGCTCTCTCAGTGGTTTAGCCTAACCTGCCTCATAATATTGTTGTGAGGCCAATCTGAGCTTCAAAGGAAAAACCTGTAATCGTATTGAAAGGATTAGTCAATCTATTTCTTGCAATGGGGAGTACAAAATGGCCAATTCTTATAGACAATGACCTTGTGATTTTTTACCTAAAAGCAGTCTTGAATATGGAGGATGTGTGAGAAGGAGGGAAGTAGATCTTATGGCATTTCCAACTATTCCTTCCTTCCTCAAAAGTCTGGATAAACCAACCTGTCCTTTAGGAAAACAAATATGCTTCCATACAGCAAGAGTAGCCCATGCATGAAAATACTCTATGTGAGGAAAACCTCCATGTTTATTTATTTGATGTCTACCCTCCGTTTCTTCCAAGAAAATGGCCCTCAAGGCACTATTTGATCATAGGAATTAAAACAATAATAAAACAAATACATTAAAAACACAGTTAAAACACAACAAGAACAGAATAAAAACACCACCCAACCTGTGATGTTATCCTCGACCACTTGCTGCTGCGGCCCCTGTCTCGCCTTTACTATTTAGGCCCCACAGCACCACAGCCCAGCAACCTGGCCTCCAGATAACTTCTTTGTTCCACTGCCACCAGTACCTTCTCAGGTACACCCACAGACCATACCAGGAGAATGAATTAACACAATTTTATTAATAAGAAATTGCATGTCAACAAGCTGAATGGTTACTTCAGTTCAATTGCGTATTGGTTACAAGGTTTCAATGCTTATTGGTTACAATCAGAACTCTTATACTTTAACAAACTGTTCCTTATTTAATCTATGCTCTAAAATCTACCTCAATCTCTCAATCAAACACTCTTCTCATCTAATAATCCTGCTTCAAACTCTCTCAATACTCTTAATTCTCTCAAATCTCTTTCAACATCTCTCTCAAAAATCCCCCTCAAATCTTCCCCCAATCATCCTGTCAGCTGTCTCTGTCAGACACATATATACACTCCATTCGCTCTCTAGCTCCTCCCACTCTTACAACCAACCAATCCAAGCACTCTAAACAACTAGCCAATCAGCACTCACTTTCCATTCAGGCACACAGCTAGCCAATCCAGGCACTCCATACTTACCTAGACCTTTAACTACAAACAGTAAGTACATTTCGACCTAGTTATTTACTTTACCTGTTATTATTCTTACTTCCTTTTAAAGATATAAACAAATGCATTCACAAACAATAAACTTTGCAATGTACGTCTACAAACAGTAGAACATCACACAACCCAACAGACCACCTTACGCCAAAGGCCTACTTGAATCTTTGCCTACCAGCAGAAGGACAAAAGAAAGTGAGGAGACCTGGCCTCCCTTGGCAGGGAGTTCCACAGCCTGGGAGCAGCAACACTGACACCAAAGATTTCTCTGAAAGTAGTGTTACTGAAAGAAGGGCCTCCCCCAAAGATCTTAAAATCCAGACAGGCTTGTGTGGTAGAAGGAGGTAACCTAGCCCCATGCCTGATCCAATCCACAGGGATGTATATTACCCATTTAAAACCTTTCTATACGACTGTCTGTACCATGTGTGCATTATTGAATATCAGCACTGACAAGTTATGGATGTTTGAGTGTGTTTATAGTTAATATTTATTTAAAACTATATTTGATCTTAGCCAGGATGCACTGGGCGGAATCCAATGAGGCGATTACGCTTCCGCTGATTCCCTTATGCCCTCTCAACTCCTGTCTGTAAGTGGGACCCACCACTTGCGGAAGGAAGATTTAGCGTTTCCGGGGCAACCAGAAACAAGTGAAAAGTCTTGTTTCTGCAATGGGGCAGGTCAGCGGAATTTGAATAAGGAAACTCCACTGATCTGCCCCTTTCAAGAAATGAGTGTTTCTGCTAGTTTCAGGGCTTCCTCTGGGAAGCACTACATTGCTGTTGGATCCCACTTGGGCAACAGAATCAGTGGGGCACAAGAGAATAGGTGGAGGCATAAGCGCCCTGTTGGATTCCACCCTGGCTAAGATCAACTATAGTTTTAAATAACTATAAAGTAATAACCAATAAATTATTTTATGAACAAAAAAAGAAAAGAAACACTGTCACATAAACACCATTATGTGGTTGCTACTGTTACTTGATGTTTGTTAGCATTTCCATTCACATGAAATCTAGAAAGCTGTAAAATGGACAATGATATTTTGAGGGGCTGCTGTTTTACTGTAAAGTCTTTTTTTCAAAATCGTAGCAAAAATCTTCCTTGAGTAAGTCATTGGGTGGGTTCACACATCACTTTAAGCCATGATGGTTTAATAAGCCATACATTGTAGTTTATTTTGGAAATAGCCTAGTGTGTTCTATCACACAATTGAGCAAATAAACTTCAGTGCATAGTTAATTTCTTTCCCCACTCTCCCCTCCTCCTCTGTAGTCCTCCCACTCAGGAGGGCAGGTATCCCAGCTTCCTTTGCGGTGAAAACTATACCCCACTCTTCCACTGCTCCAATTGCCAAGCCAATTTACCTGATCTCCGGTTGTGTGCAACAAAAGAGAGGGTAAGGGCTCTAAATGCTTGAAAATTTACAGGAAGGAGAGGAAATTTCATATACAGGTTTCCCTCATGGGGAAGCATCCGATGCCCAACTAAAACCCTGTGTGACTGAAACGTAATTCGCACCAAAAAGAAGTAGGGGTGGTTCTAAACTTTTGAAAGTTTGCTAGAATGGGAGGAAATTTCATACACAGATTCCCCTCATGGGGAGATAACCGATGCACAGCAAAAACCCTGCAGGGCTATGCAGCACAATCTGTTGCTAGGCAGATCTTGGAAATATAGATCACTCAAGAGGAGCAGAGCGGCAGTGGTGTTTGTGACCTCTTTTGCCGAGCGACTCTGTAGGTGAGCAATTTAACCCAATCTATGCATCAGACAACACGTTTAGCCATGATGGCTTAAATAACCCTTACTGCAGACCGTGTGCTGGCAGGGTGGTTTATTTTGGGAAAATAAACCACTGTGGGTGGGAAAAGAGCTCATGGATGACACCCTAAGCCATCATGGGTTAATGTGGCATCTGACCCCAGCCTTTCACTTGCAGATTTGAGAATAACTCTCTGTAAATTGGCAATGTGAGGTGATTTTTACGCTTCAGAGAATACGGTTTTACAATCACAGAATGTTTTCCTTAGTAGGGAAGTGTCTAAAAGCTGTTCCTTGTCTAAAAAAAGTAAACGTATGACAAGAAAAGCTTTGTGAGCATGAAATATTGAAACAAATATTCTGATTCTGTGCCTAGGAATTAATGAACAATTCAGCAAATACGAAAAATGTATTGGAAGCTACAACCAAGCCCAATTTGTATGAAAGGCTTGAAGATTTGCAGCTCAGGTAACAATGAGCTTAAAACATATTCTAGTATACAGTAATTATCAGGAAAGTCGTGGGTTTTGTTTTTGCTTTGGAATCCATCGTGGTTTGGATTCTTAACATTTTTCATTAGATTTTAAAACATACATGTATTGTTATGCAGGTGAGTTACAAACAATGATGCTTCAATAATTTTATAGAAAAATATAATACCAGCAAACTTAGTTGTAATTTTTTCAAAAAATCTCAATAGCCCCCTTCCCACTGCTGTCATATCCCTGGTGTCAGGCATGCTGCTGGCCCCTCCTCATACATCCACATATCGGCATGGACATCTGCACTGAAAAAGCCTTAAGAGTGGCAGTGCAAGGCTGCTATCCTATACACTCTTACCTGGGAGAAAATCCCATTGAGCTCAATGCAATTTAGTTATTAGTAGATATGCATAGGATTGCACTGTTAAGTAAGGAAATAGGAAACATTACTATTCCTAATAGCCAGCTACTATTTGCTCAATCTGTGGTGCAAAAATTCTTAAATGTAAATGTCCAAAGTGTTCCTCCTTAATTTTCAGACTTTCCCTTTGTGAAAAAGCTCTTGCTGAATACTTAGAAACCAAGCGCTTAGCTTTTCCTCGGTTCTATTTTGTTTCATCTGCTGATCTGCTTGACATTCTCTCAAAAGGAGCACAGCCAAAACAGGTAAAATTTCTTGCAATCATATTTAAAGCATTCTCTGCAAAGAAATAGGATACTAGAAAGTGAAAGAGGAGGTGATCAAAATCTAAGAAAACCTGTGATGACCAAGTTCCTTAATTGTATGCTGCTATTTGAATGCAGGTGACCTGTCATCTTGTTAAACTTTTTGACAACACTGCTGATCTTAAATTTCAAGACAACAAAGAGCAATCAAGGAATATTGTGCTAGGGATGTACAGCAAAGAAAAGGAATATGTCCCATTCAATGCAGAATTCGAATGTGTTGGTCAGGTACGTTGTTTCTTTAATTTGCAAAGCTAAAGTGAGGATTTTTTCTTTTATTTGCTAAAATGAGAAGAAAGTAAGTTAATTAGCATATCAGAAAGGTAATTTTGATGAGGCGTGAATAATATATGATGAAAGGTTGCCCCCATGTTTTATACCTAATCTTTTAACAGGAATTCTTTAAAAAATGTGAAAGACTTTCAAATGGTATGTCCACCCACCCTTTTTTAAACTGAAATGTGTATCCAGAAAGGACATGGAGTATAGGAATAAATGTGCTAATAAATAGAGAGTCATTAAGCCACATAGGTTTTTAATGACACATGAAGTTAAAAATGAAAACATTGTCTATTAAAACATTTAGTAATATAATTATGCAGCTTTGCAACAAACTTTTCAAGACAACCCCCTCCCTGCAAAATCTCACATGTGTGGGTAGATAGGTTTTAAAAAAATATATGAGTGGGAAGCTTCTTCTTTTTGTAATGGTTCTTAGACTAATCTTGATAGTATACTTATTTCTTAGCAAACAGGCAAAACTCTCCATTAATTTGGCCCATCTATATAATTTTCAAAATTATCTTATCCATTCTGGAAGTGTACACTGGATGTTCATTTTACCAAATAAATTTAATGATGGGAAGAACAGAGAGACATGCTATGTTTAAACACTTCAGGCAATAGATGAAAAGAGTTAGGTTGCATTCTCTGTCAGGGAAACTAAGTATCACAATATGAGCTGTCAAAATATGTATGTCATTATGTTTTTAAGTCCAGCTGCTCCTAAAGGAAATCATGGACACACCAGCACAATCATAATGGTCAAAGTTTAAATCCCAAAGGGGGAAAGATGTTGTTACTTGTATGTATGTGGACAGTGTTTGAGCAAAAATAGGTACAGTGAGATGGAACACATGATGAATTTTACTTGTATTACAAACCAAAATCACAGGTCTACAATGAGTGGTCCCCCACCTACAAGGAATCTTGGGGACTGTAGTTTTGTGAGCATACAGAGAAGATTACAGAATTATGCTTTTCTGGATTCCTTGGTCAGAACCCATGACACATAAATGAATTTTGAGTTGTGACACATCCTTGCTGTCACCTGTTCTATAGGAGTTAATGTTCATTTAATACTTAATCATCAAATGTTTAGACAGTCCTTTCCTCTACTTTTTATACTCTGCACAAATTCCTTGCTGCTGGTTTGCTTTCTTTTGTTCGTGCTGGTGTTAAAGCAGATCAGGGCCAGATCTCCACCGAGCAGGTTATGATACTTTGAAAACAGTTTGAAAATTGTATATGGAGTGTGTCCTGGGCCCCAGCAGTTGTCACAACTGTTATAAACCATTTAAAGCAGTAATGTAGACACCCTGCCCAGCTTAAACATTCCTTTTGTATAAAAGAGATTAGAGACAATGCCACATTTTTAGAATGAACTCAAGTTCTTTAATATATGTTGCATGCTCTGTTGCATTCTTATTTGGAATAGATGGTTAGAGAAAACTAAACTGGATTATTTGTGGACTGTTGATTGAATTTACTTTTGGAATTTATTTCTGATGGAAATGAGGAGGGCGACCATAGTAAATATTTCTATTTAATTACTGTAACAATAAAAAATACTGTTATCTGCACAGTGATAGTGAAGGACAAACAAGACATATTAAACTACATTAATGATCCCCTCTAACTATTTACACAATAATGAAAAATACTAATCTGCCTAGCACAGCCCCCTTTTTGGGGAAAGTTCTGAGTATTTAGCCTTCAAAGAAATGGGCTTGTATTTTGACCTTGCATATGTAGAGATGTAGTTTAAAGTGTATACTCATAAGACAGTGGGCCAGTTTGTATGATCAAATAGTGCACTGTGGTTTGTTTATTTATTTTGAATAATAAATAATAATAACTGGGACAACTTAAGGACAACCAACTTAGTCTGGAACAAAATTCAATATGTAATGGTTTATTATCCTGAAAGGTGGAAACCTGGTTAAAACACCTGGAAGAAATCATGCGTGAAACAGTGCGCCATCACATCACAGAGGCTACAGCTGCTTATGAAGAAAAGTCCAGGGAGCAGTGGATCTTTGACTATCCTGCTCAAATAGCACTCACTGGCTCTCAAATCTGGTGGACTACAGATGTGGGGATAGCATTCAATAGGCTGGAAGAAGGATTTGAAACAGCCTTGAAGGATTATCATAAAAAACAGGTATTGGTGTCTTCCTTATTCATATAAAATCAGACTACATGTAAAGTATAGTGCAGGTTTATACAACCAGCAGAACCAGATGGTAAAACTTTACCTGGACTTCAACACTTTAGATTGCAGGTATATATGTGGATGTTGCTTCTTTAAATGCTTCTCACAAACAACACATACCCTCTCCCGGAACACTGAAAAATAACATGTCAAGGGAAAGCTAGATTCTTTACCTTTCGTGCTAGTTTTCTATGTGCATACAGCAATTTAAATGAGGAAATATTTCAATTTGCAGTTCTATTTCCTGTATATCATGGATGTGGCATAGTGCAGGAAAAGCATTTCCACTCAGTCTTTTTGCAACTGTGTCAATCAATGTAAGGTAAATGAAAAGTGTCTCTAGGAGTGATTTGACTAGCATGTTAAACAACATCCTGTCTATCTATATATATAAAAGATAAATAATAAAAGAAGCATTGCCTTTGCCTTTTCATAGATCCTTTAAATATATATATATATATATATATATACACACATACATACACACACACACACACACACACACACACACGAGTTTCTTAGGTTTGTATGTTTGTATTAAAGCAAAAATGGTCACAGGAGAACCAATGCAGAGGAGAGGTATTTGATTGCATTACCAATTAGTAGTATGTTATAAACTAGTACATATATTACAGGTTAGTGTTTTGCATGAGAGAGAAACTGTTTTTATACAGAGGCATTAGTAAAACAGTTGAATTCAGTTCCTGCATAGAATAAACTGACACCAATGGATTATTGGTGGTGTTGAGGGGTTATAAAATTATGTTCTTTTTTCAGATCACTCAGTTAAATGCTCTTATCTCCCTATTGTTGGGAGAGCTGACATCAAGTGACCGGCAGAAAATTATGACTATTTGTACAATAGATGTTCATGCACGAGATGTGGTGGCGAAGCTTGTCGCTCAAAAGGTAAACTTAAGCCACTACTCAGTCTCCACGCCAAGGTCTAGTGCTGCTTCATACTGTTATGTTTACATGTATTGTTTGTTTGCTCTTTGATTTGTTTTTGCTTTGTTTTATTTTATTCTTTAGATTTAGTCTGCAATCCTGAATATATCCTGACCTAAGCATTCTTCCTTGGAAGTAAATCCCAGTGAAAGAATGCATGAAAATGCTGCCTCTTCAGACATCCGTGCGCAGTGTATGGATGTTGGGAGATGGAGCCAGGACTTGCCAGCATGGCCCCACACTGTGCTCCTGCATTGACTACAAAGTCTGAGCAAAACTTCTAAATTCAAAAAGACCCTTAATGCTTTTTTCTTTCAGAAAATGTCAACTGTAAAGAAGGCAAACTCCATGTTAGGCATTATACAAATGCCTTTGTATGCAAATGCCTTTATACAAATCTATGGCATGACCACACTTAGAAAACTGTGGGCACCACACCTAAAAAAAAAGACATTGCATAGCTGGAAAAAGTGCAGAAAAGGGGAACTAAAATGATCAAGGGGCTGGAGCATCTTCCCTATGAGGGAAGGTTACAACAGCTGGGATTGTTTAGCTTGGAAAAAAGGAGGCTAAGGGGAGACATGAGAGAGGTGTACAAAATTATGCATTGTGTGGAGAATGTTTCTCCTCTTATAATATTAGAACCTGATTGGTGGGAGATTCAGGACAAACAAAAGGAAGTACTTCACACAACGCATATTTAAACTATGGAATTCAATACCGCAAGGTGTAGTAATGGCCACCAGTTTGGATGGCTTTAAAAGGGGACTGGATAAATTCCTGGAGGGGAAGGCAATCAATGACTAATAGTCCTGATGGCTGTGTGCTACCTCCCGTATCTGAGACAGTAAGCCTATATGCACCAGTTGCTGGGGACCATGGGTTGCACCATGTCCTGCTTTGTTGGTCCCTGGCCCACAGCTGGTTGGCCATTGTGTGAACAGAGTGCTGGACTAGATGGACCCTCGGTCTGATCCAGCATGGCATTTCTTATGTTCTTATGCTTTTGTGATAAAGCTATGGGAGGCAACTGTCTCACTTCAGCTTTTGTGTCCTGGAGTCTGAAAGGTACATACTGAGCAAAAAATCCTATGTATACTCTACTATCTGTAATTGACACAATACTTCATGGGCCATATACAGGCAAGGGCCCTATATCATCTGCTTGTGCTGCAGAGGGCTCAATTTTCGCTGATACCACTGATATTTTAGAGGTAATCCAGGGGCACTGCATGATATTCAAAAGGCAAGAAAGAAACAAATGAGACATCAAAGATATAATTGTTTTGCGGCGCCCAGAGCATGTTATTAAAAAAGAAGAAGGAATAATCATATCTGAGGAATAAAATGAATGATGCTGGAAGGCACATATAAAATTGAGTCGTATCAAATCCTTGGAATTTGTTTCTTGTAAAGGTAAAGGAGAGAGAGATCTTGGCAGAAGTTGTCATGTCTGTTGCAACAAAGCTTCTATTAAAAAGGAGATCGCATTACACTTGCTTCTGTATGGTACAGTGATGCCCAGGAGTAAGTCTAATCCCTTATAATTGTCGGGGGGGGGGGGTAATTAGTTGTGAAAGACTGGGAATGGGGTATGAAAGCTAATGATGACAGTTGGGGTATTTTGGCATGTCTTTCATCTTTAACAGTGTCTGCATAAATAGTAGTTGTGCAACAATAGTGTGTTGTTTTCAGGTCACCAGTTCCCAAGCTTTTGCTTGGCTGTCACAACTACGCCATAGATGGGATTGGGACCAAAAGCACTGCTTTGCCAATATATGTGATGCTCAGTTCCAGTACTACTATGAATACTTGGGAAATACCCCTCGGCTAGTTATTACGCCTTTGACTGACAGGTAACATCTGTTTGTCTAATAGTGGACTATCTTTGCTTGATCCACCTTGTAGAATCTTATTTATCCTCTCCTGTGAGAAATTCTTAATATGGCAAAAAACACCTTTCTACTGAGAAATAGTAAAGTATAAATTAAAGTAATTGTGTTGGGGATACAAAATATCTCCATACAATCTGCACAGTTCTGCTACAGAATTTGTTGCATTGCAAGGGTGGCTAGTTGAGTTTGCTTTCAAGTACTCAGTTTAAAACACAGTGACCCGGTTCAGACAACATGTGAAGCCACAGTAGTTAAGCATTTTGAGCTAAACGTTATGGCTTTCCATGTCGTGTGAACCATTCCTAACCATGGTGGCTTCATAACCATGGTGTAAACATGATCATTAACCATTTTCTGCAAAAAGGTTAGTGGCCTAACCATGGCTTAGGCTCAGTTCGGACGACATATTAAGCAATGGAGCTGTAAATAACGTACTGACCGTGCGTTAGGCAGGAGGAGCACCACAGACGACGCTCTGCAGCCGGCGCTGCTCGGAACCAGCAAACGCCCCGGCTGCTACGAACTTGCAGTGGCCATTTTGGTTGCAGCCTCTCCTCCTTGTGTCCTCCAGCCGTATTCCAGCATGCAATGTGAGTTCTGCTGGCTGCATAGAGCAGCTGGGGTTTTTTGGCTGCTCTAGGCAGCAGAACTCTATTCTGAAACGGAATAGTCCACGGAGAGGGGGGGGCTGAATTTGGACGACACTTTAAACAACGGGGCTTCAGGCTAAACAACGTGCAAGTCCGTTGTTTCGCTCCATTGTTTAAAGTGCCTGATTAACATACTGTCAGTTGTGTGTGTGTTGTGTGTTGCCCTCCAGACGACACAATAAGCAACACAACTGACGATTGTTCCCCCCCTCCTCCGTTGCCTAATGTGTCGTCCAAACTGAGCCTTAATGTGTTGTATGAACAGAGTCAGAGTTTGAAAAGAAGGAATGGGCAAACCACAGGATAGATACCTGAGATGTGTAGCACCAGGCTAATAGGGATTTATATTTTCCAGTGAGATGATTTTTCATGAACTGATATGCAGTTGCAGCTTTCTTCTAGTTATAGTTCAGTTGAATAAAACTTTGAAGTGTTGAGGCAAAATGAAGATTCCAAATCATAAAAATTCCAATCCTATGAGAATGATTTAAAGTTCAAACCGAGACATGTCTACTCAAAAGTAAGTCCTACTGTGTTCAACAGAGCTTACACCCAGGTAAACAGGTATGCATGCACCAGAGAGTAAGCCCCAATGAACTCAGTGGGACTTACATCTGGGTAAACATGCATAGGATTGTGCTGTGAGATGGGTAACCTATATGGTCATAGAATGAAATATAAATGTAACTGTTGAAATGAATTACTGTGTGGAATGAGGAGGGAACACATGTCTAGGGTATGGCATCTTCCATTCTTGTTTTGTGTGTGTGTGTGTATATATAACAATAAAACAGCAACGCCCTTCCATATAACAATGAAACAATAAGAAAGGGAAGGGAAAGCACCAAACAGGCACAGGGGACAATAAAACTAACAGTATAAAAGTAAGACCAAAATCAAGTTCTAAAAGCTTTAGAAAAAAGAAAAGTTTTCAACTAAGCTTTAAAGACTGTAATTGAACTTTGTGGTCCACAAATGCTCTGGAAGAGAATTCCAGGCATAGGGGCAGTGAGAGAAAATGGACGAAGCCGAGCAAGAGAAGTAGAGACCTTTTGGGTGGGTAAGAAACATAACATTCGATGGATGAATGTTATCTGCCCAATTGCTCACATTAGACTCTAAAAGAGGGGCTGCCCTTTTCTCTCTTCCTCTGTCACCTATGCTGCCTCTCCCAATCTTACCACTTTCGTTGCTGTTTGTAGTGGCGGACAAAAATTGATCTTTATGATGGGGAGGGGGGATTTGGTGGTGGCAGAGGGGTCAGGACCTTGGTTCTGCAACTATGTATTAAGAATGTGCTAATTCTCTTCCTCCATACCTCACAATCCCTGCTTGCCATACAATTTATCATGCTGCAGTATTCTGTATTAAACAGAAAGTCTTTTAAACATGGGATAGCTGCTCTGGGTACTTACTGGTAGAAGAGGAGGCTATAAATATCAAATAATACACATTAATGAAATAATAATATAAAAGCTTACTGCAAGTTCCTCAACTATAATGTTCCTGCATTTTTGTGGTTTTGAGGTGTCAATCATTAAAGAGATTCTGACTCTGTTACAGTAACTGTGCTTTTCATTGCATAAAGGTGTTACATTACTCTTACCCAGTCTCTTCACCTAACAATGAGTGGAGCTCCCGCAGGTCCAGCTGGGACAGGCAAAACAGAGACCACCAAGGATCTGGGCCATGCACTTGGGATGATGGTGTATGTCTTCAACTGTTCTGAGCAGATGGATTACAAGGTGCCTGTCTTCAGGGAGTGTGCCTGTGGAGGGAAGACTATATATGACCAGGATGGTGTTTGTGTTTTGGTTGAAGAAAGCTAAGTCTTCTCTTTATGCTTATTTTGGCATAATGCCTTAAAAAAACCCCTCAATAAATAAAGTTTGTTTTAAAAGAGGAATGAAGTCCAGCTATTTTTCTATATTCCAGAAAATAAAGGGAAACCAAAGCTGCATGTCTCCCTGAATTTTGTTCCTAATTACAAGCGTTATACTTTGTCCCATAGAATTGAATGGTAACAACTGGAAAATGAACTAGTTCCTAACTGCATAGCTTAGTATCTTCTTTTGCATAGCTCCATGATTTCTTGAACACACTAGACAAAAGAATCTAGCAAATGGTATAGATTGATAAATGGTAGCGCTATAGTATGGATTTTGTATTTTGTGTGTGTGTGTATATATATTGCAAGGAAAGCTTCCTCTCAAAAAGAACTACAAATATGAAATTCTTGTGTCCCATAGTCCATAGGAAACATCTACAAAGGTTTGGTTCAGACAGGAGCTTGGGGGTGCTTTGATGAATTCAACCGAATTTCAGTAGAAGTTCTTTCAGTTGTTGCAGTACAAGTAAAGACTATCCACGATGCCATAAGAAATAAGAAAAAGCAGTGAGTATCAGGAGTTTCCTTAAATATGGTTTTTAAAGGATTAAAAATGTCTTGAAGGTAAGCAGACGTATTAATAAACCACCGTTTGGTGCTAACTTTCAAATCCTTTTCAAGAAAGATTTGTATCTGTACCTGTCTCTCTTTCTAGAATTAGAAGAGTTTGTTGTTACTTTATTCTTAACCCTATGCATACTGCAGGGCTCCCCAAGATGTTTTGTTTCTTGAGATGAGGCATAAAATGACCCCCCCTCCATTTCAACCAGAGTGGTTGTTGAATCTTACTTCAACAGTGGTGATGAAACAGTGTTCTCCACCACACCTGAGGAGAGCAAGCTAGGTTAAGGGGTCCAATCCAGGCTGCATGACATCCATTGGTCTGTCTTCCAACACCTCACTGATGCCCTTGTCCCCCAGCATCCTTAGGCTGCCACCTCACTGGGTTGTGAGGGTTGTTTAACCCTAGCAAAACCCATGCTCACCAGATTCACACAGCATTGAAGTGGGGGTTGCATATTCAAAATGGTGGCTGCATGCACCACAGTCTCATGGTGGGCTGACATGTCATGTAGACAGCCCCAGTATATAGCCTTAGACAAGTCACTCTTTCTTGGTCTTGGCCTCCACTGTGTGACATAGAAATAATAACCACCTACCTACACAATAACTATTATAAAGCATTGTTCACAGTAGAAGTGCAATAAAGAACACATGCAACAATAGTTAAGAATGGCTATGCATCATGCGATATTGGCTGGGAGTCAGATCCAGAATATATGCTGGCTAAACCGTTTTATTATCACCTTGTTATTTATTGATTTGATGTCTATGGATTTTGTATTGTCTTTTAATAGAACTGCCTTTTTCCTGGGTATTAAATTAGGACTCTAATCCATAGGTTTAATTTTGCAATTTTATTGTTACATAACTTATTTATTTAGTCAATTATTTATGTTCCACCTTTCATCATTCCAATGCAGTTTACAAATAACATCAACATGCATTTTTTTAAAAAAGGTGAACAAGATCAATATATAACAAGACATAAGTAACTTCCCCACAAGGCAGTTGCTGATACATAACTCTGTTCAGGGAGGGACAGTTCAACTGGAGCAAACTATGAAGTCTTTTTTATCTGCCCAACTTCCTATCCTGGGCTCCTTCCCAATAATGGTTTGGGTATCTTCAGATATTGTATTTCTCTTTGTATAATGTTGTTAACCACTTTGAAAATAAATGAAACTACTTTTACGCGTACTCAAGGATGTGAACCTATTCAGTATGATTTTAGGGTTTCCTTTTTGTTTGGAGAGTGTACTTACCATGACAAACTATTAACAGATTTTGAAAATCTCCTCAGTTTCAGCCATTTGCCAGGCAGTAAGAGAATGAGTCAGTGGGCTGCTTTTCAAGAAATACAAAACGCAAACCACTGCAGTGTACAGAACTAGTTGCATGTTATTTGGATCTCAGTCATAGTCTTTTATTGTATTTTGAATATTTTTTTTGCAAATAATTTTGCATCGAAGAGAATGACCCAAATATAAACAAATTACACTTGTTTCTTTCTTTCCATCACATAATTGATGCAGATTTTTATTCCTTGGAGAAAACATTACATTGGAGGCATCAGTTGGAATATTTATTACTATGAACCCAGGCTACGCTGGTCGAACAGAATTACCTGAAAATCTTAAAGCTCTTTTCAGGCGAGTATGAAGTAGATTTGCATTCAGAACACTTACGCCACCTAATGTCAGTTGTGTGGTTTGCAACAGAGATCAGCTAGGCTTTTTATGCACTGATTCTGTGAGAAAGCTCTGCAAAGTTATAGTCTTGATGGAAAAGTCTAGGAGCTAAATTGCTTTTATATGTTTGCTAAATACACAATAAAAATGTTTTTTTTTATTTCGTGATAATTTGGGATTTATGATTATTTCATTGGGGGGATGAAAGTTTGATGGATTTTTCTGGTTTAGCCCTGGTGGATTTCGTTCCATTTCCCCCCACTAGCGTTGACTTGATCTGTTGCAAATTAAGCCAAAATGCAGATTCTGAGGTTTTTTTTAAAAAAAATGGTGACAATTTGTGCAAATCGTTGTGGGTTTTTTTAGTTTTTGTTGGGGGATTTTTGAATTTCCACAAATGGGGTTATAATTTTTAAATATTTTTATTGCCAATTTTGCACAGATGTGCACAATCACAACTCTGCCTATCTGCTATATAGCCCTGCAGAAGCATATTCCCCTCTTGTACATGTCCTTGTTAGTTTCATGCTCTCCAACATTACTTTATTTAGCCCAGGAGAGCCATATTCCCTACTGGTTAAATAATTTGTCAATTTCCCATACCCCTTTGCTGGAAGCTGAAGTGAAGGATGAAATTGACAAGTATTTTGACAAGCACTTTAAGAAGTACAAAATATGGCTCTCCTGGGCTAACTACTACTGCTACAACTACAAATAGTAGTTGTAGCAGTAGTAGTAGTAATAATAACGACCCCATTTGCACAAATTTAAAGATTACAAAATAATCAATTTGCATGAATTATTTATGTGCGGAAATGGCGGGAGCCAGGAAAAAAAAGCACAAAAAACAGCCAGAACTGGGGATGTGGGCAATCTGCTAAAGCCCGCCACCACTTACACAGAAACACTGTGGAAACCCATCGGGCTTAAATGGAACAAAATTCCCAGCATCACACATCCCTAGTCATAATACCTCCCAAAAAACCCAAAAAGTTACTGTGTTAGGATGAAAATCTAGCACAGTTTAACTAAATTTTGTTAATGATCTGAGCAATGTTTCCCTGTTAATTTCTATTCTAAAGAGTCTCCAGATAATCTATCAAATGTTTTAATGAAAAGGAATGTTGGTCTGGTTGCATGCAGGATTGCATTAAATGAAAACAAATAATTGCTCAGAAATTTTACTTTTCACACACAGTGTCTTCTCTATGTGATTTGGAGTTATTATTTTATGAAATTAAAGATATGTAAATCACATTAAATGGTATTGTGTTTCTCATTAGAGCTTAATAGCCAGCCATTATAGCTGTTCTTGTATAAGCATGCAGATCTGATTGGAACTATGAAACTGGCCTGCCTTTTCCTGGCATTAATTACACTGCTATCCAAATGATCTGTTTTGTCCCATATGCATTTCTCAGCTGGGAAATTTTGAAAGTGGCAAGTTTAACTTGTCATGCTTTATATTAACTAAAAAAGAGTGCATAATTGCCTGTGTACATATTTTTCTTTGTAGGTAAGCTCATAAAATGATAATGGGAAAGCTGCAGCAAAAAGAAATTGCACATGCACAGCAGTTTATTATACAAAGTTCAGAAATCAAACTGAAGGGGAAACTAACCCGCTCCGTATCCATGCAATTTGAAGGGAGGGAATTTCAGTGCATCCCAAGCTTGTCAGTAAATGCAAATTCCAGTAATTTCAACTAAACTGTAACCTAACCACAAGGGTGGTTCCAGTCCAAGTTAATTGCTTTTTAATTTCAATGGGAGAGATGGACTTAAATGCTAAACGTTTAAGTCTGTTGGAATTGTAAATACACACCTTTTGTGAACTAAATCTTTAGTACGTAAAATATGATAATTGTGCCAAAGATATTTATATATTTAAGCCTATATGTTGTAAAAATAGTCAGCTGCCCCCAGTCTTTCCCTTAATTTTACACTTGAATGTGTATAATTTGCTGAATTGCTGTATGGAGTGATGAATTGCTTGTGTGAATGGCTCTTAACCGATAGGATGTTCAGGTCATCTTACATGGTGTGCAGTCAGATGTGTGAACTGGCTGGCCACTAGATTTCCCCTATTGCGCTCCTACATCCACCATGCAATTTTACTTCACTAAGTCTGTTCTCCTTATTGTCATGTGACCTTGGCAGTACAGAACATTATGTAGTAACCCCCATGCTACTACATAATTGACGGGTTTGTGCAATTGGGGAGGGAAAATAAGCCACCTTGGCTTATTTTCCTGATCCACCATATGTATGCTGGTTGCACACAGCCTAATTATCATAATTACCCTTGCTGGATGTCTGAACCCAGCAGGAGTGGATGGCAAGGGTGGTTTACAAACCACCTCGCAACCCCGAACAAATCATGGCTTCCAAGAATGAGTCTCAGTGGCTTATTTTCCTTCCCTAATTGTGTGAACCCGGTCAATATAAGAAGGGAGGCCACTGTCTAGCATACCAAGACAAGAAAAAGAAACCCATCCAGATACTCCATAACAAAGCATTGGAACATCTTCAGTTAAAATTCTACATTCCTTTAGAGGTTGCCAGTGATGAAGTTTTGGTCTTTTTTCAAAATGTGAAATTAGGGATTGTAAAAATAACAGGTTTATGATGAAGAAATATGTATCATAATTAAGTTCTGAAGCATTCCTTATGCTTCTTACTTATAAGGTGATATTTGGTATTTCAAAGCCGATTGACTAGTTGAACTACTACTACTGTTCTGAAATCATATACATTTATGGTTTGGTTTTGACTGAGTTGTTTTAATTAGTGTGTTAAGTGATTAATTATTTTTGTAATTTTGAGGGCAGGAGAAACACATTTGGACAAAACAAGTAAAGATTACTCAGAAAGTTAGCTACAAACATGCATTATTCTTGGAACCAATGGGAATTGTGTAATTTTCCCAGAATTTCATTCTGGAAGAAATCAAATAAAAAGGTTGATTTGGCTTTTATCAACATAAGAAGCCATCTTGAAGCTTGCCTGTTAAGTTTCCTACATTTGATTTTATGGTTTGTCTGTGATGGATCTGAAAAATCTGACTTGAAAAGTCCAAACTCTTTAGCTGTAATTGTGACTCTCTTGAGCTCTGCAAAAATGTCTGTAGACATCAGTGTCTTCCATTAGGTGGGTTAGGTGTCTTATTCTCAATACGCTTACATTCTATTCTCTGTCTCTGCTTCCCCCCCTCCCCAATTTAGACCCTGTGCAATGGTTGTCCCTGACATTGAACTAATCTGTGAAATTATGCTGGTTGCTGAGGGGTTTGTTGATGCACGCTTACTAGCCAAGAAGTTTATTACCTTGTATACTCTCTGTAGAGAACTTCTCTCTAAACAGGTAAGGGAGCTCTTTTGGAGCTTGGGGCTTCACCGATGCTAATAAAATGGTGTTGTGCTGCAATATCAATTTGCGTAATGAAACTGAGAATGATTTGAGGGTGCTTTTGAAAGCAAAGAATCACTCAAGCTGTTCACAATAAAGGAGGCATTATCTGCAGTACAACACATCTACAAGTGATGAGGGTCCCATTAAATTACTAGTGTACACCTGATAAAAGCACATTTAGGTTTATTATATGAATGGTTCGAATATGTGATTTCAATGGCACAGACTACACAAAGTAGAACATTTATCAAATAAAGAATAGTGTTACTTTCACCTAGTTCTTACAAATGGAAAATAAGATAATAAATTGGAATGTGAACTACACTGTTTTGGTCTGAAAATTGGGCTTAAAATGACTTAATACTCTTCCATTTTTTAAAAATCCCCAGTATATAGAAAATTAGATGTCAAGGGAAATGATTAAAATCTAGACTTTTACCTTACTTGATGTTTTTGATAAGGAAGTATTCCATGATATGATCCCACACAGTCTGAATGGTATAGCCCAGACAAGTTTATTCCTATGTAAATGTTATACACATTTGACATGTATCCTTTATTTTTTGTTCTGTTCTGTTCGACTTCAATTTCAGTTACTTTGTTTTGTTAGTGTTTATAATTTTACCTGGGATTTAAATATGCATTCCATCTAGGGTGACCATGTGTCCTACTTTCCAGAGGACAGTTCTCCATTTCCAGGTGTCCCTGTTTGAAGCACTGCCCAGTCCAAGTCAATTATATATATAAAAAAAAACATAAGGGAGAACTAGTCCAAAGGTAAAGAACTACAAGAAGGGGCAACAGGAGCTTTGAAGTTGCACATCAAAAGTTACCACCTGGACAGCAGGCTGAGTAGGTACACAGCTCATCAGGTCACAGAGCTCATCTACACCTATGAGCCTTTTGGGAGGTAGGATCTTGGGCTTTCTGGCTTCCAGGATCCTCCCCCAACGTCCAAACGCCAGTGCAACATTCCGGAAGGAAAAAGGGATATCTGATGTGGCGTTTGTTTGTTTTCCGGAAGGAAACTTTTGCACAGCAACGTGGGTGCGATTGTGCACCAAAGTAAGTTTGAAAAGAAAAACAACCACCAAACCTCAGTACCCAAAGACACCAAGAGCCATCCAAGGGAAGGCAAAAATGTTCCCCTCCAATGAGCACAGACACCCCTGCAGAGCTCCATGCCCATTTGTTGTGCTGCACTACTCACGGGGAAGAGGGAGGACCCGGGAGTGCGCACCACACTGCCTGCGGTCCTTGGGATTGTCCCGGGACCACGGGAAAATGAGATAATAGTAGTTCCAGTTATCCTGGGACAACTGAGAGGTTGTCCCTGGTTGACCCTGGGATCCCATGTGCGTCATTTGGACTCACAGGGATGACCTTGAGATGACCCCGGGATAAATGGCTGGTGTAGACATGGTCACAGTCTTCCCCACTGTGGTGATATTTCTATTAAATTGTAGTAATTTATTTCTAAATGTACATTTATACACTAACATATGTGCATTTTATGGAAATTGAGATTCTCTTTCATCCTCTTTTTTTGCTTTATATAAATAGCCACTCTAATCCCTCCTAGAATGCTTGTGGGTTTCCAATAATTCCTACCTTCTCTTCAGTTGTAAATCCTCCTGAGTCTTTCAGTGCCTATCTCTTAGTTCAAGTTAACAACACATTTGGCCTGGTTTGCACAGTTGCAAGGTGTTTAATAAGCCACAGTGCTTGTTAACCACCCCAAGCGTGCCAGGCATGTGCCAGGGAGATTAGCATAATGATCCTCAGCAGCATGGCTTGTTGTGTCATGCACACTGGTCAGGGTGGTTTGTTCCCATGGATAATGAGCCACATTATCCATGAGCCACATGGATAATGAGCCCATGGGTTCAGGGTGGTTTGTTCAGGTTGGCATGACACATGAGCCACATTACCAGGAGTAATGATGCTAATTTCCCTAGCATGTGACCGGAACATGTGGTGGGGGAAATAAGCTAATTTTCCCAACTGTGATCATGCAAACTGGAACACTGATTCTGATTTATGCTAACTTCAGTATTTATAAGGTCAGTAGGATACGTTCTACAGGGAGTTAGCTCTAAAAATCTTTTGTAGACATTACTACTTTTGGCTTATTTTTTTTGTTAATAACTATTTCCAATCACTTTACTATAATTACTTTAAAGAAGAAAATATTGGAAACTGTGCTCAGTTTTATTAGATGAATTAATCTGTCAGAATAAGTCCTGTAGTCTAAAACATATGAAACTGAGCCAATGAAATTAAGTTAAAAGGGAATTGCTTACTTTTTCCTGTGTGCAACTTCATCATTTTCACGTCTTTTGAATATTCATTTATTTGGTTTTATTCATTTATTTCAGCATTATTGGAAACAATTTAAATTGCCACTGTGGTGTTCTATATTATAGCAATATATTGTTGCCTTGTTTCAATTACTATAATCAATCTTCCAGTCTGTATGCAGTCTAGTTTTCCAACAAAAGTCTTGCACATATAATATCAAATATTTTTACACTCAAATCTTTATTTATTTGGAAGTAATCTTCATTGATTTTTAATGAAACTTGATTCCAAGTGTATCACAAATAATCTCCTTTCCTATTTGAAGACGATGAGCCTATTCTCAAAGGTCCTCATCAAAAGGTGAGGGAGATTGGCACATGTTATGAGCCAGGTCATGGATAGCTTCTGTCCATTGCTTTCTACTGTGAGTGATCATGGGACTGAGAATAAGGTCTGAAATAAGATGCAGGAGATGGTCTATACTATCAAGAAAGTCTGTTTCAAGGCAGTTGTAGGTGTGATTTCAGATTAGTAGCTGTGGGTCCTTTGGCCACCTGGAAGAAAAGCATCTTCAGGTAAAGCTGGAGTTAGTTATGAAAGAAAGACATGGGGCTATCTCCATGGCACCGAGTTAGAGCCGTGTTCTCCCCAAACCCCATGCTTTCACTCTTTCAGGGTTGCGCCAAATAATCCCCATGCAAAGGAGCAAGTGTGGCATTTACGGCGGTTATCTGCTCCTTCCCACATCTGTCCAAAAGAGACAAGAAAAGATGGGAGGAGGAGGAGGAGGAGGTGGTGGCTGCAGCTCAGGGGAACAAAAATAATTTATTTGAGGAGGAGGAGGCAGTGGCGGCAGCTCGGGGGAAGAAAATAATTTATTTCCTTAAACTCTTCTCCCCATGGCAAGGCAGCAGGGGGCATTCTGGTGGCTCCCCAGCTTGCCCCCTCCCATCTCCCGGGAATGTCCCCAGAGTGGCTCCTGAGTGAGGACAGACTGGCAGAAGAGCCAGGCTGGCCTCACTTTGGCTGGAAAAGTCGGGGTAAGTCCCCGACTTTTCAGCTGTGCATCTTTGGCTCTTTGCCCTGGGGTGACTTTGAATTTGCTGCTGCGTCATGTAACCAACTTCGGGACAGCCCCATGGAATGATGGGGAATGATGAAGAGCAGAATACAGGCACAGGTGAAAGACAAATTGAGGTGGCTTCTGAAAGACAAGGAGCAGCTTGGATGGGAAACAGATAAGCCATTCAGGCAAGGAATCGGCAAAGCTGGAGGAACAGCTAATTTGCCTATTGTAAGTAGGGATTTCTGTCTGTCCTAGAAATTTAATAGTCAGGTAGGTTAATCCTCAAGGGTGGAGCCATGCAAAACATGTCAATAAATCAGACCCAAGTGAGCCCACTTCAGTCCTCTCTCTAGGTCTGTCCAGGGTTCTCTAGTACATCCCTGCTACCCCCACATGATATACTAATTTTCCAGAATATTTACATTGAAATCATTTAATACTTGTTATTATTTTAACATTTGCTCTATTCATAATTTTAAAAGTCATATTCAGGTTATTATGTATGCTGGTATACTTGCTTAGTTAATTATCAACATTTGGATTAATACGGTTTTAAAGACTTTGACTAGATACTCTCATTTTGAGAAACATCGGAACAATGTTGGATTCCATAGTTTAAAAATGCAATATCAAGAACAACTTTCTTAAGCAGAGTTTCATGAGTAATCATTTTGTATTTTCTTATATGACTTCACCACAGGATCATTATGATTGGGGACTTCGTGCTGTTAAGTCTGTCTTGGTAGTTGCTGGATCTCTGAAGCGAGAAGATAAGATGAGACCTGAAGATCAGGTATGCACAGTAATACAGATCTGTGGTTCATAAATATGGCAGTTGCATTTTTCCAATTTTGATTTTAATAGTAAAATTGTGTGCCTTTAAATGGAAGGATATATTTGCTCTTTATTCAGAAGTGCAAATCTTTCTCCTCTATTAGTAAAAAAACAAATTATTCTGTTCAAGAACAGTTATTGAAAGCTCTTTTCAGGTATGGTAATACGTGGTTTACCGTCCTTTTCCAGGTACTTATGCGAGCCTTGAGGGACTTCAACTTGCCTAAGATAGTGACAGATGATATCCCCATTTTCATGGGCCTAATCAGTGACCTGTTTCTAGCTCTGGATGTTCCAAGGAAGAGGGACCTGCAATTTGAACAGATGGTTAAACAATCTACCCTGGAGCTTCACTTGCAGCCTGAGGAGAGCTTTATTCTCAAAGTAAAATAATCCATTGCCTTTAATTACACCCCTTAAGAATTTCAATCAAAATAATTGCAGACAGCTTGTACTGGATGTGAAGGTTACACTTATGTACATCCTATTGTGTATTTGTGTTGGCATTTCAGTAACAGCCCTATAAGTGTACAGGCCAATGTTATAAAGGTATATATTTCAATAAAATACTGCTTCTATCTGGTCCCCAAAATGCAGTTAAGTAGCCTGTTTGCTATTAAATAATGGGAGTACCAATGGTTCCTTATTGTACTCAAGTTTCTATAATACAAAAATTAGGGCGCTCCTGTTTCCTGTGCTCCTTTATTTAATCAAAACAGATAAACTTTGTTTATCTTTGGAGAGTTCTCTGCGGGGGGGGGGTTCTATTGGCATTCAAACTGTGCATCCCAAGATTCAGTCATAGCAATCACATTTGTCGGCAGACTAGGTCAATAAGTACAAGACTCTATGCAAATCATAGAAGCAAAATGGTCATCAAAACTAATCCAATATGAATCCAACTCTCATATTTTGCAAACAAGTCCTTAGAGACAGCAACCTTAGAAATCAAGCTTAAAAGCTCTAAGGCCACTATTGTGGCTTGCATGATGGAGATCAAAATTAGGATGGGTCAGGACTCATCCTCTTCTTGCTAGCCTCCCTCAGTAGAAATTGTGTTTTTCAGAAGGCAGAGACACCATCATCACAGAGTGGTTGAAGTGAGGTGAAGCAGAAACTGGTGCTGTCAGTCTTATGCTCCATTGGTAGAATCAGTTTGGTCCAATCCACCCCATGGCTTGCACAGCTAAACTCCTCTTATGGCAGATTTGGCAAGCTAATTCAAATACATTTATGAAGTTCAATTCCTGCACCCCACTTCTTGAGTTCCACTGCCCCTTTACTTTTTCTAGGTTCAGCTCTTAGGTTTAGTTTTTCTAGGTTCAGGTTCAAACTACATGTTACGCAAATTACTTAGCAATCATGTTTTTGTTGTGTTTATTACTCTAGAGCAGTGTTGGACAATGTGTGACCCTCCAGTTCTTGTTGGACTGCAGGATGATGGAAGTTGCAGTTCAACACCTAGAGAATCACACATACCCAGTCCCTGCGCTAGAGTGTGTCTTCAATTCAGACCAGGACCATTTCACACTGGGAGGGGAGTTTTAAATCTTTCCTCCTCAGCCATTTCCATCCTGAAATTCCCCACCTCCACCCCTCCCTTAGCAGGAGTTTAAAAAATCTCCATTTACATCAAAAGTAACTGGGAGATTTGTTTTCATTTCTTGAGTTTCATTCATCTAATTCAAGGCTGGATGTAGGGCCGTGGGAGACTAATGCACCTTCTTCAGGTTACCCAGTTTGAAGTTATTTGGAGAAAGCAGCAATTTGGTTTCCTGACTACAGGAGAGGGTGGGTGGGAAGCTGCTATGTGGGAAGTAATTAGTGTCTTAGTGGTAATGGGAGGACAAGGAAACAAAACCACTAGCTGCGTATTAATTCTGTTTGGCAGGTTGTTCAGCTTGAGGAGCTGCTGGCAGTGCGTCATTCTGTCTTTGTAGTGGGAAATGCAGGCACAGGAAAAAGCAAGGTACAATGCATACCCATTCTACTTTTGACAATGATTTCATGGCAGATTTTGCAATTGAAAAGATTTATCTTCTGTGAAAGCTGGCATAACACCATATGCTTCACTTTAGCCAATACCATCAGCTCTGATTTAAAGTGCAAGCTCAACTAATCATGACAAGAGATCATTACTTTTTCCTTTGGGACTTGAGTTATCCAGGGATTAATTCAAATCTAATAACCATTTCATTGGGAAAGGGAACCTCCCAACTTCTTTTGCCTGGCTACCCTCATAGGAAGAACAGTCTTTGAGTCCCCTAGAAATAAAATTCAAGTGTGGATCTCCAGAGAAAGTATTAATGATTTGGTGAGTGGCTTCCTTTTATCGTGGAAGGGGAGGCTCAGCTGAAGCAGCCTACGTATAATTCTGGAGCCTTCAGGGATTCTCTCACTTTCTGAAACAATGCTCTTCGTGTTTGACATTTTCCTATTATTCCTGCTCAGTCTCAGTCAATGTTTAGGTAAGGTTAATATGATATGATAGACGGTTTGTCACCTGTGGTATGCACACTTATTTCTTTTGTCCCATTGTCATTTCTGCTCAAGCCAGGTCTTGAAGTGTTTTGAATCACTACAAAAACATGACCAGATATTATTGTGGGATGAGTGTGTGCACACAGAAATTTAGAGAGATTTCACAATTAGGACTTGGATTTGGGATTGAGGTTGAGGGTTCTGGGGAAAAGTTATAATGAGAGCGTACATTGGACTCTGAAAGCTTGCAGTACTTAATTTTCCATTAAAATCTTCCAAAGCTGATCATTGGAAGAAAATCAGAACTTTGTAGGCCATGCCTTTAGTACAGGCTCAGAGAAAAACATGTTTGAACCCTAACAAGGAAGTCTTCCCACACCCCCCACACCCCCATTGTTCTTTAGGTTCTGAAAACTCTGAATAGGACTTACATGAACATGAAAAAGAAGCCTCTTTGGAATGACTTGAACCCCAAAGCTGTGACTACTGATGAGCTCTTTGGTTTCATACATCATGCTACTCGAGAATGGAAAGATGGCAAGTGGAGAACATATTTATATTCATTACTGTGATATTTTAGATTATCTCCATCTTTCCTCTCAACATTTGAAACCACTCCTTGGATGTTTACTCTGTTAGGATACTCATGTCCAATCTACGCATGTGGAAAAATACTGCATGGTATCATGGAGCCGTATCATTGCAGACTACAGGTGAGGGGCAGCTCATGCTTGAATGCTCCCCGTGTAAATGAAAACCCTGGCTGTGAATATATTCAGTGTATCCTCCTTCTTGACATGCTGCTTTTCTACGGGCAGGCAGTTTTTACATGGAGAAGTATTCAAACAAGAGTCCTTTACCACTTGCAATCTGAGGTGGTACAGTCCCAACAAGGCTGCATAATTCCTTAGGTATCAAGCTGCTTGCATGCAAAATCTTACCTTCAGCATATCCCACATATAATGTCACCGAGAGCATTCTTAGAGCGCATCTACATGGCTGCATCACTTCTGCTTCTGTTTTCAGCATTGTGGTGCACAGCTGAAAGTACTAGAAGTGATCATGGGGAAAGCAGATATAGTTTTTCTTTGGGCCAAACAGAGTACTTTGCCTGGACCCAAAGGCTATTGAATCTTGCCCTTTAAGTTTAAATAGATGCTTTCTGTAGTTGGAGAAGTGCATTCGGGGAACTCCTATGCATTCATAGAAGCACTTGAGTGCAATTGCAGTGGTCTTTTGCTCTCAGCTGGAAAATCTGATTTTTCATCATTTATAAGTTTCTTGATTCAAAACCCATTTACATGCATCTTTCAGGACTCTTTTCATCTCTTTTGAGAGATCAAGCTAATATTACCCATAATTGGCCAAAGTGGATTGTCTTAGATGGGGACATAGATCCCATGTGGATTGAGTCGCTCAATACTGTTATGGATGATAACAAGGTGAGCAACAAGCAAATACAATCTGTACCTTCCCATTAGACAACTCAACGCTTTGTTTTATGTTCCTTTCCTATTTTGCTTCCAATTGTCATGTTTTTCCTTCTATATTTCTGATTAGTAGAATGTGCATCCTCTAGACTATATCTTGCCTTGCACCATATTTAGTCTTCACAAACAAGATGTATTGCTTTCTTGTGTTCTGATATCTCTTATTAGATGTTTCCCAACATGTGAACAAGTCACAGTGAGCATCAGGCTTGTGCATTGCCTTCTCCTCTTTGGCATATGCTAGACAGCTAAAGAAGAAGATTCAAAATACTCCCTTCTTGTTTTAAACCAAAATAGTTCCCAGTTATATCCAGACTTGAAACTGTGATTTGTTTAGTTAATTCAAACAAGCCAGGATCAAACTCCGGTTTCCAATCCTGGTTTGCTGACTGACTAGAGCTTAAATAAGCCACAATACCTGAAGGTCAGATGTAACAGGGAACTGTACTTTGTTTAAGATGCTTCCAATCTTCTCCTCTGAGAATGCAGTCCCATGGCTTGTTACAATCTGTTGAATTAGTAGGAAACCATGGCTTCCCATTAGTTCTGAACTAGTCCTTTGTAGCAGATAAGCCTTTCTCAATCTAATGTCTTCCGGATGTTTTGCATATCAACTCCCATTAACCCTAACAAGCATGGGCAAAATTCAGGAATGTTGGGAGATGTGGCCTAAAACATCTGTAAGGCACCAAGTTGGGGAAGACTGGCACTGATCAATATGCTTTGAGAGTATCTGTTTTTCATAGAAATAAGTTATAGCTTTTACTGCATGCATATGCATATCTCCTAAATTAAGTTAGTATAAATAATGTGTATAACCAGTTTTTAGTTTCTTTTATTATCTTGAAATTGATTGGAACAATAAAAGTAAGCTTAGCTGATGTCCCATTACCTCTCGAAGCCTTCATTGTATATAAATTTTAGCTTATATATTCCAAAATGCCTTTCTGAAGCCCAAGATGTTTTTGATTTATGATGTATTTTAAAATGTGAACAGATCTTTTCAAGGTAGCAGCTCTCTGGTTCATTCATGAAACTGAACAACAAAGAGTATTGTGGGACTAGCAAATTTATTCTGGCATAAGTTTTCATGGGCACGGTCCACTTCAGTAGATGAAAGTGGGTCTCTTGAAGTGAACAGTGTCCACAAAAGTTATGCCAGAATAAATTTGTTAGTCTTTAAGGTGCCACAAGACTCAATTATCAGATTGTATGCAATGGATTTTATTGATAGAATAACATTATTCTGTGGTACTAATGCCTAGGTGCTGACTCTTGCCAGCAATGAACGGGTTCCTCTGACTCCATCAATGAGACTGCTGTTTGAGATACATCATTTAAAAACAGCCACTCCTGCTACAGTGTCTAGAGCAGGTATTTTGTACGTCAACCCACAGGACCTTGGTTGGAATCCGTAAGTTCTTTCTCTTTTTAAAATATGATGATAGAAAATCAAAGGAAATAATGACATTCTGCCATCAACTTTGTGGTATTTATTATTAATGTACGCAATAACTGGAATTTTCCATTCTTCAAGTTTGATTGTTGCTGTAAGCATAGATCTATTGTCAATATTCAGTCTTTGTTAGGACCAATCACTCCACATTATGGCTGCGTTCAGATGTTACAATAATCCATGGTTTATTGAGATGGAAACCAGGCTAATTTACCCCAAGGTTCACATGCTCCCCTTTCCATCTCTTCTGGCATGGCCATGAGAAGATCGGAGCCTTTCATTTCCATTTTTGATTAACTGCTGTTTGGTTTATTGTTCAATAAACTGTGGCTGATCTAGTTAAGATTAACCACAGTTTGTCAGATTCAGATGACAGAACAAGTCATGTTTAATAAAAAATTGGTGCAAAAGCTTCTGAACTCCTCGTGGCCATGGCAGAAGGGGAAGGGGAGTGCACGAGCCTGTGGTGTGTTCCTGTAATGATAAAATAAGGGTTATCATCATGTTCAAATGCAACCATTGTTTTTATATTTCGATTCCTACTTGTAATTATTATTAATCTTCTATGGAATTGAACTTGATGCCTATTGCAAACTTGACTCCAGTCAGCTCTGTTCAACACATATTGCCTGACAAGATTGACTTAATATAAGCACAGGCACCTCCAATAGCACCCATGAAGGGGTCCCCAACATGACACCCTCGAGCACCCACAAAACTTTTAATTTTATTTTTTTTAAATCCTGTTTTTTTAATATACATATATGGATTTTTATAAATCCATAACAACGAATACATATGAAATGCATACAGCATTCTAGCAATTATAAATAGGCTTCAACAAAAGCAGACTAAATATCCAAATAAGTATCCATTAGAAGGTGGCCTCTATATGCCACTCTTTATCCTGTGTTCTAAAGTCCTCAATCAATTTCATTATAGGATGTGAGTGTTTTTAGTTGTAAAAATGGGCCAGAGAATCTATTTACGCTGATCATTTGTAAATGTCCATGAAGCAGGTAAATAATTTAAAAGAGCATGTGCATCAGTGAATATTAAAGACTGTTCCAGTACAATATTTATCTGCTAAATAACCTGCTCCCAAAAAGAAACAACTACTGGACATTACCAAATCAAATGTTTAAAAGAAGCATTGGATGTATTGCACCACCAGCAATTAGTTGAATTAAACAATTCCTTATTAAATAGACATTGTGGTGTCCAATAAACACAAAACAAAAGGTTTTCCTGAATAAGATGAAGCCTAAGATCCATAGATGCAATAGGTAGATGCCAAAGTGGCAATTAATTAGACATTTTGTGGTGGTGCCACAGCAGTTGTGAGATTCCCTTCTGAGGGAAATTCTCCTTCCTCCTAATTGGCTTTTAAACCCCAGGCCAAGGCAACCCCCATTTGGAGGGCTTTAGGTCATTATCCTTAACAGTTATTGTTGTTGTTGTTTCTGGTGCTCTGATCAGTGTTCCTGCTAATAAGTTTCTAGGGTGTTTTATACTGTTTTAATCTGTATTGTTAGCCACTTTGTAGACTTTTAATTGAAAGAAAGTTTTGTAAATATTTCAATAGATAAAAGAAATAACTGTTTTTGACTAATCTTCAGTCTGTTTCCTGGGATTTTCCTCTCATCACTTTCCACTATTACTGCAAATCAGCAATTGGCTCATAATAATACTCGAATGCAGAGACAATCTCACAGGACACATTTATCCCTGACTCAGTTTCAGCTGGCCCCCTAGCACATGACAGCTCAGAGGTGAAGCCTTGCACGTTGCTGTTGGTCCAGGCATATTAATGTTTGAGCCAACATCTGTGAAAGACAGATGGGCAGCTATCCCTAAGCCTTCCCATCACTGAAGGAAAAGCAGCTGTAGGCCTTTGCATTGATTATATAGGTCTTTGCTTTGCTTTTTCAGATATGTTGCAAGCTGGATAGAAACAAGGAGTCACCAGTCTGAAAAAGCCCATTTGACGATTCTCTTTGATAAATATGTTCCTCCATGCTTGGATCAGCTCAGAACAAACTTTAAAACTATCACTCCCATCCCTGAGAATAGCATGGTGCAAGTATGACTTCAATCATGCAGTTGTTATTATTGTATTATTTTTATTACAAATAACGTGTACATATTTAAAAAGTTCAATTTCAAACGAATAATTGTGGAGCTTCCACAGGTGAATGTATGTGAACACAGCTGGGTATGGCAGACATATATCCAGAGCAAACACTTAGGAAAAGGTATCTGAGCCTGATACTCAAACAGAGGTCTTTCTTTCTTTCTTATTTATTCATTTATTTATTTCATTTGTAAGCTGCCTTTCCACTAAAAATAGTGCTCATGGCAGCTAAAATACAGATGCAATATAGAATATAATTAAAACATAAAAACAAATAAATGAAAAACACGTCAGACAGCATATCAGAAAGCCTTAGCGAGCATCTGCATCCTGCTTGTGGTTCCTGGTCAACAGCTGGTTGGCCATTGCTGGACTAGATGGACCATTGGTCTGACCAGCGTAGCTCTTCTTATGTTCTCAAACTTCTCTCTGAGATCCTGGAGAAATGGATCTAAGACAACTCCCAGGAGTTTCTTATACCCTTCACTGCATTGATAAATAGTACCAGAATTGTGATCTAAAGAATATATTGCATTCTTTATACAACATACTTAGTATTGTCTACCAAAGTAAATGTCAACTAAGCTGCAAACAATTTTTCTTCCAGGTTTAACTAAAAGTGGTTACTATTTTACCCAAATTGAGGGTGGGTTTTTCCCTTGTCTGAACATTTCATCAAATAGTTTGCTTTGATTGGAAAGCAGAAAGAGATACAACTTCAGTTTTCATAAAAGATGACATGCCAGCATTTTGTTCTTTACTAGATGGTGAAAGGGGGGGAAAAGATGTTTGTTCTACTGCTGGGGTCAGGTCAATGATAGCTTTCCCTTCCCAGTAAAGGGGTGTGTCTAAATTGTATTATTTTCTGTCACAAATGTCATTTAAGCTGCTCTCTTATAGATGCCAAAACTTTATGATTCAGGCTACCCACATGAGGAGAGACAGTTCATTCTTGCCAGAGGCCTGAACTGATAACTTGCAGAAAACTTTTGAAATTTTGCTGAGTGCCACATGAAATTGGGCCAAAGACCACAAGCCCTGTACATAATGTTGAGCTAGATAGACCAGTGAAATGACTTGGTATAAGGCAGCTTCTTACATTTCTATTTCTGTAATCAGCAAAAGTTCCCAAATATATTTTCATGCTTTCTTTTTGATCCTTTCTTTTTATAGACTCTTTGTTCTCTCCTCGACTGCTTACTGATCCCTGAAAATGTACCCCTGGATGGTCCTAGAGAATTGTATGAGATATATTTTGGCTTTGCCTGTGTATGGGCTTTTGGGGGGGCCCTCTTTCAAGATCAGGTAGGCAGAAAGCAGTAGACTTAAACCCAGTAACTAGTGGGCATATTCAGATGAACTATTACATTCTAGTGTATTATTCTCAGAGATATGTGCCGTAAAACACTGATGAAAATCAACTCAATAGACTCTGTAAATAGGCCGTATGCAAAATAAAGGGATAAAATGCTTTGCTCCAGCCAAAGAAGAGCCAACTAATGGAGAACCAGATGACAGGACAGGGTGATGATAGTGATGAGCTACAAGGCTCAAGATTTCAGGTGTGGATCCTAAGCCTACTGGGATTGCAGAAATGAAGAATTGGGCTAGAAGAAAAAGAACACTGAAGAGAGCATGCAGAAATCGAGAGTCGATGTGATGTGAGGCTGTTTGTAAGAATTGGGAAGAGGCTGAGCAGGCACCAGAAAATGTAGGAGCTAGAGGATTGTATCTAATTGTATCTTTTCGCCAATGGAAAAGGCAGTGCTGGTAGAACAAATTCCATTCTTCACTTCAGACCCTGCACTCTCTCCAAATCTCCCCAGAGGTTTAGGATATGTGGGGGCCGAAGAGGAAAAGAAGGAAAATTCCTGTTGTATGAAGTAGAACGCGGCTTTCATAATGTTGGATTTAGCCCAGAGGATTATGGAGGAAATGGCACAGGTGTATATGTATATGTACAGAAGGCCTGGTTCGCACATAATGACAGCTCAGACTATGGGTTTGCATATGGGTTGTTGTTGAACTGTGGGCTGTTGAATCATGGGTTGCACTATGGTTTAATACTGGGTTGTTAAATCATGAACAACTCAGAAAGAGAAACAATTTTTATTGTTGTGTGTGAACTCTGGGTTTTGTTTGTTTGTTTGTTTAGATAAACAACCCATAGTTAAACCATAGCACAGGGTTCACACATAATACCCCACAATTCAACCTGTAATCTGGGTTGACCCTATATGCAAATCAGGACTATGAGATACTACTTAAGTAAGCATACGATCCTCTTTTTTCAATCAAGGTGAAAAAAGAGAGAAGTATGCAATATGCAAGCATCAGAAAATAAGTAATGGTGCCGTCCTAGCCAGTCTTCTAAAGAAATAGTTGTTGGAACATTTAAGATGTTCAGTAATTTTTTCTTAATAACTTAAGCAAATGTTTGTGGCCAGAGAAATAATGTACAAAAGGGATTTAAGAAAAAGCAATATTCTTTTACTTAGGATTTTTGGCGCCTGAATTGGACTTTTAAAGGACGATGCCAGCTAAATTGATTCTCTTCAGTGGAAATATTTACCTGTATTCGGGTAATAAAGCTGCTCTTAATTTTATGCAACCTGGATTATTTTGAAATCTTATACGTAACTATCAAACATACTACATATGTTCCCATAGCACAGTATGAACATTGAGTAGGTTAAAAATATCTTTATTTAATGAAATGGTACTGCTAACAAATTAAGACCTCATTTAATATTTTCTAGCTTTCCAATTATCAAGCTGAATTCAGTCGCTGGTGGCTGAAAGAGATGAAAGCTGTGAAGTTTCCATCCCATGGTACAATTTTTGATTATTATCTTGACCACAAAACTAAAAAATTCTTTCCATGGAGTGAAAAAATCATCAGTTTTGATATGGATCCAGATACACCCTTGCAGGTATACATTTACATGTATATATATATGTAGGTTTGCATTTTATCCTCAGATATTTTCATTATTCTTTCCCCTTTTAAAAACTATTCTTTGTAAACAATATTATTTTATAGTATTGTATGCTATGTTATACATGGTAACTGGACATGGAGATTAACCGATTAAATAATGGAGACTACTTGATGGGAGCTCTTTTTTTCCTTTTTTTTTTAAAACCAAAACCTTAATTTTATTTCTTTACACAGGATCCAACAAATAAGTTCATACCCTTAAAGTTTTATCAAGTGGGAAACTAAGGTCATAATATATTTGCTAATCAAAGTTATGGCAAGCTTGACATCACAAAGTACAATTGCTGAGTTGAAATGTCCCCTACCCAACTTTGCCGCTGCATTTGCAAGCTGTACACGGAGGGGCGGTTGCTGATTGTGGGAGGACATCAACAGGGGTGAAATGTTTATCCTACTTACCACCATGATTTTCTTGTTACAGGAATGAATTTAGGCAGCCATTTACAACCATTTTTAAATAGGCACAGTTTAGCATTATCTACAGACCCTGACATATTGTGGTTAGTGGTAACTGTGGTTTACTGAAACAAACCAACATCAAACCATGGCTTATGTCTCTGACTTGTGTCTCTAAACCATAGTGAAGTTGCAATTCAGGATTCAGATGTAATGTTAAACTGTGATTAATTGAAAATGGAAGGTAAAGCTTCTGCTCCCTTCGTTTTTGCTGCAGTACAGGAAAAGTGAGGGGAGTACACAAACCCAAGGCTTGCTTAGGCTCATTCTTGTAATGATAAACCAATGATAAACCATTGTTTATCATTATGCCTGGATTATTCACAGCCTCGATGCAGCCAATGTGAACTGTCATCAACCATAATTGTACTGTTTTTCAACACATCCTTGTATTTACATTTTACAAAACTCAAACTACATGTATTTCAAACTATAGTGACTTGATTTTCACATAATGAGAACCGTGGGTTGACATGAATAGGAGAGAACAAGTGCGCTACCTCCCACATGCCTGCTACTTCCAGTTTTATTCAACATCCTATGATCAGCATGATCGTGGTTGTTGAGTATGATTGAGAACCTGGACCAATGAGTATGATTGAGAACCTGGACCAATGGGTTATTTAGCTCCTGGTTTGTTGTTGGGTTAACTGCTGGGTTGTTTAGTTCCCAAACAACTGATCAGTCTGGGTTTACATGTCATGCTCGACAACTTATGAACAAACTGATAACAGATTGTTGACTAAAAGCGGAAGTGGCTGACTCTGCAGACAACATGCTCACACTCTTCTGCTCATCCTCGTCAGCTCATGGTTTGTTTAACCCATGGGCTGTCATTATATGTGAACTGCCCCATAGTTTAGTTTAGTAAAAGGCTTGTATTCTAAGAAGCAAAGGTGTGACGTTATTATTCTCAATTGTGAATAACACAGAATAACGGTGACTTTTTTCAGATAGCAGTCATTGAAGCATATCGATGAGGACATGTGTATGAGTGTTACATTTGTAGCATACAGCCATCTTAAATTGATTGGTGCTGTTCTGGCCACTTCTGTGCTGCAAGTGGTCATATATTGGATGATAGTTTCCACAGCAAGGGGTATTGTCTTGATGCTCAGGGGGAACGTAATTGCTCTTTTCCATAACTTTGTGTACTACTGTTGCCCAAATTTTGCACACTTAGAGTAATCCATGTACATAGCTACTCCCTCTGTTGAAATGAATGCAGTAGCCTTTGCATGTGTAAATGCTTCATGTGCATGGCAAATTACTGGATGGGGGCAATTCTTTAGATTTTCAGCCATACTTGCATACTTGCATCAATGTGGGATGAGCTATTTTCAGATAAAAAGTAATTTCCGTGGCATGTTAACACAAATCATATTAACCTAAATGCTTTTGTTTTCTTTTAATGCCTTAGGGAGTCCTTGTTCACACATCTGAGACCACATGTCTCAGATATTTTATGGATTTGCTTTTGGAGAAAGGCAAACCTGTAATGCTTGTTGGAAATGCTGGAGTGGGAAAAACAGTATTCATTGGAGAATGCCTTGCAGGTCTCTCTGAGGATTTCCTGATGTCCAAAGTTCCTTTCAACTATTACACCACATCAGCAGCACTACAAAGTAGGTTCCCCACTGTTGCCATTGCATAAAGAAAACTAGTTAAAATGAATTTATTTAGAAATAATAATAATATTTAAAAGGAAGGGAACATTACAACTCATTATAATATAGAAATAGATTACTCTGAATAACCAATTTAGATGCATTATTTTTTTTGCTTCCATAACCCAAAATAAATAAAGGAACACATTGTTCCTGAAGGGTGATGATTGTGCAAGGTTCATAAGTGTATTCTGCCACTTCCACATAGAATTAATCCTGCATAACCCAAATTGAAATGAGCAGGTCTTTTGCAAAATCAAGTCCTTGGGCTTGTCCAAATAATTGTAATAGTTTTACCCATAAAAAAATCCCAGTAGACTGTTTCCCTGGTGGGCTACATCTGTATGATGAAGCTTGTAAAGTTGCTATAAGTAGTTAAGGACATAAGCCACTTTAAGACAAACCAGAGTTCTGCCTTGACAAGCAGTGTTAGTGGAGCAAAGTGACTAGAGTCTAGTTTGCAGCAGGAATCACGTTAAAATTCCATAGATAATTAATAACCATATAGAATTCAATTCTGACTTCTCTCTCTGCTCCCACATAATAGTGGCATGTTGAGAGCACACACAGGATCCCCCTTCATGGGATAGCTCATCAGCAGGTAAGGAGAGTACAGCTGCACACCTTGGCCCTGATCAAGCCCCAGAACACATATAGAGTGAGGGTCAATTTCGTACTACTGATGCCATTGCAAGATCCATGACATGATGCTGGCTATCAGTGTCCCCTGAAATCAGTGTAGGCTATTGTTGTCATTAGTAAGTGGCTGTTCTGGATGCAAGGGACTCTAGAAGTTGCCCCTAAAATGACACTGATCTCTCTCTCTCTCTCTCTCTCTCTCTCTCTCTCTCTCTCTCTCTCTCTGCTGGTGGGGCACAGAGGGCTGAATTATACCTTTGCACGGTTGCAAGTTATTTATATTTGCATATATTCAGTTAACCGTGTTAATGAAAGATTCATTCATATATATATATATATATATATATATAATTGCATGCCTGTTTTGTTGCTCTAAAATCCTCTTTAACAATGATTGCAACAGTTTACTTGAGATATATAAAGTTAAGAATGTGTTTTATTTACACAGATATGGTGTATCTTATGCCCTCACACATTTAATGTATAAGTTTAGAATGCTTCTCAAATACCTTATTATTCCTTTTATTATACCCATGGGGCATAGCTAAAAAACATTGCAGCAGCAAGCAAGGCAAACTAGTTAATTCCATTTTTGAGAACAATAATTCAAGCCTTAAGTCTTTAAAACCTGCCAGTAAGGTCAGTGAACTCACATGATTTGCCTGCTGTTTTAATAAGATTATTACCGCACAATAAGTATGCTATGTATTAAAACATCATGTACCCAATTTTAGTATTAGGACAATGATAACTCTGAATAGAGCTTATGAAACGTTCCTTAGTAAAGAAATCTTTTCCCTGATTTCATTTGAAGATTGTTTTCTGTGACATACTTGTTTCTAGGACGGAAGAGGACGCTGGGAGAAAAGAAGAGGAGGGAGAAATCTATTCATGTTTAGTAGCCCTTAAGGGAAATAGTTAATAAAGTACCTATTGCAATTTTCAAGTGATTAGTAAATAAATATATATTTATGGTTGTTCCATTAAAGAGTCTAAGAACAAATGTTAAGATGCAAAAACATCTTCAACTCTAGATCATCTTGGGGTACAATCCAACAAACGCTGCTGCAAACATGTTGTTCATTTCACTGGGGCTTGCATAAGGCTCAACAAAATTATTGCATGAACCGAAAGAGTAGGATTGTAGCAGGACTTCTTGTGCTAATGCCAGGAACCTGCTGGATCATGGCTTGAAGTAATTAACAACTTAAAGTAATTAACTTGCTGGCTTAAAATAATTAACAACTGTTCCAGCAAGTGGGGTAGATTTAGCTAGCTCTGCCTTTATTTCCTGGAAATTCCCATCTAACCAGCAGTATAACTTATGGCCAAAGCACAGGCCCATCATATGCTGCCTTGCAAAGTGAAAGGAACCCATCCTATATTGTTCCCCTCTTTAAAGAAAAAAAATACAACATTGCTATAACAAAGGCAGCTTCTGCTTTGACTCCAGGCCTGGGTCCAGTTTCCAGCATTGTATACCTTTATACGGTTGTGCCTTAGTTATGTTGTTTGTATGCTGTCTAGTTAGAAGCCTCTGCACTTTTCCCCCCATGATAATCAGTAATCATATATTATAATACATTCCAGGAATTCTTGAAAAACCCTTGGAGAAAAAGGCTGGCCGTAATTATGGTCCAGTGGGAAACAAGAAGTTGGTTTACTTTATCGATGATATGAACATGCCAGAAGTGGATGTTTATGGAACAGTTCAGCCTCACACATTGATTCGGCAACATATAGATTACAGACATTGGTAAGTGACGTTTTCCTTTTTAGAGTTAAGTCAAGCCTATGTTTTTCATGATAAAGATGTACAAGCATTCTACTTGTGTTATTAACTGGAATGATAAAAATATGAGTACAAAACGTAGTGATGTGTTTTATTTCAAACTTTTCATATATCTGGAGAATTGTTAATTTGCTCCATAGCAAAATCTATCATTTATGGCTTTGCTTATATTTCAATTGAAGCTGAGTAGCAAATCTATTGCTTGAGACCAACTACATGTATTAATGAGTTCTGTGTCATTATCACCTGTGAAGCTTCAGCAGTATAATAATTTCCAGTTTGATTATTTCTTCTTCGTGGTCTCTGTGCATCACACATATGGGCTCGCGCTGGCGCCGAGCCCCGCTTCGGGAAACTTCCATAGCTAGCCTAGCGATTTTTGGCGGGAACCCCTCCCCCCACCATCTCACCGCGCATGCTCCGGGTTCCCGCCTACCTCAGTTCTTCTTCGACCGCTGGTGGTATAGCCTCGCGGGAGACTTCCTCCGACATCTTGTCGTCGGGTACCTAGAAGATAAGATATTAGTATTTCGTTGTTAGTTAATTAGTTAGCTTAGCGTTAAATAGTGTTGTTGTTATAAAAAAAAAAAAAAAAAAAAAAAAAAAAAATATTTAGCATAGTTAGATAGTTCCTAAATCTGTTCAGGGCCTACCTGCCGCCATTATGGCGCAGGCCGCCCTTTTCAAACACTGCCTGAAATGCAAGGCGAAGCTGACCCTTACAGACGGACATTCACTCTGTCTGTTATGTCTGGGAGAGGGCCACGTTGTGGAGACCTGTTCCCACTGTATGGCTTTTTCGCGCCAAACCCGCCGGATTCGAGCAGATAGACTACGCAGCCTGCTCTGGAGTAGCGCTTTAACCGCAGTCGACAAACAGAAAGATATCCCCCGATCTCCTCGGGGCATTTCATTCGAGACAGTATCTGGGGAGCGCAGGTATCCGCCACTTAGTCGCTCACACCCAGCATCACCCGGCTCCACCTCACTTTCGAAGGTGCAGCAACGTCCTGGGGATTTGGAGTCGCTAGACGTAGCTTACCCCCCCAAGAAAGGCGTTCCGAAGCAAAAGGAAAAAGTTTCCAAGTCTTCGGCATCGAAGTCCTCGGCGTCGGCCGCATCGGCGTCTAAGAGGCCAGCCTTGGAGTCACCGTCGACGTCGAAGGCGAAGAAAAAGAAACATTCGACTTCGACGTCGGACCGACGGCCGCCATCGGCGCCGAAACCTATTCAGTCCTCAGTGACCCCGTCACCACTTCGACCAGATCGCTCGTCTTCGGTATCGAGTCGACATCGCCCGGCATCGACATCGCGCCCGGCATCGACATCGGGAACATCTCGTCCGGCATCGGCATCGGCGCCGCCTGCTACCATGCAGGGAGACACGCCACGAGCCTCTACGCCGAGGGATAGGGCTACTTCGTTACCTCCACGTCCACGTCACTCTCCTGCAAGTCCAAGCGAGTTTGCTCAGGACCTCGAGATTTCTGACATCGTGACAGTGGACCAACTCGACTCGGGTGAGCAGCTCGGCCTCGGCGCCGTACGCCTCGACACCGAGCGGCCTATTTCGTTGGACTCTGATGTCGAACCCGATCTGCCTCCCTCGCCTCGATCGCGTACGTCAAGGGCAACCGTGGATCGATCCCGTTCACCATCGCGATCCAGGTCACATGATTGGGACACATATTCTGACCGGGTAAGAGCCGCGCCAAGACATCATGCTCGGAAGCAATATTGCTTTGACCCTTATACGGGCGAACGACTTGCCCCTGTCGTCACTAAGGAACGAACATCGGCTAGAGCGTCACACCTATCGGTACCGACACGGCGGTCACCTTCTCCAACGTCGATGGAAGACTATCCATCTGACACTTCATCGAACCGGTCTCCTCCTCCTTCGGCTCCATCTCCACCTGACGGAGTGGTGCTTTCTGACCGTGTGTCGCCCTCACTAGAATTAGGGGCATTCTCGGACCAAATGCAGCGCATGGCGCAGTCACTTGGTCTTGACCTACAGCAACCTAGAGAGCCTTTAAAGGATAAAATCTACGACGTAATGTACATGGATCCGACACCTCAGCCTACGCTTCCGGTTGTCCCTACTCTTTTGCAGACACTACAAGAATCTTGGCCTAACCCAGCTACAGCAGGCCCAACATCAAAGAGATTGGATGCATTATATAAGATACAGGAGATGGACGCTCCATTCCTCTTTACGCATCCAAAACCTAATTCTATTGTAGTAGAATCATCAGTAGGGAGGACCGGAAGGTCCCACGCAGCGCCTACTGATAAGGAAGGAAGAAAGCTGGACGCAGTGGGCCGAAAAATTTATTCTTCTGCAGCACTAGGATTTAAAGTAGCTAATTATCAGGCTACCATGGCCCGATATCAGCTATTTTTGTGGGACAAGATCTCCACATTGACGGACTATTTACCGGATGACCAACGCGACTTAGCCAGGGTTTTCCAGGCGGAGGCTGCAAGACTGTCAAGGCAGCAACTAGCTACTGCCAATCACCAGACTGACTGTACAGGTAAAGCTATGATGGCTGCTGTTGCTTTGCGCCGCCATGCTTGGCTCCGCTCGTCGCAACTACCGGCGGAGACAAAAACTCGGATAGAAGACCTCCCCTTCGATGGGGAAGGTCTCTTTCACGCCACAACTGACTCTACAATGGATGTGATCCATAAGGCAAAGCTCACAGCAAAACGGATGAGCGTGCCTTCACACCAGCAGACTCAACAGTCTCAGCGACAGCGACGTTGGTATCGTCCAGTTCCGTACCAGCCGCGTCACCAACAGGAGCGCTCGCAGCGCTATCAACCACAGCAAGCACAGTCATCCTACCAATCTAGAAAGCCGTCCTCCCGTTTTGCAAAGCAGCGTAAACAGGACTATGGGGCGAAGCGGCGGCTTTGACTCAACAAGGTCATCTCTAAAACTAAGCGATCCCTACAACAGGCTCCTACCTTTCCTTCCGGCGTGGAAAGCCATTACTACAGATCAATGGGTCCTGTCAACCATAACCGAGGGGTATCGCATCGAGTTTACAACTCAACCCCCTCTGGGTGTGATGCGACACACTCAACCTTCTGTAGTTCTCGTCCAGGAAATCTCAACTCTCCTGGAAAAGGGAGCAATCACTGTTGTTCCTCAAAAAATAAAAAAAGCGGGTTTTTACTCGCGCTATTTCACGGTTCCAAAAAAAGACGGAGGCCTCCGTCCAATTATGGACCTCAGACGCCTAAACAAATTTATACAACCAAAAAAGTTTCGTATGATAACCCTAGCACAAATATTACCGTTGCTGAAGCGAAACAGGTGGTTCACTTCCGTGGACCTCAAAGACGCTTACTTCCACATACCAATTCATCGGGCACATCGCAAATTCCTGCGTTTCAGTGTTGGAAGTCAAGCCTACCAATTCACAGTTCTTCCGTTTGGTCTTCGGACAGCGCCACGCGTTTTTACAAAATGTATGGCGGCAGTCTGTGCCCATCTCAGATCACAAAATATCGAGATATACCCTTACCTGGACGATTGGCTAATCGTCTCCACGTCCCGTCGTCAGGCCTTCAGAGACGTACGAGTCGTCACGTCCTGCCTCACCAACCTTGGGCTGCAAATAAATGTGGAAAAGTCAATTTTACAGCCCACACAACAAATTCAATTCATCGGAGTATCGCTCGACTCTGTGCTGGGTCGCGCATTTCTTCCGGTAGAGCGCAGACGAAGAATACAAACGCTCGCTACCCGTCTTCGCAACAACCGCAGAACGACAGCTTTCGCGGTACTACGACTGTTGGGTCTGATGGCCTCTTCAGTATTTGTAGTTCGGTGGGCTCGTTTGCACATGCGCCCCCTTCAACAATTGCTTCTCAGACATTACTATCCAGAACAGAACCCTCACAGGACAATACTTACCCTTCCGATTTCTGTCGTCCCGTCTCTAGAATGGTGGTCAATGATGACTCATCTCTCACAAGGACTGCCTTTCCATCAACAGGAGCCCACTCGAGTTCTCACGACCGATGCTTCTCTGGAGGGCTGGGGAGCTCATATAGACGGCCTAAAAATGCAAGGCAAGTGGTCACACTCCCAGAAAACACTACACATCAATGTCCTCGAACTACTGGCTGTAGAACGTGCTCTCCACTCCTTTCTCCCTCTGTTAGGGGGTCACCACGTGCAAATACTTTCCGACAATACCGCCGTGGTTTGGTATGTGAACAAGGAGGGAGGCACTCGTTCCTCCCATCTCCTCAGTCTGACACTGCGCATTTTCCACTGGGCATTGCGCAACCGCATCTGTCTATCCGCACTGCACATTGCCGGGACAGACAACGGAATGGCGGATACCCTCAGTCGGGAATTCGCAGACACCCACGAGTGGGAGTTGCACAGAGACGTTCTCCACATGCTATTCGAGAGGTGGGGCCTTCCCGCCGTAGACCTCTTTGCGACTTCTGCCAACGCAGCCTGCCAGAGTTACTGTTCTCGGGCGGGGATTGGACCTGCGTCTCTCGGAGATGCATTCCGGTGGGATTGGTCCAGAGACTTCCTATATATATTTCCGCCATTCCCACTGATAACTCGGACGGTAGCCAGGGCAAGCAGGTACCGAGTGGATGCGATCATAGTCGCTCCGTGGTGGCCACGGCAGCCGTGGTTCACTCCTCTGTGTCGTCTGGCACGGCACCACTTCTGGCATCTACCGAACCACCGAAACCTGCTCTCCAAGAACAACGGGTTGATTGTACATCCCGACCTACAGTCCCTCAGACTCACGGCGTGGAGGATTCAACCAACTGGCAATCACTCACGTTGCCACCTGGATTAAGGGCCATCTTTGAGGCTTCCATAAAACCCTCCACTAGAGCCTCATATGCTAGCAAATGGATGCGTTTCCGACAATTTGCAGATCAAAACAACTTCAACCCTTTCAAATGCCCTATCTCCGGCATCATTGACTTTTTATATTCCCTGCACTCCAAGGGACTAAAATTATCGTCGCTCAGGGTGTACTTGTCAGCCATTTCCAGATTCCATGAAAAGATTGATGGTTTTTCAATTTTTACTCACCCTGTCGCCAAGACGTTCCTCAAAGGGCTTAGGAATTTGTTTCCCTCACTAAGACCCATTATCCCTCAATGGAGCCTGTCGGTGGTACTAACTGCCCTCACAGGAAAACCCTTTGAACCTATGGCCACAGTTAACCTGCGTTTATTAACTCTGAAAGCCGTCTTCCTCGTTGCCATCACGTCAGCTCGACGGGCATCGGAGCTGGCGGCATTGATGTTAAATCCCCCGTACACTACTTTTTTTCCGGATAAGGTGGTCTTACGTCCGGGGCCCTCGTTTGTTCCCAAAGTTTGCACTCCTTTTCACGTTAACCAAGATATTGTTCTGCCCACTTTTTTTAAAGCGCCAGCAGACCCTCTCTGTTCAAAGTTACACACCCTCGATGTTCGAAGAGCATTGGCTTTTTATAAGGATAGATCACAATCGTTCCGTAAGTCGGAAAAGTTATTTGTTTGCTACGGGGGCAAAACAAAGGGACTACCTGTCTCTACACAACGTTTATCACATTGGATCGTAGACACTATTGTCCTTGCCTATCAAGTACTACGAAAGGTTCCACCAACCGCACTCTCAGCTCATTCCACAAGGGGACAAGCCACTTCTGCTGCCCTATCTTATGGGTCCTCGATTCCGGACATCTGTAGAGCTGCAACATGGTCTAATGCTTCGACATTTGTAAAGCACTATAGACTGGACACGAGGGCGGTCAAGGACGCTTCCTTTGGGAGAGCTGTCCTCTCATCCATCTGCCATTGACTTCCAGCGTGCACACCCTCCTCCGGTAAGTACTGCTGATCAATCGCCCATATGTGTGATGCACAGAGACCACGAAGAAGAAATGCAGGTTGCTTACCTGTAACTGTAGTTCTTCGAGTGGTCATCTGTGCAGTCACACAACCCACCCACCATCCCCTCTCTGCAACGCTGTTTATGTGCAGAAGGTTGTCCGTTGCCGGCATGCTCACATAGGGGTTGATAACCTTGGTTGCGAGGCCATGCGGTCTCAGGGAACTGAGGTAGGCGGGAACCCGGAGCATGCGCGGTGAGATGGTGGGGGGAGGGGTTCCCGCCAAAAATCGCTAGGCTAGCTATGGAAGTTTCCCGAAGCGGGGCTCGGCGCCAGCGCGAGCCCATATGTGTGACTGCACAGATGACCACTCGAAGAACTACAGTTACAGGTAAGCAACCTGCATAAATATTTTAAAGTATTTTCGTCTCCTTAGGTATGATAGACAGACATTAACTGTAAAAGAAATTCATAATTGTCAGTATGTTGCCTGTATGAATCCAACGGTAGGCAGTTTCACCATCAACGCCCGGCTTCAGGTAAGGTTACAAATATTATATCATAGAACTCAAATATTTCTAGTTTAAAGTATTTATAGACTTCTTGAAGATAAGCCTCTCATTTCAGAAGCCTTGGAATATGATTTAGATTGCATACATAAAATATCCAGTAATACTAATTCAAGTTTCAACTATTGTGTAAAGTCAGCATTTTATAGTGCAAGCAGTATTTGTTTATACTCTGTGACAAAAGAGCTGCATCAAACCTGCCACTCTTCATTGGCCTGGATGATGTTTGCAGAGGATATCCTAAATAAATCTGTTTGCCATCCTATTACCGATCACATAATCCTGACATAAATAGGGGCTGGAACACTGCCTTCAACCCCATGTTGGAACTGTAGCCAAATATTGCAGTGAGAATTCTCCAGTGACGTCATAAAAATGTGTGCTGCAGACGCTGAATGGTCCCCTTTCAGCACATCCCAAGATCTCCATTGTCAACTGCTGGTTATTCTTAATCTGCATGTTAGGCTTTTTGAATCCTTGAAAGAACACAGTTTGCTAGATGTATCCCATAGCTTTTTTACTCTGTAGCATTTTTATGATGGGCACACTGGGCTTCTATTCACATAGAACTGTCCGGTGCACCTGTAAAATGCTGGTTCAACTGCTGGATAGCAGTTGTATCCATGCCACTTCTGTTTTAATTGGACTGGAATCCTGTAGGCCAGACTGTTAAATTGGGGGTTGATAACAAAGGAGTAGCATCTATATATACACCTAGATAAGAGCCTAGAATAACTTTGTCTTGTAGTAAGCAATTGGACATGCAATCAGAGATAAAGAGCCTTTGTGGTATTTTACAGAGTCTCATTTAATGGAGACTGGGCAGGCTGTAGTTGGGCTTCTTTTCTGTTGTACGTAGAGTTTGTGTATGGAAAAGCAACATAAGAAACCTATTCCTTGACAGTGGCTCTTCAACTGATTTGAAAAATAAATAGCGTGAGAATACTTATGCCAAATGAGTAGTTATGTTTTAAGTTAACTATTTTTCTCTATTCACATCTTCAGTGATTCATAAATCTGTTCACACAGTTTATCATTGATAACTATATTACAAAATACTAAAACACATTCTTTTTCCTTATGTTTTAGAGACATTTTGCAGTATTTGCAATGAACTTTCCATCCACTGATGCTCTAAACACCATCTATAGCAAGATATTTGATTTCCATTTTCAGCAGCATTGCTTTAATCCATCAGTGTTAAAACATGCACCAGCCATAATCCAAGCAGCAATATGGCTGCACCAGGCAATGGTTCAGAATTTTCTCCCCACTGCTATCAAATTCCATTATATTTTCAACCTTCGAGACCTCTCCAACATCTTCCAGGTCTGTGGTGTGTGTTGTTGCAGATTGCATGCCAAGAAAGAAAGAAAGAAAACTACTTAGTAAAACAAAAGTTAGGAAAGCAATTTGTAGTGTGTGTGTGTGTGTGTAGTGTCATATCTATGTCTCTATATATCAGATCTTGTCTGTAGATAGAAACAGTGTATTTGAATTTAAACTGTTTTGACTTCTCCAAATGACAGGTTAGAAATAATCCATTTGGGGATGTATAAAAATGCTGAAGTCTTGCTTTGCAATTAAAATTGCCTTGCTGCTGAAGATCAAACTGCACACAACAGGAGTGGACCTGTGGTTGTTGGTTTAAAAAACAAAACAAAAAACACAAGCTGGGTCTACCTTGATTATGTATAAGTGGGGGTAAGGGTGCTCTATTTTAAGCATAAGAGTGATAGTACACTTAAAGGAAAAAAGCCTCCTTAAGCCATTTTTTTAGCAGCTTCGCTTTCTCTATCTCTGCTGGGCTCTGATACTGGAAGCAAGCCTAGTAGGAAGAAGTGATTGGGGTAGGTAAACCACAGTAGGAGGGAGGGTGTCCTCACCTGCATGCCTCTTTTATTCTTAAAATCAGGGCCCACTTCCCATTTTATTCATGATTTGGGCATAGGAAGCAAACATATGCCACATCATACGTAGTTTGAACCATAGACAAATGTAATTCTGTAAGGTCCCCTCTACAAGTATTCGGTTTGACGCCTGGTTCTCCGATTATGCGCGCATCTTCTCGCAATCGCTTTTACGCCTAAATCCTGTAAACAACATGCGGTGAAGCGCATAACCGGCAGAATGAAACGCACTTTAAAGTGGCTGAAATGCGGAGAATCGCTTGTTTACATGGTCAAAATGCACTTTAACGGCCGCGGAGAAAAAAAAAACTCGCTATTTCACATGCATTCGATAATGTGCATTATTGGAGAGAAAACGCGCCTCAACTCCCGATTTGCGCTCCGCTCTTGTAGAGGTAAAATTTTTAATGTGCCTTGAAAGAGCTTTAAATTGCTCTTGTAGAGGCACCCTAAGACTGAAAAGTTGACCAACATCTGAAACACTATAAAGTAAACCATCTATAGGTGGCCTCTTTATTTTAAATTATGAAGGTTGCAGTTCTTAGAAAGTTAAATGATAGAAATTGGGATAATCTTGAGGATTATATTAGAATAAGAATGAACATTATATGAATATATGCCCGCTTTCAAGGTACGCAGCATTCTTAATTGGACAGAATGGAAGCAAGTCCATTCATCTGAAAAGCCCACATTATCCCACGTTATCACTAACAAGCCGGAACTTAATTTGAGCCTTGATTCATGGAACATATTTGTCTCAGCTCTGGTGAGACTAATAGCAAAGAGAGCCCTTACAGGTATAACCAAAATAACCAGAGGCAGACTTAACACAGCTGGGGCTAGTGGGAGGAAATGTCACAAGTCAGAGGATATGTTTTTCATGTAATTTTGACACACGCACCCTGCACCTCCTCTTGTTTGAAACTAAGCTGTAGATAGTACCTTATGTACTTTGTGAAACTTGCTGTACTCACCTTTTACAGCTTTTTAAAAATATACTCTTTTTCATTTGTAGGGAATTCTGTTTGCTAAACCGGAGTGTCTAAAGCATCCAAATGATCTTGTACGTCTGTGGCTTCATGAATCTTCACGTGTTTATGGAGATAAACTGGTAGAAGCAAAAGATTGTAATTTTTTTAACAAAAAGCTGATAGATACTGCTCATAAATATTTTGAGGTAAGGCTAAGGATTGCTAATACTTATCTACGAATACACTGATAATCTAAAAACTATTTGGTGTGTAAATCACAATCTTCAAGGAGCCACAAAAAATCAGTGCAACCCAAATAATGAGCTGGTCAAGGAGAACTCTCACTTGACATTATGTGATCTTTTCTTTTATGATAATGAAACATTCAAAGGAAAAAAAGATATGTCAAGTTGATGGAGGCCATTTTGGATGAGAGAAAACATGGTAGTGAAGGCTTTGGTTGTGTGAGATTAATTTAACAGCCAAGATTAATGCTCTAAGAAAATAACCCACCAATGCAGAGAGTGCAAATATTTCTATTATTAAAGAGATGTTTCCTTAAAAAATAAGGTATTTTATAGCATCACTTATTTTGCTAATTAAAGAGTTCTACTAACTTGTCTAGATCCACAGCAGCTTTCACCAATCTGGGGGATGTCTTCATGGTGCTGCGTCCCTCCGAAATCCCATGCCTTCCCATGGGGTTTCTGGACTGCCATCTAGGGACTGGAGCCATTCTCGCCCTCTTCCTGATGGAAGGCAACCAATCACAGGTCGCCTTCCACCAGGCACCGCCCAGCCATGCCTCCGCTGCGATTCTAAAGCATGGCTTAGGGGATGTCTTGACGTTGTCTTGTGCGTGTTCTCCACAACATTTTTTCTCCGCAGCTTCGACGGAAAGCCCCCGCGGTGGATGCGCAGTTGTCACTGCACACTCACACCGGGGCTTTCTGAGCATTTAGACAGCTCTCTGGTGTCCCCCAGATGTTGTTGGACTACAACAACCATCACCTCTCAGCCAGCATGGCCATTTGCCACACAGGCTAGGCGGTGTGTATGTTGTAGTCCATCACATCTGGAGAGCACCATTTTGAGCAAGGCTGATCCACAGCAACTCATCTTTCTGACCTTTATGTGTCCTACTTTATGTCACAGTTGCCCTTAAAACAGTGACCTAAAACTTCACATTACCCTTTGCTGAATCCTACTAGTCAGTTCCCCTCTGCAAGTCCATCCCCCACACCCTCCACCCGATAGGTTTTATGTTTTTTTTCCCATTAGCTGGGCTTCAAAAGTTGAAGAGAACATGGCTGGGGAGGGGGATGTTCAGGGAAGAATCATAGGTGATTCTTCCCATGCTCATTCTCAAAGCAAAATAGGGTTGAGACAAGGCATATCTCACTCTTCCCTAAGTCACTTCCCACTCTGCTTTCTTATTTATAAGAGAGGTGCCCTTAAAGATACAGTTACATGTTTCCACTGAATTTATAATCCATAGCCTGTTGTGCACATGGAAACTCACCCTGTAATCACAAAAAATCATTGACCAATCACTGACCCTGACAGTGCGCAAGGCATGATGTGCATATGTAAGGCAGAATAAATTGCAATTCATTTCCAGGTGTGTATTTTTAATCTCTCCTTTTGATTTTATGTTGCCAACTTGCTAGGATGTGGATGATCACGTTCTTCGCCAGCAACCACTTATTTACTGTCATTTTGCAAATGGTGTGGCAGATCTGAACTACATGCCTGTCAAGGATTGGGAAGTACTGAAAAAGATACTTGTAGAGACTCTAGACAACCACAATGAACTGAACTCATCTATGAATTTGGTTTTATTTGAGGATGCCATACAACACGTGTAAGTAAACGTCTAGTTATGGCCTGAGTTAGAGCTAAATATAGTTGTGCACAACTTATACATTCTTTTTGGCAATCATACCTTTTTGTTTGTAGATCAAGGACCAAACTACAAAATGCTGCTGCTGTACCACTTTCATGCAGGATTGTTAGTGTAGCATATAGTTAAGAGAATGATATGCAGTCTGAAAATCAGAACTTGCATGAGGCATGAACTCATTGGGTAGCCTCAGGTGAACTACTCGGTCTCAGAGCTCCATCAGATGGGAGAAATCACACTTCCCTACCATCACTTCTCTGCCCCTGCTTTGGTTGCTTGATACTTCTGCTTTCGTAAGAAGAAGTAAACAACATTCACGTTGGCCCATTTAGTGGGCTGTTCTGATTGTGCTGCTTATCCTGCACACAGGCCCCGGAAAGTCTGCAACTCCCAGCATACAGTGCCTGGGAGGGCTGGACTTACCGGAGCCCAGGAGCAGAGGGTAGAGCTGTTGTTGTTGCTGCCATTGGCCGCTCCTCAGCACGGTGAACTCTGTGTTCCTGGCACCAGTGCATCCTCCCGGCGCCTGGGAAGAGATCTCATGAGATTGCCAGCTTCTCCACGAGAGATCTCACGAGATCTCTTCCTGGAAAGGATACAATGGCACCGGAAAGGACACAACAGCGCCGTGCGCTGGGAAGATGCAATGGTGCCATGCACTGGCGCTGGGAACACAGAGTCGCCAGTGCCGAGGAGCGGGCAATGGCAGCAACAATGACAGCGCTACTCTCTGTTCCTGGGCCCCGTAAGTCCAGCCTTCCCAGGCACTGTATGCTGGGAGTTGTAAACTTTTCTGGGGCCTGGGAGTGGGCGAGGAAAAGGCAGATCCGCCATTTTATGATGGATGGCCTCTGGGCTTTGGATTCGGAAGTCCGAGGCCCAAGGCTTGCACAACCCTATTTGAAACTACTCTTAACCATACATAAAGAAAGTAAATGATGGTGCTATGTTAGTAGTTTTACTAAAGTAGAGTACATATTGTTTGTGAAAACAACAAAGTCTTGTGTGGCATCTTGAAAATTAAAACATCTATTGTAGCATAAGCTTTCATGGACTACAGCCTACTTCATCAGCTGCATGAATTGTTATCCAATAAGTGTGCTTAAAACTGAAGCCCTACAGAATGTTATCCTGAATTCTGTGTGTGTGTGAGTGTGTGTGTGTGCACGTGTGTACTTACAAGTGATAATTGCTTGTAGTGGTAGTGTAATGCCTAGCACCAATTATCCTATTATTTTTGCCTCTTTGGTTATATGCTTCTGCATTTCACCATGGCAGGAACTGTGAGACAAGCTCTTCACAGAGCAAACTACTGTGGAAGTTTACTTCCTAAATTTTGTACACTTTTTGACATCTTATTAAAAAAGAATAATATGACTCTTGCACAGGGTAGTTACTCTGAATTCTGTTATCCCAGTTGAGAGCAATAATTTCCCAGCATATAGAAACTTTCTCATTTTATTCAATTCAAGAAGTTGGGAGTATATAGACAGATTTAAAATTCCTTTATCATAGAAAGATCTTATTTGCAAAATTCTATCAGTTCTTATAATGATTGGTATTGTGGTTTTACAAGCATTGCTCTTCTATGTTTTTTTTTTGTGTACATATGCATAATGTATAATATAATGCAGCATTCATAACGTCATACATTACAAATGCTGTATTATATTTTATTTTAAATTTGTTAGTTATTTAGAACAAGCCTTCTGATACGTCACTAATTTTCTTGAAATGCTCTGGACAGTGCATTCTCCTTCATGGTCTCTGTGCATCACACTTATGGGCTCGCGCTGGCGCTTGGCCCCATTCAGGAAACTTCTAGAACTAAGATTTTGGCGGGAACCCTCCCCCCACCGCCGCACTGCACATGCTCCATGGGGTTCCCATTTATCTCAGTTCCTTTTTGACTGCTGTGCATACTGCCTCGCGGAGACTTCTTTCCTTTACAAACTGCGCCCAAGTATAGTTAGGCTAAGATTAGAGATTAGTTTCTGTTTATTTTTTCATTTGTGTTCTTGTTGTTCTTTAAAATATATATATTAAAAAAAAAATATTACAGATAGGATTCTGAGGTAAGGCCTTCGTAGCCGTTGCCTCAAGCAGATTTCGTGCTTATGGCACAGAAGGCACTTTTCAAGAAGTATCTACGTTATGGAGGAAAACTCCCATTGACTGATGGACATTCGTTTTGTCTCCTCTGCCTGGGAGAGGCACATATTGTGGATGCTTGTTCACATTGCATGGGCTTGTTGAGACAAGCGAGACGGAATAGAGCGGACCGCCTTCGTGCTATTTTTTGGAATAAGGCATTAGCAGCAGTGGATACTCCAACCTCCACTATGTCTCAGGCTTCTTTGCCGCAACCTCTTCCTTCGGCCATGGATCGACCGGCTCCACCCATAAGCTGCTCGACTCCGTCAACGCCGGCACATTCAACTGCCATGCAAAAGGCTAAAAAGGTGTCTAAGAAGGCATCTCAGCTGTCAAAGGACTTGCATAAGAAGAGGAAGAACAAATCAAAACACTTGGAAAAACCAGCTACCAATGTCGCCGCTTCGGTACCGACCACCTCGGTCTCGACAGCCACAGTACCAGCGTCTTCGGTAGTGCCGAATCTGGTCAACATTCGAAGACTTACACCGTTGCCACAGTCTCCAGTCCCCTCAATACCTTTAGCCACGTTGATATCGGAGGGTGAAATACGAGATTCGACGCCCCCAAGGATTGATCCGCCTATACAACTGCATCTACGCTGAGAGAACCTTCCCCTCCTCGCTACCATCATAGCGTTTCCAGGCAGCACAGTTGCTACTGATCCCATTCTCATTCACCCATGCCAGACTGGGATCGTTATACAGATTACTCCATGCGGTCTTGTTCTTCTTCATGTCCCCATTACTGTGGACAATATGATCATGGATCTTGTCGATCATGGCCAGCCACAGCATCTTCTTCATACCGAGTGATCTCTTCGGTGTCGAAATTGTACCCGAGAGGTGATCTCCCTGCACCTTCTTCGGTACCGTGTCCTGCTACAGCACCACAGGAGCATTTATTACCAGTAGCACCGCAACCAGGAGGTCAAGACACTTCTCCTCGCTCTATTGAAGATTATGTGTCGGACTCAACATTAGTCTCCTTGGTACCACCGTCGGTACCATCTCCAGATGACGTAGTTGTTTCTGTGGAACATGCATCTCTGTCGGAGTATATGGGGCATTTTGTAGAGCAAATGCAGAGAATGGCACAATCCCTTGGGACTGAGCAGCAACAACCGGTTGAAAAACTAGTTGACCCAGTGTTTGATGTTGTTTACACTGAGTCATCAGCCCCGGTTGCTGTACCATACTTACCCACTCTGCTGCAAACTGCCAAGCAGTCCTGAAAGGCACCATCCTCAATGTTGCCTACTTCTAAGCGACTAGAAACTCTTTATATTCAAGATAAGGATGCCACTTTTTTGTTTGTCCATCCAAAGCCGAATTCTATCATTGTGGAAGCATCACAGGGTAAATCCAACAAGTTCCATACTGCACCTACTGATCAAGAAGGACGCAAGTTGGATATGATGGGGAGAAGAATTTATTTGTCCTCAGCCCTGGGACTGAAAGTCGCCAATTATCAAGTGATGATGGCTCGTTACCAGTTTTTTTCGTGGGACAAAATGGCCTCACTCATCGTTTACTTGGCCGGTGACCAATGTGAACTGGCTCATGTTTTCCATAATGAGGCTCTTCGTTTGTCAAAACAAGAAAATAATACATCTCAACATCAGACTGATTGCGCTTCGAAAGCAATGGTTGGAGCAACTGCTTTGCGCCGTCACACATGGCTTCATTCAGCTAGTCTTCTTCCAGAGACTCGGTCTTGTATAGAGGATTTGCCCTTCGATGAGGAAGGTCTTTTCAGTGCATCCACAGATACTACTATGGACACAATACTGAAAGCTAAGGTTACTGCAAAAAAGATGGGATTTAATCTACCTGCTCCATCAGCTTTTCGATCTCGTGGATGGTACCATACCCCACCGTACCAACAGCGACAGTTTCAGGATCGTACTTCTTGCTATCAACCTTCGACTACTCACTCACAATACCCACCAAAGAAGCAGTTTCCAACTCCACGCTTTCGACAGGGCCAAACTAAATTGGATTCTGCTCAAAAGTGGCATCTTTGACTTCTTTGGTCACCTTGCTCCGGTTCACCCGTTGTTCAGCACACTTCTACAAACGTTTTATCCCGCTTGGACAACAATAACAACTGACAATTGGGTGTTATCAGTTGTGAAGAGGGGATACATGATAGAGTTCAAAGTCCTCCCTCCCACTGGTACTGTGAAGATTACACCACCTTCGGAAGTGCTTGCCCAGGAGACCAACACTCTCCTCCAAAAAGGAGCTATTCACAGGGTTCTGCCATCAGATATCGAGAGAGGCTTCTATTCCCGCTGTTTTACGGTACCGAAGAGGGATGGGGGTCTTCGTCCTATCATGGATCTCAGAGATCTCAACGAATTTATACCAACAAGAAAATTCCGAATGATCATCTTAGTGGCAATCCTTCCGTTGCTGAAGAAGAATCTATGGTTTACGTTGCTAGACCTCAAAGACGCCTATTTCCATATAGGAATTCACACCACCCATCAAAGGTACCCCAGGTTCATCTTTGGGACAGATATTTTTGAATTTACAGTTCTCCCCTTTGGTCTCAAAACTGCTCCAAGGGTTTTTACAAAATGTATGGCTGCGACATGTGCCCATCTACAGATGCAAGGATTAGAGCTTTACCTGTATCTCGACATTGGCTCATCATGTCCCAGTCTCGGATGCAGTCTATACGAGACATTCAAACTGTCAGGATGCTCCTGTCAAATCTAGGTCTTCAGATCAACGAAGACAAGTCATCTTTGATACCAACACGTGTTATTCAATTCAAAGGGGTAGTCCTGGACTCTCAGCAAGGTCGAGCCTTCCTGCCTATGGACTGAGCAGTTACAATTCGCGATCTCACACTCCAGGTGCTAGAAGCTACACATGTGTCAGCCTTCACAATTCAAAGGCTTCTCAGTCTCATGGCAGCAACTATGTCTGTTGTCCGCTAGGCAAGACTACATATGAGACCACTTCAGCAGTCCCTCCTCCAGAATTTCGACAACACTTTGGATGCTCGAAGGGTCCGCTTGACCATTCTCCCATCCTTGTGCCTGTCGCTGAGATGGTGGACAAACCCATACACCCTCATGCAGGGCGTACCTTTTGTTACCCCTAGCCCAACTCTTGTGACAGACACCTCCATGGGGTGCGCCACTTAGGCACCTTAACAATTCAAGGTCAATGGTCGAATGCAGAAACAAGCCTCCATATCAATCTATTCGAGTTGCTGGCAGTGCACAAGGCACTACGGACATTCGAATCCAATTTGACAGGTCACCATGTTCAAATTATTTCTGACAACACCACAGTCGAGTGGTATTTGAACAAGGAAGGAGGAACTCATTCCCTTCCCCTTCTTACTTTGACTATAGACATTCTGGAATGGAGTATTCGCAAGAACATCATTTTATCTGCCATCCACATCGCAGGAACAGACAATGTTCTGGCCGACAAATTAAGTCACAACTTCTGAGACACCCACGAGTGGGAAATGTCACCCAGTCTTCTACAACAAATATTCAGCCGTTGGGGTACTCCTGTAATAGACCTATTTGTCACTCACAGCAATGCAGTCTGCGAGACTTGCTGTTCCAGAGCAGGCATAGGAGCAGCCTCCCTAGAGGACGCTTTCATGATACCATGGACATCAGGCCTGATGTATCTTTTTCCTCTGTTTCCATTAATCACCAAGATAGTGACCAAATTATTCAGAGGCAGGACGGACGCAATTCTGATAGCCCCTTGGTAGCCCAGGCAGGAGTGGTTTGTCCCACTTCTCAAGTTATCCAAAGGGGAGATCTATCGCTTACCTGCGATCCAGGACCAGATATCCAAGGATCTAGGGCGAATCTGTCACCCCGACCTGAGCATGCTCCGGTTGACAGCGTGGCAAATCTGGCAAGATGGGTACATTTAAATCTTCCTCAAGACCTTGCTTCAATATTGGAGGCGGCTAGAAAGCCCACTGCTAGGGGGTCATATAACAGGAAGTGGGACAAATTTGTTCATTTTGCCAATAAGGAAGGGTTTGACCCAGTTTCAGGGCCAACTGAAAAAGTATTATCCTTTCTTCATTCGCTCCATGATTCTGGCCTAAAACAGACATCTCTCAGAGTCTATTTAGCAGCAATATCAGCTAGACATGGTATGATTCAAGGCTTCACTCTGTTCACCCACCCTTTATCAAAAAAGTTCTTAAGGGGTTTGCGTAATTTATCTCCTCCAGTTCGGCATATCGTACCTCAATGGAGTCTTTCTGTAATTCTCATGGCACTAATGTCAAAGCCTTTTGAGCCTCTCGCAAGTATAGATATCAGACTTTTAAATTTCAAAGTAGTTACAATCACTTCGGCATGACGAGCATTGGAGTTATGTGCACTTCGAATTGACCCACCATATACCCAATTTTACAGGGATAAAGTTGTTATGAGGCCTGACCCATCCTTTATTCGTAAAGTGGTGTCGGAATTTCATCTTAACCAAGACATAGTCTTACCAACTTACTTTCAGGGTCCTTCCGATCCAATCAGTTGCATTTACTAGATGTGAGGAGAGTGCTGGCTTTCTATAAGTCTAGGTCTCACCCTTTCCATAAATCGCAAAGGCTATTTGTATGTTATGGAGGTAGAAGAAAGGAATATCTGGTTTTGTCTCAGAGACTTTCTGCTTGGATTGTGCAGACTATTTCTTTGTCATATCAGTTTGCTGGTAAAGAACCACCAGAAGCTCTGAAAGCACATTCCACTAGGGCACTTTCCACGTCGACTGCATTGACTCGTGGAATCTCTCTGCCAGAACTTTGTAAAGCTGCTACCTGGTCTAAGGCATCTACATTTGTGAACCATTACAAGTTGGATGTCAGAGCCAGACAAGACTGTAATTTTGGTTGAGCAGTCTTATCCACTATTCTCCAATGAGTGATTTAGCGAGTCTGCCCTCCTCCGATAAGTCAGCTTGTCAATCGCCCATAAGTGTGATGCACAGGGACCACGAAGGAGAAATGAAGGTTGCATACCTGTAACCGTAGTTCTTCGACTGGTCATCTGTGCAGTCACATGACCCACCCACTATCCCCTCTAGGCATTGCTATACTTTCAGTGATGTCAAGAGGCTTTTCACTGTGCATGTAAAATACTTATATATATATATATATATATATATATATATATATTATACATACTATATTACATCTCGGTATCAAGGCCAGTCGGTCTCAAGGAACTGAGGTAAACGGGAACCCTATGGAGCATATGCAGTGCAGCGGTGGGGGGAGGGTTCCCGCCAAAATCTTAGCTCTAGAAGTTTCCTGAACAGGGCCTGGAGTCAGCGCGAGCCCATAAGTGTGACTGCACAGATGACCACTCGAAGAACTACAGTTACAGGTATGCAACCTTCATTTGTACTTGTGAGCCAAACCATATAGCATAAGAAACTTAAGAAGTGGTAGATTCTGAAAATTAAACTGGTGAAGTTTCTTCCCAAATTTTCTAACTGTTCTGTTTTATCAAAACTATGTTCCCCACTTGGCTAAAAAACAGGGGATGACATTGCTTTTGAGAACACTGACCCTAATTCACAAGGAAGTCCCTGTTGGATCTGGGTCATTTGGTGTGTTGTTACTTTTTCAGCAGTACTGTGCAGGCATGATTTTACATTGATATAAATCCTATGTGACAACATTGCCCAGTTTTTATTATAAAAATTGTGATCTCATCTAGTGACCACTAATGTAAATCACGACCTTTCTGTCTTACACAAACCAGTTGCAACATACTAACATATGTTGTTCCTTTTTCATTATCAGGTGTCGTGTCAGCCGAATCTTAGAGTCCTCTCGTGGTTATGCCCTTTTGATCGGAGTGGGTGGCAGTGGAAAACAAAGCTTATCTAGACTGGCTGCCTACATTGGCTCTCTTGCAGTGTTTCAGATTACACTGAGGAAAGACTACACGATTCAAGACCTCAAGGTAAACACAGTTGTTATTACACAATTGCTCAGGCTATTTGGAACCTAAGGAGATGAAATAACACTGTTGCATTCTTTATGGGTGGGTTTCGTCCTTTTTGTATATATCAAGAGGTAACTTAAATGCCGAAAGCAGAGTAATATCACCCCTTCCTTCCTTTCTGTTCTTCACCAGAAGATTTCTCCCCCACCTCCCGCCACCTCTCACATTTGGGGAAACTGTAGCTGCAGACGGCTTAGGCTTTTTGCCTTCCTTGTTCAATCAGAACAGTGAAGAGATGTAGCTAGCAAACCATATGACTGCAAGAACACCAGAATTACAAAGGATGAGGTGATCCCCAACCAAGTGGCATAAAGCTTGTGAGTCGATGAGTGGAAATAAAAAGACAAGACACATCAATATGCTATTAAATTGGGCGGCTGAAGGCAGGACTGCATGGATTACAGAAGTCTTGCAGCCTCCTCCCTCAGCCGGTGGCACCACCTTGTCTCCTCCAATGGGAGCAAGCCTGGTGTCTCGCTCACCCACCATCGCAATAGGTCCCTCCATGGCTAGGCAAGCCAGACGCGGGGTAGGGCACTTCTGGTAGAAATTTCTGGTAATGTAATGAGAGTGTCAGCCAGGGACTGGGAAAAGATACCACTTAAGTCTGTCGGCACCTCAGATTATCATTGATCAAATCTTTTAGGTATTGGTTATCTGTCTGCCACCACGTTTCTGTTTGTCAGTCTGCTTTTCTGCTTGCTTTGATGTTTGAAGCAACCCTGTGTTGGTGGTAGATTAACTTGTACAAAGAGGGACGCCCTCAGCTGTTACACATGTGGTTTCTTTTGCTTTCCTTGGGCATGAACAGGCAAGAGATGCTGCTCTGCCAGAAAGCCCTTCCATGAACCCCTTCCCCTACTCAGGAAGAAATGTACATTTGCATATTCCCAGACACGAATGTGTCTTTTAAAAATGATTTCAGCTGCCGGGGAGTCACATATCGACAAGGAGATCCCATGTAGTTGAGAGACTGCATTTAAATGACTGAGCTATGTGACCCTATCTCATGGGTCTTCTCCAAAAAGTCGGGATCCCACCAGGATGGGAATACAAATTATGTGGGAAAGGCCCATGCAAACAACCTCACCCTTGTGGCAGGCTCACATAGATCTTCTCTTGACTAAGTAGGATCTGCCTATTGAGGGAAGTGCCTCCACACAGCTCAGAGAACATTTAATGGGTACTGTTGCACAGATGTCATCTGACCCGAAGCAATTGCTCAAGGAATTTGAATTATGTAACTAGAACAGTGGGTCACCAACCTTTTCAGGCCTGTTGGAACATTTTGCATATTGATAAAGTGACTGGGAACCACACAACTGTGGGACACCAATCGCAAAAATAGTTCAGAGTGCCTTCTTATCTGTGTTTGTGTGCAAGATTGTGTGCCCTGTGTGTGTGCTACTCACTCTAAATTCTCTCTCTCTCTCTCTCTCAGCCTCCTCTTACGTCTCTCTCTCACACACACATCATCCTTTCCTTCACTCTCTCTGACTCATTTTCCTTCCTTCCTTCTCCTTTACTGGTCCTCTTTCTTTCTTCTCCTCTCCCCGCTCTCCCTGGTTTCTCTCTCCCCCCTCCCTTTCTCTGGCTCTTCACTCTGATTCAAGGGGCAGCTTGACAGCCATCTGTCAGGGATGCTTTAAGGTGGATTCCTGCATTGAGCAGGGGGTTGAACTCGATGGCCTTATAGGCCCCTTCCAACTTTGCTATTCTATGATTCTTTCACTCTTTGGCCCTTTCCACACCATAGGGGTGTGGAGAGCTGGGAGCATGATGAAGCTGCGCCACAATGCGACAGCCCAGGCTTCTCCCGGGCCATCGCAGCTCACACCTGCCTTTTTTTGATTTTGTAATGAAGAAGAGCGCAGGAGTGCTCCTGTGCAACAAGTTAGTTCTGTTTTAAAAAAAACCTGCACGCGATCGCACCCCCCCTCCCCCCGCCATCCTAGGGATGGCGAAATCGGCCCCCCCTCCTGATGGCCTTGGAGCTGCGTGGTGCGGTTCCTTGGCCATCGGTGCAGCTGCGCTTACTCGCGAGTAAGCGCAGCTGCGCCCAGGATAAGTGGCAACACCAACCGCCCATCTCGCTGCTCTCCCGGGAACAGGGGACAAACCGGGATAATAGTGTTCCCTGAACTCCCAGGAAAATGGAGGGCTGGCCCCTGCCTAATTGCGGAATGCTCTGTGCATCATGTGGGCTCTCCGCGAGCATGTAGGGGCAGCCCCGAGAAAAATGGTTGGTGCAGACAGGGCCTTTCTCTGGCTCCTCTTTCTTTCTTTCTCTCTCTCTCTCTCTCCCTCCGTCCCCATGAAATTGAATGGAGTATATTTTTCCAATGAAGCAATTTTCCAAGGGGTGGAGGGGGTAATGAAGCTACCCCCCCAAAAAACTCCCACAAGAGTTGCCCCAAGGTCGTTGGTGGAGTATGAGCTTCCACCCCACGCCGGTTTTTCAGCAGGTGGGCTGTTTTGCTTTCTATTAGAAGCCTATGAGGAATCGCTCCATAGGCTTGTATAAGGAGCAAAAAAGCCCCCCCCCAGGAAAAATTGGTTGTGGGGTGGGGCAAAGCTCATTCTCACCCAACGTCCTTCTTCCACCAAAGGTCCTTGGTAAGGGGGGGGGGCTGCACACACCCCTCCAGCTGTTTTTCAGCAGTGGTTCCCAGTTTTGCTCCTTATAAAAGCCTATGAGGAATCACTTCATCAGCTTATATAGGGAGTGAAAATAGCTTGGCAGACACCCCAGTCTGGCCATAGGTGCTGTGGTACTATTGGTGCCACATTGGAGATTCCCGACCTAGAACAAGTGCACTGTACATTGCGCTTCACAAATTTATTTTGGTATTGCTCCTGTAAATATAGATTTTCCAAGTGGTAGAGGGAAGATTTTCCTCTGTTGATTCATTACTTGTTTCATTTTCACCCTGCAATCTTATCAAGCCACAGTTCTCCTCACCTGGCATCTTAAAAATTTACAGGTAGGTTTTTAAAGAATCCTTGGGAAAAGGATGAGTCATGTTAAGGATATGTAAATGATGGGGAAGTGCAAATTGGCAGTGTGTTGCTCTCAATTTTCATGCATTTTCACACTGGTTACCCCTCCACCTTTTCTTGTTTCAGTACTTTAACGTAACATGAATGATTGCTTCCTTTCCTTACAGGTAGATCTTGCCAATCTGTATATCAAGACGGGAGCCAAGAACATTCCCACTGTGTTTTTGCTGACAGATGCTCAAGTTCCAGATGAACGCTTTCTTGTGCTGATTAATGACTTGTTGGCATCAGGTGATTAGACCTACACATTTCTTGAAAGATCCTCCCAATGACAAATTAACTGCCATTTCAATGAACTTTAAAAAGAGAATTATTTGTCTTTGAGGTGCTCCACAATGTGGGTGGTGTGTCCTTTGGGAAAAGGTGTATAGTAACCCTGTTAAGTTCAGTATTGTGCATAGTTTGCTTAAAAACAAACAATGCTGCTCCTCAGAAGCAAATATCAAGGTCATGTAATACATATGCAAAAGTTCCATTTATCTCTGGAAGTTTTTAAACAATAGTGCTTCACTTCCACTGACTTGACTAGATTCTCTGATTCCAACATGGCCCCTGGGGGTGAGGAAACATAGATTCTATGAGTCTTTTAGATCAATAGTTGGGCTGATTTTGTAAAAAGAAAGAAAGAAAGAAAGAAAGAAAGAAAGAAAGAAAAGAAAAGCCCTTTAATTGGGAAATCAGGCATATCAACACATTTTCCTGTTAATTAGCTACACAGAGAAGTGAACTCTATAGTATTATACTTTAGGGGGATTGTAGGAAATGATGTGTTTGGAAGGCATGATTGGTAACCTAACCAATTTGTGATTTATTGTTGTGAAAGGCACATTTCTAATTTCCAGAAGAGAATAGTCTAGAATGGAGCTAGTGAATTATTATTTAACATATAGATTTGGTAATGTATTTATTTCTGTCCCGCCCTCCTGAAAGGTTTGGAATGGGACATATCTTTAAAATTAGGATAGTCCAGGGGTCTCCAATGCAGAGCCCATGGGCGCTTCCAATAGCATCCGTAAAGAGGTCCCTGTATGGGATGCATACAGTGTTCTAGCAATTATATATAGTCTTCAGCAAAAGTGGTCAAATATCCAAATGAGCATCTATTTGAAGATGGTATCTATACTGAAAGTGTTCTACGGTCTTCAAGCCATTGCCTTATAGGAGGTGAGTGTTTAGCCTTCCAGTGTTGTAATATTCATTTAGCTGTCAAAAGGGTACGGAGAATCCATTTATGCTGATCATTTGTTAATTTCCATGAAGCAGGTAAATAATTTAAAAGAGTACATATATAAGTGAATATTAAAGATTGTTCCAGTACAAAATGTATCTGTGTAATAACCTCTTCCCAAAAGAAGCTGCTACTGGACATTGCCAAAACGTATGCTATAAGAAGCATTAGTGGCATTGCAGTGCCAGCAATTAGGTGAATTAGACAGTCCATTATTAAAGAGATGCTGCTGTGCCCAATAGACATGAATAAGACACAGCCTAAGATCCATAGAAGTGACAGTAGACACTGAAGTGGCAGTTCATTGTTTAAGCATTTTGTGATGGTGCCCAGAACTGTTTTTCAAATTCCCAAATGTGCCTGCAGCTCCGAAAAGGTTGGGGACCCCTGCAATAATCTATACAAGATGATGACAATACATGAAACATTTTAAAACAGAACTAAAGCCATTCCTCAGTGACTAGTTTAATTCCACCCAGATTCATCCCAAATATGAAAGATTACGAGGTTAATAGCCAAAACCAAAATAGTAAAATTGACTGAAGGCCTGTGATTCATCTGTGTTCATTTTGTAATTGCAGGGATGCCCTAATTCCTTTCTTTCCTTTTTAATGTAGGAGAAGTTCCAGATTTGTTCAGTGATGAGGATATGGATGATATAATTGCGGGAATTAAGAGTGAAATACGAGGACTTGGTCTTACTGACACCAGAGAAAACTGCTGGAACTTCTTTTTAGATAGAGTACGACTGCAGCTGAAAGTAAGAAGCTGTATATCTGGGATTAAAAATGAGAACCAATGTTTAACTAGTGATGGACAGTTGAATTATTTGATGTATGAACACCATAGGATTTAGAAAACATATAAGACCATCTTTCTCTCAACATTATCGACAGTCTCTAGCAAATTGGAACTTGCTTTTTTTTTCAAGATTTGTCTTTTCAAATACAAGCACATGCCAACCAGCAGTTGATTTTCATCTGCCAAGCTGACACCAGTTATATAAAATTACATCATATAGAACCAATTTTTCTAACTGGAAACTTTAAATTTTGTGTGTGTGTTTCTGATGTGAACTTCTGTGTCAAATATGTTGTCTGTACCTATTCTAGAGTAAATATTCCCAGTGCCATTGGCATCTCTCTCATGAGATGTGCCTTCTACATTTATCATCCTCCTTGCTCATTATTTAAAATTTCTATTGTTAAAACATTGTTTTGGTCAAACTATGGCTGTCTGTGCCTTGCTTTGAATATCAGATGTCTTTTTATTTATGTATGTATTTATTTATTTGACATCTTTATTATAAAAGGAATCATAGAGTCAAAGAATAGTAGAGTTGGAAGGGTCCTGTAAGGCCATCAAGTCCAACCACCTGCTTAATGTAGGAATCTACCTTAAAGCATACCTGACAGATGGCTATCCAGCGGCCTCTTGAATGCCTCTAGGGTGGTTATGTATGAACACACTTTACTGAATGATATCAAAGGCAGTCTTCTCCACTAAGTTCCACTAATGTACTAAGTTCCCTTAGTACATTTTAAGTGACCTAGAGGTGAGATTAATGAAGCCAATATGAATAAAATAAAAACACTAGAGCAGGTGTCCCCCCCCCTTTTGAAATTGGACTATGGCTGGGTTTGGGCAGTTGTTCCATATCTAGCATTGTTGTTTCAAGTAGCGTAGAAAATTGAAATGTTATTGTGCACTAGTAACTAGAAAGTTCTTGCTCTCATGACTGTAACCAGAGCTTTTGGGAAAAATATAAATCATGGCATATACCTTTTCTAAAACTTCTTTTCCTTCTATCCTCTTTGATCTCGTCTTTAATTTCACCGATGACTTCATTATTTTTAACAGCTTTTTAAAAACTGCTTTCAAAGTGTGCCTTGCTTTGCTACTGCCTTGCAGGTGTCCTACTGTGCAAAATTAGTACTTCCAGAGGCAGCTATGGAAAGCATCAATACACACTTTAAAGGGCTACAAAGTAGAGACCATTTGTTGTACAAGATATTTAACACATTGGAAAACTTTTGCAAGATACCATGTAGCAATGGAAGGGGAGAAGGTCTGCTATATTGTAGTTTTAAGCACACCTCCTGGGTAATAAATTTTGTTAAATCTATTGGACTTGCTTCCAAGTAAATGTTTTAGAGTCAGGGTTTAAGGATAGCTAAACATAATTTAAGTAGATTGTTACCTCAAAATTGCTAGGCATTTATGTAACTCTTTGGATTTTTCTGATATTGGTGAGAAACCTTGAGGAATGGTAGTCATGGCATTTGTATTGACAGCAAAAACATGCCCAAATAGGAATAGAGATGTTGATTCAAATGATTTTAATCACACTGAAACTACATAGGATCAGAAACCCAGGAAGTGGTATTATGTTAGGTTGGTTGCTTTGACTGAATGTTGTTGTTAGGGTTTTGCATTGTTGGTTAATGCATATGAGGCTCATTAACTGATATTGAACTGGATGGGGAGGCAACCCACCATTGGGCAGAGTTTGGTGAAGAACTAAGCTCAAAGCACAGCACAAGTGAACAAAGTGCCATTTTCTGGGTGTAAAATCCCAATTTGACTAAATTCATTAGCTGCTAGATAGATTGCATTTTCATTTGTGAGCCTGATTGCAATGGCTCGTTGCCACCGCAGTTGACTGCATTCCTCTCTTTGATCACCATGTAATGCTTCACTCTCTCTTTCTCTTTCCACCCTTCGTCCGAACAGATCATTTTGTGTTTCTCTCCTGTCGGTTCCACGCTAAGAGTTAGAGCTCGGAAGTTCCCAGCCATAGTTAACTGCACAGCTATTGACTGGTTTCATGAGTGGCCGCAGGACGCCCTGCGGTCCGTCAGCAGGAGGTTCATTGAGGAGACGCCTGGGATTAAGGTACAGAGTTTTAGGCTCGTCAATCATAGGCAAAAGCAATGCAGCCCTCTGGAAGATCAATAATGGAACAAGCTGAGGGAAAAATCTTTTTGTTTCTTCACATATTTGTCTTCATTTAAGGTTGCAAAGTTCACTGCAGTTACGATATTCCTGTAATATAGTGCAACCCATGCAAAGAGTTTCAAATAGGAGGCACCCAAAACCTTTTTTAAAAAGGCAAAATGTGCAAAAAAATATATAATGCTAATATCTGTTCATGAGCTATTTGATACTGGAATGGAATAGTCCCAACTCAGTGGCTTCACTTCAGGTTTTCATTAAATTCCGACAAGTGCACATGCAGACATGAAAATAGGGGAAATGGATCAGAATGCCACATAATGGTTGCATAATTAGAATTTGCTGGCATTTTTCCCCATTGTATAAGGTTTTGTTAGGTAAACTTTGCACATATACTGTCTACTATCAACCAGCAAATAAAATTTGACAACTCAATTTTCCCTTAAATTCAGAATACTTTCTCTATTCTTTTACTGCAGACTTTTGTAAGATAGAATTAAGGAAGAATAGCTTCAGAAACACTCCTAAATAACCACATGCTAATCGCTAATATAGTGATTTCTTGAAGAATTTTAGGCAGTCAGAATTGAATATTTCCTGTCTGTTATAATAAAACCTTAGAAATTACTGAGCTTCATTTTCTTCTATAGTTTTCTCCCCTACTCTCTTGAGTGTGATAAAGAGCCAGATGGAGAAATGCTCATAAAACATTGGCCTCCTACCCTCAAAGGTGTTTTGTTACGTTCATCATTTGACTTCCCCCTGGATCAACTTTAACCAGGAATGGGAAGTTCAGGAAAGGTCAAGATTTAAATCAAGGTGATTAACCATTGAGGAAAGACAAATGTTAATGACCTGACATCAATACTGGTGCTGAAAATGGGGAGAGGTGTAAGAGTAGGAAATGTAATTCATCCTGTAAAAAGGTTTTATTCTGCTGTATAGCTCAACAACTCTTAAAACATGTATGACAGAAAACACTGACTTATAAACAAGCAAAACAAAAGGAAGCGAGATCTCTGTGTTCGCTATGATTCTAATGTTTTGGTTTGGTATAGCAGTGATGCCATTAAGTTATGTATGGGAACTTGTAATGTTGAGAAGTATTATATTTCAAGAAGGATGAATGGAACAATGTTCAGTCCTGCATTGCTACAACCCTCTGCTATAAAAACAGGGATTCATGGCAGACAAACACTGTGGCGAAGGAAGCCAACAGCAGTAACAGTGCTTTGGATAAGTGCATGTTCTGGCATTACCTCACTAGGCAGATAAAAAAGGGATATGCTTCTAGAAAATGGATAAGCTGTTCTGTGCTTAGTAAATATATTTCCTGTCACATACACAAGGAGCCAGTTTCAATGGTCAGGTTAATGTAAAACCTTCTTGTGACAAACAATGTTTTTCAAAACTTTCATTCCATCTAAAAGTGACAGTGCAGAATGATTTTAAAACAGGTCAGACAGAGAGGGGTGGAGCTTGATATTTAGTGCTGCCACTTCTAAAATGCTGCTTTCATTCCTGTTACCTCCTCTGCTGCCAATATTGAGCAAGGAAACTGCTATTGTGATGTTACAAAGAGTGGCCAATGACATCTACTGGCCATGGAGAGACTTGTCTTTATTTTCTGAACCAGACAGTGTACAGATGGTAGAGTTTCAGGTATTTGGAGACTGTATTGTAGGACTGTCATTTCCTGCGTCCATTAAATTTTTTGGTTCTCCAAGGTTTTGTTATATTTATTTGCTTTAGTACACGAAAGGGTGAATAAACAAGTGCAAGGCTATATCTTGCTTTCAGCAATGCCTTCCCATTTAAGTGCTCCTCTCTTTTTTTTTTTTAGGAATAAAATTAACTATAATCTAGTCTGGTCAATGTTGCCGCTAGATTGATTTGACAGACCTCGGAGAATTGGCTGCAGTTAATAATAGGAAAAACTGAAGGTGCTCCCAGTGCTTTTGCGCTAGCAAACTTCCAGTGTTAAACCAGGGCTAGTGCAACATAGCAGTAAGAGCGAAGTAATTCCTGTTCCTTCAGAAATTATCCTGCACAGATTTGGTCTTACATTGGTATCCATTTAGTTGCTTATCCTGTGGTATAGTGGCACAACCTCTTGGATTCCTGAATCAAGTCAGATCCTTAGGCTGCAATCCGATGCACATATACTTAGGAGTAAGATCCACTGAACACAGTGGGTCTCATTTCTGAGTAAACATGCATAGGATTGTGTTGCACCTGTTTAGATCTATTGCTTATCATCTTTTCTTTGTTGTATTGAAAAATTCTGGTGTCTCTAGGGCTACATTCCTTTCTGTTGAATGTGACAGATGTATACAAAAGAAAATAACATTATGAACCATTCTCTCATTGGTTTAAAGGGGAAAATACATTATTTAAAATTAGTGGATAGTACAGAGCCTATCTACACTACAGCTTTAAAATGGTTTAAAACGGTTTAAAATGGTTTATAACAGTTTTGAGAACTCCATATACAGTTTTCAAAAAGTTTTCAAAGTGTTTTATCCTGCGTGTGTAGATAGGCTCACAGCAATTCTTTAACTGAAACTGCTACACTGAGAGCCACTTTAAGTTTTAATTATGAATTGCTCTTATATTATTTACTTGTGTGACATATTCAGCTTTGGACATCTAGGAGAAAATTAAAATTAATTCAGGATTCCATTATATTTACTAATCTCTCCATCAGAGTTCCAAGTCTTCCTTGAGCTCAGCCCTTGGCTTCTCCTGGTGCAGCCTTCAGAGCCATCAGGATCCACCTTTCCCTGCAGCCCAACTTGGTGACAGGGTGGGAGATGTGAAAGCTTCTACCAACTCCCAGGGACCTCACTTCCAAGATGGCTGGACCATCATAATGTCCTATAGTACAGGGGTGCAGAACCCCAGGCTCAGGGGCCAAATCTGTCCCACTGGAGGTCCTAATCCACCCCTCCAGAATTCCCCAGAGAGGCACGCCTCCTTTCCCTGGCTCCGCCTCCTTTCCCCCAACCACCAATTCCCAACTATTACTTATCCTATTTATTTTAGCGTACAAGGGCTTGTGGTGCTGACAGAAGAGAAAGTGCCCACTTTGGTAATGGGAACAGGAGAAGTACTAGGAGCTTGGAGGGTGAACTAGAGTGAAGTGACTATAACCCCTTCTGTGGAGCACCATCTACATGTAGCTAGTAGAACTGAAAGAAGGAGGGCTTGAATGAGGATCTTTAAAAAAGCTATCTGGGGCCTATTGCACATTGTTGCATGGAAATCTAGGTGCCTTTCCCCAAGATACTGCTTTTTTGAGTGGAAATCACATTCTTCTCACTATTAAATTATTCTCATCTTGTGTATGCTTTAGGATAAAGATGGTTGCTGACTCCACAATGCTTGTACAAGAGCAGTATGGAATTCAAACAGAATAAACATATTGGGAAAATGCCATTTTCTCTTGGCTAATGCATCTACTGCAATTGTGATGGCTTTGTGAAATGTGACTGTTCTCTTCCACAAATTCTTGTTCCATGTTGCATCCTTTTAAAAGTGACTAATTTTTCAGAGGCTTGGACAAGAAGTGCCTCATGGTTCAGCATGAGACAAGACAGCACTGGCCCAAGTATACATGAGGTTGGGGTTCTCCCTTTTGCTTTTATCCTCAAACGAATTATAGGCCTAATCTACAACAGCCATTTATTCTTGAATAATATTGAGGTCGTCCCTACTGGGCCACATGACGTTCACCTACTCCCACAGTGATCTCGGGTCAACCCCTCAGTTATTCAGGAATATTGGTGACTGGATTTTTCATGGTTTTTCCGGCTCTCTCACTACAATTCCGACGTCCACGGCTGGTGTGCCACCCTTCCCGAAGCTGTTGTGAGCTCCCGGCTTGGCGAACAGCCAACCTGCTGTCAGGGGCATGTCCAGTGGTTGCGGTGGTGGGCATCTGCCATTTTTGGCACATTGTTTGATTGGTTATTGGTGTGTTTTGGTGCCGACAGTGTGTATTTTTTTTTAACACAAACATATCTTTGCTCAGCATCACAACATTGCTGGACTTTGTTTCTCTCCCCCCATGTGTAGCTCCAATTTTGCATCCCTGCTGATTTATTAAAAAAAAGCCCTGCAGCCACATCACCTGCCTAGTCCCCACCCACTTCTCCCAATCCACAAGCGGAACCACCGTCACGTCCTCCCGCAATAGCCCTCCTTTACTTGTGGGAAACTTCCATCGCTTGTGCCCTGTGATCGATCATAGCAGAAGTGGGAAACCTCCCAATCACCCCTCTCCCCTCTCGAAAGGGTTCTAGGTGTAGATGAGCCCCTAGTCTTCAAAGGCTAGGAGAAAGGAAAGCAGAGCTATGCTAGGTGTGATGGCATCAGTGACAGATTCAACATGTGATGCGAAGAACAGAGGGCCCGGGCAAGGCTGTTTTGGATGTCTCAGAAAAAAGAAGTGGAATTGACTTCTGTAAAAAGTGAATGTTTAAAAGAAAAGGGGAGAAGAAAGTGGTTTAGTGAAAATCAAAATGCATTTTGTATGAGGATATTGGATAAACCATAGAAAGTTTAAATGTAACCTCTGTGAAAAAGAAAATTCATGCTTCCGGTCTAGAGGTTTTTTGTCTGCTAAAGACTGATTGATGTAGATGGGCTTTCTCTTTTACTTTACACAATTTATCTATTTCACGTTGGTTTAAAATATCTAGGGGAAACCTTTTATTTCCATTTGTTAAAGAACAGTTGACCACATATAAT